>JBAIAA010000322.1:1200000-1897346 GCA_037893245.1 Crossaster papposus | reverse complement strand
TATATAAGAAATAAAACTGATATGGCTTTAAGTTTGAGGTAAGTACGTCACAGTAAGGAGGGATTTTTTTCAAAAACACAGAATTTTTTCTTGTGTCCTTTTTTGTAACGTTTCTAACCAAGGTTAAAAGTTCTCATTACAGCTCCGACATTATTCAATTGCTTTTCATTCTTTTCATTCGACTTGAAATTAAATACTATATTGATCACGTGATCAAAAGGTATGAAAATTTCCTTAAATGTAATGTTCCTAACCGTAAAATTGCTCAGATGCATTGCACCCAATGTCATCTGTCTGGCCCTCATCACTAGTCGCTTATATATACTAACTTTTATTTCAGGATCAAGGGAAGACATCTTCCAGGGCCGGAACCTGTTCTACCTTGTAATAGAGGGGTCTGTTGTAAATGATCGAATTGCCACCTTCAGTGAAGCTGTCATAAGCCTCTTCTCATGCTTCTACACGCTTTCTTTGGAGTACCCGCCAGAGGCAGCGGTCACAATGGAGTTTATCCAAAGGTGAGTTTTTTAATAACTTTTCTTTTGTTTCAATGTTATTGCTACAAAACTTTTTTCTGGCTTGAAAGAGCATGATGACTGATGCACAACATGACCAGTGGTGACGTCGGTAATGTCATGGCATTGCACTACACATTCCCCAAGTACCCATCGACGTCACAATGTCATTACCCTGGTGACGTCGTGACATAATGCTATAAGGGTGGCCACTGGCAGACGATGAGACGTGACGTCATATTTCTGGCCAGGCGATGTCGCAGTGATGTGACATTCACAAGGACGTGATAAAATCATTAGGCCTCTCGAGGACACACACAAACATCATGAAATTATCATGATTTGCTCCACATTGCAGTACCCTTTGTTAATTATATTAGTAGACGATCACCTCAAGTGACCATATTGATATGTCAAACATTTTCTCGCCACGTTAATTATTCCCGGGCCAGTATCTGAAAAATGACAAGTTCCTATGCGCTGACCAGGGCATATGGTGTGTAGAGAGATACTGGAAGGCATCTCTGCCTGTGGCTTTCTTTACTCTCAGAATTCTCTTTGTTCAACCCCCCCAACGACTTTATGGTGTTGTATCATACCCTGTGTGGCAGCTAGACTTTTGAGTTCTGCTATACATGTATTTAGAAATGTGCAGATTCTTACGCAAGATAACTTATGTTCTTGTATTTATAGGGAACTGATCAGCATCAACCCAGAGGGGCCAGTAGTCACAAAGAGTGGAGGCAAGAAGAAAAAGAAATCTACCGTTGCTCCTAAGATTGTAGCCCTCCTCCGCGGGATCATGGAATTCGAGTCGGACTGGCATACCGATCATTAACGGACTTGGTGCAATATGTTTGCTCAGCACATAGACTTTGGGACCCTGTTATTGACCAGAATGTGGTCCTTATCAGTAACATATGGGCAGAGAAATAGCCCTTTAATTTTGAGATGTTTCTTTTTTAATCAGCCAACATTTTGTTGTTGTAATGTTCAGCAATTCATTTCTAACTTTGCACCTCCATTGGCAGCATATGAAAATGTTATTGACCAGAATGTGGTCCTTATCAGTAACCTATGGGCAGAGATATAACCCTTTATTTTTGGAATGACGTTTCTTTTTTTAATCAACCAACTTTTTGTTGTTGATGTCCTGCACTTTGTGAGTAATGCTGGTATCATTGTTGAACCTTGTAATGCTATGTTATTTGATTATGATAGAGGCTGTTTGTGTTAAAAATACGTCTTGCAAAGAGTTGGAACTTTTCAAGTTAATGTGTCTGAGTTGCGTTTAAATGTCAAAGATGAAACTGTTTCAGAGATGACCGGTGAAAGACATAATTCCAGATAAACTGCCAGTTGACACAAACTGCATAACCAGAGTTACTATAGTAGGTTTTATGCCTCCAGATCTGAACGGATTTGATTTTAGGTCGGAGCCAAGATAATCTTTTCCAAGGAACATGAGTTACGATGTCTTTTTCTTCACTGGCATATATATGAATATTTTACTGTTGTCAACTCTAGATTCTCGATACAAGTAATCTAACTCCAATGTTTGAAAAGAAAATTTCTGAAATTTGTACATGTACATTTATGTGTAATTGTGATGCAGATTTTGTAAATTACCTGTGGGTAAAGGTCGGCCTAAGAAATGATTACAAACTTACCACCGGTTGGCACGAACTGCTCCTTCTCTATTTGTCTCCACTTGCATCATGTACAAGTACAGGTATATACGTTAATTCGTGATGATATTTGACTATTTTGTTAATGAAGAAGGCCTCATTGGCTCCTGTATATATGTCATACATTTTTTGTTACATTTGACATGTCTGATACTTTTGATGTTGGTGTTTTTAGGTTTGTATTGTTGATTTATGCTACATGCAGGTACAGTATAATGCCATGTGGTATGTGTTTTCATCTGGGTCCATTTGGTACGGAGAAAGATTCCGAAAAATCTCTTATATAACCAGCCCATGGAGTGTCAGTTCAGTTGGTGATGTATTTTAGGTCTGCTTAACTGAAGGCTGACATGTTGACCCTGAGACTTGTGTCAGTGTTGATGTACACTCCTTCCCACTTGGTCCGTATACAAATGTATACCTACTTCTACTTTCACAGACTTAACACTTTTCAGTAGGAATGTGAATTTCCAGTGTAAATGTGCATTGGCAGAACACAAGTAAATGTTAAGATTTGAGTCAGTAATTGCATGTTACATGTTACAAGTTGTTTGCATATTATTGATCAATAAACCCTTAAAATTACAGAATGTTGCATGGACTGGTGTTTCTATAAATAAGGGTCCCTACAGCAGAGTCTCAAGGGGTTTGTGTTTTACATGTAAACCTTATTTATCATATCCAGATTTTCTGTTAATAAAACAGATGAACTGTAAATTGTGACAAGAAATGTGTAGTAAAACTACAGCACTTTTCTGTTTTTTTAAAGAAGAAATGTCATTTATCACATACAGATTGTCTGTTAAAAACAGATGAGTAGTAAATTGCGATAAGAATTATACAGTAAAATTACAGGTGTTCTCGAGACTTCTGCAAGTACTTTTCTGTTTTTGTAAAGAAGAAATTGTCTGTTTAAAAACAGATAAGTAGTAAATTGCGATAAGATTATGCAGTAAAAATTACAGGAGTTCTCGAGACTTATGCAAGTACTTTTCTGTTTTTTTAAAGAAGATCTTGTATTTATCACAAACAGATTGTCTGTTAAAAACAGATAAGTAGTAAATTGCGATAAGAATTATGCAGTAAATTACAGGAGTTCTCGAGACTTATGCAAGTATTTTTCTGTTTTTTTAAAGAAGATCTTGTATTTATCACAAACAGATTGTCTGTTAAAAACAGATAATTAGTAAATTGCGATAAGAATTATGCAGTAAAATTACAGGAGTTCTCGAGACTTCTGCAAGTACTTTTCGGTTTTTTAAAGAAGAAATTGTATTTATCACATACAGATTGTCTGTTAAAAACAGATAAGTAGTAAATTGCGATAAGAATTATGCAGTAAAATTACAGGAGTTCTCGAGACTTCTGCAAGTACTTTTCGGTTTTTTAAAGAAGAAATTGTATTTATCACATACAGATTGTCTGTTAAAAACAGATAAGTAGTAAATTGCGATAATAATTGTGCAGTAAAATAACAGGAGTTCTCGAGACTCTGCTGCAGGCACTTTTCTGTTTTTTTTACAGAGCAATTTTCAGCACCATTCTTTAGAGGTTTAAAAACTGTTGCTGCTTTAAACAATAAATATGCACAACTGATAAATATTATGCTATACTTCAGAGTAACAATTAATGCACAAATTAATTTGTTCATCTCGCAGGCGATTCAAAAACTATTGCTTTCTGACACCGCATCAACGCACAAGGTCTGTTGTCGAGGAAACAGACAAATCCAACCAAGTTCTCTTGAAACTAGTTTAGTTACAGGCAGATTGGTAAAACATAATGTTCAATCAAATTGTAAAATCATGGAAGTTGGCACACAGTCAGAGTATGTCATGAGAAAGATATTGAGGCTATAGGACCCGTGGAAAATTTGTCCTTTAAAAAAAATATAAGTAGAATAACAAGACATTTTCCAATGGTTGCCAATTGGTTGTCATTGCATGTATTTGTACTAAAACTAGATTTATTCAAATGTTAAAACTGCAATGGTCCCTATATAGCCAAATATCTTTCTCGTTACATACTCTGACAGTGTGCCAAATGTCATGTTTTTATCATCAAGTGAACAATGTTATCATATTGTGCACCAATCCTTCCTGGACCTTGTGGGGTAACGAGGTATGCCCTCCCATAAGGTTACCAGGTAGGCAATCGATAAACCGGTCATATTTGGCGTCACACATTACCATACAGCCACGTAAAACTGGTCAAAATGCAACATTGTCGTGTGGTCTGATAGCCCTTTGAAATAGGTAAATGAACGGTTTATACCCAGCACGATATAAGACCAAGGACCCCCCCCCCCCCCCCCCCCCCCCCCTCAACGCACGCAACATTTTACTGCACTCGATCGGGAGTAGCAAGTGAAACACGCTCGATCGAAAGCACCCAGTAATTTAGTACGGTTGATAGGTGAACAACGCCCTCGTACGACGGCGCAAGGAGCCTATAGAGCAGTTTTGCTGGTGTAGGCAGCCATGCTGCGGGTTAAAGTAGCCACCTTGACTTTGCCGGTATAGACAGCCGCATCGGCGGGCCGGTAAACGACAGCACATCGTCGGTTTCGGGAGCCACCGCCGGCGATGATAGCCACCATCGACCATGTAGGCAGCTAGCCACATCGACCGTGTAGGCAGCCACACCGACCGTTGTAGGCAGCCACATCTCCCGTGTAGCCAGCTATAGCCACATCGCCCGTCACAAACAACTTTGGTTGTCGAAAACTAGGACAAAGCATGATAAGATGCAGTCATCCAAATCAAGTTAGGTTTCTTTTCAATTATCGGTGAGCTATCAACTTAAACAAATTAAATGCTATCAAATGAATACTAATTATGACATGAAGTTAAGTACCTTCGGTGGCAACCAACCATCTGTCACCTGTTTTTGTATTTCTTGCTAGCGTGTCTGGGAAGCATGACACATCGGCACTTTAATTATGTTCTCATCCACCAGGTTTACGTTACAATACCCATCTCAAGTCCTCACTCTCATTGACAAGTTCTCTTCAACTTCAAATTCTCATCGGCTTTTTGACAACTGAACACAAATCCGTAATTTGTTTCCTACCTCGCAACCATTATAAAAAGCTGGTGCTAGTTTCGGTCAGCTCTTCATCTACGTAAAGGTATGTCAACGATAAACACGGGAAAATCCTAGGTCCGAACATCATTATTGGTTTCTTTTCAGATTTTGGAGTAGGCCCGACTGTGAACAAAATAATAAATCGACATGCATTCTGCAGCTTGGATTCTCTGCATAGGTAAGAGCAGCAAGATACAGTTGACCCCCATTTTAACGATTTGTAGCATCCGCTGGTAAACAAGTCTTCTGTTTAGGCAATATTTCTTGATCTTGCTAATAAATAAAGTCAACTATACGCTATTACAGTGTCCCACTATTAATACCACAGGTAAAGACTAAGCGTCCTTAATTATTATTATCGCGGTATTATACGCTGTCCATAAAGTACACTTACTTAATACGACGTCGAAAGTATAGTCAGCCAGGTAGTTCTTCGTTTTCGGCTGATAGTGATAATTTCTTATCTTTTCTAGCCGTGCTTTCAATGACTATGAACGATTGTTCGGCACAACAGGTAGGTGTATAGTCTTGTTTGCAAGACGATCTAATCGCGGTATGCAGCGCGTGTAGGCCGCCGATGCGGGCTCCCTCTAACGTACGCCGTAGACCACGCAATGACCTTTGCTAAGATCGTCTTGTATATCTGCTATAATCGCTCGGAAAATTCCGAGCAGAATTGTTTCGCATTTGCATGCGCGTGTGACGTTGCGTGAATAATTGCATAGTCAAACCTTCATGAATAGGTTGATTTGGGGGGGTTGTATTTTATAGTAAATCTCGTTTAACTGGCCTGTCCGGAGTTTCACAATTATGGATGGCGAGAAAATCACGAAAAACAGCGTTTGTTTTCAACCGCCGTCGGGCAGTTATTCTTTGTTATTATTGTTCTTTCTCGATCGCGAATTTTGTTTTATAAAATTATATTTTTCGGAATAATTACAGGATATCTAGCGCGATCATTTTGCTGGATGCCTAGAATCACTATTTACTTTTAAATAAGTAAGATATTTCTTAATAATTCGGTAGTAAATTTTTTCGATATCTGCAAATTGTGTATCCTACCTTTCAGTTCAGTTCACGCGATTTGTTTCTGAACTTAAAACAAATCCACTGATCTCTCGTGACATTCGAGGGCGCCCTCAATAAGCCCATTTTCGGAGTATTGATAAACTGCATAGACGGACGGCGCGCCCCGGACAAATGAACAACTCGGTCTTGGAGTCGGACTAGCTAAAACCTAGCTTGCTGGAAAAAAATTCGCGTCAAAATTTAGGTCCGGTCGTCAAATTTGACGTCAAATTTGACGTCAATATTCGCGACTTTAGAGGCAAGTCGCGAAATTTGACGTCGATATTGACGTCAATATTCGTGACTTGGGGGGCAAGTCGTGAATTTTGTCGGGAATATTGACGTCAATATTCGCGACTTTCGGGAAAAGTCGTAAAATTTTACGCGAATATCGACGTCAAATTTGACGTCAATATTCGCGACTTTAGGGGGAAGTCGCGAAATTTGACGTCAATATTGACGTCAATATTCGCGACTTTGGGGAAAGTCGTGAAATTTGTCGCGAATATTGACGTCAATATTCACGATCTGCGTAGTCCCTTCAGGGCCACCATATTTACATCCTCACCCACGCACACACCCGAGTGTTCTCCTTTGTTCCTATACAAATACACGAGTGTTAACCTTATGGGGTCATATCCATTTTTAAAGAATTTGCGCATTGTCCCTAGTATTATCCTTTGTTCCCTACCCACCACCATAGGCGTAGTCTTTGGGCAAGACGTAGTCTGGTTCCCAGACCAAATATTTCTGACTATTTTTGAATAAATATTAGGTCCGGAGGCCGCCAATGTCACGTGACCAAAACTGGAGGAATTCCTCCAGTTTCCGAAAATGTCCGAAGTTTTCCGAACACGTTATAGGCCTATTGACTGTCGGGTATTATCGTTAACGTTCGCGATGTTCGAGTGTTTCCGGGTGTTAGGCCTAAGTGGTTGTAAGGTAACGTTAATAAAATAATGTCCATTCTCTTTTCTGGTTTTTATAAAATACCCCCCCCCCCCCACCCCCTTCGGCAAAAATCAACACCAGACGAAATGCCTAATAATATCACAGTCATTGTAGTCATTGTGCTATTTCTGGGAAGAGCCGTTAAAATTTGAATTGTTGCGTCGTCTAAAAATAGCTACGCTGCTTGTATTGCGTCACTATCTATTTTTGTCGCCGGCGGCTACCTGACCTACAATTTAGACGTCTAGGCCTAAACAACAAATTGTCAGGTCGGGGAACCAGACTAGGCAAGACGTTGCTTAATCCACAGCCACGAGAGGGCGCTATCGCGACAAACCATTATCGCTGACGAACCAGTTTTTGTTATTCTTAAATCAAACCACAAATAAGTTGATGTAATTGCCATACCTTTTATCCCTCGTGATTTCCACGTCACATCAGATTCCAGTGCTGGTACTCCAAATAGTTAGCTGTGTGCTGTATGAATTTCTGCCGATTATCCAAGTCGTCGGAGAATTATTGTCCATAAGCAGCTTCAAAAGAAGGTCTTCATGCACATTCCACTTTAATAAACGACGCTTTAATATCAGATACGAGATCCTCACTGTGAAATTTTGCTCAGCACTAAAAACAACTCATCCACTGAACTGTCCATGTCTATTAAACATCAAGGATCCAAGGGCTGCGACGATACATAAAAACACACTCCCGTATAACATCTCCGACTGCAAGTTTCCTTCAGAAAACCATTTAAGGGTCTTGGCTACCAGCTTCCTCGTTGTCACTGCGAACACTATTATACCCAGCAAGAAATGGGACCGAGCGACTCCCCCCTTAGTCCCTTATACCTATACACTCTCTAGACTATTGTTACCTAACGGACCCCCCCCCCCCTAAAAACATCAAAAGAAACCACAACATTCCGCAAGCACAATGACCACCACAAAGGGGGGGGGGGGGGGGGGGGGGGGGGGTCTCCGTCCCATATATATATTCAACAGCCATCTTGAAGGCGCTTCTTACCGTTATTGAATCTACTCGGGCATATCACTGTGCAAAAAAAGAACGCTCATCCTGTCAGATTGATTCGACCCATCGTTACGACGGCGACGAATGCTTTGTAAAAGAAGGCCCCTTTTCTACTTGGCACATTCCTAACGCCCCAAGACCCCTCGCCACTTCAAGCGCATACTGCACTGTTGTAAGATTCAACAAAGGGGAGTATACAGCTCGATGCTACCATTTTGGCGCAAAGCAGCTAAATCAACCACAATAACCATATCCGCCCTCACAGGTACCCATTTACTCCTAGGTGGAGAAAAGCAACGAGTGACAAAGTGTGTGTGTGCGTCTGTAAACACCGTCGATCGTGGACGGGGGACAAAGGATTTTTTGGGGAAACAATGCCGTCCACGATTGACACAAGGTCCACGATCTCGACTCGTGCGCAAATCCTATGGAGATCATCCGAAAACGTTAGAGTACAAACAAAAGAGGGATTACGGTCGGACAATGCCCCGTCCACGATCGAAGGCCTTTGGAAGGGGGGGGGGGGGGCGGTGAAGGAAATATGTTTAGTCAGCTTTGTTAGGATTTTTAATATATATATTGGGATTACCAATAGGCGGCTAGTATTACCATTGGCAATTGCCTGGAAATGGGCCTGCGAATTTCGTTAGAAAAACCCCTTGCTTATAAAGTGAAGACGGTGATGGTACCAAATACGCTGTGAAAATGATTCCATCCAGATATATTATTTAGAAAAAAACAAACCAATTTGTTGCATGTTTCTTTAAAATGTATATAGGTATCCCATACAAAACGAACAATACTTCCAATACCCCGAAGCCAAAACTTCCTAGACCAATGGATGGAGAATCTTTCTAGAAGAAAAATGATACCAAGATATCT
Organism: Crossaster papposus; assembly: GCA_037893245.1. Classification (NCBI taxonomy): domain Eukaryota; kingdom Metazoa; phylum Echinodermata; class Asteroidea; order Velatida; family Solasteridae; genus Crossaster; species Crossaster papposus. The sequence goes on along the minus strand of JBAIAA010000322.1, from coordinate 1,888,126 downwards.
CGAGTTGGGCCAGTAGTTTTAACTCAAGACCCTGTTTTGTTAAGCACAGTCAGGGGTCCTTTCGCACCAAGAAATAGATAAACCGCGCCTGCGAATTTAACATGACACGATTTTGTTATTTTTCGATGCGAAAGGAACATTGACTTCACTTCACAAAAATAGGGTCTGGAGCTAAAACTACTAACCCAAATCAAGTTGTCATTGTTCTTCTAGAAAGATCATCCATCCATTGTTATAGGTAGTTTTGGCCTCGGGGTAGTGGAAGTATGTTTGTTCGTTTTTTGGGGGCCACCCTGTATTGAAGGCCAGGTTTAGCCGCCATCGACAAAAATAAATCATGGCGCACTGTACACAGCGCTCTATTTTTAGATGCTGCAACATTTCAAATAAATATCGGCTTTTCCCAAAAAGGGCCTCTACGTCTGCATTGGCTCAAATGCATCTTTCTCTTTCTTTAAGCCTAATTTGTAATGTGTATGCGTGTCATTTTAAATGGTTTCAAATGTTTAAACGGGGCACTTTTTGTCTAGTTTTCAATTAAATCAACCAAAAGGGATGCTAAATAATTTTCGTGCGTTCTCGAAATGTATTGATAATGCAGAATGCACCCGAGTTCCTGCAGTTAGAGGGGCAGTAAAGTTTCGTGAAATCGGCTGCAGGGGTGCACCAATTTATTATTTTGTTCAATGGGACAACGAAGACAACAGATCAGTTGCTTGTGTATATTTCAAGATTTCAAATGGGGGCACCAGGGGGGGGGGGGGGGGGGGGGGGGGGGGACATGGACCTTGATCAGACGTGGGGTCCATACACCATGTACATGTACAACTGGTTATGGGGACAGTTTCTTTTGTTTGAATAAAAAGCTGACCGAGTTATAGTGGGGACTTTTAAGAAGCAGAATCAGTGTCAAAAAGATCGGACGTGTTTTTACAACTCGGATGCATTCCTAATTCGGATGCTTTTCGTAAACTCGGATGCTTTCCAAATTCGGATGATTTCGTAATTCAGATGTTTTTGTAAACTCGGACGCTTTTTTAAAAATCGACTGTGTAACCTTTACTTCGCACTAAAGAATTTGGAGCGGATTGCTTTACCATTTAACTTCAAAATCGCCAACCCATCTTCCCATCCTTACGCTTAAATAATTAAAAAATAAGATCATAATTTATTTATCCATTTATTTTACATTATTTTTTTTTGGCCCTCAATGCACACGTACAACATTTGCATTATCAATACAAATACCAATCGCTGTGGTTTTTTTTTGGCGCGGCGCGTGTACTTTGGTTAGCGTGATTCAAATCTAAAGACGTTTCGCGCATCGCGTAATTTAGAATCCCGGCCGTGTGTTCTGTGACGCAACCTTTTTTCAGAACAAGGACGACAACGATAAAGGTATATAAATGTCATGTCTAGCTATTATTTAGATGTCTATGCTACGGCTATTGTCTGCGTCGGCCATTTTGTAGCGCTGTCCGAAATGCCGTCTAGAGCCAACCTCGTTACCAGGGCTACGATCTTGCTGCGCCATTTTATCCCATCATGCCTTGCGCAATCGTTAGTGAAGGAACGCGCACGCGCCCATGGAGTCGAGGCTGGTCTAGAGCTACAGCTACGGCTACGTACAACGTCACACAAATCTAGCCGTAAAAGAAGTTGTCTAGCTCAGGCAAAACAAAATGGCGGCAGCACTAACTTTATAATTTTGGAGCAAATTTTCGTTTTCGTTTATTTTTCAATGATAGTGCATTGAATTGAAACTAACAGATCGACAAATACGTCAATATCATTAGGTATTTCGACCGGCTGTAAACAAACATTGTGTAACATCTAGCAGACGATAATTGGTGTAAATTCTTACATCGTAAATTTGCAAACACTAATTCAAGCATCGCTTGGGGGCGCAATAACTTGCCGTAGACTCTACCGTAGCCACAGACATAAATAACCTATAGACGGACAGCAGGGGGCGCCAGAGTGAAATTTCATGAAAGCCACAAATCGTGGGCAAATTGTTTAATTTCTGTAAGAACTCATTCTTTTTGACAATTTGTTTTATTTTTTATAACTATGCAGCATTTATATAAGAGGGCCTAATATTTCGATCTTAACAAGATCTTCTTCAGAGACTAAATGGCTGTGTACAAGAAACAAACATATATAGGGCAACATACAGCATGATGCACATCATGGATGGCGGAAGAAACACAAAAGAAAAAGCACAGAGTTCAATGGAACAATCAACAAAAGGAGGATTAGGCTGAGGGATTAAAGGGTGAGGTCAGTGTGGGTGGGATCAAAGACAGGGTAGGAACAAAAACAGAAGGGGTAAAACCACAAGGAAGGGGGTCCAGGGTGGAGATCAAAGGGAAGAACTAACAAAGAAGTATGAATAGGAGTAATGAGGAGGGGGGGGGGGGGGGGTTAGGAAAATAGACAGGGGAAACCAGAGGAGTGAGAACAAACAAAAACAAAATCCTGGCAAGGAATAAATCTGAAACAGATGACAAATAGAAGAAAAAAATTGAAGTTAATCATTTCCTAGTTGGATGTTAAGCCCATGTGGTTGAATAGTCCGAAGACGATTCATCCAAACTTTCTCCCGGCTGAGGCGGACTGAGTCTTTCCGGTGGCCAAGTGATTCTATGCCCTGTAGAATCATATCGGAAATGCAATGGTTAGGCTGATTGAAGTGATGTCCGACGGGGGTATCCAGTTTCTTGGTGTTGACAGTCGATTGATGACCGTAGAAACGCCTTTTTAGGGCATTTTTTGTCTCTCCGACATACTGAACTCATACCAAATTTCTGGGTACAGCTTTGGCTCTGGCAATGGCACGTTGAACTTGGCGGGAGCTGTGACCCCTGGCAACCAAGTTGTTCTTCAGTATCTGTGAATGGCGGGAGAAATCATAGTCGTTAGAACAAATCCTTTTGAGTCTGAGGGCCTGACTAAATGCTATACCAGTTTTACAATGCCTAGGGTGACAGCTGGAGGAGTGGAGATACTGGTGTGTGTCTGTGGGTTTAGAATACAGATCCCGCCATTCACAGATACTGAAGAACAACTTGGTTGCCAGGGGTCACAGCTCCCGCCAAGTTCAACGTGCCATTGCCAGAGCCAAAGCTGTACCCAGAAATTTGGCTCTAAAGGTAAAGGCCCCCAGGCTAATGCCAAACCCATGATCCCCCTGGTGACTACCTTTCACCCCAGTCTCCCTTCCCTTCGCAAAATCACTAACGACAGCCATCACATTCTCCACACTTCAGATCGCCTTGTCCGTGCCATCCCCGACAGCCCTGTATTGGCTTATAGACGCCCTCGTAATCTACGAGACCTCATTGTTCGAGCCGAAGTTCCCAGCTTGGATGCATCTCCTCCCATCCAGCACGGAACTTTCAAGTGCAGTTCCAGATGTGTGGTCTGCCAGATCCACATCCAGGAGTCTGACTCTTTTTCTGGCCACTCTTCTGGTACCACGCATAGAATTATTGGTAACATTGCATGCAGTACATCTAATGTCATATATCTCATCTCTTGCAGGTTTTGTGGAGTTCAGTATGCCGGAGAGACCAAACATTCCCTAAAAAAGCGTTTCTACGGTCATCGATCGACTGTCAACACCAAGAAACTGGATACCCCCGTCGGACATCACTTCAATCAGCCTAACCATTGCATTTCCGATATGATTCTACAGGGCATAGAATCACTTGGCCACCGGAAAGACTCAGTCCGCCTCAGCCGGGAGAAAGTTTGGATGAATCGTCTTCGGACTATTCAACCACATGGGCTTAACATCCAACTAGGAAATGATTAACTTCAATTTTTTTCTTCTATTTGTCATCTGTTTCAGATTTATTCCTTGCCAGGATTTTGTTTTTGTTTGTTCTCACTACTCTGGTTTCCCCTGTCTATTTTCCTAACCCCCCCCCCCTCCTCATTACTCCTATTCATACTTCTTTGTTAGTTCTTCCCTTTGATCTCCACCCTGGACCCCCTTCCTTGTGGTTTTACCCCTTCTGTTTTTGTTCCTACCCTGTCTTTGATCCCACCCACACTGACCTCACCCTTTAATCCCTCAGCCTAATCTTCCTTTTGTTGATTGTTCCATTGAACTCTGTGCTTTTTCTTTTGTGTTTCTTCCGCCATCCATGATGTGCATCATGCTGTATGTTGCCCTATATAAATTATGTTTGTTTCTTGTACACAGCCATTTAGTCTCTGAAGAAGATCTTGTTAAGATCGAAATATTAGGCCATCTTAACTTATTTGATTTGTATATTTCAGGTCATTCCAGCCAGTAAGCAGTTTGCAGCAGTTTTAACCTTATTCAGCATTTATATAGTTAACAGCTGAAAGTATTTTTAGTCGACATCAGCTGCGTTTTCAACCGAAATTACCGATTTGTATCCGTCCTCCCGAAGTTTTTCCGAGAGTCGTGCACATTTGTCAATCAATTCCGCCCACGATTTCATACTTAGTCAGGCGCCGTCGAAATTACGGTACCTGGACGTTGATTTCCATAGGCGCTGTCCGTCTATATGTTATTTATGTCTGTGACCGTAGCCGCGTCCGAATTCCATTTACCTTAGCGCCTACGTAGACGTAGCTGTAGACGTAGACCGTAGCTCTAGACACTCGTTTCGGACACGGCCTGACTCTCCTCAGCTAGCCCGGAGGGGGGGGGGGGGGGGGGGGGGGGGGGGGGGGGGGGGGGGGGCGCAACAAAGTGCGCCACCAACGTTGAAATGTATCTCATTCATTCTTTCACGCTTACGAGCCGCACATCTCATACAGTAAATACGTATACATGTAGATCGCTACCTCGAAGCGCAGCATTGAAACACGTACAAATTTGCACTCGATGAGCTCCGTGCATCGCTCCCAGAATTCAGTGATTTCTCAAACGTCCGCAAAGCCAGGTACACAGGCACGATCTACACGGAAAACATTTGGGGAGATGCCATTTTCTGCCATTTTCATTCGAAAATAACACGATAAAACGCAAGGGGTTCACAGACAGATTTTTTTTAAATTCAGTATATCACTGCTACATTCTTTTCCATGGAAAAAAATTGTGGGTTCGAACCAGGAATTTCCACAATTTATCGATTATTATTGCCCTTTTTAGGGGAGGTATTTGTTAACGTCGTTTGGGTATTTGTGCACAATCTCCACGTGCATCAACGGTACGTCAACGTTTATTTTTTTCGACTGCTTTTTTCATTTTCAATACAATTTTTGTCATTGGATGATAAAAATTAAGGTAAATAACAACCTTTTTTCAACTACAAAAGACAAGATGTTAAGATTGGATGCCAAAAACTCTTTATTTTTCGCGTGAGAAGATTGTTCCCCCCTATTTTGAGAATGGACGGTATACCACAGCGTTTCGCAATCGCAGCCTCCCCCCCCCCCCTTCCTCAGCCGTACTAGCGGGCCACCGATCATCGACACGCTCTACTTGCCAACGGTACGGTAACCACGTGCTTTCTTGATATAATTTATTTCATATCCCGGTTAAAATGTTTGTACACGGTTTTCTGCATGTAGTAATCAAAAAGAATTGTTTGTAGTTACATTGTACATGAAGAACAGTGCGGAATTTATTTTGTACTTATTTTCAGCCAACTGAGGGCGCTATGCAGATTTATTGGGCGACTGATGAGCGTATGCGCACGCGCAGATTTGCTGGATTCTGGTTCAATTCTCCAGAAAAAAACAAACCCGAATAGTCAGCCCATGCAGGATCAGCCCTACCCAACAAAACCTTTTTTTTACGTTGATGGGGTGCTAAATCATTTAAACAGAAAATAACCAATCAAGCTGATTACTTTGCAGTGCCTTTCTTTTATCAGTAACTTGTATTTAACTTTTTCTGATTTATTTGCTGATACGCATAAAATGGCTGCTGGCATGGTGTGAACAAGCATTCGTGCAACACAATAAAGGCTAAAACTGTATTGATGCTTACAAAGATTATACAGGAATGAATAGAATACTGGCTTTGACATCAAAACGTGCTATACACGGGAGGAATAAAGTTGTGTTCCTGGCGTCCAGCAAAACTATCTTGCTAAAAATTCATGAATAACTTGGTGATAACAATATTTTGATTTTTGTCAACATAAGTGAACATTCGCATATGAAATTATTAATGGTGGAACTGTGAATTCATCATGCATGGCAAGAATATCTTTATAAAAATAAACCACGACAAGTTATAGTACATGTACATGTACGTAGTGTAGTCTGTAGATAGTTGTATTAGTGTATAGAGTATGGGCGGCCATTAGGGCAAAAAAGGACAACAGCAGTATTAAAGTAAAGCAAACATAAAATTAAAATAAAATGCTAAAAGATAAACAGTAAGCTACAATTAACAAATAAGAATGCAGCAAAATAAAATAAACAATAAAATAGAACAAATTAAATTTTGCGGCTGTCTGGTTTTGCCATAATGTCCGCCCATAATACTAGTATAGGTTAGGCTTGTAGTAGTATTTGTACTTTCTCCGTAAAGTATTAAATGTGAAATAAGTTAAATCCCATTAAAGTCTGGTTCCCACCAAATATGCAGTGGCACTATTCGAAAGAAATTTAAATTCTAAAGCTATAACCATTCTTACGCACTAACTGTTATGCGTAATGAGAAATTATCGGGTCGCCTTATTACACTTCAATTTTTCAAACAAAATTGAGACGATCGCTACTGCTTTCTGGCCGATCGGAGCAGCTCCCTTCCACGTAGGATGTATCAGGGGGTAGGTCGCCCCTCAAGATGGCCGCGCACAGCGTGCACAGGTTGCCGTAAGTCTGGCCGTTGCTGGCGCACACGGGCCGCAGCATCTTGTTACAACGCGGGGGGTCGTAAACATCACAATAGCCGGGAAGCTAAAGGGATAGAGGGAATAAAACAAAAATCACAACAGCTGTGTGCAATGATTTACAGCCTTTTTAGCGTTTGAAGATTTATAATTATACTTATAATAATAACGTCGGCTTTCAAATGCGACACAATTTGCATACAGTATATACGTTTGTTGTAGTGTGCCCGGCAGAAGGGCATATGCGTATGCCCTTATGCATAAACGCGTTATCACCAAAACGTTCCCAGCAAAAAAGGGCATAATTATGCAAAAATGCTGCATAATTATAATTTCATGAAATTTAAACATATCCGTCAGAATTTAACACAGATTGCTCCCAAAAATAGTGATTCAGACTTGCGACAAATTTAAAGTTTGTACGATTTATGATAAGTGTGAGAGAACATCGGGTTCATAATACATGTGGGGGAACATTGGAGCCTTTCGATACAAATTTTCATTAAAGTGATGTTCACGTCAGAACGCTCATAATTACGCTCTTCTGCCAGGCACCCGACGCGTTCCTCCTATACTTTAAACCTATACTATACAGCGCGTTTCACGTCCCTAAAAATGATGTAAGTGGAACGCCTCATTTTGCTCATTCAATGTTCAGCTTTTGCTTTTGTCAATTCAGAGATATAGGCCTATGTTTGATTATTCCACCAGCACTCAAAAATATTTCTAACCGGCACACGATACCAGCATTTTACACATGAGTGATTGTGTAGATAATGTATAGGCCAAATAAACATTTTCTCTTAATTAAACCTTTTCTAGTTATACTTGAGCCTATTCAATCTCAAGATCAATTGAGCTATTACATACTAACGTCCAATTGTATATACAGGTGTAATATGTGTTGTGTTTTGTCAGATTGGATCTAATAATTAAACTGGAAAGTGGTACAGCGTCGTTTCTGGGTAGCTTAGGTACTTATTTGGGTATATCTCTGGCCTGCAAAGCCAAAATCAGACGAAATAAAAAACATGTTAAAGCACAATTTGTAGTCATTCCGAGTGTGTAGCTTTTTGAAAGCAATATTTATAACTCTGTGAAGGATGTGTTTTAATTGCACCATTTTTAATTAAGGAACACACTGTATAGACTAGCATTCAATGTTCAGGAGGTTTTCGAAACCTTTGCTTCGTCTTCGGCTCTGGCTTCGCCTCCGACTCCCCAATCACTGAGAAGCAAATAGAAATGAAAGAAAATGGAAATATTCACAACAGGCACCAATATGTAGTTGGAGTTCCTGCAGTTGGGAGCCTAAAAAAGACTTAAGCCACATACGGAGACGAAGCCAGCGATTCGAAAAGGCTCATAGTATCGATATAGAAAATGCACATTAAGGAGAACGACAACGGGAAAGAGGTTGCAGCCTTGTGACCCACCAATCTATAATGACACATCGCTGTATTCTATCAAGCAAAAATCACAATAGCTGTGTCCGTTGATTTACAGCCTTGTTAGCGTTTAAAGATTTCTATAATAACGTGGGCATTTCAATGCGACATCAATTTGCATCTTTCTATAATACGTTTGTTGTAGTGTACCCGGCGATATTTTTTTCTGCAGGTAGGTTGGTACATTAGCCAATCAGAACACAGATGGTGTTGACGTACCCTAACCCCTAACCCTAACCCTAGTCAGATCCCAGACAACTTTAACATCATCGATGACGTCAACACCATCTGTGTTCTGATTGGCTAATAAATGTACACTATGTACCAACCTACCTGCAGAAATGTCTTTATCGCTGCCCGGCAGAAGGGCATATGCGTATGCCGTTATGCGCAAACGAGTAATCACCAAAACGTTCCCAGCAAAAGGGCATAATTACGCCCAAACAAAATACATATAATTGAATGAAATTTATAATAATTCATAATACGTCGGGGGGAACTTTGGAGCATTTCGATACAATTTTCATGAAAGTGATGTTTACGTCAGAACGCTCATATGCCCTTCTGCAGGAGCACCCGACGCCGATTCCTTCTATACTCTAAACTTATACTATACAGCATGCCACGTTCCTAAAAATGTGCAAGTGGAACGCCTTATTTTGCGCATTCAATGTTCAGCATGTGCTACTTGGTAACGATTCAAGAAAACTGAATTAGCGTTCAAATGCCGTTTGTTTGTCAATTCAGAGATTATGTTTGATTATTCCACCAGCACTCAAAAATCGATTGTGTGCTACTTTTACTATGGGGAAATGCTTCTAAGCGGCACACGATACCAGTATTTAACACATGAGTGATTGTGTAGAAGATTGTATAGGCCAGATGAACATTTTCTCTTAATTAAACCTTCTCTAATTATACCTGAGCCTATTCAATCTCAAGATCAATTGAGCTATTACATACTAACTTTTCACAACTTTCTAAACTCTCTTTTAAAGTCCAATTATACAGGTGTAAGATGTGTTGTGGTCTGTCAGATTATACCTAATAATTAAACTGAAAAGTTTCTGGGTAGCTTAGGTACTTATTTGGGTATATCTCTGGCCAGCAAAACCGAATCAGACGAAATAAAAAAAACGTCTGAAAGCACAATTTGTAGTCTTTCCGAGTGTGTAGCTTTTTGAAAGCAATATTTATAACTCTTCGAAGGATGTGCTTTAATTGCACCATTTTTAATTAAGGAACACACTGTATAGATTAGCATTCAATGTTTAGGAGGTTTTCAAAACCTTTGCTTCGTTTTAGGCTCTGGCTTCGCCTCAGACTCCCCAATCACTGAAAAGCAAATAGACAAGAAAGCAAATGGAAAGACTCGAACCTTTAGGTTCATATCGACCGATTGAATGTTTTTGAAGCACAACATGCACCAACATGTATAGCTGAACTTCATGCAGTTGGGAGCCTACAATTGCCTTAAGCAACACACGGAGACGAAGCCAGCGATTCGAAAAGGCCCATAGTATCGATATAGAAAAGGCACATTAAGGATACAGAACGACGACGTGAAAGAGGTTCCAAAGAGGCTTTAGTCTTGTGACCCACCTAACCTATAACGACACGTCGGTAAGATGACAGCTATAGACCGGGGCACCAGCCTAGACAATATTATGGCCACAGTATTTCACAGCAGGGCGGATCGTGGACTTATACAGGCACAGAATGGCAGTTGGAGGAACGTAGTCCCCAAATGTTTTCAGTCGATTAAATTTAAACAAATATATAGTGTTCTTCCTCTCACCTGATCAACAGTCACTGCATCGCAGAAGCTTGCGGAGAAAGCTGATGAAAAAATAAATAATAATAAATAAAAAATAATAATATTAATGCAATGGAAGAAACTTCGGCATTTTGCATTCCACTTTCCGTTGGCATTTATTCCCACAAAGCCACATTATTTACTTTGACACATTCTTTCTCAAAAAACACACCACTAATTGTCTTCAAATGTACAACTACTAATCTATTTGTTTCAAATAAGTTACGAGGGTCTAATACTTCGATTTTAACAAGATCTTCTTCAGCAGATACTCCGTGTTCACAGAATGCAAAGGATGCAAAATGCACATATAATTTGCAGAAAGACATTGCAGTTAAAAAAAGGTCAACGTTAGTCGATACGCACTCTTCAAAAATCCGTAGCCATTTATAATCACGAATAATACCTTGTCCTAGAGCAGACTTTAGTCAAATCGGAACACACATAACGCCACTTACTTAAACAACTATTTTGTATCAATATCAAGTGAAATCTCTCGCGCCTTTTATTCAATAATCAAACATTTTTTACTGGCGTTTATTAGCGGCTTTTGCGTTCGTACTCTTCATGTGTTCTTCACTGTTCTTCACATGTTTCAATGCATAGTATCTCTATTTTTAGTCTAAAAAAGCCAGATACAAATTGTAGTACCTGTATATAGTTGTATATACGGGATACCTACCTGCTACAGCTAGGCACAACAGCAAAGCAGAACGGTGCATGATGATGATAATCGTATACGTTCAGAAAAACCAGGCGTCCAAAGTTATAATCTGCGGCCTCCGTCAAAACACAGCAATATAAAGAGTTTGGTCGGCTCATCTGAGTTTCCTTGCATTGCAGTAAGCCCCCTTTTATTAAAATTTGAACATAATATCCATTTTCCAAACGCACATATTTAAAACAATTGTTTATGACAAGAAGGATCATTTTTATATTAGGCCTATTACAAAGCTGGCGTAGCGTGAAGTTTTAGACATGCAACATACGGACTCGTTGGTGGTAGTATTGCGCGTGCCTATGATGATAATTTGGAGAAGGTTTAACCAATTCCAACAATATGGTGGGGGAAGAGTCAAATTTTTACAGACGTCGGAGTTTTACATGATGGATCAATATTAAATTCAATTGACTGTAAACTAAGTAAAATTCCTGAAACATTTCGTTACTCTATATGTAAAAGAAAATGATCCAGAGGATAAAACAAAAAGTCGCGACAGATGGCATGCTATTGCTAAGTATCGAGTAATCCGTAGTCTTAATGACAAGCGACAGTTCTCGTTCAATTGCAGATCAAGAACATGTTTACGAGGCCGTTGTATTGTAAATTATATACGGCGGCTCACTATTCAAACCCAGAGACTCAGTTTCTTTCTGTGACAATGCGAATTCTGCCCCATACATCACAAGATCTATTTTCACTTCCAAAATAATTTCAACGTATAACCTTTTGATTTCATCTTTGAAGAGCATGCCTGTTGACTGCAGTGACAATTTGTCTGAATTACCTGAACATATTCAATGAAGAGCTCTCATAATCTCTTCATTGTGTGTTTTAGTGGCTTCTTGTGGGGACAACTTTTTAAATTATTATCTATAGTTTTCTTAAACATACTCCCGAAATTACTGCTCCAATATGTAATACAACACAAAATATCGGAGCTTACAAACCTACGCCTCCGTGTCCACGCGTGCTTTAATCGTTGCTGTACACTGCAAAAACGTTTAGTAAAACATGATAGATGTGGAGGCTGATTTTCACCCAACATTGGTATTCATTTACTTACATTTTGGGTTAATTCGCGTATAAAATTGATAACATTGGGCAAAAAAACAACCCATTTTGACCAACTTGGTTTTACATTGTGCGCTTACCCCGCCCCTTGGACTGTTTGGATTAGATTTAGTTTGTTTAAATTTATCCCCACTGCTTTGTATTAGCAATTTTGTGTTTACAAATTTCACGTGACAATTAACTCATGTCCGTACATTCATTAAACAGTATGTATAAGTGTCGTAGCAGACAATAAGACAAGATACTGAGCCGAAATTAGAGTCAGGAATGGAGAAACCAAATCGTCGGTAAATTCAATTTATTTAAAGTAAATACCTCATCCATAAAATTACAATTACAACTGCCATTTGATTGATTTGCATAAAAATGCAAAAAAATAAATATTATGGAAGAAATTCAACGAAAGGAGTGTTAAAATGCTATCTTGAATGCCATCAACTCCCCCAAAAAATTCTACAATAATAATACAACAAAATACCTGTTAGAACTGGTGATTAATACAAATGAACATGTCCTTGAATCTGGCCATGAAAACCTAGCTAACACCAATATCTAATATAAGTGCTTATTTGACCAAAAAGCGCCCAGTATTTTGTTTATTTATTATAGGGAGACTTTTGTTTTTGGTTGCCCACATATCAGATAATCTGACTGGGCTTTGAGCTGATTATGACCAGGAATGGAGTATCAAAGCTTTCTAATTAAATTGCATAAAATGTCCATAATATTGAAGGAATTCTGCGAACTGTTTATTAAAATGCCATCACGAAAGGATATACGAAAAGAAAAACAACGAAAAAAAGAAAACCAGCTTAAAATGCTGAATTGAAAAGTGACCTAAAAAACCCTCAAAATACCACCTTGATCTTGGAAAAGAAAACCTATAGCTATAAAAAATGTTGATATAATATGAAAATAAACTCACCACCCTAAAGATAAAACAATGTTAAAGGTCTGATAATGTCTTTATCTGAGCAGAATGTATATTAAAACAAGATTACAGAAGATGAATCTGGTGCAATTGAAATGTCTTTGATGCAGCACATTTCAAGATTTCGACTTGAAAATAAACCATGTTTGTTGCAAAAAAAACTAAACTTTTGTTATACAACTGATAATGTAGTAACCAATGGATAATGCATCACTAACCGATAATGTAACACAAATTGACTGATAGTGCGTGCAGTAAAATGTACTATCGATTAATTGTTATTACATTATCAATTCAATTCAATTCAACATTATTAATATTATCCCTTTCGGGAAATTCCTTTCGGTCTCTTACATTTTAGTACAAATAAAAAGAAAAGACACAAAACACAAAACTTCAAAAGGCCATTTAAAAAGTCATGACCTTTGTTCTTCCAAGGGAGGTTTAAGAGTCGGGGCAGCGACCCTCCACGTACGTAGTATCGGATGGCAGCTTATCTTCCCAAATCTGGTCGGGTCGGGCAGAACAGCTCAAATTGCTCACTTTCACTGAAAAGAATTCCAACAACAAGGCCTAAATTCACAGAGCTATTTAACAAAATATGTTTCAAAGACAATGATTAACCCTTATAACAATCCCTGACGCTAGGTTTGGTTAGAATCCGTTAGGATTGGTACTGGATCCCAGGCTAAACTGTTTGGGATACCTCCAGAATCAGAGTTATGGTGTTGGAATTTGCAAGGATGGGAATGGTTCCAAGTAAATTACACTAGTAGGAATATATATTATTTGGAAGAAAAACCCCCAATTTGTTGCACGTTTCTTTAAAATGTATATGGGTGGCCCATACAACTAAACGAACGATACTTCCACTTTCCCAAAGCCAAAACTTCCTAGACCAATGAATGGAGAATCTTTCTAGAAGAAAATTATATCAAAATATATCGATTTGCGCTGGTAGTTTTAGCTCCAGACCCTGTTTTGTGAAGCACAGTCAGGGGTCCTTTCGCACCAAGAGATAAACTAAACTGGCCAGCGAGTTTAACAGACACGATTTAGTTATTTCTGGGTGTGAAATTGACTTCACTCCACAAAATAGGGTCTGGAGCTAAAACTACTAGCCCAAATTAGGATATCTTGGTATCATATCTTTCTTCTAAAAAGACTATCCATCCATTAGTGTAGTTTTAGACTCGGGGTAGTGTAAGTATTCTTGTCCGTTAAGATATGCTTGTCTATAGTGCCCCCCTGATAAGTTGATGCTTCAATAGGTTAATAGTATGTTTTGTAAATCTTCAACATTTAACTTACACCATCAGCTGTTCCCATTGTAGACAGGCTGCCTTCATACCTTGGCCTATGACTGTATTTAAAGTAACACAAGACATTACAACCATGGCGGTTGAACTTGTGAATATTGAGCCAATCTTATAGAGCATTCAAATGCACCGCGAGGTCCAAAGACGTGAAAAACCTTTTGTTGGAACTAAAAAACGTGAAAGTACAATAGGTCCCCTTTTCACGTATTACAAAAAGTGACAATGGGGCCTATTTTTTACTTTTCATGTTTTACGTTCCAACAAAATGACACTTTCTCCTATGAAAGTTAGATTTCTATCGTCAGGTTTTTTTGTTTACTCAAAAGCAGCACTGTGTTTATACATGTAGTCAGGGATGTAGTCGAGTCCATCACAAGTCCCTGTAAGTCCCTGCAAGTCCATCACAAGTCCTCCAGTTCCAATTCAAATCACAAGCTGTTCAAATCAGCTTTGAGAAAAAGCATTCCTTTGTCATTGTTCATCCAGTTACTTGTGACTGCCTTTATGAAGGGACTTGCGACTGGCTTCACGAAAGGACTTGTGAACGGACTTGCAGGGACTCGACTACAACTCTGCATGTAGTAGTGAATATTTTGGGTAAATTAACCCTAACCCCCTAGGCTCTCGCACTAGGAAGCATACCAAACCTAACAAACTTCAACAGCTCACACATGTTCAGTAATTTTTGGTACACTGTACTGAACCTAACAGTACTAAACCTGCCAAACTCCAACAGTTGAAGTTTAATTGACTTGGAACAGTGATAACTGGCCAGTGGTATTATGTGTTTTAGTAGGGACACACATACAAGGTGTAAGTGCACATACACTTACAGTTGACCAGAAACTGTGCCGTGACAATGTGGGTCACTCACGTATAAATGCCTGTGCATTCTCAAAATTTCTAACATTTTGACAAGTCTCATGCCTTTCTGTCCTGAACCTCACAGAATTCAACAGGGTCTCCCTGGGCCTTTAGTACTGAGTCAAACAAAGTCTAACAACAAGTTGTTACGGTTTGGTACCAAACCTGCCAAAACCTAGCGAAAGCTGCAGTTGGAGTTTGATGGGTTTAAAGTAGAAAAACATTTTTTTTAAATATTGCATATCAAAGTTTTCTTAAAGTTACATACAAACTTCTGATCTATATTCAGCCATCTAGTTTAAAAGCATCTTATTATTACCATAAACTCCTACCATTTCACATTATTTATTTAAAAAAAAATTGTTTTGATCAGTTATCTTATCTAATTACCTTTCACTGAATTTTGCATGTGTTTCTCGGAACCACTTAAAGGAATACTGTCATCTGTTGGCAAGAGTGAGAAAATAACTCTTAGTGGCAAATAATGTTTTCTAATATCGTATCTTGTGTAGAACATGCAGAACTACCTTTACGTTTAAAATCATTATTGCTTAGAGTAATTTTTTCTGGTTAAAGTTTTTAGTTTTCTATGCATCCACAAGCGCGGAAAGTTAGTTTGCACCTTTATTTTCTACAACTGTTTTCTCTTTCTCAAGATGGGCTTAGTAAATTTGATCTTGGGACAACTCTAGTCTTAGCCAAGAAAAGTCGCAAGATAAGACAAGTTTCATGAAGAGAGCCCATGGGGCCAATTTTATGGAGCTGCTAAACACAAATTGCTTAGCAGTTAGCACACAAAAGTCTTGCTCAATCAAAAAAGGTTACCAACCAAATATCCATGAGCTTTTCATGCTAAGCAAAAACGAGCTCAATATATACCAAACAATATATGTGACCTGCTCCAGGAAAAGGTGACATAAGTCGCAAAAACTAAAAATAGATTTATGTACATGATTGAAAAGTCCAGGATATAAGCTTTCATTTAGTACATAGTACAGCTCCATAGCCCCTCCCGTTCTGGTGATATGACGTTTTTGCATATAAATGGGTTCAATGGAATTCAAAATACACAACTGAGAAAACAGGCTTTGAAACACAACATAACTAAGACAATACATTGGAACCATGCACTCTCAAAGGGTTTTGATTCACTTTATTAATCGATTTCTAGCTTTTTGTTAATTAAATCTAAAACTTGGGATATTAAAAATGAAAATCAAATGTTGACAACAATATTTAATTACCCTATTAACTTTAACAGGCCATTACTCATAAATGCATAGCGCGACTTATGTCACCTTTTCCTGGAGCGGGTCACATGATGTATATCACCTTAAAAGTTTATCGACATGTTAAACACGCTAATTTTCATGCTAAGCAATTTACCTTTCAGTTCGGAGCTCTTCAAGGCCTGGCAGGGATACCCACTCTTCATCAGTTCACTGCTAGAAGCCCCTGATTGGTCAGATGGGTGATGGAGACCGGTCTCTATGACGGGCTGCTGATCTTCTAAACTCAGTGTTGTCTCCGTCATTGCGGTTGCAAAACTGTTGAATCTGCCAGGGAATTATATGCCGGAGATGAACAAATCAGAGTGGATTTATTTGACTCTTTTTACTTGTACTAGTTTTAGTCTTGGCCTGAATGATGTCAGGGGTCATGTCACCGTTAGTATAAAATGGCAAAATGTATGGAAATTGGAAAAACATATCCACTTATGATTATCAAATAAATGTTGTCATAAATTTACTATATCATTATTTTAATTTTAAACTAGGCTATTATGTATTGATCACAATGATGTACTCACAGGCAACTTTCGACTAGTTCTCGTTAGGGTACTTTAGCCATTGCCCCCCAAATGGGGCTGTAATTAGCTTGTTTTTGTATTTTGTCTTTAGCGACAATAAAAAGACCCTATCGTTTTGTAAGAATGATGATGTACAATGGCGCTAGCCCAGGTTGGACTCCTCCGTTGTGTACAACGCGACGACTCCTCCGTTGTGTACAACGCGACGGAGTCCAGGGTATCAATGTTTCCTGCCATAGCGAAACATTTTACAACAACATTTTTTCATATTTTTACCTGATGAAGGAAGCCAAAATCTCGCTTATGTATTCCTTGTGTCTGGAACTAAAGATCGTCATGGGTTATTACAAGTTAATGTGTCTTTAGGCAACTTATTTACAGAAAATAAATTTCAAATCCACGCTTTTGGAAGTGAACATCATGTACGAACTAGCTACAATCCCTACATGCGTGCGCGGGTACCGTGCACGCGCCTGGCTTATCAGTTGTAGGCCGGCGCGGCTGCCGGGTACCCGCGCACGCATGTAGGGATTGTAGCTAGTTCGTACATGATGTTCACTTCCAAAAGCGTGGATTTGAAATTTATTTTCTGTAAATAAGTTGCCTAAAGACACATTAACTTTTAATAACCCACGACGATCTTTAGTTCCAGACACAAGGAATACATAAGCGAGATTTTGGCTTCCTTCATCAGGTAAAAATATGAAAAAATGTTGTTGTAAAATTTTTCGCTATGGCAGGAGACATTGATACCCTGGACGTCAGTCGTAATGCAATGAAGAACGTCGTGGGCTACAATGGCGCATACTAACATAATACAATCACAAGCTCAACCATTTAACTTTTGGTAGGGCCTAAGTGCGTAACATAGTTACTAACTCACCCAGTTCAGTTGGCGTAACTACTGGAAAAAAATATATCGAGACTTCGGAGTATTAGCAGGATTAGGACATCATCGTTAAAGCTAAAACTCCACTCTCTTGCCTTGCAGGTTTTTGGATCTATCTATCTGCGCTGCCGCCGGCGTATGCAGCGCCCTCATCGTTAGGAAAAACTTTTGTTGACGTCATCAAACAAGATCACGCTAGACTCTCCTCAGCCGTACTAACGGGCCACCGATTATAGCCACGCTCATCTACTTGCCAACGGTACGGTAACCACGTGCTTTTTTTGACATATTTTGTTTCATATCCCGGTTAAAATGTTTTGTGCATGTAGTAATTACAAAGAATTGTTTGTACTTTACATTGTACATGAAAAACAGCGGAATTTATGTTGTACTTATTTTTAGCCAACCGAGGGCGCTATGCAGATTTATTGGGCGACTAATAAGCTTACGCGCACGCGCAGATTTGCTAGATTCTGGTTCAATTGTCCAGAAAAAAATCCAAGACAAACCCGAAGGTTATTGAGGATCAGCCCAACTCAACAAACCTTTTTTTTTTTTTTACGGTGACGGGGTGTTAAATCACCTAAACAGAAAAAAACCCAATCAAACTGATTACCTTGCAGTGCTTTTCGTTTTATTAGTAACTTGTATTTAACTTGTTCTGATTTATTTGCTGATGCGCATAAAATGGGTGTTGGCTTTTGGTGTGAACCCTCGTGCAACGCAATAAAGGCTATCGATGCTTACAAAGATTATACAGGAATGAATAGAATACTGGCTTTGACATCAACATGTGCTATACACTAATTTTTATTAATGGTGGAACTGTGAATTCATCATGCACAGCAAGAATATCTGAATATAAAATTTATATTCAGATATTCTTGCTGTGCATGATGAATTCACAGTTCCACCATTAATGTACACCACGACATTAGATTGTACAGTACGTAGTGTAGTCTGTATATAGTAGTTGTATTAGTGTATAGAATATGGGCGGCCATTAGGGCAAAAAAAGACAACCGCAAATTTAAGTAAAGCAAACATTAAATTAAAATAACATGATAAAAAGTAAACAGTAAGCTACAATTAACAATAAGAATGCAGCAAAATAAAATAAACAGAACAAATTCATTTTTTTGCGGTTGTCTGGTTTTGCCATAATGACAATGGCTGCCTATAATCATAGGTTAGGCTTATTGTATAGCATTGTACTTTCCCCATTAAGTATTGAATGTGAAATAAGTTAAATCCCATTAAAGTCTGGTTCCCACCAAATATGCAGTGGCACTACTCGAAAGAAATTTAAATTCTAAAGCTATAACCATTCTTACGCACTCACTGTTATGCTTAACGAGAAATACCCGCCTTATGATACACTTCTTGTTTTAAACAAAATTGAGACGACTGCTATACTGCTTTCTGGGGAGTAGAAGAACAGAAAAGCAGTGTAATTCATGCAGACTTTTTATTTGTGATGTGGCTATTTCTGACCGGGGCATCTCCCTTCCACGTAGGATGTATGAGTGAGAGGGTGGTCGCCCCTCAAGATGGCCGCGCACAGCTCACACAGGTTGCTGTAAGTCTGGTAGTTGGTGGCGCACACGGGCAACATCGTCTTGTCGCAAACATCACAATAGCCGGGAAGCTAAAGGGATAGAGGGTATAAAACAAAAATCACAATAGCTGTGCGCGTTGATTTACAGCCTTGTTAGCGTTTGAAGATTTATAACTATACTTATAACAACGTCGGCATTCAAATGCGACATCAATTTGCATCTTTCTATAAGATATTGTTGTAGTATACCCGGCGATAATTTTTTTCTGCAGGTAGGTTGGTACATTAGCCAATCAGAACACAGATGGTGTTGACGTCATCAATAATGTTAGAGTTGTCTGGGACAACCCTAACCCCTAACCCTAACCCTAACCCATAACCCTAGTCAGATCCCAGACAACTCTAACATCATCGATGACGTCAACACCATCTGTGTTCTGATTGGCTAATAAATGTACACTATGTACCGACCTACCTGCAGAAAATAATTATTGCTGCCCGGCAGAAGGGCATATGCGTATGCCGTTATGCGCAAACGCGTAATTACCAAAACGTTCCCAGCAAAAGGGCATAATTACGCCAAAAAAAATTACATATAATTGAATGAAATTAAAAAAAATTCGTCAGAATTTAACACAGATTGCTCCCAAAAATTGTGAATCAGACTTACGACAAATGTACAGTTTGTACAACTTATGATACGTATGAAAGAACATCGGATTCATAATACGTCGGGGGGAACTTTGGAGCATTTCGATACAATTTTCATGAAAGTGATGTTTACGTCAGAACGCTCATATGCCCTTCTGCAGGAGCACCCGACGCCGATTCCTTCTATACTCTAAACTTATACTATACAGCATGCCACGTTCCTAAAAATGATGCAAGTGGAACGCCTTATTTTGCTCATTCAATGTTCAGCATTTGCTACTTGGTAACGATTCAAGAAAACTAAATTAGCGTTCAAATGCCGTTTGTTTGTCAATTCAGAGATTATGTTTAATAAACCACCAGCACTCAAAAATCGATTGTGTGCTACTTTTACTAAGGGGAAATGCTTCTAAGCGGCACACGATACCAGTATTTAACACATGAGTGATTGTGTAGAAGATTGTACAGGGCAGATGAACATTTTCTTATAATTAAACATTCTCTAATTATACCTGAGCCTATTAAATCTCAAGATCAATTGAGCTATTACATACTAACTGTTCACAACTTTCTAAAATCTCTTTTAAAGTCCAATGGTACAGGTGTAAGATGTGTTGTGTTCTGTCGGATTATACCGAATAATTAAACTGGAAAGTTTCTGGGTAGCTTAGGTACTTATTTGGGTATATCTCTGGCCAGCAAAACCGAATCAGACGAAATAAAAAAAACGTCTGAAAGCACAATTTGTAGTCTTTCCGAGTGTGTAGCTTTTTGAAAGCAATATTTATAACTCTTCGAAGGATGTGCTTTATTTGCACCATTTTTAATTAAGGAACACACTGTATAGATTAGCATTCAATGTTCAGGAGGTTTTCAAAACCTTTACTTCGTCTTCGTCTTTGGCTTCGCCTCAGACTCCCCAATGACTGGGAGAAGCAAATAGACATGAAAGCAAATGGAAAGATTCAAACTTTTAGATCCATATCGACCGATTGAATGTTTTTGAAGACAACATGCACCAACATGTATAGCTGAAGTTCATGCAGTTGGGAGCCTACAATAGCCTTAAGCAACACACGGAGACGAAGCCAGCGATTCGAAAAGGCCCATAGTATCGATATAGAAAAGGCACATTAAGGATACAGAACGACGACGTGAAAGAGGTTCCAAAGAGGCTTTAGTCTTGTGACCCACCTAACCTATAACGACACGTCGGTAAGATGACAGCTAGACCGGGGCACCAGCCTAGACAATATTATGGCCACAGTATTTCACAGCAGGGCGGATCGTGGACTTATACAGGCACAGAATGGCAGTTGGAGGAACGTAGTCCCCAAATGTTTTCAGTCGATTAAATTTAAACAAATATATAGTGTTCTTCCTCTCACCTGATCAACAGTCACTGCATCGCAGAAGCTTGCGGAGAAAGCTGATGAAAAAAAAAATAATAATAAATAAAAAATAATAATAATAATGCAATGGAAGAAACTTCGGCATTTTGCATTCCACTTTCCGTTGGCATTTATTCCCACAAAGCCACATCATTTACTTTGACACATTCTTTCTCAAAAAACACACCACTAATTGTCTTCAAATGTACAACTACTAATCTATTTGTTTCAAATAAGTTAAGAGGGTCTAATACTTCGATTTTAACAAGATTTTCTTCATCAGATACTCCGTGTTCACAGAATGCAAAGGATGCAAAATGCACATATAATTTGCAGAAAGACATTGCAGTTAAAAAAAGGTCAACCGTTAGTCGATACGCACTCTTCAAAAAACGTAGCCATTTATAATCACGAACAATACCTTGTCCTAGAGCAGATTTAGTCAAATCGGAACACACATAACGCCATTTACATAAACAATTATTTTGTATTAATATCAAGTGAAATCTCTCGCGCCTTTTATACAATAATCAAACATTTTTTACTGACATTTATTAGCGGATTTTGAGCCCGTATTCTTCATGTGATCTTCACAGTTCTTCACATGTTTCACTGCATAGTATCTCTATTTTTAGTCTAAAAAAGCCAGATACAAATTGTAGTACCTGTATATAGTTGTATATACGGGATACCTACCTGCTACAGCTAGGCACAACAGCAAAGCAGAACGGTGCATGATGATGATAATCGTATACGTTCAGAAAAATCAGGCGTCCAAAGTTATAATCTGCGGCCTCCGTCAAAACACAGCACTATAAAGAGTTTGGTCGGCTCATCTGAGTTTCCTTGCATTGCAGTTAGCCCCTTTTTATTAAGTTTGAACATAATATCCATTTTCCAAACGCACATATTTAAAACAATTGTTTATGACAAGAAGGATCATTTTTATAGTAGGCCTATTATAGCCGGCGTAGCGTGAAGTTTTAGACATGCAATATACGATCTCGTTGGGAGTAGTATTGCGCGTGCCTATGATGATAATTTGGAGAAGGTTTAACCAATTCCAACAATATGGTGGGGGAAGAGTCCAATTTTTACAGACGTCTGAGTTTTACATGATGGATCAGTATAAACTTCAATTGGCCGTAAACTAAGTCAGACTCCTGAAACGTTTCGTTACTCTATATGTACAGAAAATGATCCGGAGGATAAAACAAAAAGTCGCGACAGATGGCATGCTATTGCTAAGTATCGAGTAATCCGTAGTCTTAATGACAAGCGACAGTTCTCGTTCAATTGCAGATCAAGAACATGTTTACGAGGCCGTTGTATTGTAAATTATATACGGCGGCTCACTATTCAAACCCAGAGACTCAGTTTCTTTCTGTGACAATGCGAATTCTGCCCCATACATCACAAGATCTATTTTCACTTCCAAAATAATTTCAACGTATAACCTTTTGATTTCATCTTTGAAGAGCATGCCTGTTGACTGCAGTGACAATTTGTCTGAATTACCTGAACATATTCAATGAAGAGCTCTCATAATCTCTTCATTGTGTGTTTTAGTGGCTTCTTGTGGGGACAACTTTTTAAATTATTATCTATAGTTTTCTTAAACATACTCCCGAAATTACTGCTCCAATATGTAATACAACACAAAATATCGGAGCTTACAAACCTACGCCTCCGTGTCCACGCGTGCTTTAATCGTTGCTGTACACTGCAAAAACGTTTAGTAAAACATGATAGATGTGGAGGCTGATTTTCACCCAACATTGGTATTCATTTACTTACATTTTGGGTTAATTCGCGTATAAAATTGATAACATTGGGCAAAAAAAAACCCATTTTGACCAACTTGGTTTTACATTGTGCGCTTACCCCGCCCCTTGGACTGTTTGGATTAGATTTAGTTTGTTTAAATTTATCCCCACTGCTTTGTATTAGCAATTTTGTGTTTACAAATTTCAAACACACGTGACAATTAACTCATGTCCGTACATTCATTAAACAGTATGTATAAGTGTCGTAGCAGACAATAAGACAACAATAAGACAAGATATTGAGCCGAAATTAGAGTCAGGAATGGAGAAACCAAATCGTCGGTAAATTCAATTTATTTAAAGTAAATACCTCATCCATAAATAACAATTACAACTGCCATTTGATTGATTTGCATAAAAATGCAAAAAAATAAATATTATGGAAGAAATTCAACGAAAGGAGTGTTAAAATGCTATCTTGAATGCCATCAACTCCCCCAAAAAATTCTACAATAATAATACAACAAAATACCTGTTAGAACTGGTGATTAATACAAATGAACATGTCCTTGAATCTGGCCATGAAAACCTAGCTAACACCAATATCTAATATAAGTGCTTATTTGACCAAAAAGCGCCCAGTATTTTGTTTATTTATTATAGGGGGAATTAGGTTTTGGTTGCCCACATATCAGATAATCTGACTGGGCTTTGAGCTGATTATGACCAGGAATGGAGTATCAAACTTAAAAAAGCTTTCTAATTAAATTGCATAAAATTTCCATAATATTGAAGGAATTCTGCGAACTGTTTATTAAAATGCCATCACGAAAGGATATACAAAAAGAAAAACAACGAAAAAAAGAAAACCAGCTTAAAATGCTGAATTGAAAAAGTGACCTAAAAAAATTCTCAAAATACCACCTTGATCTCGGAAAAGAAAACCTATAGCTGACAAAAAATGTTGATATAATATGAAAATAAACTCACCACCTCAAAGATAAAATAATGTTAAAGGTCTGATAATGTCTTTATCTGAGCAGAATGTATATTAAAACAAGATTACAGAAGATGAATCTGGTGCAATTGAAATGTCAGCAAATTTCAAGATTTCAACTTGAAAATAAACCATGTTTGTTGCAAAAAAAACAACCTTTTGTTATACAACTGATAATGTAGTAACCAATGGATAATGCATCACTAACCGAAAGTAACACAAATTGACTGATAGTGCGTGCAGTAAAATGTACTGTACACTATCGATAAATTGTTATTACACTATCAATTCAATTCAATTCAACATTATTAATATTATCCCTTTCGGGAAATTCCTTTCGGTCTTTTACATTTTAGTACAAATAAAAAGAAAAGAAAATGTTTAACACAAAACTTCAAAAGGCCATTAAAAAGTCCATTAAAAAAGTCATGACCTTTGTTCTTCCATGGGGGTTTAGTCAGAGCAGCGACCCTCCACGTACGTAGTATCGAATGGCAGCTTATCTTCCCAAATCTCGGAACACATCACGCAGAGATTCGGGAATGTTTCCCCGGTACTGGCGCACACAGGCCGAAAAAGATAGGAGCAGATTTGGTGGGGACTCTCATCATTGATATACACCTCACAAAAGGCAGGAATCTTTGCGGGAAAAAGAACAGAAAAAGGACAGAATATGAACATTGACTTTAACAAAGATGCACTTCAAGTTTGTGATCGCGTAGACGCGTATAACCTTCGCTTTGGATTTCACAGGTAGAACAACTCGTTACACTAGGAATAATGCATGGTGTGATGTTGCATTCAAAGGTCAAAGTAGCAGGAAGTAATGTCAACAACAGATTTTCAAAATCACAACCAAATGCTCCAAATTTACATCCTTAGTCCAAATTCACATCGTAGGTTAAGCCGTTAAGACCCAAATTCGCCTCTATATATTGTAATACTGAACTTACATCCACTTAACCCAGGATGTGAACTTAGAACCGAGAATGTAAATTTGGAGCATTTGGCTGTGATTTTAGAAATCTGTTTTTGAAATCACATCCTTATAAGGACCGTGTCCGCCTTGAATGCAAAATCACATCATGCCCATAGCGCATGGACACGAATGTTGCCTCAGGAAATTGACTTGGAAAATGCAGTTTGTAAATCGCGCAACTTTTACTCCTTCGCTTTGGATTTCACAGGTAGAAAAAGCACGTTATAGTATTGTAACGGGAAAAGGGTCTGGTGCATGAACTCTTGATGAACCCATAGGGCCACGGTGGCTATGGGCAAGTAAATAGGTAGGGTCTGCTATCGGATGTTTGGGAAACTCCTTATAGCGAGTACAATGGAGCCTTGTGGGTTGGTACTGGAAGTTTAGAAACACAGGGAAGCCAAGCACAACGGAATCGTATAGCATAAGATAAGAGTAGCTGTCAGTGGTCTGACAGGGTGTTGTGAGTTGTATAAATGAGGTGTATGAAATCTGGCATATATGCTTAAAGACTAACTTAGCAACTTGAAAAGGGGAAAACAGAGTTGTTTTGGAACACTTCTTGATGCATTGACAGCAGACACTAGGCAGATCACCGAAGGGGACTAATTCTGTTTAGAAAGGGTTTGTAAATAAAAGGGTTTCATGGAAATACATAGTAGCCAGTTTAAGTTATGGAAACATAATAGAAGACTAAACAGGAGTTATTGCGTATAAAATACAGAGCACAAGGGGGAAAAGAGGCAGTTGTTCGATATTCATTGATGGAAGTGGTTCTGATAGAGTGCAGATTTAGTTGTGATCAAGTGTATCATATAAGTCTATGTACTTGGGAAGCCGATTGTGTATACGCGGGATCTAGGACGTGGGAGCACAAGTGCTGGGATTATGTAAGTAGCACTACGTAGATGTAGGGTAGTCCACATTAAGGGGACTACCGCGCTATAGTGGGGTACGTTACATGTACCTGGGGCCGATTAGGCTCATTATGTAATTTGTGTTATTCTTGTATATAGGACCCGGTGGGGGAAGTAAGTGGAAGTGGAGACAATAAAGTAGCTAGCTGTAATATCCTAGTCGAACTATAGAATTGCTTCTCTGGTGTGCCGTTTATCACGTGTTCCTTGTCCTCTTTGTAACGGGCGGTATATTTCCACCCAAACGGATCCGGTCCCTGGCCATAGCTGTGCGGCTTTTGGGGTCAGATAATACCGGTGGAGTCGGGGGTTTACCAACCGAGGGAAAACCGCTACAAAATGGTGTCAGAAGTGGGATTGTTACACTGAGGAAAATTAGCGGAGGAACGATTTGGTACACATCCACACAGAGAAAGAAAGAAAACCCCACGACGTGTAAAGTAGCTTTTTCTGAGTTTAGATAAACAAAATTAATAGAGATCATCATGAAGCGGGCTGCACCACAGAGCGAGGGGCGGCAGACAAAAACACAAAACTGGGTAGCTAGGCACTATCGACAGAAAAGTTTCGCCGATAGTGGTTTTCAGAACACTCCACTTACTTCCGACACCAGGGGACCTTATGGTCAGGGGGCATGGGCGCCATGGGCACCGCCTCCGGCCACAGAACTGGCCGAAATGGGACCCGAAGGGAACGAGGCCCACAGTTACGGACCGGTTGGGGCACCAGGAAAGAATAAAAGCCGGGGCTTGGGAGTCTATGGTGAGCCAGGCCATGGAGGAATTGGCTGTAAAGGCAGATAGGCTAAAGGCTTTTGATATGGCGGAACATTTGCCTGCAAAGGACGAAATGTACCGGCCGTCTCCTCATGAGGAGCCTCCTCAAGATGAGGAGAAGGGGGAAAACTGCCCTCGTTGGGACCCCCAAGAAGGGTCCTTGCGTGGACGCGGATTTACCTCCGGTTGGCCAGACCAAGGGATGCTGGGGCATGCCATGGCCAGCCAGGGACCATGGGAAGAGCCACCAGCTCTTCGTGAGGAGCCTCCTCGTGAGGAGAGGTGGAGGAGGCGCAGCCCTTCTCGGGGTTTTTCTCGGGGGCCCTCACGAGGGCCCTGGTTGACTTCTGGTTGGCTTGAACCCAGGGTACGGGGACACTCCCCGGCGGGTTACAAGTCACGTGAGGAGCTAGGGTACTCGGGAGGAGTAGGCAGTGGGAAAGAGGACTGCGTACGACCTCAGGAAGTGAGTTTCGCAACCACTAGGCCATCAAGGGGGATTGATGTCGTGAGGGGCTCCTCACGAGGAGCCGGCGAGGAGCGACCGAGGCCGGTCGCTGTGGGACCGTGGCCCCTTGTGAGGGACCGACGTTTCCATGGGGAAGAAGAGTGTGCGGAAAGGTTTAAGGGCTCCTCACGGCGGCCACACATCGTACCGGACCGGTACGATGGGAAAGCGTCTTGGGATGAGTACCAGCAACACTTTGAAGCATGCTGCGAAATAAACGAGTGGACGGGTGAGCAAGCCCTCCGGTATCTTAAGGCAAGTCTACAAGGCAATGCGCTGAAGGTTCTCGGCAGTTGCCATGGTGAACCACACCAAGATTATAGGGAGCTGTTAGGGTTGTTGGGGCGCGATGGTTTTCCACCCTTGACCTGGCTTCTGGGTATTGGCAAATCGCTTTAGATGACGATGCCAAGAAAAAGTCGGCATTCGTCGTAAGGGAAGGGTTGTATAGCTGGAAGGTCATGCCTTTCGGGCTATGCAATGCTCCAGCGACCTTCGAGAGGTTGATGGAGCGAGTCCTGGCTGGACTGCAATGGGATACACTTCTGGTGTATCTGGATGATGTTATCGTCTACGGAAAGAATGTAGACGAGGAGTTGGTTAACTTGAAGGCTGTACTGGAGCGGTTCCGGGCGGCTGGTCTCAAGTTGAAACCACAGAAGTGCCACCTCTTTCAGGAGGAGGTGCATTATCTTGGGCATGTTGTGTCCCAGGAGGGGTCAGGACTGACCCGGAAAAGGTGGAGACGGTCAGGGCGTGGCCTACTCCATCTTGTGTAAAGGAAGTACGAAGCTTCCTGGGGTTGGCCTCGTATTACCGAAGGTTCATCCAAGGTTTTACGGACATAGCCAAGCCGTTGCATAGGCTGACGGAAAAGTCCCGTCAGTTTGTGTGGGATGGTGAATGCGAAGCTGCTTTTGTGGAACTAAAAGCTAGACTTCAGGACTCACCAGTGTTGGCCTACCCAAGGCCGGGGGAAGAGCATATCCTGGATACTGATGCCAGTGATGTTGGCATTGGAGGGGTACTCTCCCAGGTGCAAGATGGAGTCGAGAGACCCATTGCGTACGCAAGTAGGGCTTTGAAAAAGCCTGAGCGCAATTATTGCGTGACAGGAAGAGAGTTGCTGGCAATGGTGGTATATCTGAAACACTTTCGACCATACGTCTATGGTCAAAAGGTTACGATCAGGACCGACCATGCATCTCTTCGGTGGATCCTGAACCTAAAGGATCCGGAGGGCCAATTAGCTCGTTGGCTGGAGGTCATCGCAGGGTATGATTTCAAGGTGGTCCATAGACCCGGATTGAAACATGCCAAGGCAGATGGATTATCTCGGAAGCCCTGTCGACAATGTGGTCGATTAGAGGGTGACGAGGGGGTAGCAGAAGCTACCCAGGGACCACTCTGGGGGGATGCTCCCACAGAGCATCCTAAGGTTAGAGTGGTGGCAGGTGAACCCTGGTGTAAAACGGATATGATCCGGGACGCGCAATCGAAAGACGAGACAATGGGGTGGTTGTTGTTAGCAAAGGGGGAGTCAGGTGCCGGCCCAATTGGGACGAGGTGACTCCTGCGACATCAACGACAAAGACCTATTGGCTGTTCTGGGCGCGGATCGCTTTGCGGCGATGGGGCCATAGTTAATTGTGGGGCAACTGTCAAATGTTACCTTCCGGATCCAACGCCAACCTCATAGCAAAGCTAGGGTTGTTTCATTACGACCGGTTGAAATGCTACGAGGGGGACCCCATTGAGGGGTGGGAGTATACATTCCCATCAGGCAATGAGGGGCCAAATCTGGTACCTCCTCAGGAACCAGAGATTGAGTTGGTGAGCGGTGGGCCATCTGTGGCAGAGGCGATCGAGGTTCCACTAAATGGTGATGTAACCTTGGGAGACATCCTAGTGGAGGATGAATGTGACATGAGTCCCTTGCAGGATCGTTACATTCGTATGGATGAGGAAGCCCAGCATGGTGGGGTAGATGCTGATCAAGTTCAGCCCGAGTACAGTGTCGGGCATGAAGAAACCTTTCTAGGTGTGGACAATGCATCGCTCGGAGAGGAGCGAGCGGATGTTGAGATGGCCAGTCAAGGCCGGCGCAATCCTTCCAGGATGCGAAGAAAACCTGTACGATACAGGGAGTAGACCTCAAAAAGGGGGCACTACGGGTGGGTAGCCAGCTCGATTGGTTACAAGTCCTTGTTCTTTGGTTATATAACAGGATGAAGGGGGTAACGAAGGCAGGAGGAACCGGGCTCAGGTGTTGGCACTGCAGCATAGTCTTGAGCAACCGAAGAAACCTGACCCGCCACCTGAAGGTAGCACACCGGCCGGATGGCCTTGCTTGGCACTGCCGGAGGTGTGTCTACCAGACGGCACGCAGAGATAACTTTCAGCGACACTACAGGAGCGAGCACGCCGAGTGGGAGGCCGACCTTCTGTGTATCATGAGGGAGCCTCGGGACCCTGGGGAGCGCCAGAGGACTCAACGGTCTTTCTACCTGATGGCGAAGGAGTTCCAGGAGAGGACGCTACAGGTACCTGGGGACATCGAGCAAGACGGCGGCAGACAGGAGGCCAGTGTAGAGATGACAGGCATCAAAGAGGTAGAGGAGTCCTCAGCCATCCCAGGGCCAAGCGGCGCTCAACCCCCTAGTGGACAACCGGTTCGACGGGGAGGGAAACCTCCATACTTGAAAGGGTGGACCCCACCGCCGGAGGAGACCTACAGCAGCATGCCAGAACTGGAAAAAGACCTGGATTCGCTAAGCATATACGGGGATAACGATATCCCAGAGGAAAAAGTGGAGGTCGTCAATGCCGAAGAGCAGGTCGAGGCCGCAGGACAGACGACGCAGGCACCACCCGCAGTGGACAATAAAACACTTGGACTCTTGTCAATTGATAGAGCCCTTATGGGCACGGTGACAAAGGTCACGGAAGAAAGGGTCAACCTCTCTTATAACAATGGGGCGGTAATCCATGAAGAGAGAGTCACCCGGACATATGACGTGGTTTTCCACGCCCAGTTTAAAGATGGGGAGGTGAAACCGTTGTAAACGGGTTTAACAAGTGGGAAACGGTATACAGTGTACTTGTAAAGGTTTAGTTCTTTTGTAAAAGTGTATATTGGTTATATAAACCCACCAGCCATTTTTAGTTATATGTTGTCGGTTAGATGGACCGGGACGGACCAAACCTAGGGGGGTGCTGTGTAACGGGAAAAGGGTCTGGTGCATGAACTCTTGATGAACCCATAGGGCCACGGTGGCTATGGGCAAGTAAATAGGTAGGGTCTGCTATCGGATGTTTGGGAAACTCCTTATAGCGAGTACAATGGAGCCTTGTGGGTTGGTACTGGAAGTTTAGAAACACAGGGAAGCCAAGCACAACGGAATCGTATAGCATAAGATAAGAGTAGCTGTCAGTGGTCTGACAGGGTGTTGTGAGTTGTATAAATGAGGTGTATGAAATCTGGCATATATGCTTAAAGACTAACTTAGCAACTTGAAAAGGGGAAAACAGAGTTGTTTTGGAACACTTCTTGATGCATTGACAGCAGACACTAGGCAGATCACCGAAGGGGACTAATTCTGTTTAGAAAGGGTTTGTAAATAAAAGGGTTTCATGGAAATACATAGTAGCCAGTTTAAGTTATGGAAACATAATAGAAGACTAAACAGGAGTTATTGCGTATAAAATACAGAGCACAAGGGGGAAAAGAGGCAGTTGTTCGATATTCATTGATGGAAGTGGTTCTGATAGAGTGCAGATTTAGTTGTGATCAAGTGTATCATATAAGTCTATGTACTTGGGAAGCCGATTGTGTATACGCGGGATCTAGGACGTGGGAGCACAAGTGCTGGGATTATGTAAGTAGCACTACGTAGATGTAGGGTAGTCCACATTAAGGGGACTACCGCGCTATAGTGGGGTACGTTACATGTACCTGGGGCCGATTAGGCTCATTATGTAATTTGTGTTATTCTTGTATATAGGACCCGGTGGGGGAAGTAAGTGGAAGTGGAGACAATAAAGTAGCTAGCTGTAATATCCTAGTCGAACTATAGAATTGCTTCTCTGGTGTGCCGTTTATCACGTGTTCCTTGTCCTCTTTGTAACGGGCGGTATATTTCCACCCAAACGGATCCGGTCCCTGGCCATAGCTGTGCGGATTTTGGGGTCAGATAATACCGGTGGAGTCGGGGGTTTACCAACCGAGGGAAAACCGCTACAGTATCAACCATCAGGCTTTGGTGTGCATCATAAAAGGAGCATTGTGGTTACAGGTGAGGACTTTGACAACACTCCATTGCAAACCCGTACAAATAAATACAATTGAAAATGTAATTTTTAACCAATAACTATTTCTCTCGCCTGCTCTTAATACTCACAGGGGGTGGGCCGGGCTGGCTCGTGGCGGCACATAGACCGCACAGCAAGGCTGCTACAAATAAAAGTAGAATCGAAGGTTTTAACCTTTGCGATGCTATTGGCTGTTTTTAAACGTTTAAATACTCTCTTCACTGCATCGAAAATTCTTCTAAAAATGTATTTCTATAAATTGCATTATATTCCACTGTATGTGAAGTAGTTTTATTTTGTTTGTGACATTCGGTTGGTGATTCGTTATCCATCGGTTACTATACATTATCGGTTGCAACAGAGTGTAGGCCTATGCAATGATATTTTAAGTTCACTTGTAAACACTTACCTGAAATGCAGACAATCAGGCTGAACGAATGCATTCTGATAGGTACAACGAAGGTTTTAATGTCTGTTGTTTGTAAGTTTAGTTTGCAGTTTAACTCTGAACGAAGAGACTAGCTGTTTCCTTCTCGGTAGGTCTTTTCGAAATACAGTCTTGGCGTCCATCTCTTATATACAATTTAACTCGGAATTCAACACCTGTTCACAGGAGGAAAACGATGTAATTGTTGCCTGTCTTTTTGACCCTTCGTACACTGTCTGTTACATGTCCACTTGTGATTGGCGAGCATGACTGATGTATACTCCGATATCACGGTATATCGCTTTGTTGTGGTTGATCCGGCTGCTAAATTGTAAAATTATCCGTTAGTTGATACATGTATATGGTAAAAAAAACCTGAATGCTTTAGTGATAGCTACGCCTCAGGAACAGCAATTTATTCCTTGTCATCATTAATGAAGTATAGGGACTCTGTAGCTGGAGAGAATGTGTTCGTATGAAGGGCGGGGGGGGGGGGGAGGGGGGGGGGGGGAGGGGAAGGGGGGGGGGGGGGGGGGGGGGTCGTGGCTTGTGTGCCATCTGACTCTATAGAAACTGCTGTTATGACTTTTGTTCCTGATCATCGTTCACTCTCGATCATCGATCATCGTTCACGTCCTGTAAAGCGATCCCAGACGATGTCAGACCCCCCCCCCCCCCCCCCCCCCCCCCCCACTCTCTCACACACACACACCACGAGACACGGGCAAGATACAGTCCCAATCGCGCTTCGAACAAAATGGAAATTTGCTGTGGCGAAATTTTGTCGACCGTCTTCCACAGTGCACAGCAAAAAGTGCACGGACTACCCCATAATATCCCGCTTGGTGGCGCACTGTATTCCTAATAGCCCGTATTCGACGACCATGTTCTTTTTTGTTTTGTTATTACTTCTGAATTCTACACCGTCTCTTACCCATTGTTGTTTTATTTACTCGTAGAACGGCTAGCCTGCCTGTGCCGAGCGATACCTGTTATGGCTCGAGAAATCTCTGGGTTCTTTTGCGGGGCTCTTCAGCGCCGTAAAGTACCAACCGGACTCCCACCATCGAATACGACTGTCTATAGTTTATAGTTTATCGGCGTGGCTATTGTCTTCATCATGCAATGTTAATTAATATGCGTATAGCCTAATCCTCCCGAAGGGCCGGGGCCAATTTAATAGAGCTGCTCAGCAAAAAAATCTGCTTAGCATGACAACAAATTCTCGGCAAAAACAGGGTTACAAACTTTTAGATGATATATATTGTTTGTGACAGGTATTCAGCTGGTCTTTGCTTAGCATGAAAAACACATGGAGTTTTGGCTGGTGGACTGTTTGTACAGACTTTTTTGTGCGCTATAGGGAGCTTTGTGCGCTATAGGGAGCTATACGCGCTATAGATATAATGAGCCTGTGCATTTCGCTATTCTTGAATCACGTGGACGCGTGTTGTTCAATCACACACACACACATACAATTACACACACACATCAAGCTTTATCTTCCATACGTACTGTGGACTTTCCTTTGTATTCGTGTAGTTGGCTAAATACTCATTTTTCTCGCTTCCCGCCAAACAAATTAACCTCAAAATTGTATTCTGGGCCTCTCAGCTGTTCCTCTTACCTTGTCTATAACCATCAACCGTTTTTCCTCTAAAGCTCTTTTTAAGAGAGGCCATACGGACTGTAGACCTGTCCAAGTCACTGACCTTTATACATGGACAGATCATCATTGTTTCATTTTGAAGTCGGCATGCGGAGAAGTGCAACATGGCGGACCCACGACGTCACTCTGTGAGCCAATGAAATGTCCAGGTGTTGGTACGATACGTATTACGTAATGTTTATAAATACAAAATGTACAGAGTAAATCCACTGACCTCTACACCTGGACATTTCATTGGCTCACAGCAGTGACGTCTCGGGTCCGCCATGTTGCACTTCCAGTTCGCGCCGACTTCAAGTGTTAGCACAGCAGAATATGGACAATGATCCGTCCAGGTGTAGAGGTCAGTGGTCCAAGTCCACAAACCGTATTAACCTCTTCCCGCATCCTGTGGACGTCAAATGTTCGGAGGCCCACAGTGTGTATGGAATACTAACTCACACACACATCAAAACATATACAATGTGTGTTTCCCCTCAGTCGGTGACCTTAACCCTCAACCTCTTTGTACTCTTTTGTTTGTGAACTAACTTTTGGGAAGACCTCCCATATTTTGTGTACACAAATGACAACCGAAGACGTTTGGCAATAGGGGATATTATTTGTTTTTACATTGTGCTGCAACCCCGCCCCTTGAACTGTTTCGTAATAAGTAAAATATTTCCTAATAATTAGGTAGTAAAATTGTTCGATATCTGCAAATGGTGTATCCTACCTTTAAAGGTAGGATACACAATTTGCAGATATCGAAAGTAAATAGTGATTGTAGGCATGCAGCAAAAAAATATTGTGATGGTATCACTTTCTACGATAAGAGTACTGCCGTGCCTGTCTCATTTGATAAACGAAACCACCCAAACTGTAAAGAATCGGTCGCCTTGTATCACTTTGTTTATGTTTTTTAGTGTATTTCATTTGTCGTGACTTCGAACAGATGGGAAGACCGATAATTTATCCATAGGATGATATCTTGTTTGCCTCTACAATTTCAAATTATGGCTTGGTGGAGGGATTAATATGAATTTGTCAACCGTTATTCAAAATTATGGTGACACGCTATACAAAGTACAAACAACACTGGGAAGGCTCTAATAATTGCGTCCGACTGCCTTAACGTTCTTCTAATAAACACAGTTGCTCAGTACACATGTCGGCTGGGGACTCAAACCTTAAACAACGTACTGCTAAGGGTTTCCGAAGACGTTATATGGAAGATATTACAAATGTCGGGGGTTTATGAAGTTTTTTGGGCTCGTTTTGTATTAATGTCGTGCTCATTTCTTATGTCAACTTGGCCTATGTAACCCAACTTGGTGTAGTGTACGCATTAGTATTGACATCATTCATGTTCGGTGCCTACTTAGCTCTCAGTGTCATGAGAAATATTGCCAATGAAAAAAAACCACCAAAACCTTGTATGAGCTATAAGTGCATCCTATTAAATTTGATTTCAGTAAGTTTTTCTTTAAAACTTGCCCTGACGTCACAGATTCGTGTTCGCGCCGAGTATGACCTGCCCTACTTATAGGCCCGTATTCATAGGCGAACGGATTTTGTTTTCCTTTTTTATTTTAGTGTGGCACCCTGAAAAATAGATTTTCAAATTGAATTGATAATTTGCTAGCATTGTATTTGTTAAGAGCTTTCAACTCAGACATCCCACACACACAAAATCGGCCGATGATGAGTAATAACTTATTTATTTTCAACTTTTGAAATTAGGAGTGACCCTATAAGCAACACATCATCTCTCTTTTTCTTTCTCGCGTCGGCATAATGGTTGGCGCTTGTGAGGTTCCAAGTCACAAGGTTCTTGTTTATTTTGCTGCATCTCAAGTCTCCTTCGTCGGATATAGGGTTTCCCTTCTAATTTTCACGGCAGTTGGCCAACATAAAAATTATGGCAGTGTTTTCTTACCACGCAAACTTATATAAGGCTGTTCCTGGCTTCGATCAACTATATGCACTGCGTTTTCGAATTCACGCACGCACGTCAACGCTGAAGTCTTTGGTTCAGCTGTGTTCATAGAAACATCTTGCTACCGAGATCTTTGAGGTATCGCCTAATCACTGAAGTCACCATGCGTTCTGCTGCTTGGATTGTCTGCTTAGCAGGTGAGCGTACAATAACATTCATTCCAATTCCCATATAGGAATTTATTATCTTGTTACCGCCTGTTGAAATTCTTGTTGACATTTAGAGTTGGGAGAAAAATATTTGAAACTAAAAGAACCTATTCTGATCTGAATGTTTTGCTGGAGGGGCAACTATCAATCATTGCTGAAGAAAAGGTGTTTGTGAATGGTGAATGGTGCTGTGAATGGTGTTTAACTAATTCTCAATAATATGTGTGATTCAGTGGGCTACACAAAAATCTGTATTCGTAAACTGAATCTGCTTGTTGAAAAATGGATCATGTCTAAAACTAATTATACAATTCTGTTTGTACATTTCGGTTGACAGTGATATTGTCTTTTCTTTTCTTTTTAAGTCATGATGCTTTCAGTGACTGTTAAAGATGGAGATTGTAGCACCAAAAGGGGAATGCCGGTAAGTGTTAAGAGTGATACAACTGTTAACACAACAGCTTAAAATCATCTGAATCTGAAAATATTCCACATACAACACAACTCTACTTTTAATATTACATGTACGTAGCACCTGCGTGTTTCACAGCCGCACGCTCGGGTCCATTATGGAATGCAGTGAGAAAATGACACCGGCGTCAATGGGCTAATATTTAGCAAGAATGAGACGAAGAGACCCCCCCCCCCCCCCCCGCCTCCTTAATGTTTAACAAGGATGAGACAGAGGGAACCCCCCTTTTTGTTGTGGTTTCTCAGGAATTCTGTTTAGATTTTCAGGGGCGTGCGTTAGGTAACAATAGTCTAGAGTGTGTATAGGTATAGGGACTAAGGGGGGAGTCCCTCGGTCTCCTATCGGTGCTGGGTATCCCATCCCCTTTTTTGGTGGTCATTGTGCTTGCGGAATGTTGTGGTTTCTCAAGAATTCGTTTATGGGGGGGGGGGGGGGGGGGGGGGGGCGTACGGGTATGTTTAGTCTAGAGAGTGTATAAAGTATGGGACTAAGGGCAGTGTTGTAGTCGAGTCCCTGCAAGTCCGTTCACAAGTCCTTTCGTGAAGCCAGTCACAAGTCCTTTCATAAAGGCAGTCGCCAGTAACCGGATGAACAATGACAAAGGAATGCTTTTGTCAAAGCTGATTTGAATAGCTTGTGGTTTGAATTGGAACTGAAGGACTTGTGATGGACTTGCAGGGACTTACAGGGACTTGCAGGGACTTGTGATGGACTCGACTACATCCCTGCTAAGGGGGAAGTCCCTCGATCCCATATCTTGCTGGGTATAAATGGGTTAAGTCTGAGAACAGGTGATGATAAGCTTAGTTGTTGGTTATACATTTTATGTTGCTTATATTGTGCCCAGCCTTTTAAAATTATCCTGTTTGTACTCATTTTTATAAGTCTGTTATAAATCTTTGATATACTGTTACACTTGTATAATTGCGAGTAGATGTTTCTGCATTTTAATTTCTTTTCACCTTTAGCCACAGGACGCCTCGGATCTCTGTAGACGACTATTTGGGACTCCAAACAGATAGTGTTTTACTGCCCGCGTCGATTTTTACGAATACCAATGTGCTACGGCAATGGGGTCGCGTACGGGAATCTCTGCGAGTTTTGCAAGCTTGTTTTTCCAAGCGGAGAGTTTCCGAGCGGACTGACCGTCCGGCCTGGCAGATGCTATGAATAACTTGTCAGCATGGTTATTGACACCATTCTACATTGTTATCCCTAATTATGATTAATATGAGTAAAATTGTCACCATCTCGATGTTTTGCACGAGTGTCGACTCAATTCAACTTCCTGTATTCGAATTTAAAAGACGCTTATTATTTTTCCTTTTCTCTTAAATAGTCGTTGAAATACTTTTGCCCACATGACTAAATCTTGAATACTTTTAATAACAGCTTTACCAATTATAGGGTTTGGGCACAGGGTAATGTAACCGCGCCCTCAAGTGCTCATAGATTTCAGACAATTCTAAATGAGGCTTCTGGTGCTGTGGTCATTCTTACAGTTTACATTTGTTTTCAGGGGGAGGGGGCACCCTGTATAGAACACCCTAGATTAATATTGGACAAGACCATCAATGAACGGCTCGATTGGTCATTATTGCTGGAGCACCGACACGGTAGTCTAATTTATGTTTTGTATTAATCAATCCATAGTAACCCTAAATTAGCCATAAATTGAGCCAATCTGTGAAAAAAATTAAAAGAAGCTAATTTCAACTGATTTTGGTGGGTATGGGTATGGACAACTACCAAAAAAAAGGAAGGAGGGATAGGGTTTGGGGAACTTTTTTTATTAGAGGTCAAAGGTCATTGAACCCTGCCTAAATCACTAAAAAATATATTTCAACAACAAAATATGGTATATAGATGATCTTGGTGTCAAAATGCACAGAATTACAAAAGAAGATGACATCAAATAATTATTGACCCTTGGGACCAAATCCTGACCTCCCAAAATGAGGTCAAAGGTCAAAAAACTATTTTATTACTAAAATGTCATATTTATAACAGGAAAATTATCATTAAATAAAAATGAGCTCAAACAAATCGAAGAGACTAATTTTAACTTACGTGGCGGGTATAGGAGTTATTATTTATTCTAGGAGCAGAGGTCAAAGGTCATTGACCCTGGACTAAAACACTATAAATTGTATCTCGGCAACAACATATGTACTTGTATGATCTTGATGTCAAAATGGTCATAATTACACTGGAAGTAGAACAATTTAAATTCTTGTGATATAAATGTAAGATACAAATCGACCGCCACATATGACCTTAAAGGTCAAAGGTCATTATTCGAAGCCCCATATTGAATCCACAAAGCACCACCCTAGAGATATACGTATAACATAAAACAACATGAATTATGTCTTTGTTTAAGAAGTGATTACTCATAACACCTAGTTAGCCTACATGTACCCTGACTAGTTACCCCAGTGAAGTGATATGTCCCAAAAGTTTCCTATTAATAAGAAGAGGAGTTTGGTGCATCTTGCAGAGAGTCTTGTATACAGCAGAGAGATTCAGAACACCCTAAGTCGGTATTTGGCTGCTTAATCAAGGGCGAAGTGACTGGAACAACCGTATGTACCCATTTAAAAGACTTTGAGGAGAGGGTTGAATTATTCAAGGACCAACTTAAAAAGCGCAGATACACAAACGAAGACCTAGCCCTTCCTCAAAGGGACGAGCCTTCCGCGGACTCTAAGCGTGAACAAAAAACAAAAAAACCACCACAATACCCCACTGGTGTTCGTCCTACCATACTACCCACGATTCGCGCACCCAGCTCTCAAACGGGCCCTCCTCAAACACTGGCACTGTATTAGTGAAAACGAATACCTAAATACATGTAGGCTATTTGATACCCAACCCTTGGCATACAAACAGCACAAAACATAAAATATGAACTTGTTTGATCTAGGACTAAAGCATCTCCACAATCCAACCAAGAAGAAAACAACCTGGATGAGGAGAATGTGCAAATCCTATTGGAACTATTGGAAGAACAAAACAATGATCAAAGAAATGGCTCTCAAGACTAAAACAAAATAAATAAGTCAAGATGCCTTCCTTTCGATCAATACCCCCCCCCCCCCCAAAAAAAAAAACAGCTGGTATTTGTCCCTGCAATCTGTCATATAAACCGACACACAAATAAAAACAAGGTAAAAGAAAAGTAAACTGAAAGAATGGTGACTGATGAAGTGCATAATATAGCACAAAAAAAATATGCCCTGCTCCCCTTCCAAAAAAGGACAGAAAAAGGGGACGGCATATTATTACCGGTAATAATCAATCACTGAGTGAACTAAAAACAAAGGACCACTGTTGCCATACACAAACCACAAACCAAAAATAAAAATAAAAAAGAGTTAAGAATTACGCTCCGGAGAGGCCAGTCAAACAACCACTCTCTGGCATACCGGGCATACCCACTAGATAACGTACAATTACAGATTTAACTCTGCCAGTCACAAATACAATTCATATGATACTTGTCAGCAGAACCGCGTCTCAAGAAAATAACGAAAAACACGGAGGGGTTCTCTTGAAACTTGTACACGTAACCCCCCCCCCCCCCCCCCCCCCACTTCCTCCTACCGACTGCAATCTCGCAGATTGGCCAGAACTGACTTCCCAGAAGCGTATATCACTAAGAAAAAGCTTACATTAAGAATTACGCTCTGAACAATATAGTTACGCAACCACACTGCTGGCATACCAGCAAATCATAAATATACAGATTTATCTCTGCAGACCAGCAACAAACATACAATCCCATGATACTTCACGCAGCAGAACTGTTGCAGCATCTCCAAAACAATAATGAAAACAATGAGAAATAGTTCTGACTTGTGACAACTTCCATAAACACCCTCCCCTTCCCATAGTAGAATGAGTTCTGATTCACTACAGCTAACTCTGGGATTGATCAAACAAACAACAACAAATAAACTGATCATTCCTTGAAGTATGCCTGCATAAACTGGTTTCCCTTTGCTATTTTCTTGCAAAAGCACTTTATCTTTAACTAAAAAACCTAATAGTCTCACAGAAAAAGAAAACAATTCCACATAACCCAGCGTTAGACGTCCTTCAATTTAATGTCCTTCCCATGTGACCGAGAATCGTTTTAATAATAAAAAAACGTAGGCTGAATGTATGATTACGCTCCTTCCCAATAAACACCAAACATGATTATAAATGCACATATACTTTACATACACAAACTATTTGACACTAATGAACTTTAATCCCCCCCGCCCAATTGCTCATTTTTACCTTTAACCTCGTATTTTGGTGGTGAAGAATCCATTTCATATTGTGTTTGTCTCCTAGTATAATTCTGTGCATTTGGACACCAAGATCATCTAGGCCTATGAAAAACATACTGCTGCTGAGATACAATTTATAATGTTTTAGTGCAGGGTCAAAGACCTTTGACCCTCAGAAAGGGAATTTCCCCCTCCTTCTTTGCTCTTGGAATAAATAATAACCCCCATACCCGCCACAATAAGTTGAAATTAGCCTCTTAGATTTGTTTTTGTTCATGGTAATTTTCCTGTTATTTTACTAATATGACATATACGTCTATTTTTGACCCTTGACCTCTTTTATAAGGGTCAGTAGTTATTCTATGTCATCTTCTTTCATAATCCTGTGCATTTTGACACCAAGATCATCTATATACCATATTTTGTTGCTATAAATATGACATTTTAGTAATAAAATAGTTTTGTGACCTTTGACCTCATTTTTGGAGGTCAGAATTTGGTCCCAAGGGTCAATAATTATTTGATGTCATCTTCTATTGTAATTCTGTGCATTTTGACACCAAGATCATCTATATACCATATTTTGTTGCTGAAATATAATTTTTAGGGATTTGGGGAGGGGTCAATGACCTTTGACCTCTAATAAAAAAAGTTCCCCAACCCCTATCCCTCCTTCCTTTTTTTTGGTAGTTGTCCCTACCCATACCTACCTAAATCAGTTGAAATTAGCTTCTTTTAATTTTTTTCACAGATGAACCTTAAGTTAGGGATACTACCAATATAGATTTAATGTTTACACCTGTGTGTTTGTTTTATCGATGTACCATTCCAAAAAGTACATATTTGTTTGGATGGTGAGAAAGATTCAGATGAAACCATTGAATGATTAAATATAAGACTTTTAAGAAACAAAGGAAACCATAAAACACCACTATACGACACCTCGATAGACACCCCTATAGACATTCACTGGCGGGTTCAGAAAAAAATAAAAAAATAAAAGTTGTTGTTTTTGACGAGATCGGATTTGGACTGCACCAAGGCTGACTTTTGATGGGTAAACATTGTTTTAGTATTTCTTATTATATAGTTCACTTGTTGGTGTTTGGATCTTAATTTAATTTTATAGGTAAAATAAAAAAACACCTGTATTTTATGAAAATGGTTTACAGTGTGGAAGTTATTATTGAAGGTCTAAAGGTGGTGAAAGGTCTAAACTATACATGTAATTTCAGTTTGATTAAAACATATCGAGCATGAAGATGAAGTCTCGTCGGTTTTGTGTTTTTGTAAATGCTTACAGTGACTTATGGTGAGTTATATTGATAGCTGATGTGTTGTTTTAAAGTTTTATTATTAGTAGTATAGCATGATACCTGAGCAACGCCTTGTTCAGTAAACGGAACTACAACCAACCCACGAACCCAACCATATATCTTGACGTATGAGTAGTGGGCTACCTATATAAAATATGGTGGCCCTGGGGGGACATATAACGATTCTGTGGGCAAGTCGCGAATTTGAAGAAAATATTGACGTCAATATTCACGACTTTATAGGGGCAAGTCGTGAAAAAAATTTCCGTGAATCTTGTTATTTATTTTTCCTTCAGAAAACCATCTTCGCTACCAGATTCTTCGCTGTCACTGCGAAAACTATACTTCGAGTCGAAAATATGTGAACTAAGTTGTCTATACCCAGCACGATATGAGACCGAGGGACTCCCCCCTTAGTCCCCCATACATTTCATTTACACCCTCTAGACCATTGTGACCTAACGCCCCCCCCCCCTAAAAACTTAAGAAGAATTCCTTAGAAACCACAACATTCCGCACTATGACCACCACTATGACCAGCACTATGACCACCACAAAGGAGAGGGGGGGGGGGGGGGGGGGGGTTCCCTCTGTCTCATATCTTGCTTCATACGGACATGATAATTGCAGCTACGCAATCTTTACGGGGAATTTAACAAGGCACGCCCCATCCCATTTCCCAGATGTTTTAAGACTCGTCTAGGAATTTGCAAAACTCAATGCAATTTTTAAAGCTGCTTTCGTCGCTGTATTTGACAATACTCCGATCTTCCACATTCCTTCTCAGACACATTCAAAATTCAGCCTTATGATTGGTTAATTAGGGGGAAAGGGGCGGGCACTATCTCGTTATCGGCTTGCACCACTAATACAAAAACGTGCTTTCGCTATTGACGCCTCAGAATTGAAAGATCTCTTGACTCGAAGGGTGAAATCGACCGTGCGGCGAATACAACTTTGTGACAGAGAAGAATGCGTTGGACATCGAAGGTAAGTTGAGATTGCCTGGTTTATAAATTATTAGTTAGCAAACTATAGCCCCCATAATCGGGCTTTCCTGTTGAAATTGCGCAGGCCTAAATTTATCTTATTGGGCCTAATGTTCCTAAATACTACACTCTGCGTTAGTGGGTTATCGTAGAGCTCGATGGTTAGTATTAAACTAGATTAGGAAGCTATATGCAGCCCGACAAGATACTATTTTATACCCGTGTCTATATAAAGCCACACGAGTACCAATAGGTGCGTCTTAAATTTGATGCTATAACTCTTTACAGAATCCGACATTTTAGTCGCTAGAAATTAGTTATGGCGCTGCTACATCAATGGCCACAGTGACTGCCAATGTCACCTGACCGCATTCCGACGCCTTATAACTGCACCCTGCCACTTGCGTCACTGCTCACTATACTTTGCATGCCAGCTACAGCTTGAACTCGCACTTGCATTGAGATAGTAATTCTCTTCTTGTTTATACTTGCCGAGGAGACATTTAAATTTATAAACTTTGTTTCTTACCATCATTTTATAGATCTAAAACTACCCAGTTTATACAATATTGTTAATTGGTGATTCTTTTCGTCCAGATGAATACATTCGTCGTGGCCCTAGTAATCTGCTCTTTGACTTTCTGTGTGATCGGATCAGATGCGAAAAGTGTACCGACATGCGCACAAACCTCTGGTAAGTATGTCTAATCACTCGGGGCTATACGTTTGTTTCCTTTTCTCACTAGAAGATCCATCCTGGGGCGTGTTTGCCCCGGAGCCGCCTCGTGACCATCCTGGGGCGACGCGCAATTGTTCACCCGGCCCGAGTTCAACCCCGCATTGATTCCCACTCAAACCGTATTACTTATCTCGCCCCGGGGATCGGCACGCTAGTTTTCTTTTTCTTGAACAAGTCGTCAAACGACAAAGAATTGGGAATATTGCTGATTTTCTGTACCTGTATATGCACGAGGGAAACAATAATTGGTGAGAAGGGACACGTGATTTAATGAGCTTGAAAGGCCAACACGATTGTAGCCCATTTAATGGGCTTCATTCACGAGTCTGCCATACTTAAAATCTTCATTTTTGGAACTTGCGGATAGAAATAAAATTTAAACGATGACCTTTGACAAATTAATGTCTAAACTTAACATTTGTGAATAAACATGCCTTCATATTTTAGGCCACATTAAAAAAACTAAATTGAAAGTAAGGCTAGAATGCAAAAATAGTCTGGCACCATCTCATTCAACAATTCACAAAATACATTCAGGGAACACGACCAAAATGGCTTCCTCGTAAATACGGTCCACCCATGAGCGTCCCAGAGACGAAACTACGCCGGTATGAAAGTCGCACTTAAAACGTCTAATGAATTTTTTTTCTTCTCCCTCCTAACCCAAAGATGTCTCTGTGTGCCTAACATCTGGCGAGTACCCTAGTGCCTGTCTGTATGATGCCAAAGCGGCCTGTGAGGGTTATGGTTCTCACCTCTGCAGCTTGGAAGATCTCGCGGCTGCCTATGTCGGTGGTTTCCGGTCCAGCAAGTGGTCCCTGCTTGATGTCCCGCACAGGGATGCAAGAATAGAATCCTGTCAG
This sequence comes from Crossaster papposus, assembly GCA_037893245.1. Lineage (NCBI taxonomy): Eukaryota > Metazoa > Echinodermata > Asteroidea > Velatida > Solasteridae > Crossaster > Crossaster papposus. The sequence continues at coordinate 1,843,688 of JBAIAA010000322.1, read as the reverse complement.
ATTGGTGTGACCCATCGTTACGACGGCGACGAATGCTTTGTAAAAGAAGGCCCCTTTTCCACTTGGCACATTGCTAATACCCCAAGACCTCGCTCCCATCCAAACGCCTACTGTTGTAAGATTCAAGAAAGGTGTAGCAAGTAATACAATCGCCGGATCCTTTACAACACGGCCATCTTGCACGAGCGTTCTTTTTTTGTGCACAGTGACGACATCCCCGAGTAGAATAAATAACAATAAGAAGAACCTTTAAGATGGCTGTTGTATACAAAGGTCTACCATTATACATTGACACTTGTGTCGTAAACAACAACTATTTTTTGCCCACACAACTAAATCTTGAATACTTTTAATAAGACGTTACCAATTATAGGGCTTGGGCACAGGGTAACGCAACCGCGCCCTCAAGTGCTCACTAAGTACAGACAATTCCAAATGAAGCTTGTGGTGCTGTTGTCATGGGTAGTATAATTAACTACTTCTTAAAAACCGAAAATAATGTCGATTCCTCTCTTCTTCTTTTTGATACAGGTGTTTTTGCGAAACGGATCATAAAGTATACATTTTTTTTGGGGGGGGTAGGGGCACCTTGTATAGAACACCCTAAATAATTGGACAAGACCAATATACTACTCGATTGGTCATTATTGCTGGAGCACCGATACGGTAGTCTAATTTATGTTTTGTATTAATCAATCCAATATAGATTTAATGTTTACACCTGTGTGTTTGTTTTATTGATGTACCATTCCAAATTATAGGCAAGTACATATTTGTTTGGATGGTGAGAAAGATTTAGATGGAACCATTGACTGATTAAAGATAAGACTTTTAAGAAACGAAGGAAACCATATAAACCACCACTGTACGACACCTCGACGTATTTGTACGATCCCTATAGAAAAACCTAGTCATGTATTGACAGTGCCCCGATAGACATTCACTTGGGGGTTCAGAAAAGAATTAAAAAATAAAGGTTGTTGTTTTTGACGAGATCAGATTTGGACTGGACCCAGGCTGACTTATGATTGGTAAACATTGTTTTAGTATTTCTTAGTATATTGTTCACTTTTGGGTGTTTGGGTCTTAATTAAATTTTATAGGTGAAAAAAAACCCTGTATTTTACGAAAATGTTTTACAGTGTGGGAGTTATTATTGAAGGTCTAAAGGTGATGAAAGGTCTGAACTATACGTGTAATTTCAGGTTGATTAAAACATATCGAGCATGAAGATGAAGTATCGTCTAGTTTATATGTGTAGTTTTTCCGCCAACAGTCGAGGAACTCCACCACCTCATTAAACATGTATTACGTGGAGCGACACATCAGAGCCAACACACCCCGCTTGCAAATTGACCTGTAATTTTCAAATCCATTTTGATGCCACCCTGGGACTTTAACAACTACTAGGTGATGAATAGATTATGACTATTTGTAAAAATCTTGAATGTTCATAATATATCATAATATACACGGGTACACGCGTTCCTGGACGGGGTATGTTCTCAAAAATGCCTCTCGTTTTTAAACCGATTATGATGCCACCCTAAACTTTTGACAAATTTGGGGATATAATCCACTGAAGATGCTATGTCAATCTTAACTAGTTTCTATGTGTAGTCCCCCCCCCCCCCCCACCCAACAGTCGAGGAACTCCACCACCACATTACAAATGTATTATGTGGAGCGAAACATCAGAGCCAACACCCCCCCCCCCCCCCGCCCCCCCCCCCGCTTGCAAATTGACCTGTAATTTCCAAATGCATTTCGATGCCACCCTGGGATTTTTACACAACTACTAGGTGATGAATAGATTATGACGATGTGTAAATATCTTACATTTTCTATTCAAATCCATTTTGATGCCACCCTGGGACTTTAACAACTACTAGGTGATGAATAGATTATGACTATTTGTAAAAATCTTGAATGTTCATAATATATCATAATATACACGGGTACACGCGTTCCTGGACGGGGTATGTTCTCAAAAATGCCTCTCGTTTTTAAACCGATTATGATGCCACCCTAAACTTTTGACAAATTTGGGGATATAATCCACTGAAGATGCTATGTCAATCTTAACTAGTTTCTATGTGTAGTCCCCCCCCCCCCCCCACCCAACAGTCGAGGAACTCCACCACCACATTACAAATGTATTATGTGGAGCGAAACATCAGAGCCAACACCCCCCCCCCCCCCCCCCCGCTTGCAAATTGACCTGTAATTTCCAAATGCATTTCGATGCCACCCTGGGATTTTTACACAACTACTAGGTGATGAATAGATTATGACGATGTGTAAATATCTTACATTTTCTATGCATAGTTTTTCTGTAATTTATCGTCAAATCACGGAATCAAAATTAGTGCGGTGTCACGATTACCGCATACAAACGCACACAGCCTATTATATCCCTATCAGTACCAAGCGCGCCACCTGGGCTCAAGGTTGCATGGACGTTCGCAACCAAAGAGCTTGTATGTCCCCCATTATATCAGTCGTTACGTGACCAGCGTTCTATGATGGCACAATCCGCTATTGTTTGCAACTTAAATGTAAACAGCGCCCTCACTTTAGGCAGCTGTGTGGTTTATTATTGCGATTGGTTTCAAACCTAGCAGTTTGCATCCCACGCCACTTAGCTAGCTGCCATCATGGCCGAAAACGCTTCCAAGATTTTGGCTATTCTCGAAATGTTTCGCATCCGACATTCATAGGCTACTGTAATGTAACCTTTGCTTTTTTATGTATTTTTGCAGGGAAAATCATCAAAAGCACTGAACTTTTCAGTTTGCATTGCATAATCCGATGGAATCCCATTAGAAATTGATGAAAATATTGATTTGTTATTGATTCCTTATTGATTAAAAAACAAAGTAGTTATTATTTTATTTTTTTAACATGTTTTTTTGTTAAGATATCCTTAACTTTCTATTGATTGTAAATTTGTATCTATTTGTATATAATAATCTTTAAAAAGGAGATTTTATTTCATGAGATTTTATTTTATTAAAAAAGGAGACTTATTTCCGTGGGAACACTAGATACGAGCATCCACAAACTGCATAATAAGGACAGTTTGGTCATTAAAGGTAAAAATAAAACATTTGCGACCACCCTCCAGGTGTGGATGGAATAAAGCAAGCACCTCTTACAGCAAACGCCACCGATTAAATTCAGTGAAAAGACTTGCTGTACGGGAGATTTTAGTCACCTGTCGCCCATGCAAATCTTTCAGCTCTTCCTCTGCCAAGCAGTGTGGGAGTTGATGGTGGACGAGACCAATCGCTATGCAGAACAATCCATATGTGCAGATGTGGCCAATCATCAGCCTGCCTGGACTTCAACTACTGTTCCTGAAATTATGGCATTCGTGGCCTTGCTTCTGTGCATGGGTATCAACAAAAGGCCTCGCTACAGCATGCACTGGTCCAGGTCCGAAGTTCTGCCTGTATTCGGCGACCATGTCTCGGAATCGATTCACTGCGATCCTTTGATTTTTCCACCTTGCCAACAACATAGCTCAACCAGGTGATGCTCCCCCTGACAAACTTTCCAAGGTCCGCCCGCTGCTCGACATTGTACTGCCATCCTTTCCTCGCATTTACAAGTCAGGCCGAAACCTCTCACCGGATGAGACAATGATCAAGTTCAAAGGCCGACTTGGTTTCAAACAGTACATGCCACGAAAGTCCGCCAAATAGGGATTGAAATGTTTTTCTTTTACCGAGTCAGAAACCGGTTATACATGTGCTTGGAAGGTGTTCACCGGCTCTCAGCCCACATCAAAGAAATCTAGTCGATCCTCCGTTGAATTTGAAGCTTGTGGAACTGCACGTTACACCACATTGGGGATTCCAGATTGTGCAAACCCCCAAAAGTTACACATGATAAGAGGTGCTGACCTCCAGTTTTACACCAAAGCCGGCCAACTGTGCGTCGTTTGGCAGGATGCCAAGCGTGTAACTCTTCTCACAAATGTTGGAAACTGCAAAATCGACACGAAAGACATTCGGAGTAAAAACAGTTTGAGTGGACTTCGTACGATCAAAAAATCTTCTGTCGTTATTAATTATAATAAATACATGGGAGGAAGTGATCTCGCAGCACAAATGTGTCAGTACTACTCGCACCCTCATAAATCGATGAAATGGTGGAAGAGAGTTTTCGTGGCCATTCTTGACATCTGCTTGGTGAATGCTACCATTGTATACAACAACATCCCTACAAATCAGCACTTTGGATTTCAGGGTCAAGGTGAAAGAAGAGCTTATTTTCACTTGGAAGCACAACCCAGCTCAGCATGCCAGTCAAGTGTCACGTGGTTCCAGCCGCTTTCCGACTCATCACTATCCTGGGAGAATTTCTGCTGGCAAAAAGCGCAACTGTGTTGTTTGCAGTACCAGATCCCCAAGCGGAACAAACTCGCATGATTTGTAAACAGTGTGACAAACCAATGTGTGTACTACCATGCTTTGAGAAGTTTCATAGTCTGTAATGAGCATCCACCCGAGCAAGTTTTATTGTGCCCCCCATCCCCCCCATTCCTCACCCCTCACCCCACCCCCCCCCCCCCCCCCCCCCCCATTCCTTCCCGAGCCCACCCCCCATTTCAATGTTGGAGTGATGGTGCACACATCGCCAACCCAACGTGGCCGCCTTCATTTGAACTTTTAACTGCATCCATAGTGTACCCATTTTGTATGTTTGTGCAATTTACCTCCATAGTCCGGATTGTCTTCGTTTTGAATAAATTCTAAGTATCTAAGTAAAATCAAACTATTTTCAAAGAAAAACTCGAAATGTTCTTACTCCTAAATTAGTGTTTATTCATCAGATTTAAACTTGTTTGTAGTTGTCAAGTCGTATTAATGTTGGAGTGATGGTGCACACACCGACAACACAACATTGAGTTGGGGGGGCGCGGGGGGGGGTCGGGGGGGGGGTCGGGGGGGGGGGGTCGGGGCGGGGGGGGGTCGGGGGGATGGTCGGGGTGGGGGTCGGGGGGGGGGGGGTCGGGGGGGTCGGGGGGGGGGGGGGGTCGGGGGGGGGGGGGTCGGGGGGGTCGGGGGGGTCGGGGGGGGGGTCGGGGGGGGTCGGGGGGGGGGGGGGGCCGGGGAGGGGACGTGGCCGCCTTTATTTGAACTTTCAACTGCATCCATAGTGTACCCATTTTGTATGTTTGTGCAATTACCTTAATAGTCCGGATTTTTTTCATTTTGACTAAAATCTAAGTATCTTAGTAAAATCAAACTATTTCAAAGAAAAACTTGAAATTTTCTTACTCCTAAATTAGTGTTTATTCATCAGATTTAAACTTGTTTGTAGTTGTCTAGTCGTATTAATGTTGGAGTGATGGTGCACACACCGACAACACCACATTGAGTTGGGGGGCGGGGGGCGAATTTTTTTTCCCCAAACAGGTTTGCACAATTTCATGAATTATTCAGTAGTTTGGATGAGAAGTTATGTTTATTCATCGGAATAAAACATGACGTCACAGCATTGTTGTTATTAGTTAACTAGTTACAATAAATCACTTTAAAGAACAGCTGTTGTCGAGCTGCTATACGTAGTGTAGTGGATAGTGGGATTGGCTATGGATCAAAGATTCCTGGTTCGAATCCTGCTGTAGTAGGTCACCTCGTTTTTCCTAGTCAAATTGATATCTTTAGTGCTGTACAGCGATCAACGCAACTACTGAATAATTCATGAAATTGTGCAAACCTGTTTGGGAAAAAAAAATTCGCGGGCGGGGGGCGGGGGGGACGTGGCCGCCTTTATTTGAACTTTTAACTGCATCCATAGTGTACTCATTTTGTATGTTTGTGCAATTACCTTCATAGTCCGGATTTTTTTCATTTTGACTAAAATCTAAGTATCTTAGTAAAATCTAAGTATTTTCAAAGAAAAACTTGAAATTTTCTCACTCCTAAATTAGTGTTTTTTCATCAGATTTAAACTTCTCGGTAGTTGTCGAGTCATATTAAGGGCGAAAAAGTGGGGGTGAGATATAGAATTCTTTCCACCCCTTTCAAAAAACTTCTCACAGGCCAATAATAATTAATCTAAAAGTCGTTGCTTTGAGGGTATCCATTATGATTCAACACCACTTCAAAGAAGAGTGGCCTTTCATTACTTTGCCTTGCGAGGGCGCTATACACCAAAACTTGGCAAAAAGTGCTTGGTCACTAACTGGTAATATCATGTATATTACTGTGGTAACCTTGGTACTTGGTACTGAAATGGTTAAACCGAATGCCAACACTCTAACGTAGGATGAGTAAAACATGAATATGTCGGGCATGAAAACGAATTTAAACGTCTTAAATCTAATACGAACCACGTAGCGACAACAGAGATCTAATTCGCTTCCAATTGACTACTGTATCAATTTGAATCTGAACGGCTTTTTTTTTGCGAAATTGGCCTGGAAAACCTATATTAAATGCTTTTTACAATTAACATTTCGTTCGAAACCAGATTTTCAGCCCAATTAGGCGCTTCCAGGACGTAATAATTATCCCTTCAAATCGAATTTTAATCAACGGGATTACAGATGTATGTCGTTTTTGTTTATTCTTAAATCAAACAACAAAATAGGTTGATGTAATTGCCATACCTTTTACCCCTCGTGATTTCCACGTCACATCAGATTCCAGCGCGGGTACTCCAAATAATTAGCTGTGTGCTGTATGAATATCTGCCAATTATCCAAGTCGTCGAAGAATTATTGCGTTAAGCAGCTTCAAACGAAGGTCTTCATGCAAATTCCCCTTTAATAAACGACCCTTTAATATCAGATACGAGATCCTCACTGTGAAATGTTGCTCTGCACTAAAAACAACACGTACACTGAACTATCCATGTCTATTAAACATCAAGGATCCAAAGGCTGCGACGATACACAAAAACACACTCCCGTATAACAAATCCGACTGCAAGTTTCCTTCAGAAAACTACCGCTACCTTCTTTGTCACTGCGAACACTACTATACCCAGCAAGATAGGACACAGCGACTCCCCCTTAGTCCATTATACACTCTCTAGACTATTGTTACCTAACGCACCCCCCCCCCCCCCCCCCCTCTAAAAACCTCAAAAGAAACCACAACATTCAGAAAGCACATCTTGAAATATACACAGCACGATGTGTGGCAGAGGGGTACCCCCCTCTTATCCCTATACTTTATACGCACTCAACACTATTGTAACCTAACCCATCCCCCCTTGAAACCTAAAAGGAATTCCTGAGATGCCGGGAACACAATGGTGAACACAAAAGAGGGTTTTCTCTGCCACATATCGTGCTTCATATGTCTTGAAATGAAGGTGCTTCTTACCGTTATTGAATCTACTCGGGCATTATCACTGTGCAAAAAAGAACGCTCATGCAAGATGGCCGTGTTGTAAAGGATCCAGCAAACTTATTACTAATTGCTACACCTTTGTTGAATCTTACAACAGTATGCGCTTGAAGTGGCGAGGGGTCTTAGGGTGTTAGGAATGTGCCAAGTAGAAAAAGGGCCTCCTTTTACAAAGTAGTCACGTTCATAATGTACATATTGAAAGTTTCGTTCACTTTGTTTGTAGATTTGCTAAACTATACATTTTTGGAAACGTTAGGATATACTTGACAAAAAAAATGATTCTTTAATGTGACGTGACACATGAAAAGTCATTTGGTGTCACATTAAAGGTCCATTTTTTTTAAATGCCCTATATCTCTGGAAGTAGTCCGATTGGGTTTAAACTTGGTATGCAGGTATGGCGGGATGTGTTATAGATATAAATTGAAGTGACATCATGATGACGTCATCGTGTGATTTTTAATGATTTTGTTTCATTTTTTGACCTTTAAGCCATATCTCATCAACAGAACATAATAAATTCAAAATTCTTTAGACATAATTATGCAATATGCACACAATTGTGAAAAATGTGTAACATCATCATGACGTCATCAAAATGCTATTCAAAAAATGCAAGATGACCGCCATAAAAAACCTAAGAGCAAATGTAAACATTGGTTTTCATGTTAAGTATATCCTAACGTTTCCAAAAATGTATAGTTTAGCAAATCTACCTAAAAATTGAACGAAAATACATAAGAAACCTGAATAAAGCATTCGTCGCCTTTGTAACGATGGGTCGAACCAATCTGACAGAGTCCTATCCTTGCATCCGTGTGCGAGACATCAATCAAGGCCCACCAGCTGTCCCGGAAACCACCGACATAGGAAGCCGCGAGATCCTCCAAGCTGCAGAGATGATAACCATAACCCGCACAGGTCGCTTTGGCATCATACAGACAGGCACATACTCGCCAGATGTTAGGCACATGAGACATCTTTATATTAGAACAAAATCATTATAAGTTTTAAGTGCGGCTTTCATATCGGCGTAGTTTAGTCTCTGGGACGCTCACTAGACTACAGTGGACCGTATTCACGAGGAAGCCATTTTGGTCGTGTTACCTGAATGTAGGGAAGAGCGGGGCTAGTCCACCCCATTTTCTGTCTCACTAGCCTAGAGATGTAAATTTGCAGGCTAGAAAGCCATACTTTTTACATGTGAAAGCACTATCACTTGGCTAAATACCACCACAATTTTGTCTTACAGTAACAGAAGGAGTAACACATAGAGACAAGTGGGTGAACTTAATACTCCACACCCATCCTGTTGGGGGCAGGTTCGCCCACATGGTGGGGCAAGTTCGGCATATTAAAAAATAAGTCAAAACAATGCACAAACTATCATATATTGCATATAACTGTACTTAGAAATGTTTATTTGAGACTAATTGACCTAGATGTAAATAATAGCTTCTTTTTTTTCTTAAAAGTTCAGTCTCGTTTATAGTATCTTAAAATATATGAATATAAGCAAACCGAATGGGTATGAACCACAACTTTTTATTTCTGAACAACAGTTCTGTCTCATTAAACTGTTGAATATTAAAAGAAATCAAAAGTTAAGAGGGCCTAATATTTCGATCTTAACAAGATCTTCTTCAGAGACTAAATGACTGTGTACAAGAAACAAACATATATAGGGCAACATACAGCATGATGCACATCATAGACGCTGAAAAAACACAAAAGAAAAAAGCACAGAGTTCAATAGAACAAACAACAAAAGGAGGATTAGGCTGAGGGATTAAAGGGTGAGGTCAGTGTGGGTAGGATCAAAGGCAGGGTAGGAACAAAAAAAGAAAGGGTAAAGCCACAAGGAAAGGGGTCCAGGGTGGAGATCAAAGGGAAGAACTAACAAAGAAGTATGAATAGGAGTAATGAGGAGGGGGGGGGGGGGGGATTTGAGGAAAACCAGAGGAGTGAGAACAAACAAAAACAGAATTCTGGCAAGGAATGAATCTGAAACAGATGACAAATGGAGAAAAAAATTGAAGTTAATCATTTCCTAGTTGGATGTTAAGCCCATGTGGTGGAATAGTCCGAAGACGATTCATCCAAACTTTCTCCCGGCTGAGGCGGACTGATTCTTTCCGATGGCCAAGTGATTCTATGCCCTGAAGAATCATATCAGAAATACAATGGTTAGGCTGGTTAAAGTGATGTCCTACAGGGGTATCCAGTTTCTTGGTGTTGACAGTCGATCGATGACCGTAGAAACGCTTTTTTAGGGCATTTTTGGTCTCTTCGACATACTGAACTCCACAAAACCTGCAAGAGATGAGATATATGACATTAGATGTACTGCAAGTGATGTTACCAATAATTCTATGAGTAGTACCAGAAGAGTGGCCAGAAAAGGAGTCAGACTCCTGAATGTGGATCTGGCAGACCACACATCTAGAACTGCACTTGAAAGTTCCGTGCTGGATGGGGGGAGATGCATCCAAGCTAGGAACTTCGGCTCGAACAATGAGGTCTCGTAGATTTTGAGGGCGTCTATAGGCCAAAACAGGGCTGTCGGGGATGGCCCGGACAAGGCGATCTGAAGTGTGGAGAATGTGATGGCTGTCGTTAGTGATTTTGCGAAGGGAAGGGAGACTGGGGTGAAAGGTAGTCACCAGGGGGATCATGGGTTTGGCATTAGCCTGGGGGGCCTTTACCTGTAGAGAAAAAGAAAAAGAAAAAGCTATACACTAAATAGTTATAAATCACAACTTGTGTTTTATCTAATATTTGAGGGTAACTTTTCTCTATTTAAACTGCTGAATGTAAACTGAAAATACTAGCAAACTAAATATTTTTGAGCCACAACTTGTAATTTGTAATCAACAGTTTATTTAGTGAGTGTAAAGTACAACGTGGAACAACTTGTCATGGTAACCCATAATGTTATCCACCTGTAGCTCATGACATTTTTAAAACTTGATTTATCAAAGTTTTCAAAGTGTTCTGGTTTCATGACATCTTAATTAGCATGGGTATTTAACGTGAAATTATTATATATAAGGATATATCTCTATATATTTGTATTTCACCTTTAAATGTATATATTTAGCTTGCTTACATAAATAATAGGCATATACCTTCGATGGGGCAAGTCCGCCACAGGGCGAACTAGCTGCCCCACTCTATACCGGGCGAACGTGCCCCAAGAGCTCATATTGTGTTTTACCACATCGTATAAGACATTAACACAGTAAACCGAGTTCATAATTGCATAGTTATTTTGGCAAGTCTATTATCTTCTAAATGACAACCACTATAAAACCATTTGTTTATGTCTTAGGGTTTATACAATATAAATAAATACCTAGGAGAGTTGAAGGCTTCTGATTGGCCGAGACTCGATCACGTGCAGGTTATATGTAGTAATATGGCTTTCCAAGGGCCGTTTTCTAAACCCCGGCTTCGGGCTGCATTCTGGCCACATTACAGACGTTTTCCTAGTTCCGGATCGCAACAAATATTCAGGCTGTTTTCGGCAAGTCTATTCTTCGAAATTTAAATGAAATAGGTTTAGTAGTTTACCTTGAGTGATGGAGAAACTACAGTTTTTGTTTCGATATTTATGCTCTACTTTATTTGAAAATACGACGTCAAATATACCGACATCCCTTTTTATAGTTGCGGATCATGCATCAGTTTAACCAATTCCGGATCGAGTAAAAAACTGCTTCGTGCATGAAAAATTATCACGCTAGAACCAACCCGAATCAAGCCTATATTTCTGATAAAGTATTCATTAATTTATATAAATACAGTTTAAAATAAATTTCAAATACTTTCACTTCCAATAAAGTTTAAAAAGAGGACTTGCAAGGAAATGCGTACGTACGTGTGTGGCGCTCGGCAAGGAGCCGATAAACTTTGTTCATTTCTCCATGGTCCCACAGAACACTTCATATGAAATCGCTTGCGCGCGTGTAGTTGATGCATGTATTTTACGGGCGATCCGGAACTAGGAAAAAATGAACGTTCAGTCGTTCGCAGTTTTTTTAATACTGGAGACTTTTAGACTTATTTTTACTTATGTATCAAGAAGCTTGTATGTTTCTTTTCAAAATGCACTAAACAAATAGTATTGGAGACCAAGCCATAACAAGGTAGGTTTTTATTTGAAGCGATCCGGAACTAGGAAAAATCCGGAACTAGGAAAACAACTGTGCACTGCTAAACTACATGAACAAAGCCAAAATACGGAAACGAAGCTGCGTTTGTAAAACGGCCTAGAAGAAGCCGCGAAGTCGCGAAATTCATTACCAGCGGTCATCCCCCAACCCGGTCATTACCACGCAGTAATAACCGGGTTCTCGCACTGTTATTACCTAAGTATTGATGGAAGAAATGTTTACTTACATGATATGTAAAGAGTGTTTTGATGATAACATTATGAGCCTGTTGAGCCTGCTCGTGCAGCTACTAAAGTAGTTTTATCATGTCTTGTAGTGGTGGAAAATCATGTGGTGGGCCCTTAAATGGTTTTCTGAAGGAAACTTGCAGTCGGATTTGTTATACGGGAGTGTGCTTTTGTGTATCGTCGCAGCCCTTTGATCATTGATGTTTAATTGGCATGGATAGTTCAGTGGATGAGTTGCTTTTAGTGCAGAGCGTCCACCCCTGGTAAAATGACAATTTCTACCACTATACTTAATTTTATTATCGTTTACGTAGCTTTTCAGTATTTTATGTTTCTTATTCTGTATAATATATAATAGCAAAGCTTTATTTCACGTCCTGTACGTTAATTTCTACAATTGTTCCCATTAATTTTAATTTGTACGTGGGAGGGTGAACAGCCCAAGGTTCGCATGCCTTGGGCTGTTTTCCGAACCCCAGCTTTGTCCTCGTCTCAGGCTTCATTCATACAGTTGAGCAATAGGCTGTAGCCTGAGACGAATCCAAGAGCAGAGGTTTGAGCGCTCCTAGTAGAAAGCTCGTAAAAGCGCTGCCTCGCTCAGGATGGGAACACATTGGTCAACACAAAAGCGGAGGGGGGGGGGGGGGGGTTCTCTGCACATATCGCGCTTCACATGCTGAATTGCTGATAATAAGCAAAATCCACGCACGCGCACCACGTGGTAATTACCGCTCGCCCTGATGACTAACTTGTTCAAGGGAAGAACAAAAACAGTGTTATACTCATTGTGCCTAGCTGTAGCAGGTAGATATCCAGTATACACAATTAAATACAGGTACTACCATTTGTATCTGCCCAATATTTATCAGTTGTGCATATTTATTGTTTACAGCAGCAACGGTTTTTAAACTCTAAAGAATGGTGCTGAACAACTAAACTAATCTGGCGAAGTTTTAGCTCCGAGATAACAATAATTCTTAGATTTCAATTATGAACCAACTACTAATGAACATTTCTAAATATGCATTGAGTCACGTGGCAGAAATATTGAGCCACGTGACAGGGATTTTAAGTGACGTGGCAAGAATGTTATAAGAAATAGTTTCTTAGAAAAATGACTTAAACGGAAGAGCCTAATGGTTGTATCAGTATCACAGTATCCGTACAATAATAATCGAGCCGAAATTGTATGAGGTAAATATTTCAGAACGTGTGTCGATTTGTTCGTTTGGTATCTTATTCAAATGCTGTACTCTTTTGAGCAATTCAAACTCTAATACAATGTCAGGACTGTATTCACCGTGACAACAAACTCTTTTTATTTGTCATTCCAGACTCCAATTATTGCTTAAAATTCTGCTCCGTACTTTGTATGTGGATTTCGCTCTTTTTCTAAAGAAATCGTAATTTGGAAATTAATGTACCAACTGACAGTTATCTAAGCCATACTTCTAGTTCATATTTTAGAGAATTGATGCAGTAACGGTTACGTATTTCGACGTCTTTTTAAAAGAAAAAGAAAAAGAAACAAAATTCGATTTCGAATCAAGGGAATTGGATTGAGTAGACACTCATGCAAAACGTCGAGGTGATAATTTTAGGCATATTAATTACAATTAAGGATAACCATGTAGAATCAACTCAATAACCAGGCTGACAAGTTAGCATTTGCCAACTACGAAGGTCACTCCGCTCGGAAGCTCTTCGTTTTGAAGATCCCTGCAAAACTCGCAGAGGTTCCCGTACGTGACTCCATTGCTGGCGCAGAATGGTAAGAAACGCTGCGGACATCCCTCGATTCTGCCACTGAATATTTTGGCACAGGCTTTCCCACCGTCCTGTGACGGAATGCGAAAAGAAATTAAAATGCTGAAACATATACTCGCAATTATAAACGTGTAACAGTATAACATAGATTTATAAAAGACTTATACAAATAAGTAAAAACTGAGGATCATAACTGAAAATATGCCATTAAAGGTAGGATACACCATTTGCAGATATCAAAACAATTTACTACCGAATTATTAAGAAACATCTTACTTTTTTGAAAGTACATAATGATTGTAGGCATCCAGCAAAATGATTGCGCTAGATATACCATAATTGTTATACAAAATTAAACTTTATTAAAAAAATTCACGATCGCCGGACGGCGATCGCGAAAAAAACCTAAGAACAACATAAGAACCACTGCCCGACTCCGGTTGAAAGCTTTCTTCGGCATCCATGATTGTAAAACTTCGAACAGGTCAGTTAAACGATCACCCCCCAAATTCACGATAATTCAAGCAATTACCAATGGTGTATCCTACCTTTAAATAAAAAGGCTGGGCACAATAAGCAACATAAAGTGTAAATAAATAACCAACAACTAAGCTTATCATCATCTGTTTTCAGACTTAACCCATTTGTACCCAGCAAGAAATTAGATCGGGGGGGGGGGGGGGGAGACACTTCTTCCTTAGTCCTCCATATCATACACTCTCTAGACTAAACATACCTAACGCTCCCCCTAACAAACAAATTCCTGGGAAACCACAACATTCCACAAGCACAATGACCAACGCAAAAGATGGGGGGGGGGGGGGGGGGGGGGTATACCCAGCACCGATATGAGACCGATTTATCACACAGATAATGCAAGAATAGTCAGCGTTTGGTATCAAAACGTTCACATAGACGTAAAGGTACACTAACATTATATTGTGTACGCTCTACAACATGCACCACAAACTCTTAATTCTTAATTATATATGTATGCTTGCACTTACAAATTCCCTTTTGATAGAACAATCTCCATCTTTAACAGTCACTGAAAGCATGACTTTAAACAAGAAGAAGACAATATCACTGTCAACCGAAATGTATAAAAGGAATTTTATAATTAGTTTTAGACATGACATACATTTTTCAACAAGCAGATTCAGTTCAAGAACAAAGATTATTTGGTTAACCCACTGAATCACACATATTCAGAAGTAGTGAAACAACATTCACTCATGACTTATACAGCGCGACAGAATTTGTTTATTATTAACTTCAAGAGCTTTAAACCAGTCTCCTTTCATCAACAGTATTAATTTTTTTAGCAATGATTGATAGCTGCCCCTCCATCAAAACATTCAGATCAGAATTGGTTCTTTTAGTTTAAAATATTTTCCTCCCAACTCTAAATGTCAACAAGAATTTCAACAAGCAGTAACAAAGTAATACATTCGTATATGGGAATTGGAATGAATGTTATTGTAAGCTCACCTGCTAAGCAGACAATCCAAGCAGCAGAATGCATGGTGACTTCAGTGAATAGGCAATACCTCAAAGATCTCGGTAGCAAGATGTTTCTATGAACACAGCTGGACCAAAGACTTCAGTGTTAAGGTGCGTGCGTGAATTCGAAAACGCGGTGCATAATAGTTGATCATTGCTAAGAACAGCCTTTTATAAGTTTCCGTGGTAAGAAAACACCGACATAAATTGTAGGTTGGCCAACTGCTGTGAAAATTAGAAGGGAAACCTATATCCAACGAAGGAGACTTGAGATGCAGCATAATAAACAGGAACCTGGTGACTTGGAACCTCACAAGCGCCGACGGTTATAGTATCACATGCTGACGACGCAAAAAAAGAGAGATGATTTGTGGCTTATTGGGACGCTTCTAATTGAAATTAAATAAGTCGTTACTCACCGTCGGCCGATTTGTGTGTGTGGGATGTTTCAGCTGCAAGCTTAACAAATACAATGCTAGAAAATTATCAATTCAATTTGAAAATCTGTTTGTCTGGGTGGCACACACACACACGAGCACTCAACCACAAACTTTAGTTTGCTAACCACTAAATAATCATGTCCTCTAGAGGGCGCTAACAACAAAACCCATTCGCCTAAGGGCCTATAATTAGGGCGGGTCATACTCGGGGTGAAAGCAAGCACGAATCTGTGACGTCAGGGTAAGTTTCAATAAACTTACTGAAATCAAATTTAATTTGATGCACTTATAGCTCATACAACTTTTAGTGGTTTTGTTTTTCATTGGCAATATTCCTCATGACACTGATAGCTAAAGTAGGCACCGAACATGAACGATGCCAATACTAATGCGCACACTACACCAAGTTGGGTTACATAGGCTAAGCTGGCGTAAGAAATGAGCACGACATTAATACAAAATGAGCCAAGGCGTTTGAAAGTTCAAGCACGACGGGACTTTTGTATTGAACAAAAAATCATAAACCCCCGACATTTGTAATATCTTCCCCAGCTATACCGTCTTTGGAAACCCTTAGCAGTACGTTGTAACTGTTGAGGTTTAAGTCCCCGGCCGAAATGTGTACCGAACAATTGTGTTTATTAGAAGAAATTTAAGGCAGTCGGACGCAATTATTAGTATAGAGCCTGCCAGTGTTGTTTTGTACTTTGTATAGCGTGTCACCATAATTTTAAATTGCGGTTGAAAAATTCATGTTAAATTCATCCACCGAGCCATAATTTGAAATTGTAGAGGCAAACAAGATATCATCCTATGGATAAATTATCGGTCTTCCCATCTGTTCGAAGTCACGACAAATGAAATACAGTAAAACAACATAAACAATGTAATATAAGGCGACCGATCCTTTACAGTTTGGGTGGTTTTGTATATCAAATAAAACAGGCATGGCAGTACTATTAGAAGGTGATACCAGGACTACGTGACAGTTCCTCTTGCACATAATTACGGACGGAGCGTAAAGTGATAAAAGTTGAACCCTTCATTGTCAATCAACCATTTCAACCGTTGTTTTAGAAAGAGTCTAATTTTCATTTTGGAACCTGCATCTGTACACATTAGACGACTTTAGTTACAGCCTGAACTTTCTAAACTCACGGTTGGCTTCAGTACAGTAACCAACACAATATGCGTAACAGTATTCCAACGATCTGCATTGTGGGTAGATGCGACTGGTAGATTTATGACATGCTGGTAAACGGCTGTCGTGGTAGAATTTGTTGAACTAGGCCTAACTGTTTTTAATTCAAACTTTATTAAAAGCATGTTCTTGAAATTATTTAGGTCAGTAAGATACTTCGTGCAACAGACCGATTTTACGGGCTGATAAAAAATATATAGTCCCTTGTAGTTAGGAATCAAACATCTTTATAAACAAATTAGTCTTAAGAACAAGTTTCCAAGTATTAGGTTTTCGCATGCAGTGGAAAGCACGTCATTTGCTCTTCTTGTTGGTACGTGTATATCACTAAGGTTGGCATCTCTCTCTAAATTCCAAAGAGTGAAATTAGGGACTGAACGATTTAGAGGAAAACCACTCTGACTTTAGATTGAAAACGACATCATTTCAGTGGAATTCTATTGGATTGCAGTCTTCTTTGAGTGAATTAATTTCACTCTAAAACGTCTGGTCCCTAGTTTTAGACCATGGGAGTGAATGTTCACTCGAATGGAGTAAATGTTCACTCTTTGAAGAAAAAATAGAGTATATAAAGGTAAGATACACCATTTGTAATTGCTCGAATTAACATGAATTGGTGGATTTGAAGGGAGTTGGATTTTATAGTAAATATCGTTTAACTGACCTGTCTAAAGTTTTACAGTCACATATGCTGTGAAAAGCAAAAAAAACGGCGTTTCTTTTTAACCGGTATCGGGCAGTTGTACTTATGTTGTTATTTTTTTTCCCGCAATCGCCGTCGGGCGATCGTGATTAATTTTTCTAAAATTGTATTAAAATTATAAGCAATTACAGAATATCTAGCGCAATATTTTTGCTGCATGCCTACAATCACTATTTACTTTCGATATCTACAAATGGTGTATCCTACCTTTAAAGGTAGGATATACCATTTGCAGATGTCGAAATTTGTTACTACCGAATTATTAAGAAATATTATTACGAAATACTTATTACGAAACAGTTCAAGGGGCGGGGTTGCAGCACAATGCAAACACAAATAGGATCCCCTATTGCCAAACGTCTTCGGTTGTAATTTGTGTACAAAACATATGGGAGCTTCACAAACAAAAGAGGACAAACAAAGAAATTATCGAGAGGAACAAAAGAAACTCCTCGATTTACATCATAAACAAACGTACATAATTTGGTGTGTGTGTGTGTCTGTTTATAGTGTAAATGGAGGACACATACCTGGCGACACGAAGGTGAATTGGGGTTAGGGTTAGAATCGAGGACGACCTCGATTGAGATTCGTATACAAAACCAATGAGAGCCGTCGGAAAACGTTAGAGTACAAACAAAGGAAATTTTCGAGAGGAACAAAGGAAACTCCTCGATTTACACTATAAACAAACGTGTATGTGTGCTCTTGCACCACATAACGACCGAGGGGCGAGACACAAAGGAGAACAAAGGAAACAAAAGCCCCTCGGTCGGCGGTATGAATGGACAAATTCGGTCCTCGATCGACGGTGCAAGCGCAAAGCAATGGGGATTGGGTATAACATAGGAATAAAGGAAAACACAATATCGAGCCTCGATCGTTATGTGTGGTTCACGACTGCGTGTACATGTCAATACCGCAAATGGAGGGCTTTAATGTAAGTACACACTCACATACTGAGGACACCTTGCAAACCGAGCGCGTCCTCGGTATGAAATATTGTGAAAAATGGCACTTTCGTGGCCGTTTTTGACTGTTGGTTAAATATCAAAGCGTTTGGGAGGAGTCCTCGGTTGACGCATAAGACCTGACGTGAGGCAGTATGCACATTTTTTTCCCCGTCAAAAAAACCGCAAACGGGATTACTCTGAATGGCATAGCGCCCTCCCCTCCGTTGGTTGCGCGTGTGAAAATGACGTAAATGTAAACATGTACAATTACATGTGTACATTACATGACAACATGTCTCTAATTAAACTCGTTCAGACATGTCTTAACTATTATAACGTTGTTTTGGCCTAAGTGCATATTGTAGTTTATGCGAAGACGTGGTCATTTGCAGCTAGCTAGGTGTACCATGGAGCTGGAATAAATGGTAAGTACAGCAATTGTATTTGGAAGCTTGCATGTTACTCGCTATGACTGAGTATGAATGTAGCAGAGTATGACATATATGACGTGCTCATTTACGTTGTAATGTAATTTTTAGTTATAATGGCCTCGATCTCTTACTCTAGTCTATAGGATGATATGGGAAGTGAATATGCCTAATTTCAGAATAATATAGAAGTTATAACCAAATTTAACTGCTTTATTTTGCCAACGCAAGCATGAGTTGTTGAGCACCGTGCGAACAAGAAATAGTTAATTGTAGTTATTGTATAAATAATAAAACAAATAAGTAGCCACAATTATTAATATTTAATTGTATAAGCCAATTTGGTATTCCAACTGCACATGCGCACATTTTCCCTTGACGATTTTTCTTTCGATATAAACATTTCATCGATTGCGTGCAAAAGCATAGCGGGGTACCAGCAAATTTCAAGAGATCGTCGTGTTTTAAAGTTACTAAGTAACATATTTTTGTTTACGTTTTGGTGTTTTCAGCCGCTTTGTGTGGCCAAACTTTTGTTCGAACAAATATTATTTATTTTTTTCGATTTCACAAGAAAATGTAAAAAATGCGGATTTGGTTACCACGTCCCCCATAGCCTTGTGTGCATTTGTCTGCCGTGTTTGTATCACTTGACCTCCTTGAGAAAAATTGTTGAATCTTGTTGTGCACATGCGCAGTCGGAACTCCAAAGTGGCTTATTATCAGTTTAATGGTATATTGTTGTTGTATTGTTGTGTAGTCTAGGTGTGGCTGACAGAACTACCATAACAAACATGAAACGAAGTAGTCGTCTTGATGGAACCTTGACAAATCACCAGCATCATGAAGGGGAGAACGTAATCGCACTGTGGCCTCCAGATTCATCATGGTATCCTGCCGTAATAATCTCCTTCACCAAAGGTAAGTGCGGAGCCTCTAAAAGGACATATGACGAAAACAAATGGAATGCCCTCGTAATTTGTGGGTTCACGTTAACGTGAACCCACATTAGGGTTGTGGGTTCCGTAGGTAAGAAATGTAATCCATAATGTAGAATCCCATTTGTCACACATAAATTAAGACAGCTGTATACCCTCTTACATCCCCCCATGACATGTACCACATGTAAATAAACAATGCCATTTTTCCTAAACTTGATTCCTCCCCCCCCCCCCCCCCCCCTTTCAGAACCAAAAATATATATGATCTGTAAACAACAAATACTTTTCAACATTCCACTCCCAATTGCATGTAATCCCTTTAAAGTTTAATTAGTTGAATTTGTGGCTTTCTTATCAGGAAAGTACTGCGTCCGATACACTGATGGTGTGACACGCTGCCTATTTGAGCACCAGGTGAGAAAATTACCATAGAATGCATTAATTAAAAACAGACAGGTTAGGAAGAATACAAATGAAATGCGTAATTCTTCCAAATAGGCACTTGGGGAGACAAACTAGCGTAATTTTTTAGGTAATAAGGAGACAGTGGCACTTAGGGAGACATTTTAGTGTCTCCCTAAGTGCCTTAGAAGTCTTAGAAGTCATATAATGAATGCACATGACACAAATTCTCATTTGAATTACATATCTTTTTATGAAGAGGATAAATACCGGTATGTCGTCAGTTAAGTTGCACATCAAGGGCGAATGTTGTTGCTTGTGATGGTGTTAAAATGGATAGTATATTTTAGAGATAACCCAAAAAAATGGTTATTTGTTTAAAATTAAATGTGATTTTGATTTGATTTCTATGCCAGGTGGCCCATCCGAGTTTCTTGAGTCCGCACTTAAATGGTTCAGACAGTCTACAAAGCAGTTCCAGTTGGGATGATGGCCCACAGGCTGATTCTGGTACAGGACCTGCCGTTTGTACTGCTCCATATGAGGTAATTCACACACACTCAACTTGTTTTCAGAACCCAAATATTCACTCTGGGTGCCCAGAAGCCAGAAACAAATTTATAAATCAAGTGTTTTTTTTGCAAGCACCCCCCCCCCCCACCCCACACCCCACCCCTCCCACCCCTCCTCCCAACTCCCTCTCCTTCAGAGGGGCAACTAGTCCGAGGCAATTAGGCATATGCGTCTACCCCTAAAGAAAATAACAGTGGTGTTTTGGTTTGTTTCCACTCGTTCTAAATCATAAACGTTTTCTGCATTCGGCAACATAGAAAGTAGTAAGATTTTGATTCATTAGTGAACTTGTTTTCTGAACCCTATCAAATATTCACTGTGGGTGCCCAGAAGCCAGAAACACATTTGTAAATAAAGTGTTTTTGGCAAGCACCACCCCCCCCCCCCCCCTTCACCCCCCCCCCCTTCACCCCCCCCCCCCCCCCCCTCCCACACACCCACCCCTCCCCCACACACCCACACGCATACAAATAGACACTACCACACTGAGGGCATACTTGTCATTCTATCCAATGGAGGACACTTGAGTGTGTGTGAATTACACCTATCAAAGTGAGGACACTACACTAAATTGCTGGTTGTCCATTGGTTTCATATTGATGTGCATTCTAAAGTCATCATTGCGATTGCAAATTCTAAATAGTCAAGTACTCTGACGCATCCGTACATGTATGTGAACTGACGAAACACCCTGCTTAGCTTTGATGAAGCTTCATTTTGTTCCGACAAAAGTCTTTGATGTTCCTCCAGCTTCGTGTCTGCAGTGCCACAAGACAGGATGTTTCGATGTCTCGTTTGCCAGGAAGCTTCTTCAGCAGAAAGAATTTCTGCAAACCCTTCGTAACGTCTCCCTTCTCCTCGGCAGTCCAGGGACGACGTTTCACTCGTCTCGAGTTGTTCAGAGATGCCAGACTTCCAGATGGAACACTGATATGAGCCTGTCGAGTACCTAATGTCAAATAGGAAACAAGTCGATATAAAACACAGATATTTAGGCACTTTTAATTCAGACAGCCCGATAGCCAGATGAACAAACAAATGGACAGACAGACAATTGTTTTTTTAAAGACAGCCCGACTTAACCAGTTTGCGCCGGGATTATTTTAACATCGCCGAGCCCACGGGCGGGATTATTTTTTACGAAACTCGATCTGAAGCGGGTTCAGGCTGATAGTGCCGGGAAGCACACCCACGCATTTCCGGCCTTGCGCGCTGCTGACATACATTTCCGAACTTGAACTTGGCAGGTTTATGCGTCATTTGTTTTGAATTTTGGAAATTTTTTGCGTTTATATACGTCATCCGGCGCGAACTGGTTAAAATACAGACACATAAAAGCCTAAACTTACTGTTTTCACTGGGCACATCACAGGAATTGTCACTGCTGTTATCGCTGTCCTCGTCACTAGTGAAGCCTTCTGCAAGTCACAAAGAGCAGTTTTTGTTAGATTAATGCACACATACCCGACAGTTGGTTGTTGTCCTGCATGTAAATTCAGAAAAGTGGACTCGACTCTTGTCAAATTTCTGTGGTCTTTCTATTTTTCTCTATTTCTCTTTCTTGTTCTGTAATGCAGGAGCAATAGCAAAAGAAATGCACACAAACACGTATACCATTTGTTATCATATATTGTGAACTGATAACAAAATGTTATTTCTTGCATTTCTTTCGCTGTTGAAGATGTATTAGTGAATAGTAATTACTGATCAAATATTTTTCAACAAAAGCAATAATTAATGTCTTTCTTTTGCTGTTGAGTAAATAATTTAAAACAACTGTGTCCTTACCACCAGTGACATGCAGTTCATCCAGGGATTTGCCCTGCTGGGAAGGCAAGTTTCCCCTCTCCAAGCTGAGAAAAAGTCTAGAAAGTTTGGTGACCCTCTGGCAACTGGTAGTATTCACGATGGACACGCAAATCATGACCCATGAAGTTTGCAAGTGTTTCAAGTTGATGTTCCTTCAAGGCAAGAATTTGCGATGCGGTTGCCACGTGCTTACGAAGTTTTGTAGACCGGATGCTGGCAGCATTGTCAAGGCCCGCCATGTCTGCGTACACTCTTATACAGTCACATCCTCTTATATGACCTGTACCTCCATAAGAACATCGTGCAAACAAGTAGGTGTTGTCGTGGGCGACTCCAGCTTCATTTCTCTTCGCAATCAGAGCACTCAACCACGCCACCACCTCATTGCTGAGAAGCACAGGAACAGTTCGACCCCTCTTGCCAACTATTTCGACAACTCTGAACATCTTGCACAGATGCCGTTCAAGATCAGTCAGCAGGCATTCCCCGTTGACACTAGCTGTTGTGTGCTTCTGAAAGTCTTCTAGTTTCATTTTTGATACCTCCCCTTGCCTTCTGCGGTTGAACATAATAAGGTGGCACAGTGCGACTTCATTCAATCTCTTCCAAGCTGGTCCAATTTGTTCGCCCCGAGCATCCTGGACAAGTTCCACTTCTCTGTTGCCAGCTTCATAGAGGAACGCCGACATTTTCACAACATCAGCATTTGTCGGCAGAATTTTAGGTTTGTTGCGCTTTCCTTGGTACAGTGTTCTGTGTGCATGGGTGGATACACGGTCTCGCCAGGTCAGTTCGCACAACTGCAGAAATTCTTCAGCGTGTTGCGCTTTTTGCTTTTGGCCAGACTCTAGAGCATTTCCTTTAAGTATGAGTGCACACTTCTTGATGGAATGTCCAATCTTTAAAGCTAGAGACGGAACATCATACAACTGCTTGTCTTCATTAAAGCCAGCAATACCGTGAATAGCCTTGATGATATCATTCAGGTAGTGGGGGTGGACAAATAATTCAAGTGATGCATTTGGCTGGTGTGTATTCTTGCGGAGTTGTATGACAAGACGACCCAATTCCCGTATCTTGTTTCGGATGTAGCCATGTTGATCTACATCGTGCCCGAGTTTCGCGTATTCCCGCTTGGCTACTTCCACAATCAAAGTGTCATTCTTGGCCAGCAGAGTCACCTCATCTCTCTTCATCGGAATAAGAACCTGGTTCAACTGGAAAGACACACCGACAGGTGGAGGCTTTAACAAATCACTCTTGTGAGCAACACATCTACGCAGAGGAGTTGTGGTAGTGCTACCATGCGAGTGTGCAGGGAGTGCAGGTTTCAGTGGGCACTGGTGACGCCAGAGATCACTTCGCACATAATAGCCATAACAATATATGCACGGTCCGTATGCATGTGGAGATACCTTATGATTAGGCCTATATCCTACAATAAGTGCACCCCGGCCTTTCCGAAGGACTTGGCAATTGTGCCTATGATTACCAACATTGCGGATTTTCCACAGAAGTATCTTACGGGCACTTGGGTTGGTCTCAGACGCAATCTCTACAACTTCGCTCTCTTCTTTGTGACATGACTGGAGATGACGGGGCAACTTAGATTGAGGTACTTCACAGAAAAAGCAAAAGTGTTTCTTGTCCCATTTCCTGTGCCCACTTTAATTGCTGGTCTCCATGACCGTTATGTGACCGGTCTCAGTAGCCTCGGTTGATGATCTCTGTGACTCGGCACTTGAGGCTTCATATGGAGCAGGACAAACGGCAGGTCCTGTACCAGAATCAGCCTGTGGGCCATCATCCCAACTGGAACTGCTTTGTAGACTGTCTGAACCATTTAAGTGCGGACTCAAGAAACTCGGATGGGCCACCTGGCATAGAAATCAAATCAAAATCACATTTAATTTTAAACAAATAACAATTTCTTTGGGGAGGGGTGGGAGGGCGAGGGGAGGGGTGTGTGTGTGTGTGTGAAAAAACAAAACGCGTCCACATGTTGGGCGAAATGCACAGGCTCGTTATAGCTATAGCGCGTATAGCTCCCTATAGCGCACACAAAAAGTATTGGCACAGTAAAAACAGTCCACCTATGCTGTTGTGAGGTTCCCTGGGGTGTGAATAATTATGACAATTAATTCACAACGGTGGATTCGGATTTGGCTGTATTATGGTGATCGAATCGGCCAGCACCAGCAACGTGAGGCGAGCAGAACAATGTTCTGTATTTCATTTCCACAGGCACATACATGTAATAAAGAGAGGGACAGAAAACAGGAAAAACAATAAGTAAACTAATTCATAAAAGAGGCGTGACACAATATATATGTGGGAAAGCATACTAAATAATCTACCCGAAAAGACAGTGTTGTCACCCCTTTACGGGCAGCTCAAATAACACAATAAGCATATGTGGCATCTTCAAAAGGACTGGGTCAGGTCTAGAGTATTTGCCACAGAGATGAACCAATAATTAATTCCTTGCAGGGTCAATATTAAATCTCCTCTACAATTCAATAAACCTCAATCTATCTACAATTACCATACTCGTGTGGGGGACATGAACCTACTTTAGCACACAATCATACAACAATAGCAATCACCACAAGAGGGCGCTAACTTATGGCACCTATAAACCCTGGCCATATAGCAGGGAAGTCTAAATGTACAAATAAAGAAATACCCTTACAAATTCAATGACTGCTTAATTGTACCTTCGCCTATACAATAGGGTCTATTATTTTGAGATTCTACAGACTCGAGGAGAAAAGTATCAATGTTTACATTACGACTGACATCTCTCGTAATCACAACAAAACCACATGTAGCCAAATTAGGCAGAATCCACTGGGGCGATTCCATGAATGTGGTCGAGGCTACTCAAATAATAAATGAAGATGTGGAACGGGAAGTTGTATTTACAGTTATTTTATTACAACAACTTAAATTTCAAAAAGAACTAAACGGCGCCGAAAGAACGGGCAGGCGCCGAAAGAACGACAGCCAATTGGATGTCTGTAATCAAGTCTGAAATTAAAGAAAACCAAATGTACAGTTCATTAATTCTTATTCTAAAATTACAAGTCAGTATCATTGCAAGTATTTACAAGACTTTAACAAAGTTCATTTAGAATAAGATAATTGAAAAATATAATAAACCAGTGTATACTCACCGCCTTGGACGACCAAGCTCGTGCCACACAACCCGTGTACGAATGTATCAGTATTAAGGTGTGGCTAGAACAAAAGTCAAAGGACCAATGCCCCAAACACTGCCTTGCGCCAACAAGAAAACTAAGCAAGCAAATAACAAAGCAAAAGAATGTAAAGTATGCAACAATGGGCCAATTGTTAAATGCAGCACGCGAGGGCGCAATTACAAACAAAGTTTTTTAAGTTGTAGAGGGCAGTATTCCCTAAATTATAGAGGGAGCTAAAATTATAGAGGGAGCTATAATTATAGCTAAGTCTAGTGGAAACTCTATATTATTACATATATATTGGAAAATAGTCTTGGGGCCTGTCGAGGAAGGCGACTGGTCACACACATTACATGTACGTTTCATGGGGGTCGCCATCTTGCATAAAACTTCACAAAAGTAATTCAACTTATTATACCACTTCTTAAAACTCTCTCCCCACTTTAACTATATAGGCGACTCAATAATCTTATGATTTAATATTCACCTTATTTTTATGGCATAGTACTTGATAAAAAGAGTAAAAATGGTACCTGTATTATGGTGATCGAATCAGCCAGCACCAGCAACGTGAGGCGAGCAGAACGATGTTCGGACACCAACACGAGCGGGCGCTGTAACCGATCCGAAGCACCGACGCTCGTCATCACCAACCCTACACTGTACACGAGATACTTTATTGGCAATTGTACTTCTCACAGGTGGTCGGTAGTAGCAATAATATACAGGATGCCGAAACAATTCAGGACTATACTATACTGCCTACTGGCATACACAAATTAGAGTCTTGCTGTTTAGACAGATTGGTGAAATAAAAAGCATGGTAAAAATGATAAAAGCATGGAATTTGTCACACAGTCAAAATATGTCTTTAGAATATAAATGTATAGGGCCAACCTAGATTTGTCCCTTGAAAAAATATAAAAGGCATTTTTAAAAATGTCTAAATGGCTACCATTGCATGTTATTCTACCTATTGTCTACGATGGCCCGAGAGCGGAGAGCCAAATAGCTTTCTTATAATACACTCTGAATGTGTGCCAAAATTCATGCTTTTATCCTCAAGTGAACAATTCTATCATAATGTTGCGTAGCATTTGTAGTTAACTGACCAGTACCACAGCTTATACAAAACATCACATGAATGACTCTCACTCGCACAAAATAATGAACATTAAGAATATTACAGCTACATATAATTGTTCAGATGGGGTCGATTCCTATGTCATCCAGTAAATGATATTGGTGCTGTCAGTACAGTTAAGTACTGCACTGAAGAGCTACTCCAATTCCATATTGAAACTTTCATCTGATGACCTAGAAGATATGCTGTAAATAAATAAAAACAAAAAACTGTTATTTGTCCATTTAAGAAAGATATGTTAATCAGAAGATAATTTTTGAGTGCAATTTAATTTGCCTGTAAAACGCAGTGGCTATCGTTAGGGCCTACGGCAGTTGACGAGCTGATTCCCAGACATACCCAGGCCGACAAATTGAAAATAATTTTTGGATATCAATACTAGCCAGGTTCCAAGAGTGAAGGTCCAGAGTATTGTCATTGTCATATCAATACAAATTAATGGCAAAGAATATTACGATAGTGCTAGAACTATATAACATAAGGCACCCTAGTAGACTAGTAGAAGGAGTATAAACACCCCTGCCTGACTCTTCCCCCATACTTTGCAATACAATGGCATTTCCATCTTTGGTGGTTAACAGTTTTGGGTGGATTCTTCTGTGGTTATGGGAAGTATTGCGAACCACTGTACTGGTGATGCCGTGTGTTCTCTGGCCCCTTGCAAAATCGGGGACCGATTTCAAAATCAAAGAAAAACAAAAAGCCTTGCCTAAAATACGACAAATCTGGATTTGTTAATATAATACTATACCTCCATTCCTTGTTTATTTCTCACTTTCCAAATAAGTCCTTTTCGCTGCAGACCGTGGCAACTCCCGTGTGGGAAAAAATGCGACACACGACGACACAACTTCGAACAGGCATTAGTACAATCGGTTGTATTCGCCTTCGCAGCACTGGTCGCGTCGTGGCATTGATTTTCATACACCAATTTCATGTTATTTACACTTGTCAGACTTTTATATTAACTCACCAGGTACTAATTCTTCACACCATACACGGTTTCTGAAACTGTGCCATCGGCAGAAGCTTGAATGATGATGCTCTCCATTTGACGAAAAACAACGACTCACGCACGGTGCATGCAAAACAGGGGACCGCCATTTGTTTACATATGGTGCGCCACCTATCGACACACTTTTGTATGGAAAGCCGCATCTTTTAGAAATTGATTGTAAATAATGGGATGTGGGACATAACCTTTTATAGTTTAAATTTATTTCTAAGATGCATCCTTTTCACCAAAATGATTTCGAAATGTATATCAATTTTTGAAATGTAAGTGGGGGTGGGGGTTACTATTATTAGCCAAAATAAATTAATTGTCAGTTTTCTTTTCTGTTGCGACGTCATCGATTCAAGGACCAAAAACGAGTCCTTTGAGTTCTAATTTCACCCCTTTGTTCTATTTCCTTGCTCCGACAAGGTGGATTTTTGAATTCGCAGTGGTGTAAGGGCCCCGCAAAATTACCAGAGATTTTTGGACTGGCCATAACGGGTATCGCTCGGCACAGGCAGTCCAGCCGTTCTTCGTGGAAATGAAACAACAATGCGTAAGTGAAGGTGTAGAATAAAAAAAAATAAAAAAACACGTGGTCGTCGAACATGGGCTATTAGGAATACAGTGCGCCACCAAGCGGGATACTATGGGGTAGTCCGTGCACTTTTTGCTGTGCACTGTGGAAGACGGTCGACGAAATTTCGCCACAGCAAATTTTCATTTTGTTCGAAGCGCGACTAGGTCTGTATCTTGCTCGTGTCTCATGTGTGTGTGAGGGGGGGGGGGGTCTGGCATCGTCTGATCGCTTTACAGGACGTTTGGGCAGATAGTGGACGATGTCTCATGGTGTGTGTCGGGGGGGGGGGGGGGGGGTGGGTCCAGCATCGTCTGATCGCTTTACAGGACGTTTGGGCAGAAAGTGGACGATGATCTGGAGCAAAATTCATAACAGCAGTTTCTAGAGTCAGATGGCACACACACTTATCCGAATAATTGTTTTCAAGCTAGAGAGCCCCTATACTTCATTTATCCTGACAATGAATACATTGCTGCTCCTGAGGCGTAGTTATGATTAAAAATAAAAACATTCGTGTTTTGTTTTTGACCATGTATCAAGTACAGGGGGCGTAGCGAGGACGTTTTCATTGTGGGGACGGGGGGGGGGGAATTTGCCGACTCTGAACCGATCGAGCGCGAAGGCATTTACAACGTGGGTCTGGAGCCCGATTAAGGGCCCCGGAAAAAAATTGGATTGTAGATGCTCTGTGGTGCAATCTAAGGCATTTCCTTTGAATCAAATTTTCGGGGGACAAGAGCGGGGAGAGGGGTGACTGGCATCATGATCAACAGGTGATCAACATAAAGACATCTCATCGCCTATTAAATTCACTGTAGTGCACACAATGTGTAGGCCTATTTTACCAAAATTTTTGATTTTACTGAGGTAAAGACATTAAGATTTACTGTTCTGCGGTAACTTTGAACTATCAGTGACCTGCCTAATGGTCACTTTGTGTGTTTTTTCAGCTTTGCATATAACCCACCATAAGTCACTGTAAACATTTACAAGAGCACAAAACCGACGAGACTTCATCTTCATGCTCGATATGTTTTATTCAAACTGAAATTACATGTACAGTTCAACCCTTTCACCACATTTTGAACTTTAATAATAACTTCAGAGATTTTCGTAAAATAAAAGGTGTTTTTTTTCCGCCATATAACTTAATTAAGACCCAAACACCAAAAAAGGAACAATATACTAATAAATACTAAGAAATACTAAAACAAGTGAATGTCTATCAGGGCACTGTCAATGCATGACTATGTTTTCCTATAGGGATTGTACAAATACGTCGAGGTGTCGTACAGTAGTGTTTCTATGGTTTCCTTTGTTTCTTAAAAGTCTTATCTTTAATCAGTCAATGGTTCCATCTGAATCTTTCTCACCATCCGAACAAATATGTACTTGCCTATAATTTGGGATGGTACATTAATAAAACAAAAAAAAAACAAAAAGCACCGGTGTAAACATTAAATCGATTTTGCTTTGATTAATACAAATAACAAATTAGACTACCGTGTCGGTGCTCTAGCAATAATGACCGATCAAGCTGTATATTGAGGGTGTTGTCCAATATTAATTCAGGGTGTTCAATACAAGGTGCCCCTCCCTCCGAAAAAAAAGGATCTCTTTCGCGAAAACACCTATATCTAAAAAAGAAAAAGAAATAAGGAATCGACAATTGTTTGCGTTTTTTAAGAATTAGTTAATTATACTACCCATGACCACACCGCCACAAGCCTCATTTGGAATTGTCTGTACTTAGTGAGCACTTGAAAGTGCGGTTGCACTTCCCTGTGCCCAAGCCCTATAATTAGTAGCGCTGTTATGAAAAGTATTCAAGATTTAGTTGTGTGAGCAAAAGTAGGAACAAGCTTGCCGGTCGGTTGTTGTTTATGAGACAAGTGTCGACGTATAACGCTACAGACCCTTTGTATACAACAGCCATTTTGAAGGTTCTTCTTATCGTTTCTTATTCTACTCGGGGATGTCATCACTGTGCAACAAAAAGAACACTCGTGGGAGATGGCCGCGTTGTAAAGGATCTAGCGAACTTATTACTCGCTACACGTTTGTTGAATCTTACAACAGTAGGCATGTGGATTGTCGTAAGGTCTTGGGGTGTTAGCAATATACCAAGTGGAAACGGGGCCTTCTTTTACAAAGCATTCGTCGCCGACGTATTTATATCGTGGATCAGTCTGACAGGATTCTATTCTTGCATCCCTGTCCGGGACATCAAGCAGGGCCCACGTGCTGGACCGGAAACCACCGACATAGGCAGCCGCGAGATCATTCAAGCTGCAGAGATGATAAGCATACCCCTCACAGGCCGCTTTGGCATCATACAGACAGGCCTTAGTGTACGTGCCAGATGTAATGCACACAGAGGAATCTTTGGGTTAGGAGGGAGAAGAAAGAAACAAATCATTAGGCGTTTTAAGTGCGACTTTCATACCGGCGTAGTTTCGTCTCTGGGACACTCATGGGTGGACCGTATTCAGGAGGAAGCGATTTTGGTCGTGTTCCCTGAATGTATTTTTTGAATTGTTGAATGGGATGGTGCCAGACTATTTTTGCATTCTAGCCTCACTTTCAATTTTGTTTTTTTAATGTGGCCTAAAATAGAAAGGCATGTTTATTCACAAACTTTAAGTTTAGACATTCATTTGATTAGACATACTTACCAGAGGTTTGTGCGCATGTCGGTACACTTTTCGCATCTGATCCGATCGCAAAGAAAGTCAAAGAGCAGATAACTAGGGCCACGACGAATGTATTCATCTGGACGGAAAGAACCACAAATTAACAATAATTATTGTATAAACTGGGTCGTTTTAGATCTATAAATGATGGTAAGAAACAATGTTCAGAAATTTAAAATTCTTTTCGGCAAGTATAAACAAGAAGAGAATTGCTATCTTATTGCAAGTGCGAGTTCAAGCTGTAGCTGGCATGCAAAGTATAGTGAGCAGTGACGCAAATGGCAGGGTGCGGTTATAAGGCGTAGGAATGCGGTCATGTGACATTGACAGGCACTGTATGTGGCCATTGATGTAGCAGCGCCATAACTAATTTCTAGCGACTAAAATGTCAGATTCTGTAAAGAGTTTAGCATACAATTGAAGACGTACCGACTCGTGTGGCTCTAGACACGGGTATAGAAATATTGGTGTCTGGCTGCATATAGCTTCCTAATCTAGTTTAATACTAGCCATCGAGCTCTACGATAGCCTACTCACGCAGAGTGTAGTATTCAGGGGCATTAGGGCCCAGGTCCGCTGGAACACATTTATTTCAGGGGTGCTGTGATTTTAACCAGTTCGCGCCGGGTTTATTTTCAGTAAAATATTCCTGTTTTAATAATGTAACTATAGCTACTACAATATGCCAAGTTTATTAGCACCGTTATTTACATGTTTTTGCCAACATTCTGTCGCCTAGGGCATTTTTTTGTTCTCTGCAGCCGGGCGTGATATTACGTCAACCGCTACCTGCCGTAAAATTTACCAATAATGATGGTTTGTGGAAACGTTGTAACGAACCGTTTCAAGAGCGCGCGGTGACTACCATTGCAAGATTAAAACAGTTTATTAAGACTCGAGATCCACATTTAGTCCTGTTCGCTTTTTCCGTACAACACTCAGTATTTTGTTCTTTATCGAAAACAATTGAGAAATTCTGCACAAGAAACTGTCACTCTTTTGATCTGAACGAGCCCCGTTTGGTGTTCTCACAAACCGCATCAATCTCTTATGTGCCTAACCCTCCTTTGTAGTATTCTTAGAACAATTCTTACCATAACATGTCCAGTGATAACAATGTGGAATAACGACAATATATTTCGAAATGTACCGGCATCTCATTTTATTTTAGATAAGATCGCGCATTTTGTTCGTCGTCCGTTCACCGAAGCCAACGTGAACGCCATAATGAAAGTATTTATCGGGGAGTCAGGTTGGCGTAGCGGTTCTTTTTTTTCGCCTTCCACTACTATGACCCGGGTCCGAATCCGGCCTGTGTTTTCAGTCCCTGACTGACTCAGTGATTTTTTCCCCAGAATATTCTTCTGGGGTTTTCCTCCCACCTCTGAAAGTGTACCTTCTTCTCAATGTGTTCTATCTACAGGTTCCTTCAGGCTTACGAGCTATACAGTGCCGAGGGTACTTTTGAGGGATCCTTGGTTTCATCACCAGAATTAATAATAATAATAATAATCCCTTCAACATACCTTGTTGTATGATGCTTGTCTTGAGAGATGTAACTTAAAGTTGTTGAGCAATGTGTAGCTATACAGACGGTGGTCGCTCTCAGCTGCGCTGTTGTTTAATTGCAGTGATGTCACTTTCTAATGAGGAACCAACAGTGACGAGCCAACACAGTTTGTCTGTCCTTTTATAGCCACAATATTCTGTTGCCGGTTGTACCATGCCTGCTCGACATTGTTTACCTTCTCTTTTAGTTCTCTTTTAGTAGAGCAATTCTAACCAATCAGTAACGACATTTAAGTATTATATGGATATGAGGGGCCGGGGGGTGGTAATTTTTGACAGTCTGGTGTAATAAATTACCCTCTCCCTTTTGTTTACATAAAGCTTGTAATTCTATTCTCGGTATTTGCATGGGCTTTTATTATTAGTATATCGATGGGTACATTTTCCAGCTTGCTAGTAATAATATCTCGTATACCGTGTAATACGTATTTTAGCTTTTTGCACTCACTGTGAGGCCCAAAGACGTGAAAACCTTTCTTTTTCTTTTTACGAAAAACGTGAAAAGTACAATAGATCCCCTTTTCACGTATTAAAAAAAGTGACATTTCTTTACTTTTCAAGTTTTGTTCGTTCCAACAAAAGGTTTTCACGTCTCCGGCCTCACGGTGTTGCAACGTGAGTCAAGCGTGCTCAAAATAACCTTCAGACCTCCAACCATTTTGTACTTGGACACTATGTCCTGGAATCAGGGTTGTAGTCGAGTCCCTGCAAGTCCGATCACACGCCATTCCGTGAACCAAGTCACAAGTCTCTTCATTAAGGCAGTCACAAGGAACTGGGTTGAACAATGACAAAGGAATGCTTTTGTCAAAGCTCATTTGAATAGCTTGCGATTTGAATTGGAACTGAAGGACTTAACTTTCTTTTGTAAACGTTAAAAAAACGGACCTATTGTAGTTTTGTACTTTTCACGTTTTTCGATCGAAAAGAAGGGTTTCATGTCTTTGGGCCTCAAACTTTTGTCTAGACAGTCTCTAGACGCTGCAAATTTGCAGCGATGCAATTAAAACTTGAAACCAAACATCATGGCGTGTGTAAACAAGTAAACAGACGGCTGTGCGCAAATATACATTCTCTGTTCAGCTTTTTTTTAAATGTAAAGTCACGAAATTCATCTATTTTGGTCCTAACGAATATAACGGCTATTTTAACAGCTGCGATCGTATGTTGTGTCAGGCAAAGTAAATAGAGGGTGACTTTGATATCGTATTCGCAACGAACCTAACTCAAACCACGCTAGTAGTTGGATAACCCTGTCGTTTAAAAGTAGGATATAACACCCCGAGGCAAGAAGACGTGAAAACCTTTATTGGAAACGAAAAACGTGAAAAGTAAAGAATATAGGCGCCATTGTAACTTTTTTTTTGTAAACGTTAAAAACGGACCTAATGTAGTTTTGTACTGTTCACGTTTTTCGTTCGAACAGAAGGGTTTCATGTCTTTGGGCCTCCCAGTGTCTAGACACGTCAAGGTGTTAACATTGTCATCTCTGCAAATTTGCAGCGATGCAATTAAAACTTGAAACCAAACACAATGGCGTGTGTAGACAAGTTAACAGACGGCTGTGCGCAAATTTACATTCTATTTTGGTCTATAACGAATAACGGCTATTTTAACAGCTGCGATCGTATGTTGTGTCAGGCAAAGTAAATAGAGTTTTTCGTACTTCAACTTTCAATGTACTTCGTACTTCAATGTCTCTGAGAAGGAATGTGGAGGATTGGAGTAGTCAATATAATAGCGAGCTTTCGATTCGGGACGGGAGACGCCAAGCGAACAAATTGATCTCTCTGATTAGTCTCTGTATACTGTCGTATCTAGATACACTGACCTTTCTAACCCTTCAGCCGAATCAGTCCTTTTGTTGTTCCACTGGACTCTGTAAATGCGTTTCCTTTTGTGTTTCTTCCGCCAACCATGATGTGCATCATGCTGTATGTTGCCCTATATATGTTTGTTTCTT
The DNA here is from genome assembly GCA_037893245.1 of Crossaster papposus. NCBI lineage: Eukaryota > Metazoa > Echinodermata > Asteroidea > Velatida > Solasteridae > Crossaster > Crossaster papposus. The sequence continues at coordinate 1,809,044 of JBAIAA010000322.1, read as the reverse complement.
GTACACAGCCATTATGTCTCTGAAGAAGATCTTGTTAAGATCGAAATATTAGGCCCTCTTAACTTATTTGATTTGTATCTAGATGGGCTTAGGTAACCACATGTTAAAGTGTTTTACCATGGTTTTTACTAAGCCAACTGGGCCCAATTTCTTGGCTCTGCTTACTGTTAGCGAACAATCATTGCTTACTGTACGCAGCAGACGATTCCGTGCTTACGGTAAGCGTATTTCACACGTTAGCGAGGAATTGTGGCTTCTGCGCACGCGTACATCCCGAATCTAAAGATTCTGTGCTTTATGTCCAACTTTATTACAAGGGTTAGCGCACAATTGTTCTGCTTTTGCGGTTAGCACAAAATAGAGATTGTAAGCGCGGAATTCTGTGTTTAGCAGAGCCAAGAAATCGGGCCCTGCATGGTCACTGTCCAACGTACCGCTTATATTTTGTTGCACCTGCGTCTGCCCTATAAAAGGTCATAGAGTTTAGAGGTAATAACAAAGTTGTTGACGACGAAAAGTTCATGCTTCTGAACATAAATGCACCGAGTAATCCTGATTTACAGTATAAAAATGACGGCTATTGATTTGTAATTATCTTTCGCCCCCAAAATGGATGTTTTTCAACATAAACATTTTGGAAACATGTAAATTCATATAAATAGAGAACGAGTCAAGGCGTTTGAAAGTTCAAGCACGACGGCGTTTTTGTATTGAGACAAAAAAATTATAAACCACTGACATTTGTAATATCTTCACTATAACGTCTTCGGAAACCGTTAGCAGTACATTGTAAGTGATGAGTCCCCGGTCGAAATGTGTACCGAGCAATTGTGTTTATTAGAAGAATCTTAAGGCAGTCGGACGCAATTATTAGAACCTGCCCAGTGTTGTTTTGTACTTTGTATAGCGTGTCACCATAATTTCGAATGACGGTTGAAAAATTCATATTAATCCCTCCACCAAGACACAATTAAGTACCGTTTGCTTGTTTGTTCGTTCGTTCGTTTGTTCGTTACAATATGTTTATATGGGTACAGTTCTATGTAAGGCTACATAGCAAAATCTGCGAAAATATGATATTCTGACATTCGCTGCTGTCCAACTCACCCAACTTAAATGAATTGGCTTTTATATACACAATAAAACAACTCTACTCACAGCACGCCATATCTGAGGTAGGATAGGCCTACACCATTTGCAGATATCCGAACATTTTACGACCGAATTATTAAGAAATATCTTACCTAATTAAAAGTAAATAATTATTGTAGGCATCCAGCAAAATTATTGCGCAAGATATCCTGTAATTTTTCTGAACGCCGTTTTTCTTGCTTTTCTCAGCATTTCTGATTGTAAAACTTCGGACATGTCAGTTAAACTATATTTACTATAAGGGAAAAGACAACTAGATAATAATTTGAGTTTGAGAAGTTTTGCCCTTGAGAAGCCACTAAAACACACGATGAAGAGATTATAAGAGCTCTTCATTGAATATGTTCAGGTAATTCAGGAAGCCTAGCTCTTTCCAACAGAGTCAAATAAATTGTCCAAAAATGTTAACTGCAGCCACAGGCATGCTCTTCAAAGATGAAATGAAAAGTATATTACGTTGAAATTATATTTGAAGTAAAAATAAATCTTGTGATGTATGGGGCACTATTCGCAATGTCACAGAAAGAAACTCAGTCTCTGGGTTTTAAGTGAACCGCCGTATATAATTTACAATGCAATAACCTTGGAAACACGATCTGCAATTAAACTGTCGCTTGTCGTTAAAACTACGGATTACTCGATCAATAGCATGCCATCTGTCGCGACGTTTTGTTTTATCCTCCGGATCATTTTCTTGTACGTATAGAGTAACGAAATGTTTCAGGAATTTGATTTGGTTTAGGCCTACAGTCAATTGAAGTTTATACTGATCCATAATGTGAAACTCAGACGTCTGTTAAAATTGGACTCTACCCATGTTGTTGAAATTGGTTAAACCTCCAAATTATCATCACAGGCACGCGCAATACTACCACCAATGAGTCCGTATTGCATGTCTAAAATTTCACACTACGCCGGCTATAATAGGCCTAATAATAAAATGATCCTTCTCGTCATTAGCAATTGTTTTAAATATGTTCACTACATGACTCGCATTAAAATGTGTCGGGCGGCCATTCCTTTTGTTTAAAAGGCATGACGCTAAACATGTTTTTTGTTGATATTTGGCCTAATTCGATAAACTGCTCTTTATTCAACTTTCAATGTGCACTTTTTAAGCAACAAATTGCTAAACTTGAAGCTGGGTACCTATACAGCAATATTGCAAATAGCTCGCCCAAATCGAAACAATAATAAATAAAATCTACACAAATAAAATCACAAAAAACTACCATAACACCAAAGTCCCATGTTGTTGATGACCATCAGGGAATGTTCATGTACATAACATAGCCGATCTTATGTAGCACATTTTGTTCTAGGAATCCCTTTGGTGTTAAGCCCTTTCACTTAAGAAAAAATAAGAAAAGTAAATAAACACTACACGTAGTTCAAAATAAAACGAAACAAATATTGCTTTAATCTTAATGCACAGGCGCATATTCAGTTGTGGCACTTTATACGGATGATCGTGTTTATAAGGTTTTTCATTGCCGCGCATGTCTACTATACCCTATAAATAATAATTTGGTTCATTTGTAACACTTACAATAACAAATCATATGTTTATAAGCAGTAAATACCTCTATGTCTGTAAAAAGTAAAATTTTAGCTGAAGCCGAATTATATATACCTCCTATTTTAAAGTACCGTAAGGAACGTGTTTAAACATGCAAATAAAATATACACACATGGAACGAAATGCGATTAAGTACACGTGTAACCTATACACATTGATATACTTGCATTACAAAATAAACAAAAGCCCTTTTCAAAACGTGTATATACAGCCGTTTTAGCAAAAAAACACACAGTTTTACCTATCTGCAAAGGTAGATTTGTTCATCATTAGATTCTTTTCAATTCATACTGTGCCTGTTGCGACGCCATCGATTCAAGGACCAAAAACGGGTCTTTGAGGCCTAATTTAACCCCTTTGTTCCATTCCCTTGCTCCGACAAGGTGGACTTTTAAATATGCAGTGGTTCAATCATGGAGAAAATGTGTCTTATTTCTCCATGGTTCAATTTATGTTTAAGGGAATTTTCATTCTGTTCCTCGTCAGGTACCACCAGGCAACACGACAAACGGGGACGTAACACGGCCTACCTTAGGAGGATTAGGTTATACATATTAGTTCTAGATAAGAATAATGCATGATGAAGACAATAGCCACGCCGATTAACTATAATAGATGTATTCGATGGTGGAAGTCCGGTTGGTACTTTACGGCGCTGAAGAGCCCCGCAAAATTACCAGAGATTTCTTGACTGGCCATAACGGGTATCGCTCGGCACAGGCAGTCCAGCTGTTCTTCGTGGAAATGAAACCACAATGCGTAAGTGAAGGTGTAGATTAAAAAAAAAAACCAACGTGGTCGTCGAATATGGGCTATTAGGAATACAAACTAAGAAATAAAGGTTCAAATTTGTACCCTATGGTTGATACAATAGGAGCACCCCTAAGGGTGCAAAATTGTACCTATTATGGTTTAGCTCTAACACATTGCCCCCTTAAAGGTTCAAATGTGCACCTCTTTGACCTTTTAAGGTTCAAATAATTATGCGCTCTAACTCAGGGTGCTGCTGTTGTATCAATTTTGCACCCTAATTGCACCTTCATTTCTTAGTGTGTACAGTGCGCCACCAAGCGGGATGCTATGGGGTAGTCCGTGCACTTTTTGCTGTGCACTGTGGAAGATGGTCGACGAAATTTCGCCACAGCAAATTTTCATTTTGTTCGAAGCGCGACTGGGTCTGTATCTTGTCCGTGTCTCATGTGTGTTTGAGGGGGGGGGGTCTGGCATCGTCTGATCGCTTTACAGGACGTTTGGGCAGATAGTGGACGATGTCTCATGGTGTGTGTCAGGGGGGGGGGTCCAGCATCGTCTGATCGCTTTACAGGACGCTTGGGCAGAGAGTGGACGATAATATGGAGCAAAATTCATAACAGCAGTTTCTAGAGTCAGATGGCACACACACTTATCCGAATAATTGTTTTCAAGCTAGAGAGCCCCTATACTTCATTAATCCTGACAATGAATACATTGCTGCTCCTGAGGCGTAGTTATGATTACAAATTAAACCATTCGTGTTTTGTTTATTTACCATGTATCAAGTACAGGAGGGTATAGCGAGGACGTTTTCATTGTGGGGGCGGGGGGGGGGGGGGGGGTGAAAACGGTAAATTTGCCGACTCTGAACCGATCGAGCGCGAAGGCATTTACAACGTGGGTCTGGAGCCCGATTAAGGGCCCCGGAAAAAAAATTGGATTGTAGATGCTCTGTGGTGCAATCTAAGGCATTTCCTTTGAATCAAATTTTCGGGGACAAGAGCGGGGAGGGGGGTGACTGGCATCATGATCAACAGGTGATCAACATAAAGACATCTCATCGCCTATTAAATTCACTGTAGTGCACTATAGTTCGTGAATTGCCATTACGACCGAGGATTCCCTATTGTGTTTTCCTTTATTCCTTTACTGAAACCTAACCCCATTGCTTTACGCTTATCTTGCCGATCGAGGACAAAAAAACCGTCCTTCGAGGATCTTTTGTTCCCATTGTTTTCTTTTGTTTTTCGATCCTCGATCGCAAAAGGAAACAAGCATACAATGTGTAGGCCTATTTTACCAAGATTTTAGATTTTACTGAGGTAAAGACATTAAGAAATACTATTCTGCGGTAACTTTGAACTATCAGTGACCTGCCTAGTGGTCACTTTGTCACGGTGTTTTTTCAGCTTTGCATATAACCCACCATAAGTCACTGTAAACATTTACAAGAACAAAAAACCGACGAGACTTCATCTTCATGCTCGATATGTTTAATTCAAACTGAAATTACATGTACAGTTCAACCCTTTCACCACCTTTAGAACTTTAATAATAACTTCCACACTGTAAGAGATTTTCGTAAAATAAAAGGTGTTTTTGTTTTTACCCATACAATTAAATTAAGACCCAAACACCAAAAAAGGAACAATATACTAAGAACTACTAAAACAATGTTAACCCATCAAAGGTCAGCCTTGGTCCAGTCCAAATCTGATCTCGTCAAGAACAACAACCTTTAGTTTTTGTTCTGAACTCGCAAGTGAATGTCTATCGGGGCACTGTCAATACATGACTATGTTTTTCTATAGGGATTGTACAAATACGTCGAGGTGTCGTACAGTAGTGTTTCTATGGTTTCCTTTGTTTCTTAAAAGTCTTATCTTTAATCAGTCAATGGGTTCATCTGAATCTTTCTCACCACCCAAACAAATATGTAGGCCCCCTACTTGCCTATAATTTGGAATGGTACATTAATGAAACAAACAAAAACAAACAAACAAAAGCGCCGATGTAAACATTAAATCCATTTTGGATTGATTAATACAAATAATAAATTAGACTACCGGTCGGTGCTCTAGCAATAATGACCAATCGAGCTGTATATTGATGGTCTTGTCCAATGTTAATTAAGGGTGTTCTATACAGGGTGCCCCCTCCCCCCGAAAAGAAAAATGTAAACTTTATGATCCGTTTCGCAAAAACACCTATATCTAAAAAATAGAAAATAAAAGAGGAATCGACAATTGTTTGCGGTTTTTAAGAATTAGTTAATTATACTACCCATGACCACCCCGCCACAAGGCTTATTTGGAATTGTCTGTACTTAGTAAACACTTGAGGGCGCGGTTGCATTACCCTGTGCCCAAGCCCTATAATTAGTAACGCTGTTATGAAAAGTATTCAAGATTTAGTTGTGTGGGGAAAGGTAGAAACAAGCTTGCCGGTTGTTGTTTTGACACAAGTGTCAATGTATAACGCTACAGACCCTTTGCATACAACAGCCATCTTAAAGGTTCTTTTTATCGTTATTTATTCTACTCGGGGATGTCGTCACTGTGCAACAAAAAAAGAACGCTCGTGCAAGATGGTCGCGTTGTAAAGGATCCGGCGATTGTATTACTTGCTACACTTTTCTTGAATTTTACAACAGTAGGCTTGTGGATGGGAGCGAGGTCTTGGGGTGTTAGCAATGTGCCAAGTGGAAAAGGGGCCTTCTTTTACAAAGCATTCGTCGCCGTCGTAACGATGGGTCCCACCAATCTGACAGGATTCTAACCGTGCATCCCTGTCCGGGACATCAAGCAGGGACCACCTGCTGTTTCGGAAACCACCGACATAGGCAGCCGCGAGATCTTCCAAGCTGCAGAGATGATAACCATAACCCTCACAGGCCGCTTTGGCATCATAAAGACAGGCACTAGGGTACACGCCAGATGTTATGCACACAGAGGAATCTTTGGGTTAGGAGGGAGAAGAAAGAAACAAATCATTAGAGGTTTTAAGTGCGACTTTCATACCGGCGTAGTTTCGTCTCTGGGACACTCATGGGTGGACCGTATTCAGGAGGAAGCGATTTTGGTCGTGTTCCCTGAATGTATTTTTTGAATTGTTGAATGGGATGGTGCCAGACTATTTTTGCATTCTAGCCTCACTTTCAATTTTTTTTTTTAATGTGGCCTAAAATATGAAGGCATGTTTATTCACAAATGTTAAGTTTAGACATTAATTTGATTAGACATACTTACCAGAGGTTTGTGCGCATGTCGGTACACTTTTCGCATCTGATCCGATCGCAAAGAAAGTCAAAGAGCAGATAACTAGGGCCACGACGAATGTATTCATCTGGACGAAAAGAATCACCAATTAACAATAATTATTGTATAAACTGGGTCGTTTTAGATCTATAAATGATGGTAAGAAACAATGTTCAGAAATTAAAAATTCTTTTCGGCAAGTATAAACAAGAAGAGAATTGCTATCTTATTGCAAGTGCGAGTTCAAGCTGTGGCTGGCATGCAAAGTATAGTGAGCAGTGACGCAAGTGGCAGGGTGCGGTTATAAGGCGTCGGAATGCGGTCAGGTGACATTGGCAGTCACTGTGGCCATTGATGTAGTAGCGCCACTCTTTTGATCTGAACGAGCCCCGTTTGGTGTTCTTACAAACCGCATCAATCTCTTATGTGCCTTACCCTCCCTTGTAGTATTCTTAGAACAATTCAGTCCAGTGATAACAATGTGGAATAACGACAATATATTTCGAAATGTACCGGCATCTCATTTCATTTTAGATAAGATCGCGCATTTTGTTCGTCGTCCGTTCACCGAGGCCAACGTGAACGCCATAATGAAAGTATTTATCGGGGAGTCAGGTTGGCGTAGCGGTTCTTTTTTTCGCCTTCCACCACTATGACCCGGGTCCGAATCGGGCCTGGGCCAATATGTGGATTGGGTTTTCAGTCCCTGACTGACTCAGTGGTTTTTTTCCCAGAATATTCTTCTGGGGTTTTCCTCCCACCTCTGAAACTGTACCTTCTTCTCAGTGTGTTCTCTCTACATGTTCCTTCAGGCTTACGAGCTATACAGTGCAGAGGGCACTTTTGAGGGATTGTTGGTTTCATTACCAGAATTAATAATAATAATAATAATCCCTTAAACATACCTTGTTGTATGATGCTTGTCTTGAGAGATGTAACTTTAAGTTGTTGAGCAATGTGTAGCTATACAGACGGTGGTCGCTCTCAGCTGCTGTTTAATTGCAGTGATGCCACGTTGTTATGATGAACCAACAGTGACGAGCCAACACAGTTTGTCTGTCCTTTTATAGCCACAATATTCTGTTGCCGGTTATACCAGGCCTTCTCGATATTGTATACGTTCTCTTTGACCTTCTCTTTTAGTTCTTTTTTAGTAGAGAAATTCTAACCAATCAGCAACGACATTTTGTGCAGAGTCATTTGATTATGATATGGATATGAGGGGAGGGGGGGGGGTGGTAATTTGTGACAGTCTGGTGTAATAAATTACCCTTTTCCCTTTTGTTTACATAAAGCTTGTAATTCTATTCTCGGTATTGGCATGGGCTTTTATTATTAGTATATCGATGGGTACATTTTCCAGCTTGCTAGTAATAATATCTCGTATACCGTGTAATACGTATTTTAGATTTGTACACTCACTGTGAGCCCAAAGACGTGAAAACCTTTCTTTTTCTTTTTACGAAAAACGTGAAAAGTACAATAGATCCCCTTTTCACGTATTACAAAAAGTGACATTTCTTTACTTTTCACGTTTTGTTCGTTCTAACAAAAGGTTTTCACGTCTCCGGCCTCACAGTGTTGCAACGTGAGTCAAGCGTGCTCAAAATAACCTTCAGACCTCCAACCATTTTGTACTTGGACACTATGTCCTGGAATCAGGGTTGTAGTGGAGTCCCTGCAAGTCCGTTCACACACCATTCCGTGAACCAAGTCACAAGTCTCTTCATTAAGGCAGTCACAAGTAACTGGGTTGAACAATGACAAAGGAATGCTTTTGTCAAAGCTCATTTGAATAGCTTGCGATTTGAATTGGAACTGAAGGACTTGTGGTAGACTTCAATTGCATGAACTTACAGGGACTTGCAGGGACTTGTGGTGGACTCGACTACACTGCCTGCCTGGAATCGCCCAGTTGGGATACAAAACGCCTTTTGAACGAAATGATGTTAATCGGAAAGAGAATTTAAAAGTAGGATATAACACCCTGAGGCAAGAAAACCTTTGTTGGAAACGAAAAACGTGAAAAGTAAAGAATAGGCGCCATTGTAACTTTCTTTTGTAAACGTTAACAACTGACCTATTGTAGTTTTGTACTTTTCACGTTTTTCGTTCGAACAGAAGGGTTTCATGTCTTTGGGCCTCAAACTTTTGTCTAGACAGTGTCTAGACGCTGCAAATTTGCAGCGATGCAATTAAAACTTGAAACCAAACACCATGGCGTGTGTAAACAAGTTAACAGACGGCTGTGCGCAAATATACATTCTCTGTTCAGCTTTTTTTTAAATGTAAAGTCACGAAATTCATCTATTTGGTCCTAACGAATATAACGGCTATTTTAACAGCTGCGATCGTATGTTGTGTCAGGCAAAGTAAATAGAGGGTGACATTGATAGAGTATTCGCAACGAACCTAACTCGAACCACGCTAGTAGTTGGATAACCCTGTCGTTTAAAAGTAGGATATAACACCCCGAGGCAAGAAGACGTGAAAACCTTTATTGGAAACGAAAAACGTGAAAAGTAAAGAATATAGGCGCCATTGTAACTTTTTTTTGTAAACGTTAAAAACGGACCTATTGTAGTTTTGTACTGTTCACGTTTTTCGTTCGAACAGAAGGGTTTCATGTCTTTGGGCCTCCCAGTGTCTAGACACGTCAAGGTGTTAACATTGTCATCTCTGCAAATTTGCAGCGATGCAATTAAAACTTGAAACCAAACACAATGGCGTGTGTAGACAAGTTAAACGACGGCTGTGCGCAAATTTACATTCTATTTTGGTCTATAACGAATAACGGCTATTTTAACAGCTGCGATCGTATGTTGTGTCAGGCAAAGCAAATAGAGGTTTTTCGTACTTCAACTTTCAATGTACTTGGTACTTCAATGTCTCTGAGAATGAATGTGGAAGATTGGAGTAGTCAATATAATAGCGAGCTTTCGATTCGGGACGGGAGACGCCAAGCGAACAAATTGATCTCTCTGATTGGTCTCTGTCCTGTTGTATCTAGATACACTGACCTTTCTAACCCCTCAGCCGAATCAGTCCTTTTGTTGTTCCACTGGACTCTGTAAATGCGTTTCCTTTTGTGTTTCTCCCGCCAACCATGATGTGCATCATGCTGTATGTTGCCCTATATATGTTTGTTTCTTGTACACAGCCATTATGTCTATGAAGAAGATCTTGTTAAGATCGAAATATTAGGCCCTCTTAACTTATTTGATTTGTATCTAGATGGGCTTAGGTAACCACATTTTAAAGTGTTTTTTACCAAGCCAACTGGGCCCAATTTCTTGGCTCTGCTTACTGCAGTTAGCGAACAATCCCTGCTTACTGTACGTAGCAGACATCCCGAATCTAAAGATTCTGTGCTTTATGTTCAACTTTATTACAAGGGTTAGCACACAATTGTTCTGCTTTCGCGGTTAGCACAAAATAGTGATTGTAAGCGCGAAATTCTGTGTTTAGCAGAGCCAAGAAATCGGGCCCTGGTCACTGTCCAACGTACCGCTTATATTTTGTTGCACCTGCGTCTGCCCTATAAAAAGTCATATAGAGTTTAGAGGTAATAACAAAGTTGTTGACGACGAAAAGTTCATGCTTCTGTATGACATAAATGCACCGAGTAATCCTGATTTACAGTATAAAAATGACGGCTATTGATTTGTAATTATCTTTCGCCCCCAAAATGGATGTTTTTCAACATACAAAGTTTGAGAAACATGTAAATTCATATAAATAGAGAACGAGTCAAGGCGTTTGAAAGTTCAAGCACGATGGGTTTTTTGTATTGAGACAAAAAATGTATAAACCACTGACATTTGTAATATCTTCCCTATAACGTCTTCGGAAACCCTTAGCAGTACATTGTAAGTGATGAGTCCCCGGTCGAAATGTGTACCGAGCAATTGTGTTTATTAGAAGAATCTTAAGGCAGTCGGACGCAATTATTAGAACCTGCCCAGTGTTGTTTTGTACTTTGTATAGCGTGTCACCATAATTTCGAATGACGGTTGAAAAATTCATATTAATCCCTCCACCAAGACACAATTAAGTACTGTTTGCTTGTTTGTTCGTTCGTTCGTTTGTTCGTTACAATATGTTTACATGGGTACAGTTCTATGTAAGGCTACATAGCAAAATCTGCGAAAATATGATATTCTGACATTCGCTGCTGTCCAACTCACCCAACTTAAATGAATTGGCTTTTATATACACAATAAAACAACTCTACTCACAGCACGCCATATCTGAGGTAGGATACACCATTTGCAGATATCCGAACATTTTACGACCGAATTATTAAGAAATATCTTACCTAATTAAAAGTAAATAATTATTGTAGGCATCCAGCAAAATTATTGCGCAAGATATCCTGTAATTTTTCTGAACGCCGTTTTTCTTGCTTTTCTCAGCATTTCTGATTGTAAAACTTCGGACATGTCAGTTAAACTATATTTACTATAAGGGAAAAGACAACTAGATAATAATTTGAGTTTGAGAAGTTTTGCCCTTGAGAAGCCACTAAAACACACGATGAAGAGATTATAAGAGCTCTTCATTGAATATGTTCAGGTAATTCAGGAAGCCTAGCTCTTTCCAACAGAGTCAAATAAATTGTCCAAAAATGTTAACTGCAGCCACAGGCATGCTCTTCAAAGATGAAATGAAAAGTATATTACGTTGAAATTATATTTGAAGTAAAAATAAATCTTGTGATGTATGGGGCACTATTCGCAATGTCACAGAAAGAAACTCAGTCTCTGGGTTTTAAGTGAACCGCCGTATATAATTTACAATGCAATAACCTTGGAAACACGATCTGCAATTAAACTGTCGCTTGTCGTTAAAACTACGGATTACTCGATCAATAGCATGCCATCTGTCGCGACGTTTTGTTTTATCCTCCGGATCATTTTCTTGTACGTATAGAGTAACGAAATGTTTCAGGAATTTGATTTGGTTTAGGCCTACAGTCAATTGAAGTTTATACTGATCCATAATGTGAAACTCAGACGTCTGTTAAAATTGGACTCTACCCATATTGTTGAAATTGGTTAAACCTCCAAATTATCATCACAGGCACGCGCAATACTACCACCAATGAGTCCGTATTGCATGTCTAAAATTTCACACTACGCCGGCTATAATAGGCCTAATAATAAAATGATCCTTCTCGTCATTAGCAATTGTTTTAAATATGTTCACTACATGACTCGCATTAAAATGTGTCGGGCGGCCATTCCTTTTGTTTAAAAGGCATGACGCTAAACATGTTTTTTGTTGATATTTGGCCTAATTCGATAAACTGCTCTTTATTCAACTTTCAATGTGCACTTTTTAAGCAACAAATTGTTAAACTTGAAGCTGGGTACCGATACAGCAATATTGCAAATAGCTCGCCCAAATCGAAACAATAATAAATAAAATCTACACAAATAAAATCACACAAAAAACTACCATAACACCAAGTCCCATGTTGTTGATTACCATCAGGGAATATTTCAAATCATGTTCATGTACATAACATAGCCGATCTTATGTAGCACATTTTGTTCTAGGAATCCCTTTGGTGTTAAGCCCTTTCACTTAAGAAAAAATAAGAAAAGTAAATAAACACTACACGTAGTTCAAAATAAAACGAAACAAATATTGCTTTAATCTTAATGCTCAGGCTCATATTCAGTTGTGGCACTTTATACGGATGATAGTGTTTATAAGGTTTTTCATTGCCGCGCATGTCTACTAGCCTATACCCTATAAATAATAATTTGGTTCATTTGTAACACTTACAATAAAAATCATATGTTTATAAGCAGTAAATACCTCTATGCCTGTAAAAAGTAAAATTTTAGCTGAAGCCGAATTATATATACCTCTTATTTTAAAGTACCGTAAGGAACGTGTTTAAACATGCAAATAAAATATACAAACATGGAACGAAATGCGATTAAGTACACGTGTAACCTATACACATTGATATACTTGCATTACAAAATAAACAAAAGCCCTTTTCAAAACGTGTATATACAGCCGTTTTAGCAAAAAAACAAACAGTTTTACCTATCTGCAAAGGTAGATTTGTTCATCATTAGATTCTTTTCAATTCATACTGTGCCTGTTGCGACGCCATCGATTCAAGGACCAAAAACGAGTCTTTGAGGCCTAATTTCACCCTTTTGTTCCATTCCCTTGCTCCGACAAGGTGGACTTTTAAATTCGCAGTGGTTCAATCATGGAGAAAATGTGTCTTATTTCTCCATGGTTCAATTTATGTGTAAGGGAATTTTCATTCTGTTCCTCGTCAGGTACCACCAGGCAACACGAAAAACGGGGACGTAACACGGCCTACCTTAGGAGGATTAGGCTATGCATATTAGTTCTAGATAAGAATAATGCACGATGAAGACAATAGCCACGCCGATTAACTATAATAGACGTATTCGATGGTGGAAGTCCGGTTGGTGCTTTACGGCGCTGAAGAGCCCCGCAAAATTAGCAGAGATTTCTCGACTGGCCATAACGGGTATCGATCGGCACAGGCAGTCTAGCCGTTCTTCGTATAAATAAAACAACAATGCGTAAGTGAAGGTGAAGATTTAAAAAAACAAAAAAAAAGTGGTCGTCGAATATGGGCTATTAGAAATACAGTGCGCCACCAAGCGGGATGCTATGGGGTAGTCCGTGCACTTTTTGCTGTGCACTGTAGAAGACGGTCGACGAAATTTCGCCACAGCAAATTTTCATTTTGTTCGAAGCGCGACTGGGTACCTCGCCCGTGTCTCATGTGTGTGTATGTGTGTGTGTGGGGGGGGGGGGGGGGGGGGGTCTGGCATCGTCTGGTCGCTTTACAGGACGTTTGGGCAGATAGTGGACGATGTCTCATGAACGATTGTGCCTCGTGGTGTGTGTGTGTGTGTGGGGGGGGGGGGGGGGGGCAGCATCGTCTGATCGCTTTACAGGACGCTTGGGCAGAGAGTGGACGATGATCTGGAGCAAAATTCATAACAGCAGTTTCTAGAGTCAGATGGCACACACACTTATCCGAATAATTGTTTTCAAGCTAGAGAGCCCCTATACTTCATTAATCCTGACAATGAATACATTGCTGCTCCTGAGGCGTAGTCATTATTAAAAATTAAAACATTCGTGTTTTGTTTTTTACTATGTATCAAGTACAGGGGCGTAGCGAAGACGTTTTCGTTGTGGGGGCGGGGGGGGGGGGGGGACGGTAAATTTGCCGACTCTGAACCGATCGAGCGCGAAGGCATTTACAACGTGGGTCTGGAGCCCGATTAAGGGCCCCGGAAAAAATTGGATTGTAGATGCTCTGTGGTGCAATCTAAGGCATTTCTTTTGAAATGGAGGGGGGTGACTGGCATCATGATCAACAGGTGATCAACATAAAGACATCTCATCGCCTATTAAATTCACTGCAGTGCACACAATGTGTAGGCCTATTTTACCAAAATTTTAGATTTTACTGAGGTAAAGACATTAAGATTTACTGTTCTGCGGTAACTTTGAACTATCAGTGACCTGCCTAATGGTCACTTTGTCACGGTGTTTTTTCAGCTTTGCATATAACCCACCATAAGTCACTGTAAACATTTACAAGAACACAAAACCGACGAGACTTCATCTTCATGCTCGATATGTTTTATTCAAACTGAAATTACATGTACAGTTCAACCCTTTCACCACCTTTAGAACTTTAATAATAACTTCCACACTGTAAGAGATTTTCGTAAAATAAAAGGTGTTTTTTCCCCCATATAACTTAATTAAGACCTAAACACCAAAAAAGGAGCAATATACTAAGGTCAGCCTTGGTCAAGTCCAAATCCGATCTCGTCAAAAACAACAGCCTTTGGTGTTTTTGTTCTGAACCTGCAAGTGAATGTCTATCGGGGCACTGTCAATGCATGACTATGTTTTCATATAGGGATTGTACAAATACGTCGAGGTGTCGTACAGTAGTGTTTCTATGGTTTCCTTTTGTTTCTTAAAAGTCTTATCTTTAATCAGTCAATGGTTCCATCTGAATCTTTCTCACCATCCGAACAAATATGTACTTGCATATAATTTGGGATGGTACATTAATAAAACAAACAAACAAACAAACAAAAGCGCCGGTGTAAACATTAAATCCATTTTGGATTGATTAATACAAATAATAAATTAGACTACCGTGTCGGTGCTCTAGCAATAATGACCGATCGAGCTGTATATTGAGGGTGTTGTCCAATATTAATTCAGGGTGTTCAATACAAGGTGCCCCTCCCTCCGAAAAAAATAATCTCTTTCGCAAAAACACCTATTCCTAAAAAAGAAAAAGAAAAGAGGAATCGACAATTGTTTGCGGTTTTCAAGAATTAGTAAATTATACTACCCATGACCACACCGCCACAAGTCTCATTTGGAATTGTCTGTACTTAGTAAGCACTTGAACGTGCGGTTGCACTTCCCTGTGCCCAAGCCCTATAATTGGTAGCGCTGTTATGAAAAGTATTCAAGATTAAGTTGTGTGAGAAAAAGTAGGAACAAGCTTGCCGGTTGTTGTTTATGAGACAAGTGTCGACGTATAACACTACAGACCCTTTGCATACATAAGCCATCTTGAAGGTTCTTCTTATCGTTATTTATTCTACTCGGGGATGTCGTCACTGTGCAAAAAAAAAGAACACTCGTGCAAGATGGCCGCGTTGTAAAGGATCTAGCGAACTTATTACTCAGTGCTACACCTTTGTTGAATCTTACAACAGTAGGCGGTTGGATGGGGGTAAGGTCTTGGGGTGTTACCAATAATCCAAGTGGAATCGGGGCCTTCTTTTACAAAGCATTCGTCGCCGTTGTAAAGATGGTCTGAACCAATCTGACAGGATTCTAGTCTTGCATCCCTGTCCGGGACATCAACCAGGGCCCACGTGATGGACCGGAAACCACCGACATAGGCAGCCGCGAGATCCTCCAAGCTGCAGAGATGATAACCATACCCTTCACAGCCCGCTTTGGAATCATACAGACAGTCTCCAGGGTACTTGTCAGATGTTATGCACACAGACGAATCTTTGGGTTAGGAGAGAGAAGAAAGAAACAAATCATTAGACGTTTTAAGTGCGACTTTCATACCGGCGTAGTTTCGTCTCTGGGACACTCATGGGTGGACCGTATTCAGGAGGAAGCGATTTTGGTCGTGTTCCCTGAATGTATTTTTTGAATTGTTGAATGGGATGGTGCCAGACTATTTTTGCATTCTAGCCTCACTTTCAATTTTGTTTTTTTAATGTGGCCTAAAATATGAAGGCATGTTTATTCACAATTGTTAAGTTTAGACATTAATTTGATTAGACATACTTACCAGAGGTTTGTGCGCATGTCGGTACACTTTCCGCATCTGATCCGATCGCAAAGAAAGTCAAAGAGCAGATAACTAGGGCCACGACGAATGTATTCATCTGGACAAAAAGAATCACCAATTAACAATAATTATTTTATAAACTGGGTCGTTTTAGATCTATAAATGATGGTAAGAAACAATGTTCAGAAATTAAAAATTCTTTTCGGCAAGTATAAACAAGAAGAGAATTGCTATCTTATTGCAAGTGCGAGTTCAAGCTGTAGCTGGCATGCAAAGTATAGTGAGCAGTGACGCAAGTGGCAGGGTGCAGTTATAAGGCGTCGGAATGTGGTCAGGTGACATTGACAGTCACTGTGGCCATTGATGTAGCAGCGCCATAACTAATTTCTAGCGACTAAAATGTCAGATTCTGTAAAGAGTTTAGCATAAAATTGAAGATGCACCGACTCGTGTGGCTCTAGACACCGGTATATAATTATCGGCGTCGGGCTGCATGTAGCTTCCTAATCTAGTTTAATACTAACCATCAAGCTCTACGATAGCCTACGCACGCAGAGTGTAGTATTTAGGGACATTGAGCCCAGGTCCGCTGGAACACATTTTGTTCAGGGGTGCTGCGATTTTAACCAGTTTGCCGGGGTGTATTTTCAGTAAAATATTCCTGTTTTAATAATATATTTTAATAACTATAGCTACTACAAGATGCCAACACTTAGTTTATTAGCACCATTTTTTTTCCCACCTCTGAAACTGTACTTCTTCTCAATGTGTTCTCTCCACAGGTTCCTTCAGGCTTACGAGCTATACAGTGCCGAGGGCACTTTTGAGGGATCCTTGGTTTCATTACCAGAATTAATAATAATAATAATAATCCCTTCAACATACCTTGTTGTATGATGCTTGTCTTGAGAGATGTAACTTAAAGTTGTTGAGCAATGTGTAGCTATACAGACGGTGATCGCTCTCAGCTGCGCTGTTGTTTAATTGCAGTGATGTCACTTTCTAATGAGGAACCAACAGTGACGAGCCAACACAGTTTGTCTGTCCTTTTATAGCCACAATATTCTGTTGCCGGTTGTACCATGCCTGCTCGACATTGTTTACCTTCTCTTTTAGTTCTCTTTTAGTAGAGCAATTCTAACCAATCAGTAACGACATTTAAGTATTATATGGATATGAGGGGCCGGGGGGGTGGTAATTTTTGACAGTCTGGTGTAATAAATTACCCTCTCCCTTTTGTTTACATAAAGCTTGTAATTCTATTCTCGGTAATGGCATGGGCGTTTATTATTAGTATATCGATGGGTACATTTTCCAGCTTGCTAGTAATAATATCTCGTATACCGTGTAATACGTATTTTAGATTTTTGCACTCACTGTGAGGCCCAAAGACGTGAAAACCTTTCTTTTTCTTTTTACGAAAAACGTGAAAAGTACAATAGATCCCCTTTTCACGTATTAAAAAAAGTGACATTTCTTTACTTTTCAAGTTTTGTTCGTTCCAACAAAAGGTTTTCACGTCTCCGGCCTCACGGTGTTGCAACGTGAGTCAAGCGTGCTCAAAATAACCTTCAGACCTCCAACCATTTTGTACTTGGACACTATGTCCTGGAATCAGGGTTGTAGTCGAGTCCCTGCAATTAAGTCCGATCACACGCCATTCCGTGAACCAAGTCACAAGTCTCTTCATTAAGGCAGTCACAAGTAACTGGGTTGAACAATGACAAAGGAATGCTTTTGTCAAAGCTCATTTGAATAGCTTGCGATTTGAATTGGAACTGAAGGACTTGTGGTATAGACTTCGGCATGAACTTACAGGGACTTGCAGGGACTTACAGGGACTTGCAGGGACTTGTGGTGGACTCGACTACACTGCCTGCCTGGAATCGCCCAGTCGGGATACAAAACGCCTTTTGAACGAAATGATGTTAATCGGAAAGAGAATTTAAAAGTAGGATATAACACCGTGAGGCAAGAAAACCTTTGTTGGAAACGAAAAACGTGAAAAGTAAAGAATAGGCGCCATTGTAACTTTCTTTTGTAAACGTTAAAAACGGACCTATTGTAGTTTTGTACTTTTCACGTTTTTCGTTCGAACAGAAGGGTTTCATGTCTTTGGGCCTCAAACTTTTGTTTAGACAGTGTCTAGACGCTGCAAATTTGCAGCGATGCAATTAAAACTTGAAACCAAACACCATGGCGTGTGTAAACAAGTTAACAGACGGCTGTGCGCAAATATACATTCTCATGTTCAGCTTATTTTAAAATGTAAAGTCACAAAATTCATCTATTTTGGTCCTAACGAATATAATGGCTATTTTAACAGCTGCGATCGTATGTTGTGTCAGGCAAAGTAAATAGAGGGTGACATTGATGCCGTATTCGCAACGAACCTAACTCAAATCACGCTAGTAGTTGGATAACCCTGTCGTTTAAAAGTAGGATATAACACCCCGAGGCAAGAAGACGTGAAAACCTTTATTGGAAACGAAAAACGTGAAAAGTAAAGAATAGGCGCCATTGTAACTTTCTTTTGTAAACGTTAAAAACGGACCTATTGTAGTTTGGTACTTTTCCCGTTTTTCGTTCGAACAGAAGGGTTTCATGTCTTTGGGCCTCCCAGTGTCTAGACACGTCAAGGTGTTAACATTGCCATCTCTGCAAATTTGCAGCGATGCAATTAAAACTTGAAACCAAACACAATGGCGTGTGTAGACAAGTTAACAGACGGCTGTGCGCAAATTTACATTCTATTTTGGTCTATAACGAATAACGGCTATTTTAACAGCTGCGATCGTATGTTGTGTCAGGCAAAGCAAATAGAGGTTTTTCGTACTTCAACTTTCAATGTACTTGGTACTTCAATGTCTCTGAGAATGAATGTGGAAGATTGGAGTAGTCAATATAATAGCGAGCTTTCGATTCGGGACGGGAGACGCCAAGCGAACAAATTGATCTCTCTGATTGGTCTCTGTCCTGTTGTATCTAGATACACTGACCTTTCTAACCCCTCAGCCGAATCAGTCCTTTTGTTGTTCCACTGGACTCTGTAAATGCGTTTCCTTTTGTGTTTCTCCCGCCAACCATGATGTGCATCATGCTGTATGTTGCCCTATATATGTTTGTTTCTTGTACACAGCCATTATGTCTATGAAGAAGATCTTGTTAAGATCGAAATATTAGGCCCTCTTAACTTATTTGATTTGTATCTAGATGGGCTTAGGTAACCACATTTTAAAGTGTTTTTTACCAAGCCAACTGGGCCCAATTTCTTGGCTCTGCTTACTGCAGTTAGCGAACAATCCCTGCTTACTGTACGTAGCAGACATCCCGAATCTAAAGATTCTGTGCTTTATGTTCAACTTTATTACAAGGGTTAGCACACAATTGTTCTGCTTTCGCGGTTAGCACAAAATAGTGATTGTAAGCGCGAAATTCTGTGTTTAGCAGAGCCAAGAAATCGGGCCCTGGTCACTGTCCAACGTACCGCTTATATTTTGTTACACCTGCGTCTGCCCTATAAAAAGTCATATAGAGTTTAGAGGTAATAACAAAGTTGTTGACGACGAAAAGTTCATGCTTCTGTATGACATAAATGCACCGAGTAATCCTGATTTACAGTATAAAAATGACGGCTATTGATTTGTAATTATCTTTCGCTCCCAAAATGGATGTTTTTCAACATAACAATTTTGGAAACATGTAAATTCATATAAATAGAGAACGAGTCAAGGCGTTTGAAAGTTCAAGCACGACGGGGTTTTTGTATTGAGACAAAAACTTTATAAACCACTGACATTTGTAATATCTTCCCTATAACGTCTTCGGAAACCCTTAGCAGTACATCGTAACTGATGAGTCCCCGGTCGAAATGTGTACCGAGCAATTGTGTTTATTAGAAGAATCTTAAGGCAGTCGGACGCAATTATTAGAACCTGCCCAGTGTTGTTTTGTACTTTGTATAGCGTGTCACCATAATTTCGAATGACGGTTGAAAAATTCATATTAATCCCTTCACCAAGCCACAATTAAGTACCGTTTGCTTGTTTGTTTGTTCGTTCGTTCGTTACAATATGTTTACATGGGTACAGTTTCTATGTAAGGCTACATAGCAAAATCTGCGTAAATATGATAATCTGACATTCGCTGCTGTCCAACTCACCCAACTTAACTCGTTCAAATGAATTGTCTTTTATATACACAATAAAACAACTCTACTCACAGCACGCCATATCTAAGGTAGGACACACCATTTGCAGATATCCGAACATTTTACGACCGAATTATTAAGAAATATCTTACTTAATTAAAAGTAAATATTTATTGTAGGCATCCAGCAAGATTATTGCGCAAGATATCCTGTAATTTTTCTGAACGCCGTTTTTCTTGCTTTTCTCAGCATTTCTGATTGTAAAACTTCGGACGTGTCAGTTAAACTATATTTACTATAAAACACAACCCCCCAAATCCACCCATTCGTGGCAATTCAAGCATAAAACTTCACAAAAGTAATTCAACTTATTATACCACTTCTTAAAACTCTCTCCCCACTTTAACTATTATAGGCGACTCAATAATCTTATGATTTAATATTCACCTTATTTTTATGGCATAGTACTTGATAAAAAGAGTGAAAATGGTACCTGTATTATGGTGATCGAATCAGCCAGCACCAGCAACGTGAGGCGAGCAGAACGATGTTCGGACACCAACACGAGCGGGCGCTGTAACCGATCCGAAGCACCGACGCTCGTCATCACCAACCCTACACTGTACATGAGATACTTTATTGGCAATTGTACTTCTTACATGTGGTCGGTAGTAGCAATAATATACAACATGCCAAAACAATTCAGGACTATACTATACTGCCTACTGGCATACACAAATTAGAGTCTTGCTGTTTAGTCAGACAGATTGGTGGAAAAAAGCATGGTAAAAATGATAAAAGCATTGAATTTGTCACACAGTCAAAATATGTCTTAAGAATATAAATGTATATGGCCAACCTAGATTTGTCCCTGGAAAAAATATAACAGCCATTTTCAAAATGTCTAAATGGCTACCACTGCATGTTATTCTACCTATTATTTTTCCTAAGGTCAAATCTACAATGGCCCGAGAGCGGAGAGCAAATAGCTTTCTTATTATACACTCTGAATGTGTGCCAAAATTCATGCTTTTATCCTCAAGTGAACAATTCTATCATAATGTTGCGTAGCATTTGTAGTTAACTGACCAGTACCACAGCTTATACAAAACATCACATGAATGACTCTCACTCGCACAAAATAATGAACATTAAGAACATTACAGCTACATATAATTGTTCAGATGGGGTCGATTCCTATGTCATCCAGTAAATGATATTGGTGCTGTCAGTACAGTTAAGTACTGCACTGAAGAGCTACTCCAATTCCATATTGAAATTTTTATCTGATGACCTAGAAGATATGCTGTAAATAAATAAAAACAAAAAACTGTTATTTGTCCATTTAAGAAAGATATGTTAATCAGAAGATAATTTTTGAGTGCAATTTAATTTGCCTGTAAAACGCAGTGGCTATCGTTAGGGCCTACGGCAGTTGACGAGCTGATTCCCAGACATACCCAGGCCGACAAATTGAAAATAATTTTTGGATATCAATACTAGCCAGGTTCCAAGAGTGAAGGTCCAGAGTATTGTCATTGTCATATCAATACAAATTACCAATGGCAAAAAATATTACGATAGTGCTAGAACTATATAACATAAGGCACCCAAGTAGACTAGTAAAAGGAGTATAAACATGTCTGACCCTTTTCCCATACTTTATAATAAAATGTCATTTCCGACTTTGGTGGTTAACAGTTTTGGGTGGATTCTTCTGTGGTTATGGGAAGTATTGCGAACCACTGTGCTGATGCATTTGTGTTGTTGATGATGCCGTGTGTTCTCTGGCCCCTTGTAAAATCGGGGACCGATTTCAAAATCAAGAAAAAAACTAAAAATTTGGATTTGTTATTATAATACTATACCTCCATTCCTTGTTTATTTCTCACTTTCCAAATAAGTCCTTTTCGCTGCAGACCGTGGCATCTCCCGTGTGGGAAAAAAATGCGACACACGACGACACAACTTCGACCAGGCATTAGTACAATCGGTTGTATTCGCCTTCACAGCACTGGTCGCGTCGTGGCATTGAATTTCATACACCAATTTCATGTTATTTACACTTGTCAGACATTTATATTAACTCACCAGGTACTTCTTCACACACACGGTTTCTGAAACTGTGCCATCGGCAGAAGTTCGAATGATGATGCTCTCCATTTGCCGAAAAAAAATTGACTCACGCACGGCGAATGCAAAAAAGGGGACCGCCATTTGTTTACATATAGTGCGCCACCTATCGACACACTTTTTGTATGGAAAGCCGCATCTTTTAGAAATTGATTGTAAATAATGGGTTGTGGGACATAACTTTTTATAGTTTAAATTTATTTCTAAGATCCATCCTTTTCACCAAAATCATTTCGAAATGTATATCAATTTGTGAAATGTAAGTGGGGGTGGGGGTTACTATTATTAGCCAAATTAAAATTAATTGTCAGTTTGTCGAAATGGCTGTCCGTACTGTGCCTGTTGGACGTCATCGATTAAAGGACCAAAAACGGGTCTTTTGAGGCCTAATTTCACCCCTTTGTTCCATTCCCTTGCTCCGACAAGGTGGATTTTTGAATTCGCAGTGGTGTAAGGGAATTTTCATTCTGTTCCCCGTCAGGTACCACCAGGCAACACGAAAAACGGGGACGTAACACGGCCTACTTAGGAGGATTAGGCTATGCATATTAGTTCTAGATAAGAATAATGCACGATGAAGACAATAGCCACGCCGATTAACTATAATAGACGTATTCGATGGTGGAAGTCCGGTTGGTACTTTACGGCGCTGAAGAGCCCCGTAAAATTACCATAGATTTATCGACTGGCCATAACGGGTATCGCTCGGCACAGGCAGTCCAGCCGTTCTTCGTATAAATAAAACAACAATGCGTAAGAGAAGGTGTAGAATAAAAAAAACAAAAAAACAAAACAACATGGTCGTCGAATATGGGCTACATGTGTTAGGAATACAGTGCGCCACCAAGCGGGATGCTATGGGTTAGTCCGTGCACTTTTTGCTGTGCACTGTGCATGTGGAAGACGGTCGACGACATTTCGCCACAGCAAATTTCCATTTTGTTCGAAGCGCGAATGGAACTGTATCTTGCCCGTGTCTCATGGTGTGTGTGAGGGGGGGGGGGGGGGGGGTCTGGGGCTCCTGGGGCGTAGTTATCATTAAAAATTAAAACATTCAGGTTTTGTTTTTTACCATGTATCAAGTATAGGGGCGTAGCGAGGACGTTTTCATTGGGGGGGGGGGGGGGGGGGGGGGGGGGGGGGTTGAAAACGTAAATTTTGCCGACTCTGAACCGATCGAGCGCGAAGGCATTTACGACGTGGGTCTGGGGCCCGATTAAGGGCCCCGGAAAAAATGGGATTGTAGATGCTCTGTGGTGCAATCTGAGGCATTTCCTTTGAATCAAATTTGCGGGGACAAGAGCGGGGAGGGGGGTGACTGGCATCATGATCAACAGCCAGGTGATCAACATCAATATATCTTATCACCTATTAAATTCACTGTAGTGCACACAATGTGTAGGCCTATTTTACAAACAAAATAGATTTTACTGAGGTAAAGACATTAAGATTTACTGTTCTGCGGTAACTTTGAACTATCAGTGACCTGCCTAATGGTCACTTTGTGTGTTTTTCAGCTTTGCATATAACCCACCATAAGTCACTGTAAACATTTACAAGAACACAAAACCGACGAGACTTCAT
Source organism: Crossaster papposus (assembly GCA_037893245.1). NCBI lineage: Eukaryota > Metazoa > Echinodermata > Asteroidea > Velatida > Solasteridae > Crossaster > Crossaster papposus. The sequence continues at coordinate 1,785,075 of JBAIAA010000322.1, read as the reverse complement.
CTTCATGCTCGATATGTTTTATTCAAACTGAAATTACATGACAGTTCAACCCTTTCACCACCTTTATAACTTTAATAATAACCTCACACTGTAAGAGATTTTCGTAAAATAAAAGGTGTTTTTTTCCCCCATATAACCTAATTAAGACCCAAACACCAAAAACGGAACAATATACTAAGAAATACTAAAACAATGTTAACCCATCAAAGGTCAGCCTTGGTCAAGTCCAAATTCGATCTCGTCAAAAACAACAGCCTTTGGTGTTTTTGTTCTGAACCTGCAAGTGAATGTCTATCGGGGCACTGTCAATGCATGACTATGTTTTCCTATAGGGATTGTACAAATACGTCGAGGTGTCGTACAGTAGTGTTTCTATGGTTTCCTTTGTTTCTTAAAAGTCTTATCTTTAATCAGTCAATGGTTCAATCTAAATCTTTCTCACCATCCGAACAATTATGTACTTGCCTATAATTTGGGATGGTACATTAATAAAACAAACAAACAAACAAAAGCACCGGTGTAAACATTAAATCGATTTTGGATTGATTAATACAAATAATAAATTAGACTACCGTGTTGGTGCTCTAGCAATAATGACCGATCGAGCTGTATATTGAGGGTGTTGTCCAATATTAATTCAGGGTGTTCAATACAAGGTGCCCCTCCGTCCGAAAAAAAAGGATCTCTTTCGCAAAAACACCTATATCTAAAAAAGAAAAAGAAAAGAGGAATCGACAATTGTTTGCGGTTTTCAAGAATTAGTTAATTATACTATTACTACCCATGATCACACCGCCACAAGTCTCATTTGGAATTGTCTGTACTTAGTAAGCACTTGAAAGTGCGGTTGCACTTCCCTGTGCCCAAGCCCTATAATTAGTAACGCTGTTATGAAAATTATTCAAGATTTAGTTGTGTGGGGAAAGGTAGAAACAAGCTTGCCGGTTGTTGTTTTGACACAAGTGTCAATGTATAACGCTACAGACACTTTGCATACAACAGCCATCTTGAAGGTTCTTTTTATCGTTATTTATTCTACTCGGGGATGTCGTCACTGTGCAACAAAAAAAGAACGCTCGTGCAAGATGGCCGCGTTGTAAAGGATCCGGCGATTGTATTACTTGCTACACCTGTTTTGAATTTTACAACAGTAGGCGTTTGGATGGGAGCGAGATCTTGGGGTGTTAGCAATGTGCCAAGTGGAAGGGGGGCCTTCTTTTACAAAGCATTCGTCGCCGTCGTAACGATGGGTTACACCAATCTGACAGGATTCTAACCGTGCATCCCTGTCCGGGAAATCAACCAGGGACCACCTGCTGGACCGGAAACCACCGACATAGGCAGCCGCGAGATCCTCCAAGCTGCAGAGGTGAGAACCATAACCCTCACAGGCCGCTTTGGCATCATACAGACAGGCAGTAGGGTACACGCCAGATGTTAGGCACACAGAGAAATCTTTAGGTTTGGAGGGAGAAACAAAAACATTATTAGAAGTTTTAAGTGCGACTTTCATACCGGTGTAGTTTCGTCTCTGGGACACTCATGGGTGGACCGTATTATGGAGGAAGCGATTTTGGTCGTGTTCCCTGAATGTATTTTGTGAATTGTTGAATGAGATGGTGCCAGACTATTTTTGCATTCTAGCCTCACTTTCATTTTTGTTTTTTTAATGTGGCCTAAAATATAAAGGCATATTTATTCACAAATTTTAAGTTTAGACAATAATTTGTCAAAGGTCATCGTTAAATTGTTTTATTTCTATCCGCAAGTTCCCAAAATGAAGATTTTACCTCGCTTTCAATTTAAGTATGGCCGACTCGTGAATGAAGCCCATTAAATGTGCTACAAATGGTGTTGGCCTTTCAAGTTCATTAAATCACGTGTCCCTTCTCGAATTATTTTTTCCCTCGAGTATAGCCTATACAGGTACAGACAATTTGCAATATTCCCAAGTCTTTGTCGTTTGACGACTTGTTCACGGGAAAGAAAACGAGCGTGCCGATTCCTGGGGCGAGATAAGTATTGCGGTTTGGGTGGGAACCAATGCGGGGTTGAACTCGGGCTGGGTGAACAATTGCGCGTCGCCTCAGGATGGTCACGTGGCGGTTCCGGGGCAAACACGCCCCGAGATGGATCTTCTAGTGAGAAAAGGAAAAAACAACGTATAGGCCCGAGTGGTTAGACATACTTACCAGAGTTTTGTGTGCATGTCGGTACACTTTTCGCATCTGATCCGATCGCAAAGAAAGTCAAAGAGCAAATAACCAGGGCCACGACGAATGTATTCATCTGGACGGAAAGAACCACCAATTACCAATATTGTATAAACTGGGTTGGTTTAGATCTATAAATGATACATGTAGTTAGAAACAATGTTCAGAAATAAAAAAATATCTTCGGCAAGTATAAATAAGATATTTACTATCTCATTGTAAGTGTGAGTTCAAGCTGCAGAGATGCAGCTGGTATTATACAAAGTATAGTGTGTAGTGAAACAAGTGGCAGGGTGCATTTTTTGTTGTTTAAGCTTAAGTCACATTTGCTGCGGTGGCCGTGGAGTCTAAAATATCTACGGCCAATAGCAATTATAGGGCCGCCGCAGCATTTCTACGGTCACATACTGCAGCAGTCACATTATGTTAGGGGAGCCGCACGGCGTATTTTGAATTTGTGGAGACAGAAAACCTGCGGCTGCCATACGGGCTTCAAATGATGGCGGCGGCCCTAGGTTTTTGACAAATACCAAGGCAGACGCAAGCTAGCCGCAAGGCGGCCGCAGGAGAACCATAGGGCGACCGTGCGGTCAGACCGACGCATGGCAAACGCAAGGCCACAGTACGCCCGACGTATAGTCGCCGTGGAACCGCTCTACGGCATGGCTACGGCGTGTCTGATAATTTGCTACGGTGAACCTAGGAATGAAAACAGTTATAACTTCGCGCTTTAATCCCACGGTGACCTCTACGGCCTGTAAAAGATAGGGATACGCCCTAGGGCGACCCTGAGGCCACCGCAGATCCTCTGCGGCCGCCGCAGGTATCTGCCGATTTCGGGGGGGGGGGGGGGTAACGGCCGCCGTATCCTAGCCGTAGAGCAAATGTGACTTAGCTGTTAGCTACAAGTATATATTATGGTTAAATCTTTGTCTTGTATAATTAATTTATTAAAGACATGTTGCCTTGTGGCAGACCCTGGAGTTATAATGTTTTGAGTAGTGTTCGATCGCCTTCTGGGGTCAGAAAAGAATTTTACCAGAGTTGTTTTCTCTATAGGTAACGATAAGAGGTTTTTACCTCTGGTTTTCGCCTATCTAAGGGTCGCACAAATTCACCGGTATTTTTTAATTTCAGACAGGATGGCCTATCATAAATTATACTCATTGAGGTCAAAACAGCTGTTATAATAATTGTCCTTTGTTATCGCCGCTTTTTATTACGATTTAATAATTACCAATAATGATGGCTTGTGGAAACGTTGTAACGAACCGTTTCAAGAGCGCGCGGTAACTACCATTGCAAGACTGAAACAGTTTATTAAGACTCGAGATCCACATTTAGTCCCGTTTGCTTTTTTCCTACAACACTCAGTGTTTTGTTTTTTATCGAACATGATTGAGAAATTCTTCACAAGAAACTCTCACTCTTTTGATCTGAACGAGCCCCGTTTGGTGTTCTCACAAACCGCATCAATCTCTTATGTGCCTATTAAACCCTCCGCTGTAGTATTCTTAGAACAATTCTTACCATAACATGTCCAGTGATAACAATGTGGAATAACGACAATATATTTCGAAATGTACCGGCATCTCATTTCAGATAAGATCGCGCATTTTGTTTGTCGTTCGTTCACCGAAGCCAACGTGAACGCCATAATGAAAGTATTTATCGGGGAGTCAGGTTGGCGTAGCAGTTCTTTCTTCGCTTTTCACCACGATGACCCAGGTTCGAATCCGGCCTGGGCCAATGGATTAGGTTTTCAGTCCCTGACTGACTCAGTGGGGTTTTTCCCAGGATATTCTTCTGGGGTTTTCCTCCCACCTCTGAAACTGTACCTTCTTCTCAGTGTGTTCTCTCTCCAGGTTTCTTCAGGCTTACGAGCTATACAGTGCCGAGGGCACTTTTGAGGGATCCTTGGTTTTATCACCAGAATTAATAATAATAATAATCCCTTAAACATACCTTGTTGTATGATGCTTGTCTTGAGAGATGTAACTTAAAGTTGTTGAGCAATGTGTAGCTATACAGACGGTGGTCGCTCTCAGCTGGGCTGTTGTTTAATTGCAGAGATGTCACTTTCTAATGAGGAACCAACAGTGACGAGCCAACACAGTTTGTCTGTCCTTTTATAGCCACAATATTCTGTTGCCGGTTGTACCATGCCTGCTCGACATTGTATACGTTCTCTTTTAGTTCTCTTTTAGTAGAGCAATTCTAACCAATCAGCAACGACATTTTTTGCAGAGTCATTTGATTATGATATGAAAAAGGGTAAGTTCTCATTAAAAAATATATAGGACACCATAAGGTAAACGCTATGTATAATGAGATTCATGGGCGTCAATCCTGGGGGGGACAGGGGGACACGTCCCCCCCATATTTTGAAGGGTGGGGGACACAATATCAAATGTCCCCCCCATGTTTTTGAACTCGTGTATCTCATAATCGGGCAATATCCCAGCTAACAATCGGACGTTTTCTGAACGTTTTTTTAACGTTTTAAATTGGTTTTTTAAACGTTCAAAAAAAACGTTTTGTAAACGTTTTTTGTGGTAGGTTTTGGACGTTTAAAAAACGTTTTTATTGAACGTTTAAAAAACCAATTTAAAACGTTTAAAAAACCAATTTAAAACCTTGTCTCGTATTCGTTTTCCAGACCAGCTCTCCAGAAAACATTTAGACGTTTAGAAAACCTTTTAAGAACGTTTAGAAAACCTTTAAGAACGTCTAGAAAACCTTTTAAGAACGTTTAGAAAACCCTTTAAGAACGTCTACACTGCAAAAAATTTGGGTGTTGAATAACACCAGTTTGAGGATCATACCGTTTTAACACTATAATTTTGTACATATTAACTGCATGGACAAATTACGTAATGAAATATTACAAAGAACTGACTTATTACACATTACACATCCATATACAATAATAATCTATTCGTACTGAATACGTACTACACACATAGCCATTGCCGTTGTTAGTTTTATACTACGCTTTTTTGTCCACGACGAAGTCGCAGCTAGTTTTTATGAATAATGTCAAAATTTGAAAACGAATAAAATGTAACGCGAATTTTTAACTATGTTTGCACAAAAATCAAAATTCAATCATGGAATCGTTTAAATAATTACATATTATGGTAAAATAAATGGGTTTTTGGACTAAATACAACAATTTAACATCGACTATTGTTAACATATACCATAATTCCTTATCGACCAATCAGAGGGCTTTATTTCACACACGCATGCGCACTAGGTCAAATTTAACACCAAAAGTACGTAACACCAGTACTTGATTTGAAACTAATACTTCAAGAATCATTTTACTTCATTTTAACACCAATGTTCATTCCAAAAGATTAAAAAAACATTGGTGTTAAAATTTTAACACCACAGTTTTTGCAGTGCCTTTTTAGGACGTCTAGAAAACCTTTAGACGTTTAAAAAACCTTTTAAGAACGTCTAGAAAACCTTTTAAAAACGTTCAAAAAACCTTTTAAGAACGTTCAGAAAACCTTTTAAGAACGTCTAGAAAACCTTTTAAGAACGTTCAGAAAACCTATTTAGAACGTTCAGAAAACCTTTCAAGAACATCCAACATAGCGTTTGAATATAAACGATGGCATGCACGCTGTACGTAGGCGGCCAGCCAGGCCGCGCCGGCGCACCGCATGATATCGATGTCACAAAATATAACAATTACGTACATCAACGACGTCGACGACGACCATATGGGCCACACGATGAGGATGACGATCGTGATCATCATCATAATCATAATCATCATCGATCATCATAATCATAATTATCATCATAATCACCATCATTAGGCTACTCAATTTAATAATCAAAATAATAATCATATTAAATCATAATATTAAAAAACAATAATTAATTACAATTAGTTTTTATTTGACTTGGACGTAAAGAAAACGTTTTTTAAACGTCGAGAAAAAAAATCGTCTTTTTCAAACGTTTCGTAAACGTTTTGTAAACGTTTTAAAAAAACCTTTGCTTTGGGGCAAATATTAGGTCAAAATTAGATGTTCTCCAAACGTTTTTTAAACGTTTGTTAAAAATCAAGACGTAGCGGACGTTTAAAAAACGTTTTTTTAAACGTTTATTTAGGACGAAGACCTAGCGGGCCTAATTAAACGTTTAAATAACGTTTTTTAAACGTTTATTTAGGACGAAGACCTAGCGGACCTACTTAAACGTTTAAAAAACGTTTTTTAAACGTTTTGTGTTTGCTGGGATGTACTGTAGCGGAAACTGTCAAGAATAGCGGAGCGGCGGCGTAAGTGTGACGAATTTACACGGAGTCCATCCAAGTCCAACAACGGCTGCGGAGCCAACAGAACCGGACATTAACGCGCTACTGCGGGTTTGGCCGCCCTATGCAGGCGTATATGCGCGCGCGAACTCGATCTTCACGTGTGGTGGTACGTGTACATGTACATGTACATGTACATGTACATGTACATACGTGAACATACTGTTCGCCTAAAAACAGGCGTTATCTCGTCCAGACGTAATCTCACTTTTGTCCTAAATTTATATTATTTGTTGCTGTAACATAGCCCCTGAAATCGATAATTCAGTAAATGATGTTTTGCAGCCATATTCATACTGTAGAACATGTGTGTGGACTTCGGCTGTGGTTGAAATCTGTGTTTTTGATAAATTTGTAGCCTAGTTTAAGAATGTTTTGTGTGTACAAAAGTTCAGTGAAGTGCGTGTGCCATTGGCTGTGCTTGATCGTGTTTAACTTAACTCTAGCGAACCTTCGCAAAGCTAGCTGACAATCGATCAAATCGCAGTATAAGTATTAACTAATATCTACCGTACCACTTGGGGGCGCACGTTTAGGGTTTTTTTAATCTCTGGTTTCGGATTTGTCTTCGTCTTAGGATCAAGAGGATTTTAGGCTACTGCGAGAAACTCGAGCCACATTCTGGTGCCTGTTGTGCTTCAGAAACATTCAATCAGTTGATATGAACCTATACAAAGGTCGGATTTTTCTGCTTCCTTCATTTCTCTTTACTTCTCATTGATTCCGAAGTCGCAGGCGAACCGAAGCCGAAAAGCAAAGGTTTAAGTACCTGTACGCGTAGCAGACGACCAAATGCGCGGCAAAAGAGATCTTTGCCCGAACATTTCACTTGCATTTTAATAGTGGTTGTTCATTCATTTTACCATAACTGAGCATTTTATTCTTCACGTCCATCACACTGAAACAATAACAAATAACTTCGTGGAAATTTCTACTGTTACTGTTATCAGTTGGCCGTCAATCAAAGTTCAAAGACTTGGGATTTATTATTTGAATTAATTCGACGGTGGAATAAAACAAATACCGGCACCTCCGATTGAATCTGTGCTTAATACTTTCAAGATACTTGATAAATACTTTTCAAGATACTTCTCTGTAACTTATTTGAAAAAGTAAACGGATGAAACCTTATCTCATTAATTTTACAGGACACCGACAAAAATGCAGATGGGAATTATTCCGTCCAGGTTTTCTTGTGTTTCTAAACTACATTCAAAATCCTTTGCATCATTTCGTTTGTGGAAATAGTTTTCTAATAGTTTCCAGGGATAACATTTTTTGCGAATTGTTTTCACCAGAAAAGTAAGAATTAAAATTACCAAGCTAGTATTAAATGCACTTTAATTCCTAAACAAATTATCCATGTTTAAATTTTTGACTGTGCCAACATCTCTTGTGCACTCGCGTTGACGTTTGTATAATGTGCATGCTAAACCCCTCTGATAATTCTTGACTTCAGTAATGTCCACCCCCCCCCCCCCCCCCCCCCCACATTTGAAATGGGATTGACGCCCCTGATGAGATTGTGTGTATAGGAACAAAGGGGATCAATAAGTCGGGTCGGACAACAGAGGTATATGGTGGCCTTACATGGAATGACATCGCAAATCATTTTTGTAAGTAGCCCATATCTACTCATACGTCAAGAACTATTGTTGGGTTCATAGTAGTTCGCGTTGTTCAGGTATCATGCAATACTACTAATAGTAAAGCTTTAAAACAACACAAGCATCAGCTATTAACCCACCATAAGTCACTGTGAGCATTTACAAGAACACAAAATCGACGAAACTGTTTTATTCAAACTGAAATTACATGTATAGTTTAGACCTTTCATCACCTTTAGAACTTCAATAATAACTTCTACACTGTAAGAGATTTTGTGTTTTTGTTCCCCCATATAAAAAAACATCGATCTGCGCATGCCTGGAACCGAGCATGTCTCTGTCCTGTCTAGTTTAGGAACGGTTCTCGGGTGAAATAGCGTCCGGTCTGTAAGCACGACGGCGCGGTATATTTTGTACACGGTTGTCGCGGTTGCAATTCGGGGCGGGAGACAAAGAGGACAGTAAGCCGAGCGAACAAACTGATCTCTCTGATTGGTCTCTGTCCTGTTGCTTACTGTTAGCGAACAATTCCTGCTTACTGTAGCAGAATATTCCGTGTTTACGGTAAGCGTATTTCACACATTGGCCAAACATTGTGGCTTCTGTGCATGCGTACATCCCGAAACTAAGAATTCTGTGCTTACAAGGGTTAGCACAGAATTATTCTGTTTCACGGTTAGCACACAAGTTTGTTTGTTTGTTTGTTTGTTGGGGTGTTTGGGGGGGGGGGGGGGGGGGGTGTTTGGGAGGGGGGGGGTTTGTTTGTTTTTACAACATGTTTACATGGGTACAGTTTTTATGTAAGGCTACATATAAATCTAAATAGCAAAATCTGCGAAAATGTGATAATCTGACATTCGCTACTGTCAAACTCACCCAACTTAACTCGTTCAAATGAATTGGCTTTTATAGAATAATAAAACAACTCTACTCACAGTACGCCATATCTTAAATCCCAAATCCATCCATTCATGGCAATTCAAGCAATTACCAATTATGTATCCTACCTTTCAGAGTAAATTACCCAATTAGGGAAAAGAAAACTAGATACAAATTTGATAAGTTTTCCCCATAAGGAGCCACTAAAACACACGATGAAGAGATTATAAGAACTCTCCATTGATTATGTTCAGGTAATTCAGGAAGCCTAGCTTTTTCCAACAGAGTCAAATAAATTGCCCACAAATGTTACTGCAGTCACAGGCATGTTCTTTAAAGATCAAATGAAAAGTGTATACTTTGAAATTATTTTGGAAGTGAAAATAGATCGTGTGATGTATGGGGCAGAATTCGCATTGTCACAGAAAGAAAATGAGTCGCTGGGTTTGAATAGTGAGCCGCCGTATATAATTTACATACCATGGCCTCATAAACATGTTCTGGATCTGCAATTTGAATGAGAACTGTCGCTTGTCATTAAGACTACGGATTACTCGATACTTAGCAATAGCATGCCATCTGTCGCGACTTTTTGTTTTATCCTCCGGATCATTTTTCTTTACATACAGAGTAACGAAATGTTTCAGGAATTTGACTTAGTTTACAGTCAATTAAAGTTTATACTGATCCATCATGTAAAACTCAGACGTCTGTACAAATTGGACTCTTCTCCCACCATATTGTTGGAATTGGTTAAACCTTCTCCAAATTATCATCATAAACACGCTACGGCGGCTTTATAATAGGCCTAATATAAGAATGATCCTTCTCGTCATAAACATTGTTTTTGTAATGTGCGTTCGGGAAATGGATATTGTTATAATGCAGATTATAACTTTAGACGCCTGAACGTATACGATTATCATCATCATCATGCAGCGCTCTGCTTCGATGTTGTACCCAGCTGTAGCAGGTAGGTATCCCGTATACACAATTATACAGGTACTACAATTTGTATCTGCAAATTTGTTGAACCAAAAATAGAGATACCATGCAGTGAAAATGTGAAGAACAGTAAAGAACACATGAAAAGTACGGGCGCAAAAGCCGCTAATAAACGCCAGTAAACAAATGTTTGATAATTGTATTAAAGCACCGAGAGATTACACTTGATATTTATACAAAATAATTGTTTATGTAAGTGGCGTTAGCGGCTTATGCTCCTGGACCAATAATCACAAAAGCCTGCTAAGCCTAGTTGGCTGCTAAAATGGCCTTTAGTTGACAGCTAAGCCTAGTTGGAAGCCAAGTGATATTCCATGCAACTTTGCAAAGCTTAGTTGCTATTTGCTAAGTTAACTGCTAACATTAGAGTTGATCTGGGGTGTCTCTAAGCAACTTTCCTGATGTCCCAGCTGCGTGCTTATTAAAATGTCTGTTAACCAGCTTGTAACATTGTTATCAAGGTTTTATTAATACAAAATTAGTCGGTAAGCACGGAGTAGCAAACTACGTGTTTAGCGGGCTGCTAAGGCCTATACTTGGCTGCTTAGTTAGCCGGTTTTTATGAATATCGGCCCTGATTTCTTCATATACATTCTCGTCAACTGTAGTCCGATTGGACTAAAGTCTACTCTAGGACAAGGTATTGTTCGTGATTATACACGACCACGGTTTTTAAAGAGTGTGTATCGACTAACGGTTGACTTTTTTTTAAGCGCAATGTCTGTTTGCAAACTAGATGTGCAGTTGCATCCTTTGCATTATGTTAACACGGAGTATCTGCGGAAGAAGATCTTGTTAAGATCGAAAAAATTTGACCCTTAATTAACTTATTTGAAACAATTAGATTAGTATTTGTAAATTTGAAGATATTTAGTGGGTTTTTTTTTTGAGAAAAAATGTGTCGAAGTAAATGATGTGGCCTTGTTGGAATAAATGAACAGAAAGTGGAATGCGCAATGCCAAAGGTTTTTTTTTTTTTTTTTCAGCAACTTTCTTCGAAGGCTTCTGCGATGCAGTGACTCTTGAGCAGGTGAGGGAAAGAACAATTTAATATTTTGTTTTAATTTAATCGACTAAAAGCATTTAGGGACTACCTTGCTCCCTATGCCAACGATTCCTGCTATGAAATACTTTTGCCATAATATTATTGTCTAGGCTGGTGCTCCGCTCTTGCTGTCATCTGTCCCTGCTTGATAGAATACAGCGAAGTGTCGTTATATTGGTGAGTCACAATGCTGCAGCCTTTTTGGAACCTTGTTCACGTCGTCGTTTTGTATATGGGGATTTAGGTTGGCGTAGCGGTTCATTCCTACTCGCTGCCTACACTAGCAAAACTACTCTATGGGCTCCTTGTGCCGTCGTATGAGGGCGTTGTTGACCTACCAACCGTACTAATTACTGGGTGCTTTCGATCGAACGTGTTTCTTTTGCTACTCCTATTCAAATGCAGTAACATGTTGCGTGTGTTAAGGGGGAGTCCCTTGGTCTTATATGATGCATTTTGACCCGTTTGGCGTGACTTTATGGTAATCTGTGACGCCAAATGTGACCGGTTTATCGATCGCAAACCTGGTAACCTTATGAGAGGGCATACCTCGTTTCCTCACAAGGTCCAACGAAGATTGGTGCACAATATGATAAAACTGTTCACTTGATGATAAAACCATGAAATTTGGCACACAGTCAGACTATGTCACGAGAAAGATATTTGGCTATATAGGGACAATGCAGCTTTAACATTTTAATAAATATAGTTTTAGTACAAAGACATGCAATGGCAACCAATTGGCAACCAAGGACAAATCAGCCACGGGTCCTATAGCTAAATATCATTCTCATGTCATACTCTGATTGTGTGCCAAATTCCATGATTTTAAAATTTATTTTGTTTTACCAATCTGCCTGTAACTTAAAAAGTTCAAGAGACTTGGTTGGATTTGTCTGTCTCATTGACAACAAACAATGTACGTTGATGCGGTGTCAGAAAGCAATGGTTTTGAATCGCCTGAGAGATGAGCAAATTAATTTGTGCATTAATTGTTACTCTGAAGTTATAGCATAATATTGATCAGTTGCGCATATGTATTGTTTAAAGCAGCAACGGTTTTTAAACTTTAAAGAATGGTGCTGGACAACTAAACTATCCTGGCGAAGTTTTAGCTCTAAGATAACAATATTCTTAGATTTCGATTTTGAACCAACTACATTTCTAAATATGCATGGAGTCACGTGGCAGAAATATTAAGCCACGTGACCGTAATGTTACGTGATGTGGCAAGAATGTTATAAGAAATAGTTCTTAAGAAAAATGACTTAAACGAAAGAGCTTAATGGTATATCAGTATCACAGTATCCGTACAATAATAATCGAGCCGAAATTGTATGAGGTAAACATTTCAGAACGTGTGTCGATTTTTTCGTTTGGTATCTTATTTAAATGCTTTACTCTTATGAGCAAATACAACTCTAATACAATGTCAGGAATGTATTTACCGTAACAACAAACTCTTTTTATTTGTCATATCAGACTCCAAATATTGCTTAAAATCCTGCTCCGTACTTTTTATGTTGATTTCGCTCTTTTTCAAAAGAAATCGTAATTTGGAAATTAATATACCAACTGACAGTTGTCTAAGCCATACTTCTAGTTCACATTTTATATAATTAATGCAGTAACGGTTACGTATTTCAACGACTTTTTAAGAGATAAAGAGAGGGTGATAATGTTACGCATATTAATCATAATTAAGGATAACAATGTAGAATGAAGTCAATAACCATGCTGACAAGTTAATAGCATTCGCCAGGGTGCACGATGGTCAGTCCGCTTGGAATCTCTTCGTTTCGAAGAGCACTGCAAAACTCGCAGAGATTCCCGTACGTGACTCCATTGCTGCCGCACATTGGAAAGTAAAACTGCGGGCATACCCCGGTGTCGTCCTTGACTTGGTTGTCACAGGGAGTTCCGCCGTCCTGTGGCTAAATGCGAAAAGAAATTAAAATGCTGAAACATCTACTCGCAATTATAGACTAGTGTAACAGTATAACATAGATTTATAAAAGACTTATACAAATGAGTACAAACTTAGGATCATAACTTAAAAAGGCTGAGCACAGTATAAGCAACATAAAATGTATATACATAACCTACAACTAAGCTTACCATTGTTTTCAGACTTAAAGGGATCGTATACGTTTGGTAATTACTCCAAAAATTAATGGCATTAAAAACTTACTTGGTAAGAAGTACAGCAGCTTTGGATAGTATAATGCATTTTTAGAAACTTTTCACTTCGAAGTACTGCGATTATGGGAAAATATATCACTTTTTATCCCCAAAAATTTGAATCTGAGAAGCGTTACTGCAGTGACGTTTCTCAGGTTGTGTATTCCAATGCAGATTATTCTTCCTGCTTGGACATAACCGCTCCAGTTTTCGGCAATATCTCAAAATCGCTACCACCTTTTGAATTACATTTTTTACAGGTTAGTTTTATGGTATATATCTATAACTATATAGGATTGAAACAAACAATGGGTTCCAATTACCAAACGTATACGATCCCTTTAACCCATTTATACCCAGCAATATATGGAATCGAGGGACTCCCATAAACTCTCTAGACCAAAGATACATAATGCACCCCCCCCCCCTAAAAAGAATTCCTGAGAAACCACAACATTCCGCAAGCACAATGACCACCACAAAAGAAGGGAGGGGGGATACCGAGCACCGATATGAGATCGAGGGACCCCCCCTCCCCCCCCCCCCCCCCCCCCCCCGTAATCTCCATACGTATACTCTATAGACTATTGTTACCTAACAGTAACACACAACCCCTAACAACAGAAAACGAATTCCTGATAACCCACCACGTTCCGCAAGCACAATGACCACCACAAAAAATGGGGGTTCCCTCCGTCCCATCATTGCTTCATATTGGGGGCGGGAGGGGGGGGGGGGGGGTCTTTGTCTCATTCTTGCTTCACATTAACCCGATGACATGTAATATTAAAAGTAGAGTTGTGTTGTATGTGGAATATTTTCAGATTCAGATGACTTTAAACTGTTGCGTGAAAAGTTGTATCAAATTGATCACTTTAGAATGATTTTTAAGACATATTTTATAGAACCTAGGACTTAGGACCTCACATTTGCATTAATTTAAGAAGCTGATATACCTTTTAAACTTGTATTTTAATTGTTAATAGTGTTATCTTGGAGGTGAATCTGGCAAATTGTTCCAGAATAAATATTTAAAGGCGCCCTCTGTCTTTGATTTCACTGTCTTTGAGCTTGCAAGTGATCACTTCATAAACCGTCGAGATTTGTCTGGCACCGTCTGGCACCATGTATAGGATCAACAATGTGTGTAATGTCCCATCTTGTTGTTACTTGTTTTGACTGGGCATATTCAATCAAGGGTTAAACATTAGTATTTTGAAAGAAAAGCATTCCATTTGGTAACATACTACAGATATTGCGAACTGACTACTACTACTTCCGTTTTATCACACAGATGATGCAAGAATAGTCAGCGTTTGGTACCAAGACTTTCACATAAACGTAAACGTACACTAGCAACATCTGTACGCTCTACAACATGCACCACAAACTCTGAATTCTTAATTATATATGCACGCTTGCACTTACAGGTTCACTTTTGAAAAAATCTCCATCTTTAACAGTCACTGAAAGCATGACTTTAAAAAAGAAGACAATATCACTGTTAACCGTAATATATAAAAGGAATTGTTAATTAGTTTTAGACATGACATACATTTTTCAACAAGCAGATTCAGTTTAAGAACAAAGATTATTTGGTAACCCACTGAATCATACATATTGTGAAGTAGTGAAACAACATTCACTCATGACTTATTTATACAGCGCGACAGAAATTGTCCTTATGTTTGTTATTTACTTCAAGAGCTTTAAGCCAGTCTCCTTTCATCAACAGTATTAATTTTTTTCAGCATTGATCGATAGCTGCCCCTCCATCAAAACATTCAGATCACAATATTTTTGTTTTTAGTTTAAAATATTTTCCTCCCAACTCTAGCCTAAATGTCAACAAGAATTCCAACAGGCGGTAACAAAGTAATGGTTCATATGCACGGGGATTGGAATGAATGTTATTGTACGCTCACCTGCTAAGCAGACAATCCAAGCAGCCGAATGCATGGTGACTGAATAGGCGATACCTCAAAGATCTCGGTAGCAAGATGTTTCTATGAACACAGCTGAACCAAAGACCTCAGCGTTGACGTGCGTGCGTGAATTCGAAAACGCAGTGCATAATAGTTGATCGAAGCCAGCGACAGTCTTATATAAGTTTGCGTGGTGAGAAAACACTGACATACATTTTATGTTGGCCAACTGCCGTGGAAATTAGAAGGGGAAACCTATATCCGACGAAGGAGAATTGAGACGCAGCATAATAAACAGGAACCTGGCGACTTGGAACCTTTGCATGTGCTGACCATTATAGTATTACATGCCAACGCGGGAAAAGAGAGAGATGATTTGTGGCTTAGGGACGCTTCTAATTGAAATTAAATAAGTCATTACTCATCGTCGGCCGATTTGTGTGTGTGGGGTGTCTCAGTTGAAAGCTCTTAACAATTACAATGCTAGACAATTATCAATTCAACTTTAGTTTGCTAACCACTAAATAATCACGTCCTCTAGAGGGCGCTAACAACAAAACCCGTTCGCCTGAGAGCCTATAATTAGGGCGGGTCATACTCGGGGCGAAAGTAAACACTAATCTGTGACGTAAGGGCAAGTTTTTAATAAACTTACTAAATTCAAATTTAATTTGATGCACTTATAGCTCATACAAGTTTTTTTGTTTTTGTTTATTTCATTGGCAATATTTCTCATGACACTGAAGCTAAGGAGACACCGATCGTGAACGATGCCAATCCACTACACCAAGTTGGGTTACATAGGCCAAGTTGACGTAAGAAATGAGCACGACATTAATACAAAATAAGCCAAGACGTTTGAAAGTTCAAGCACGACGGGATTTTTGTATTGAGAAGAAAACTTTATAAACCCCCCGACATTTGTAATATCTTCCCTATAACGTCTTCGGAAACCCTTAGCAGTACATTGTAACTGATGAGTCCCCGGTCGAAATGTGTACCGAGCAATTGTGTTTATCAGAAGAAATTTAAGGCAGTCGGACGCAATAATTAGAGCCTGTCCAGTGTTGTTTGTACTTTGTATAGCTGTCACCATAATTTTGAATTGCGGTTGAAACATTCATGTTAAATTCATCCACCAAGCCATAATTTGAAATTGTAGAGGCAAACAAGATATCATCCTATGGATAAATTATCGGTCTTCCCATCTGTTCGAAGTCACGACAAATGAAATACAGTAAAAACCATAAACAAAGTGATACAAGGCGACCGATCCTTTTACAGTTTGGGTGGTTTCGTATATCAAATAAAACAGGCACGGCAGTACTATTATAGTAGAAAGTGATACCAGGACTACGTGACAGTATACGATAATTCATATTCCTCTTGCACATAGGCTAATTACGGACGGAGCGTAAAGTGATAAAAGTTGAACCCTTCATTGTCAATCAACCATTTCAACCGTTGTTTTAGAAAGAGTCTAATTTTCATTTTGGAACCTGCATCTGTACACATTAGACGACTTTAGTTACAGCCTGAACTTTCTAAACTCACGGTTGGCTTCAGTACAGTAACCAACACAATATGCGTAACATTATTACAACGATCTGCATTGTGGGTGGATGTGAGTGGTAGATTTATGACATGCTGGTAAACTGCTGTCGTGGTAGAATTTGTTGAACTAGGCCTAACTGTTTTTAATTCAAACTTTATTAAAAGCATGTTCTTGAAATTATTTAGGTCAGCAAGATACTTCGTGCAACAGACCGATTTAACGGGCTGATAAACAAATATCTAGTCCCTTGTAGTTAGGAATCAAACATCTTTATAAACATCTTTATAAAAATGTGACCGAATCACTCGAAATTAGTCTTAAGAACAAGTTTCCAAGTATTTGGTTTTCGCATGCAGTGGAAAGCACGTCATTTGCTCTTCTTGTTGGTACGTGTATATCACTTAGGTTGGCATCTCGGCTCTAAATTCCAAAGAGTGAAACTAGGGACTAGACGATTTAGAGTGAAAACCACTCTGACTTTTAGAGTGAAATATACTGAAAACGGCATCATTTCAGTGGAATTCTATTGGATTGCAGTCTTCTTTGAGTGAATTAATTTCACTCTAAAACGTCTGGTCCCTAGTTTTAGACCGTGGGAGTGAATTGTCACTCGAATGGAGTAAATGTTCACTCTTTCGAAAAAAATAGAGTATGGCTACCATTGCATGTTATTCTACCTATATTTTCCCTAAGGTCAAATCTACGATGGCCCGAGAGCGGAGAGCCAAATATTTTTCTTATAGCACACTCTGAATGTGTGCCAAAATTCATGCTTTTATCCTCAAGTGAACAATTATGTCACAATGTTGCGTAACAGTTGGAGTAAACTGACCAACACCACAGCTTATACAAAACATCACATGAATGACTCTCACTCGCACAAAATAATGAACATTCAGTTTATTTACAGCTACATATAATTGTTCAGATGGGGTCGATTCCTATATGTCATCCAGTAAATGATATTGGTGCTGTCAGTACAGTTAAGTACTGCACTGAAGAGCTACTCCAATTCCATATTGAAATTTTCATCTGATGATCCAGAAGATATGCTGTAATAAATAAATAAAAACAAAAAACTGTTATTTGTCCATTTAAGAAGGATATGTTAATCAGAAGATAATTTTTGAGTGCAATTTAATTTGCCTGTAAAACGCAGTGGCTATCGTTAGGGCCTACGGCAGTTGACGAGCTGATTCCCAGACATACCCAGGCCGACAAATTGAAAATAATTTTTGGATATCAATACTAGCAAGGTTCCAAGAGTGAAGGTCCAGAGTATTGTCATTGTCATATCAATACAAATTACTAATGGCAAAGAATATTACGATAGTGCTAGAACTATATAACATAAGGCACCCTAGTAGGCTAGTAAAAGGAGTATAAACACCCCTGCCTGACCCTTCCCCCATACTTTGCAATAAAATGGCATTTCCATCTTTGGTGGTTAACAGTTTTGGGTGGATTCTTCTGTGGTTATGGGAAGTATTGCGAACCACTGTACTGGTGCATTTGTGTTGTTGATGATGCCGTGTGTTCTCTGGCCCCTTGCAAAATCGGGGACCGATTTCAAAATCAAAGAAAAACAAAAAGCCTTGCCTAAAATACGACAAATCTGGATTTGTTAATATAATACTATACCTCCATTCCTTGTTTATTTCTCACTTTCCAAATAAGTCCTTTTCGCTGCAGACCGTGGCATATCCCGTGTGGGGAAAAATGCGACACACGACGAGTCGACGACACAACTTCGACCAGGCATTAGTACAATCGGTTGTATTCGCCTTCGCATCAATGGTCGCGTCGTGGCATTGAATTTCATACACCAATTTCATGTTATTTACATCTGTCAGACTTTTATATTAACTCACCAGGTACTTCTTTACACACACGGTTTTTGAAACTGTGCCATCGGCAGAAGCTTGAATAATGATGCTCTCCATTTGACGAAAAACAACGACTCACGCACGGTGCATGCAAAACAGGGGACCGCCATTTGTTTACATATAGTGCGCCACCTATCGACACACTTTTTGTATGGAAAGCCGCATCTTTTAGAAATTGATTGTAAATAATGGGTTGTGGGACATAACTTTTTATAGTTTAAATTTATTTCTAAGATGCTTCCCTTTTCACCAAAATGATTTCGAAATGTATATCAATTTGTGAAATGTAATTGGGGGTGGGGGTTACTATTATTAGCCAAAATAAATTCATTGTCAGTTTTCTTTTCTTTTTGTCGAAATGGCTGTCCGTACTGTGCCTGTTGGACGTCATCGATTCAAGGACCAAAAACGAGTCTTTTGAGGCCTAATTTCACTCCTTTGTTCCATTCCCTTGCTCCGACAAGGTGGATTTTTGAATTCGCAGTGGTGTAAGGGAATTTTCATTCTGTTCCCCGTCAGGTACCACCAGGCAACACGAAAAACGGGGACGTAACACGGCCTACTTAGGAGGATTAGGCTATGCATATTAGTTCTAGATAAGAATAATGCACGATGAAGACAATAGCCACGCCGATTAACTATAATAGACGTATTCGATGGTGGAAGTCCGGTTGGTACTTTACGGCGCTGAAGAGCCCCGCAAAATTACCATAGATTTATCGACTGGCCATAACGGGTATCGCTCGGCACAGGCAGTCTAGCCGTTCTTCGTATAAATAAAACAACAATGCGTAAGAGAAGGTGTAGAATAAAAAAACCAAAAAAACAAAACAACATGGTCGTCGAATATGGGCTACATGCACTGACCTCAACACCTGGACAGATCATTGTCCATATTCTGCTGTGCTAACACTTGAAGTCGGCGCAAACTGGAAGTGCAACATGGCGTCACTGCTGTGAGCCAATGAAATGTCCAGTTGTATAGGTCAACGGATTTACCAACCAACTGAACTCTACACCTGGACATTTCATTGGCTCACAGCAGTGACGCCATGTTGCACTTCTCTGCATGCCGACTTCAAAATGAAACAATGGATGATCTGTCCATGTATAGAGGTCAGTGGCTACATGTGTTAGGAATACAGTGCGCCACCAAGCGGGATGCTATGGGTTAGTCCGTGCACTTTTTGCTGTGCACTGTGCATGTGGAAGACGGTCGACGACATTTCGCCACAGCAAATTTCCATTTTGTTCGAAGCGCGAATGGAACTGTATCTTGCCCGTGTCTCATGGTGTGTGTGAGGGGGGGGGGGGGGGGGTCTGGAATCGTCTGATCGCTTTACAGGACGTTTGGGCAGAGAGTGGACGATGACCCGGAACAAAATTCATAACAGCAGTTTCTAGAGTCAGATGGCATACAAGCCAAGACCCCGCCCTCCCACACACTTATCCGAATAATTGTTTTCAAGCTAGAGAGCCCCTATACTTCATTAATCCTGACAATGAATACATTGCTGCTCCTGAGGCGTAGTTATCATTAAACATTAAAACATTCAGGTTTTGTTTTTTACCATGTATCAAGTATAGGGGCGTAGCTAGGACGTTTTCATTGGGGGGGGGGGGGGGGGTTGAAAACGGTAATTTTGCCGACTCTGAACCGATCGAGCGCGAAGGCATTTACGACGTGGGTCTGGGGCCCGATTAAGGGCCCCGGAAAAATGGGATTGTAGATGCTCTGTGGTGCAATCTGAGGCATTTCCTTTGAATCAAATTTGCGGGGACAAGAGCGGGGAGGGGGGTGACTGGCATCGTGATCAACAGCCAGGTGATCAACATCAATATATCTTATCACCTATTAAATTCACTGTAGTGCACACAATGTGTAGGCCTATTTTACAAAAAAATTAGATTTTACTGAGGTAAAGACATTAAGATTTACTGTTCTGCGGTAACTTTGAACTATCAGTGACCTGCCTAATGGTCACTTTGTGTGTTTTTCAGCTTTGCATATAACCCACCATAAGTCACTGTAAACATTTACAAGAACACAAAACCGACGAGACTTCATCTTCATGCTCGATATGTTTTATTCAAACTGAAATTACATGACAGTTCAACCCTTTCACCACCTTTAGAACTTTAATAATAACTTCCACACTGTAAGAGATTTTCGTAAAATAAAAGGTGTTTTTTTCCCCCATATAACCTAATTAAGACCCAAACACCAAAAACGGAACAATATACTAAGAAATACTAAAACAAGTCCAAGTTCGATCTCGTCAAAAACAACAGCCTTTGGTGTTTTTGTTCTGAACCTGCAAGTGAATGTCTATCGGGGCACTGTCAATGCATGACTATGTTTTCCTATAGGGATTGTACAAATACGTCGAAGTGTCGTACAGTAGTGTTTCTATGGTTTCCTTTGTTTCTTAAAAGTCTTATCTTTAATCAGTCAATGGTTCAATCTAAATCTTTCTCACCATCCGAACAAATATGTACTTGCCTATAATTTGGGATGGTACATTAATAAAACAAACAAACAAACAAAAGCACCGGTGTAAACATTAAATCGATTTTGGATTGATTAATACAAATAATAAATTAGACTACTGTGTCGGTGCTCCTGCAATAATGACCGATCGAGCTGTATATTGAGGGTGTTGTCCAATAGTAATTCAGGGTGTTCAATACAAGGTGCCCCTCCCTCCAAAAAAAAAATATCTCTTTCGCAAAAACACCTATATCTAAAAAAGAAAAAGAAAAGAGGAATCGACAATTGTTTGCGGTTTTTAAGAATTAGTTAATTATACTACCCATGACCACACCGCCACAAGCCTCATTTGGAATTGTCTGTACTTAGTGAGCACTTGAAAGTGCGGTTGCACTTCCCTGTGCCCAAGCCCTATAATTGGTAGCGCTGTTATAAAAAGTATTCAAGATTTAGTTGTGTGAGAAAAAGTAGGAACAAGCTTGCCGGTTGTTGTTTATGAGACAAGTGTCGACGTATAACGCTACAGACCCTTTGTATACAACAGCCATTTTGAAGGTTCTTCTTATCGTTTCTTATTCTACTCGGGGATGTCATCACTGTGCAAAAAAAAGAACACTCGTGCAAGATGGCCGCGTTGCAAAGGATCTAGCGAACTTATTACTCGCTACACGTTTGTTGAATCTTACAACAGTAGGCATGTGGATTGTCGTAAGGTCTTGGGGTGTTAGCAATATACCAAGTGGAAACGGGGCCTTCTTTTACAAAGCATTCGTCGCCGACGTAATTATTGGTTGCATCAGTCTGACAGGATTCTATTCTTGCATCCCTGTCCGGGACATCAAGCAGGGCCCACGTGCTGTCCCGGAAACCACCGACATAGGCAGCCGCGAGATCATTCAAGCTGCAGAGATGATAAGCATACCCCTCACAGGCCGCTTTGGCATCATACAGACAGGCCTTAGTGTACGTGCCAGATGTTATGCACACAGAGGAATCTTTGGGTTAGCAGGGAGAAGAAAGAAACAAATCATTAGGCGTTTTAAGTGCGACTTTCATACCGGCGTAGTTTCGTCTCTGGGACACTCATGGGTGGACCGTATTCAGGAGGAAGCGATTTTGGTCGTGTTCCCTGAATGTATTTTTTGAATTGTTGAATGCGATGGTGCCAGACTATTTTTGCATTCTAGCCTCACTTTTAATATTTTTTTTGTTAATGTGGCCTAAAATATGAAGGCATGTTTATTCGCAAATTTATAATTGTTGAATGCGATGGTGCCAGACTATTTTTGCATTCTAGCCTCACTTTTAATTTTGTTTTTTTTAATGTGGCCTAAAATATGAGGGCATGTTTATTCGCAAATTTATAATTGTTGAATGGGATGGTGCCAGACTATTTTTGCATTCTAGCCTCACTTTCATTTTTTTAATTTTAATGTGGCCTAAAATATGAGGGCATGTTTATTAACAAGTTTTAAGTTTAGACATTAATTTGATTAGACATACTTACTAGAGTTTTGTGTGCATGTCGGTACACTTTCCCCGATCGCTGATCCGATCGCAAAGAAAGTCAAAGAGCAGATAACTAGGGCCACGACGAATGTATTCATCTGGACGGAAAGAATCACCAATTAACAATAATAAACTGGGTCGTTTTAGATCTATAAATGATGGTAAGAAACAATGTTCAGAAATTTAAAATTCTCTTCGGCAAGTATAAACAAGAAGAGAATTGCTATCTTATTGCAAGTGCAAGTTCAAGCTGTAGCTGGCATGCAAAGTACAGTGAGCAGTGACGCAAATGGCAGGGTGCGGTTATAAGGCGTCGGAATGCGGTCAGGTGACATTGACAGGCACTGTGACCATTGATGTAGCAGCGCCATAACTAATTTCTAGCGACTAAAATGTCAGATTTTGTAAAGAGTTTAGCATAAAATTGAAGACGCACCGACTCGTGTGGCTCTAGACACGGGTATAGAAATATTGGCGTCGGGCTGCATATAGCTTCCTAATCTAGTTTAATACTAGCCATCGAGCTCTACGATAGCCTACTCATGCACGCAGAGTGTAGTATTCATGGGCATTAGGGCCCAGGTCCGCTGGAACACGTTTATTTCAGGGGCGCTGGGATTTTAACCAGTTCGCGCCGGGTTTATTTTCAGTAAAATATTCCTGTTTTAATAATGTAACTATAGCTACTACAAGATGCCAAGTTTATTAGCACCGTTATTTACATGTTTTTGCCAACATTCTGTCGCCTAGGGCATTTGTTTGTTCTCTGCAGTCGGGCGTGATATTACGTCAACCGCTACCTGCCGTAAAATTTACCAATAATGATGGTTTGTGGAAACGTTGTAACGAACCGTTTCAAGAGCGCGCGGTGACTACCATTGCAAGATTAAAACAGTTTATTAAGACTCGAGATCCACATTTAGTCCTGTTCGCTTTTTCCCTACAACACTCAGTATTTTGTTCTTTATCGAAAACAATTGAGAAATTCTGCACAAGAAACTGTCACTCTTTTGATCTGAACGAGCCCCGTTTGGTGTTCTCACAAACCGCATCAATCTCTTATGTGCCTAACCCTCCTTTGGAGTATTCTTAGAACAATTCTTACCATAACATGTCCAGTGATAACAATGTGGAATAACGACAATATATTTCGAAATGTACCGCCATCTCATTTCATTTTAGATAAGATCGCGCATTTTTTTTTGTCGTCCGTTCACCGAAGCCAACGTGAACGCCAGAATGAAAGTATTTATCGGGGAGTCAGATTGGCGCAGCGGTTCTTCCTTCGCTTTTCACCACGATGACCCAGGTTCAAATCCGGCCCGGGCCAATATGTGGATTGGGTTTTCAGTCCCGGCCCGACTCAGTGGTTTGTTTCCCCAGGATATTCTTCTGGGGTTTTCCTCCCACCTCTGAAACTGTACCTTAATTATTCTCAATGTGTTCTCTCTACATGTTTCTTCAGGCTTACAAGCTATACAGTGCCGAGGGCACTTTTGAGGGATCCTTGGTTTCATCACCAGAATTAATAATAATAATAATCCCTTAAACATACCTTGTTGTATGATGCTTGTCTTGAGAGATGTAACTTTAAGTTGTTGAGCAATGTGTAGCTATACAGACGGTGGTCGCTCTCAGCTGCGCTGTTGTTTAATTGCAGTGATGCTACTTTCTAATGAGGAACCAACAGTGACGAGCCAACACAGTTTGTCTGTCCTTTTATAGCCACAATATTCTGTTGTCGGTTGTACCATGCCTGCTCGACATTGTATACGTTCTCTTTTAGTTCTCTTTTAGTAGAGCAATTCTAACCAATCAGCAACGACATATTTTGCAGAGTCATTTGATTATGATATGGATATGAGAGGAGGGGGTGGGGTGGTAATTTTTGACAGTCTGGTGTAATAAATTACCCTTTTCTTTTTGGTTTACATAAAGGTTGTAAATCTATTCTCGGTATTGGCATGGGCGTTTATTATTAGTATATCAATGGGTACATTTTCCAGCTTGCTATATCTCGTATACAGTGTAATACGTATTTTAGCTTTTTGCACTCACTGTGAGGCCCAAAGACGTGAAAACATTTCTTTTTCTTTTTACGAAAAACGTGAAAATACATCCCCTTTTCACGTATTACAAAAAGTGACATTTCTTTACTTTTCACGTTTTGTTCGTTCCAACAAAAGGTTTTCACGTCTCCGGCCTCACAGTGTTGCAACGTGAGTCAAGCGTGCTCAAAATAACCTTCAGACCTCCAACCATCTTGTACTTGGACACTATGTCCTGGAATCAGGGTTGTTGTCGAGTCCCTGCAAGTCCGTTCACACGCCATTCCGTGAACCAAGTTACAAGTCTCTTCATTAAGGCAGTCACAAGTAACTGGGTTGAACAATGACAAAGGAATGCTTTTGTCAAAGCTCATTTTAATAGCTTGCGATTTGAATTGGAACTGAAGGACTTGTGGTAGACTTCGGCATGAACTTACAGGGACTTGCAGGTACTTACAGGGACTTGCAGGGACTTGTGGTGGACTCGACTACACTGCCTGCCTGGAATCGCCCAGTTGGGATACAAAACGCCTTTTGAACGAAACGATGTTAATCGGAAAGAGAATTTAAAAGTAGGATATAACACCGTGAGGCAAGAAAACCTTTGTTGGGAACGAAAAACGTGAAAAGTAAAGAATAGGCGCCATTGTAACTTTCTTTTGTAAACGTTAAAAACGGACCTATTGTAGTTTTGTACTTTTCACGTTTTTCGTTCGAACAGAAGGGTTTCATGTCTTTGGGCCTCAAACTTTTGTCTAGACAGTGTCTAGACGCTGCAAATTTGCAGCGATGCAATTAAAACTTGAAACCAAACACCATGGCGTGTGTAAACAAGTTAACAGACGGCTGTGCGCAAATATACATTCTCTGTTCAGCTTTTTTTTAAATGTAAAGTCACGAAATTCATCTATTTGGTCCTAACGAATAACGGCTATTTTAACAGCTGCGATCGTATGTTGTGTCAGGCAAAGTAAATAGAGGGTGACATTGATAGAGTATTCGCAACGAACCTAACTCAAATCACGCTAGTAGTTGGATAACCCTGTCGTTTAAAAGTAGGATATAACACCCCGAGGCAAAAAGACGTGAAAACCTTTATTGGAAACGAAAAACGTGAAAAGTAAAGAATAGGCGCCATTGTAACTTTTTTTTGTAAACGTTAAAAACGGACCCATGGGCGGATACAGGGGGGGGTCCAAGGGGTCCGGACCCCCCCTTTTTTCTTGAGTGAAAAAAAAACGAAAAAAAAAAAAAAAAACGAAAAAAAAAAATATGTATTTCACCTAACAAGCAACGTACATACATGTACACACATACATACGTGTATTATTCGCAAACCACACACACAAAATAACAATCATTATAGACTATGATTTGACTTTTTTGGCTTAGTTTTTCGAGCCGCTAGTTTGTTTATTCCTTCTTATTGCGTTTCAGGCAATTACATATTTTAATTTTTTAAACGCTTTCATAAGCTTGAACGGGGCAGGCTTGCCCCAAATGCCATGCTTGGTTCACCACTGGGCCCATTTACTTGGCAGACTTGCCAATAAAAACACTGGAATTTCACCGTTTGAAGTGACGGTTGAGTAGCCCCAGCAGAACGAGTGCAATAGGCGCTAACCACAGTGTTTATATATTTGTCACGTGACCTAAATTTAAGCTAAATTTATGTAAATTACTAAACACTAAATTGGAACAAACACGCCGCTTTTTCCACCGTTTGTAGAGACGGTCGGAATAAACCCCGCTAGCACAAGCGGGCGTTTGGCGTGTAGTTTTTTAAAGATTAAACACAACTTGTAACATTTTATTTTAACATACAACTTTAAATTAAACTTACTTAATAACTATTAGGGCTTGTAATTTGTTTATTATTTTAAATGGAGTCATTGCCGGTCGCTCCCAGCCAAATCCTGCCTATGTTAATATGCCTAAGGTTTATGACCAATTAACCGTTACCTCATTTTACACGTAGTGTGAGTCAGTGTGCGCTGTTTTTAAATCCAAACTTCCAATACCGGTATCCATAATATACTCCTCTGGTCAAAATTTATTTCAAGTTATCATTCCAGCTAAAAATGGTAAATATTAGATTTAAAAAAAAAATGGTATAAAAATCAGGCTTCATATTGCCACAACATTAACAAAAAATAGGTAGAAATTGGCCTCAGATTGCGCCAGAGAGCACCTAATAAACCAACAAATTTCAGGGCCCTTAAGCGGGCCCTGAACCCCGGCCGCAGGGACTTCGCGATACGCGCTCGTGATGTGCGCTTCGCGTACATGCTTCCCAGTTACATGTACTCAAATTGTTACACACCCACATTTTTTTTTTACACACCCAATTCAAAAAATCCTGCCTAAGACCTTGGGTGGACCCCCCCTTTAAAAAAATCCTGGATCCGCCCATGGGACCTATTGTAGTTTTGTACTTTTCCCGTTTTTCGTTTGAACAGAAGGGTTTCATGTCTTTGGGCCTCCCAGTGTCTAGACACGTCAAGGTGTTAACATTGTCATCACTGCAAATTTGCAGCGATGCAATTAAAACTTGAAACCAAACACAATGGCGTGTGTATACAAGTTAACAGACGGCTGTGCGCAAATATACATTCTATTTTGGTCTATAACGAATAACGGCTATTTTAACAGCTGCGATCGTATGTTGTGTCAGGCAAAGCAAATAGAGGTTTTTCGTACTTCAACTTTCAATGTACATGTACTTCGTACTTCAATGTCTCTGAGAAGGAATGTGGAAGATTGGAGTATAGTCAATATAATAGCGAGCTTTCGATTCGGGACGGGAGACGCCGAGCGAACAAATTGATCTCTCTGATTGGTCTCTGTATACTGTTGTATCTAGATACACGGACCTTTCTAACCCTTCAGCCGAATCAGTCCTTTTGTTGTTCCACTGGACTCTGTAAATGCGTTTCCTTTTTTGTTTCTTCCGCCAACCATGATGTGCATCATGCTGTATGTTGCCATATATATGTTTGTTTCTTGTACACAGCCATTATGTCTATGAAGAAGATCTTGTTAAGATCGAAATATTAGGCCCTCTTCACTTATTTGATTTGTATCTAGATGGGCTTAGGTAACCATATTATAAAGTGTTTTACCATGGTTTTTACCAAGCCAACTGGGCCCAATTTCTTGGCTCTGCTTACTGTTAGCGAACAATCCATGCTTACTGTACGTAGCAGACGATTCCGTGCTTACGGTAAGCGTATTTCACACGTTAGCGAGGAATTGTGGCTTCTGCGCACGCGTACATCCCGAATCTAAAGATTCTGTGCTTTATGTCCAACTTTATTACAAGCACACAATTGTTCTGCTTTCGCGGTTAGCACAAAATAGTGATTGTAAGCGCGGAATTCTGTGTTTAGCAGAGCCAAGAAATCGGGCCCTGGTCACTGTCCAACGTACCGCTTATATTTTGTTGCACCTGCGTCTGCCCTATAAAAAGTCATATAGAGTTTAGAGGTAATACAAAATTATCATCACAGGCACGCGCAATACTACCACCAATGAGTCCGTATTGCATGTCTAAAACTTCACGCTACGCCGGCTATAATAGGCCTAATATAAAAATGATCCTTCTCGTCATTAGCAATTGTTTTAAATATGTTCACTAGATGACTGGCATTAAAATGTGTAGGGCGGCCATTCCCTTTGTTTAAAAGGCATGACGCTAAACATATTTTTTGTTGATATTTGGCCTAATTCGATAAACTGCTCTTTATTCAACTTTCAATGTGCACTTTTTAAGCAACAAATGGCTAAACTTAAAGCTGGGTACAATATTGCAAATAGCTCGCCAAAAATCGAAACAATAATAAATAAAATCTACACAAATAAAATCACAAAACAACTACCATAACACCAAGTCCCATGTTGTTGATAACCATCAGGGAATATTTCAAATCATGTTCATGTACATAACATAGCCGATCTTATGTAGCACATTTTGTTCTAGAAATCCCTTTGGTGTTAAGCCCTTTCACTTAAGAAAAAATAAGAAAAGTAAATAAACACTACACGTAGTTCAAAATAAAACGAAACAAATATTGCTTTAATCTTAATGCACAGGCGCATATTCAGTTGTGGCACTTTATACGGATGATCGTGTTTATAAGGTTTTTCATTGCCGCGCATGTCTACTATACCCTATAAATAATAATTTGGTTCATTTGTAACACTTACAATAAAAATCATATGTTTATAAGCAGTAAATACCTCTATGCCTGTAAAAAGTAAAATTTTAGCTGAAGCCGAATTATATATACCTCTTATTTTAAAGTACCGTAAGGAACGTGTTTAAACATGCAAATAAAATATACACACATGGAACGAAATGCGATTAAGTACACGTGTAACCTATACACATTGATTTACTTGCATTACAAAATAAACACAAGCCCTTTTTAACACATTTATATACAGCTATTTTCGTACCGTGTGAACTTCATAAAAACAACAAAACAGTTTTACCTGTCTGCAAAGGTTGATTTGTTTATCAGTCGATTCTTTTCAATTTATAACAAACGTCTGTAAATAAGGCAGCGATCGAGTACACATTATATATAACAATCAACTGTTAATCTATGTACAACAGCCATTTATAAGGCAAGCAAAAACTCGCAACATTATACTAAATTCATTTACAATGGCTCCAGACAATTGAATCGGGTACCCAACTTTACCCCATTACATTGATGTACTTGCTATAACTTCTCTGACAAAGAAAGAAGGAAAGGTTTAAATGTCATTGGGGACATTTTGCAAACCAGTCTTCATGGGACACAAAATGGATTTACGTTTATTAGGCCTGTGATGCCTGCAAAAAGGCAATTAATACTGTAAAGTTATGCACATCAAACTTGCTGTACTGGCACACCCGATATGGTAGTATCAACGTGTAGACCAATTGTGTGATCAATGCAGAGAGCAACTTCCAAAATTTACATTTTGGGAGTGGCTTTAATACCCATGTTTTGTTTAAAATAGTTTCAATCGGGTATCCGATTCCCGTACTACCCGTAAATGCTCACCCACACGAGGTAATCCTTTACAATAGCCCTGCCTGCTGGCTGATTAGCGAGTCAGTGAGTCAGTGACTAAGGAGGACACAAGACCGCCTCTTTGGACCAGCCAAAGTCGATCAAATGGACTTTTTGGGGGACACACATTCTTTTGGTACATTGCGTTATGGGGACAACCCATAGGGTTTGTGTGTAAACTGAAATCTCTCTAATCTCAAACTCAGAACACTCGAAAATTCTAAAATTTGTCCTCTTCATTTTCTTTCATTATACCCTAACCCAATTTTCCCTTGTTCTACCTTTACTGATAGACCAAACGCGCTATGGGGACTCGAAAATGTCCCCACTACTCGGTCTGTCTTTTTCAAACAAAAGAGCCTGTCCCCATAACTAGGTGGAGGCTCGTACAAATTAACTCATGTACACTGTGAACCTAGATCGGTGGATTGTGCTAATAACTCCAGGTTTAATACTCAACATGCAGTTGGTTTTATACTCCAACTCATAGACTCAAATATGAGTTCAGAAGACTCAGATACGAGTTGGAGTGGATGACCTGCCCAGACTAATTTTGTTTGTATAATCCTTTTTGTTTACACAAAACCAATTTTAAATAATACAAAAATTGTAAACCCTGCTCGTCTCGGTAATACTTAAAATACAAGTGTCAATGAATGTGGCTTAATTGGACACACATTTATAACTTCTTAACATTTTATAACTTCTTAACAAACGGCAAGAAAAAAAGTATTTACAAGTCCTAAAAAAATTAAACCAAAACCATTATGCACACACACACACATGCATCTTGATAAAGACCTTCAATCGTGGACGGGGCATTGTCCGACCGTCTTCCCTCTTTTGTTTATACTAACGTTTTCGGATGATCGCCATTGGATTTGTACACGGGAAAAGATCGTGGACGTTTTGTCAATTGTGGACCCATTGTTTGCCTCCCAATTCTTTTGTCCGACGACCACGATTGCCGGTCAATACAAACGCACACACCCAGTCGTGAACCACATAACGATCGAGGCTCGATATTGTGTTTTCCTTTTGTGGAGGGGGGGGGGGGGGGGGGTTTATTATGGAGGTTACAGAATGACTGAAACCTCTAAATCAGTGGGTTCAGATTGACTCTTTTATTCGGTACTGTAATTGGAAGTCGGAAGGCAACCGACCAGTGACGGAGGCGGGAGAATGGCATCAAATTGGACAGTAAACAATTAACAAGTAAGTAGGAAGGAAAGAGAAAATAAATGAAATCATTAGTACAATAAATACATGTAGTGTGTGTTCACCAAAATCTATCCAATAAAGTGAATACTTCGGCTGAAATAATGCAACTCTTTCACAAAAGAATTAATTAGTACAAATACTTCCAACGTTTTGTTTTGAATCATACACCTGTATCTGTAAGACCTGTATTAAACAATAATCCAGCAGTACAGTGGGTTTTTACCAATCAAAACAGCATATGGGATTGATCATCTTGTCTTAAAATCCTTAAGAATTATCAGATCTATATTAAAGCTTATTCTAAAAGCCATTAGCTTAACAGACAACCTGCACCAAATAATAAACCTTGGCAAGTTAATTAACACACTATGCCAATGCCAATATTTGACTAGTCTACCAATGACATAGAGGGCGCTGTTGTAGCATAAACTATAGACTATGGATTACCATTAATTTGTCAAAATATGCCCACGTTACTCAGTCAACTTAGACTTAATACCGATGCCTGCACTGTAAAATACCTATTTCACAGATCGCATTAACTTACAGGGATCAATTCTCCACATACAATAAAGCTCAGACTCGTGTTCATAAATGCACATGTACATGTACTAGCAAAACGGCATGGTCCTTGCACGGCGCCATGACAGTGTGAACAACTTTACAACTTTAACTGAACTGTAATTGCTGAAAAATACATATAATCCTGAGCTTTAATGGGCTAATGAATAAATCTAAATGATACTTGTTATACCAGGTTTATTGTCCTTTAGTTTATATATTTGAATCAAACTTGCAAAAAGAAGGAAATTTACCTGTAATTGGAAGTCGGAAGGCAACCGACCAGTGACGGAGGCGGGAGAATGGCATAACCAGACTCCGCCGCATGGTGGCGCCCTCCCAACTCACCGTTCTACTGTTACTGCATCAAAGACGACACATCGCTGCCTCCACACTTTATTCCTATGTTATAACCAATCCCCATTGCTTTGCGCTTGCACCGTCGATCGAGGACCGAATTTTTCCATTCATACCGCCGACCGAGGGTCTTTTGTTTCCTTTGTTCTCCTTTGTGTCTCCCCCCTCCGTTGTTATGTGGTGCAAGAGCACACACACATACACAGTCATGTATAAACTATACACGAAGACAAAGGAATGTCCACAGTACGTATGTAAGGTAAAGCGGTTAGCACAAAATAGTGATTGTAAGCGCGGAATTATGTGGTTAGCAGAGCCAAGAAATCGGGCCCTGGTCACGGTCCAACGTACCGCTTACATTTTGTTGCACCTGCGTCTGCCCTATAAAAAGTCCTATAGAGATTGGAGGTCATAACAAAGTTGTTGACGACGAAAAGTTCACGCTTCTGTATGACATCAATGCACCGAGTATCCTGATTTACAGTAATGCAATGTCGGCTCTTTGTAATTATCTCTTGCCCCCAAAATGGATGTTTTCCAACATGAAATTTTGGAAACATGTAAATTCATATAAATAGAGAACGAGTCAAGGCGTTTGAAAGTTCAAACACGACGGGGTTTTTGTATTGAAAAAAAACACACTTTATAAACCCCTGTCATTTTGTAATATCTTCCATATAACGTCTTCGGAAACCCTTAGCAGTACATTGTAACTGATGAGTCCCGGGTCGAAATGTGTACCGAGCAATTGTGTTTATTAGAAGAATCTTAAGGCAGTCGGACGCAATTATTAGAACCTGCCCAGTGTTGTTTTGTACTTTGTATAGCGTGTCACCATAATTTCGAATGACGGTTGAAAAATTCATATTAATACCTCCACCAAGACACAATTAAGTACTGTTTGCTTGTTTGTTCGTTCGTTTGTTCGTTACATGGGTACAGTTTCTATGTAAGGCTACATAGCAAAACCTGAGTAAATATGATAATCTGACATTCGCTGCTGTCCAACTCACCCAACTTAACTCGTTCAAATGAATTGGCTTTTATATAACAATAAAACAACTCTACTCACAGCACGCCATATCTAAGGTAGGACACACCATTTGCAGATATCCGAACATTTTACGACCGAATTATTAAGAAATATCTTACTTAATTAAAAGTAAATATTTATTGTAGGCATCCAGCAAGATTATTGCGCAAGATATCCTGTAATTTTTCTGAACGCCGTTTTTCTTGCTTTTCTCAGCATTTCTGATTGTAAAACTTCGGACGTGTCAGTTAAACTATATTTACTATAAAACACAACCCCCCAAATCCACCCATTCGTGGCAATTCAAGCTTAAAACTTCACAAAAGTAATTCAACTTATTATACCACTTCTTAAAACTCTCTCCCCACTTTAACTATTATAGGCGACTCAATAATCTTATGATTTAATATTCACCTTATTTTTATGGCATAGTACTTGATAAAAAGAGTGAAAATGGTACCTGTATTATGGTGATCGAATCAGCCAGCACCAGCAACGTGCATGAGGCGAGCAGAACAATGTTCGGACACCAACACGAGCGGGCGCTGTAACCGATCCGAAGCACCGACGCTCGTCATCACCAACCCTACACTGTACATGAGATACTTTATTGGCAATTGTACTTCTTACATGTGGTCGGTAGTAGCAATAATATACAACATGCCAAAACAATTCAGGACTATACTATACTGCCTACTGGCATACACAAATTAGAGTCTTGCTGTTTAGTCAGACAGATTGGTGGAAAAAAGCATGGTAAAAATGATAAAAGCATTGAATTTGTCACACAGTCAAAATATGTCTTAAGAATATAAATGTATATGGCCAACCTAGATTTGTCCCTGGAAAAAATATAACAGCCATTTTCAAAATGTCTAAATGGCTACCATTGCATGTTATTCTACCTATTATTTTTCCTAAGGTCAAATCTACAATGGCCCGAGAGCGGAGAGCCAAATAGCTTTCTTATTATACACTATGAATGTGTGCCAAAATTCATGCTTTTCTCCTCAAGTGAACAATTCTATCATAATGTTGCGTAGCATTTGTAGTTAACTGACCAGTACCACAGCTTATACAAAACATCACATGAATGACTCTCACTCGCACAAAATAATGAACATTAAGAACATTACAGCTACATATAATTGTTCAGATGGGGTCGATTCCTATGTCATCCAGTAAATGATATTGGTGCTGTCAGTACAGTTAAGTACTGCACTGAAGAGCTACTCCAATTCCATATTGAAATTTTCATCTGATGACCTAGAAGATATGCTGTAAATAAATAAAAACAAAAAACTTTTATTTGTTCATTTAAGAAAGATATGTTAATCAGAAGATAATTTTTGAGTGCAATTTAATTTGCCTGTAAAACGCAGTGGCTATCGTTAGGGCCTATACAGCATTTGACGAGCTGATTTCCAGACATAATTTTTGGATATCAATACTACTAGCCAGGTTCCAAGAGTGAAGGTCCAGAGTATTGTCATTGTCATATCAATACAAATTACGAATGGCAAAAAAATATTACGATAGTGCTAGAACTATACAACATAAGGCACCCTAGTAGACTAGTAGAAGGAGTATAAACACCCCTGTCTGACCCTTCCCCGATACTTTATAATAAAATGTCATTTCCGACTTTGGTGGTTAACAGTTTTGGGTGCATTCTTCTGTGGTTATGGGAAGTATTGCGAACCACTGTGCTGATGCATTTGTGTTGTTGATGATGCCGTGTGTTCTCTGGCCCCTTGTAAAATCGGGGACCGATTTCAAAATCAAGGAAAAACCAACACGACACACGACGACACAACTTCGACCAGGCATTAGTACAATCGGTTGTATTCGCCTTCACAGCACTGGTCGCGTCGTGGCATTGATTTTCATACACCAATTTCATGTTATTTACACTTGTCAGACTTTTATATTAACTCACCAGGTACTTCTTCACAAACACGGTCTCTGAACTTGTGCCATCGCCTGTGCCATCGGCAGAAGCTTGTGCTCTCCATTTGACGAACAAAATTGACTCACGCACGGCGCTTGCAAAACAGGGTACCTTCATTTGTTTACATATAGTGCGCCACCTATCGACACACTTTTGTATGGAAAGCCGCATCTTTTAGAAATTGATTGTAAATAATGGATGTGGGACATAACTTTTTATAGTTTAAATTTATTTCTAAGATGCATCCTTTTCACCAAAATGATTTCGAAATGTATATCAATTTGTGAAATGTAAGTGGTGGTGGGGGTTACTATTATTAGCCAAAATAAATTCATTGTCAGTTTTCTTTTCTTTTTGTCGAAATGGCTGTCCGTACTGTGCCTGTTGGACGTCATCGATTCAAGGACCAAAAACGGGTATTTTGAGGCCTAATTTCACCCCTTTGTTCCATTCCCTTGCTCCGACAAGGTGGATTTTTGAATTCGCAGTGGTGTAAGGGAATTTTCATTCTGTTCCCCGTCAGGTACCACCAGGCAACACGAAAAACGGGGACGTAACACGGCCTACTTAGGAGGATTAGGCTATGCATATTAGTTCTAGATAAGAATAATGCACGATGAAGACAATAGCCACGCCGATTAACTATAATAGACGTATTCGATGGTGGAAGTCCGGTTGGTACTTTACGGCGCTGAAGAGCCCCGCAAAATTAGCATAGATTTCTCGACTGGCCATAACGGGTATCGCTCGGCACAGGCAGTCTAGCCGTTCTTCGTATAAATGAAACAACAATGCGTAAGAGAAGGTGTAGACTAAAAAACAACAACAACATGGTCGTCGAATATGGGCTACATGTATTAGGAATACAGTGCGCCACCAAGCAGGATGCTATGGGTTAGTCCGTGCACTTTTTGCTGTGCACTGTGGAAGACGGTCGACGACATTTCGCCACCGTGACAGCAAATTTCCATTTTGTTCGAAGCGCGAATGGAACTGTATCTTGCCCGTGTCTCATGGTGTGTGTGAGGGGGGGGGGGGGGGGGGGGGGGGGGGGTCTGGCATCGGACGATGACCCGGAACAAAATTCATAACAGCAGTTTCTAGAGTCAGATGGCATACAAGCCAAGACCCCCCCCCCCCCCCCCCCCCCCCCCCCCCCCCCCCCCCCCCCCCCCGCCCTCCCACACACACACGCAAGTGTGTAATGGCCTTCGATCGTGGACGGGGTATTGTCCGACCGTCTTCCCTCTTTTGTTTATACTCTAACGTTTTTTGATGATTGCCATAGGATTTGTACACGGGAAAAGATCGTGGACGTTTTGTCAATCGTGGACCCATTGTTTGACTCCCAATTCTTTTGTCCGACGACCACGATTGCCGGTCATTACACACGCACACACACACACTTATCCGAATAATTGTTTTCAAGCTAGAGAGCCCCTATACTTCATTAATCCTGACAATGAATACATTGCTGCTCCTGAGGCGTAGTTATCATTAAAAATTAAAACATTCAGGTTTTGTTTTTTACCATGTATCAAGTATAGGGGCGTAGCGAGGACGTTTTCATTGGGGGGGGTGGGGGGGGGGGGGGGGGGGGGGGGGTTGAAAACGGTAATTTTGCCGACTCTGAACCGATCGAGCGCGAAGGCATTTACGACGTGGGTCTGGGGCCCGATTAAGGGCCCCGGAAAATAATGGGATTGTAGATGCTCTGTGGTGCAATCTGAGGCATTTCCTTTGAATCAAATTTGCGGGGACAAGAGCGGGGAGAGGGGTGACTGGCATCATGATCAACAGGTGATCAACATCAATACATCTCATCGCCTATTAAATTCACTGTAGTGCACACAATGTGTAGACCTATTTTACCAAAAAAATAGAATTTACTGAGGTAAAGACATTAAGATTTACTGTTCTGCGGTAACTTTGAACTATCAGTGACCTGCCTAATGGTCACTTTGTGTGTTTTTCAGCTTTGCATATAACCCACCATAAGTCACTGTAAACATTTACAAGAACACAAAACCGACGAGACTTCATCTTCATGCTCGATATGTTTTATTCAAACTGAAATTACATGTACAGTTCAACCCTTTCACCACCTTCAGAACTTTAATAATAACTTCCACACTGTAAGAGATTTTCGTAAAATAAAAGGTGTTTTTGTTTTTACCCATACAATTAAATTAAGACCCAAACACCAAAAAAGGAACAATATACTAAGAAATACTAAAACAATGTTAACCCATCAAAGGTCAGCCTTGGTCCAGTCCAAATCCGATCTCGTCAAGAACAACAAGAAAAAGAAAAGAGGAATCGACAATTGTTTGCGGTTTTCAAAAATTAGTTTATTATACTACCCATGACCACACCGCCACAAGTCTCATTTGGAATTGTCTGTACTTAGTAAGCACTTGAAAGTGCGGTTGCACTTCCCTGTGCCCAAGCCCTATAATTGGTAGCGCTGTTACGAAAAGTATTCAAGATTAAGCTTGCCGGTTGTTGTTTATGAGACAAGTGTCGACGTATAACGCTACAGACCCTTTGCATACAACAGCCATCTTGAAGGTTCTTCTTATCGTTATTTATTCTACTCGGGGATGTCGTCACTGTGCAAAAAAAAAGAACACTCGTGCAAGATGGCCGCGTTGTAAAGGATCTAGCGAACTTATTACTCGCTACACGTTTGTTGAATTTTACAACAGTAGGCGTTTGGATGAGAGCGAGGTCTTGGGGTGTTAGCAATGTGCCAAGTGGAAAAGGGGCCTTCTTTTACAAAGCATTCTTCGCCGTCGTAACGATGGGTCACACCAATCTGACAGGATTCTAACCGTGCATCCCTGTGCGGGACATCAAGCAGGGACCACCTGCTGTTCCGGAAACCACCGACATAGGCAGCCGCGAGATCTTCCAAGCTGCAGAGGTGATAACCATAACCCTCACAGGCCGCTTTGGCATCATACAGACAGGCACTAGGGTACTCGCCAGATGTTATGCACACAGAGGAATCTTTGGGTTAGGAGGGAGAAGAAAGAAACAAATTATTAGACGTTTTAAGTGCGACTTTCATACCGGCGTAGTTTCGTCTCCGGGACACTCATGGGTGGACCGTATTCACGAGGAAGCGATTTTGGTCGTGTTCCCTGAATGTATTTTTTGAATTGTTAAATGGGATGGTTCCAGACTATTTTTGCATTCTAGCCTCACTTTAAATTTTGTTTTTTTAATGTGGCCTAAAATATGAAGGCATGTTTATTCACAAATGTTAAGTTTAGACATTAATTTGATTAGACATACTTACCAGAGGTTTGTGCGCATGTCGGTACACTTTTCGCATCTGATCCGATCGCAAAGAAAGTCAAAGAGCAGATAACTAGGGCCACGACGAATGTATTCATCTGGACGAAAAGAACCACAAATTAACAATAATTATTGTATAAACTGGGTCGTTTTGGATCTATAAATGATGGTAAGAAACAATGTTCAGAAATTAAAAATTATAAAAAGTATAAACAAGAAGAGAATTGTCATCTTATTTTAAGTGCGAGTTCAAGCTGTAGCTGGCATGCAAAGTATAGTGAGCAGTGACGCAAGTGGCAGGGTGCGGTTATAAGGCGTCGGAATGCGGTCAGGTGACATTGGCAGGCACTGTGGCCATTGATGTAGCAGCGCCATAACTAATTCCTAGCGACTAAAATGTCAGATTCTGTAAAGAGTTTAGCATAAAATTGAAGACGCACCGACTCGTGTGGCTTTAGACACCGGTATAGAAATATCGGCGTCGGGCTGCATATAGCTTCCTAATCTAGTTAAATACTAACCATCGAGCTCTACGATAGCCTACTCACGCAGAGTGTAGTATTTAGGGACATTAGGGCCCAGGTCCGCTGGAACACATTGTTTTCAGGGGTGCTGGGATTTTGACCAGTTCGCGCCGGGTTTATTTTCCGGAAAATATTCCTGTTTTAATAATGTAACTATAGCTACTACAAGATGCCAACTTTATTAGCACCGTTATTTACATGTTTTTGCCAATATTCTGTCGCCTAGGGCATTTTGTTTCATCTGCAGTCGGGCGTGATATTACGTCAACCGCTTCCTGCCGTAAAATTTACCAATAATGATGGTTTGTGGAAACGTTGTAACGAACCGTTTCAAGAGCGCGCGGTGACTACCATTGCAAGACTGAAACAGTTTATTAAGACTCGAGATCCACATTTAGTCCTGTTCGCTTTTTCCCTACAACACTCAGTATTTTGTTCTTTATCGAAAACAATTGAAAAATTCTTCACAAGAAACTGTCACTCTTTTGATCTGAACGAGCCCCGTTTGGTGTTCTCACAAACCGCATCAATCTCTTATGTGCCTAACCCTCCTTTGTAGTATTCTTAGAACAATTCTTACCATAACATGTCCAGTGATAACAATGTGGAATAACGACAATATATTTCGAAATGTACCGGCATCTCATTTCATTTTAGATAAGATCGCGCATTTTGTTCGTCGTCCGTTCACCGAAGCCAACGTGAACGCCATAATGAAAGTATTTATCGGGGAGTCAGGTTGGCGTAGCGGTTCTTTTTTTCGCCTTCCACTACTATGACCCGGGTCCGAATCCGGCCTGGGCCAATAATGGTTTGTGTTTTCAGTCCCTGACTGACTCAGTGGTTTTTTCCCCAGAATATTCTTCTGGGGTTTTCCTCCCACCTCTGAAAGTGTACCTTCTTCTCAATGTGTTCTCTCTACAGGTTCCTTCAGGCTTACGAGCTATACAGTGCCGAGGGTACTTTTGAGGGATCCTTGGTTTTATTACCAGAATTAATAATAATAATAATAATAATAATCCCTTCAACATACCTTGTTGTATGATGCTTGTCTTGAGAGATGTAACTTAAAGTTGTTGAGCAATGTGTAGCTATACAGACGGTGATCGCTCTCAGCTGCGCTGTTGTTTAATTGCAGTGATGTCACTTTCTAATGAGGAACCAACAGTGACGAGCCAACACAGTTTGTCTGTCCTTTTATAGCCACAATATTCTGTTGTCGGTTGTACCAGGCCTGCTCGACATTGTATACGTTCTCTTTGACCTTCTCTTTTAGTTCTTGTTTAGTAGAGAAATTCTAACCAATCAGCAACGACATTTTGTGCAGAGTCATTTGATTAAGATATGGATATGAGAGGAGGGGGTGGGAGGGGGTGGGAGGGGGTGGGAGGGGGTGGGAGGGGGTGGGAGGGGGTGGGAGGGGGTGGGAGGGGGTGGGAGGGGGTGGGAGGGGGTGGGGGGGGGGTGGTAATTGTTGACAGTCTGGTGTAATAAATTACCCTCTCCCTTTTGTTTACATAAAGGTTGTAATTCTATTCTCGGTATTGGCATGGGCTTCTATTATTAGTATATCGATGGGTACATTTTCCAGCTTGCTAGTAATAATATCTCGTAGGCCCTATACCGTGTAATACGTATTTTAGCTTTTTGCACTCACTGTGAGGCCCAAAGACGTGAACACATTTCTTTCTTTTTTACGAAAAACGTGAAAAGTACAATAGATCCCCTTTTCACGTATTACAAAAAGTGACATTTCTTTACTTTTCACGTTTTGTTCGTTCCAACAACAGGTTTTCACGTCTCCGGCCTCACAGTGTTGCAACGTGAGTCAAGCGTGCTCAAA
The DNA here is from genome assembly GCA_037893245.1 of Crossaster papposus. Lineage (NCBI taxonomy): Eukaryota > Metazoa > Echinodermata > Asteroidea > Velatida > Solasteridae > Crossaster > Crossaster papposus. The sequence continues at coordinate 1,744,539 of JBAIAA010000322.1, read as the reverse complement.
ATAACCTTCAGACCTCCAACCATCTTGTACTTGGACACTATGTCCTGGAATCAGGGTTGTAGTCGAGTCCCAGGCTGCAAGTCCGTTCACAAGTCATTCTGTGAAGCCAGTCACAAGTCTTTTCATTAAGGCAGTCACAAATAACTGGATGAACAATGACAAAGGAATGCTTTTGAATAGCTTGCGATATGAATTAGAAATGAAGGACTTGTGGTGGACTTGCAGGGACTTAAAGGGACTTGCAGGGACTTGTGATGGACTCGACTACATGTCTACCTGAAATCGCCCAGTTTGGATACAAAACGCCTTTTGAACGAAATGATGTTAATCGGAAAGAGAATTTAAAAGTAGGATATAACACCCTGAGGCAAGAAGACGTGAAAACCTTTGTTATAAACGAAAAACGTGAAAAGTAAAGATAGGCGCCATTGTAACTTTTTTTGGTAAACGTTAAAAACGGACCTATTGTAGTTTTGTACTTTTCACGTTTTTCGTTCGAACAGAAGGGTTTCATGTCTTTGGGCCTCAAAGTGTCTAGACAGTGTCAAGACGCTGCAAATTTGCAGCGATGCAATTAAAACTTGAAACCAAACACCATAGCGTGTGTAAATAAGTTACAGACGGCTGTGCGCAAATATACATTCTCTGTTCAGCTTATTTTAAAACGTAAAGTCACGAAATTCATCTATTTTGGTCCTAACGAATAACGGCTATTTTAACAGCTGCGATCGTATGTTGTGTCAGGCAAAGTAAATAGAGGTTTCTAACCCCTCAGCCTAATCAGTCCTTTTGTTGTTCCACTGGCCTCTGTAAATGCGTTTCCTTTTGTGTTTCTCCCGCCAACCATGATATGCATCATGTTGTATGTTGCCCTATAGGCCCTATATGTTTGTTTCTTGTACACAGCCATTATGTCTCTGAAGAAGATCTTGTTAAGATCGAAAATATTATTAGCTGTTTCGGCAACTCAGCCGAAACAGCTATTGTAATCGTTAAGATTTTTTTTTTTTTTTTTTTTTTTTTTCTTTTTTTTTTTTTTATTCTTTAGACTTTTTTCCATAGACTTTGTGCACGTTTTTCTTTTACCAATACACTTTGGCACTTTGAAAAATTCGATGAACTTGAGACTTGGCACACAGTTGAACCATCACCCAAGGATGATCCTAAAACAAATTCGTCGCGATTACGTAATTCCTGGTCACGTGACGTCACGTTAAAGCTTCAATTTTCCCCCATAGGTTTTGTACACGTTTTTCTTCAGACTATTGAATTTGACACTTTCGTAAATCTGATTGAATTGAAACTTAGCACACACCTCGACCACAATCTCCAGGAGGGCCAAGAGAAAAATAATCAAGATGACGTCATCGCGGGTCATGTGACGTCACATTAAAGGTGTAGTTTTTAAGACCCTCTAACTCTGAAAGTACAAGTCCGGTTGGGGTCAAACTTGGTTTGCAAGTATTCGAGGGTGTGTTATAGACGAAAATTAAGATGACGTAATTATGACATCACCGGGTGTCATGTGACGTCACATTAAAGGTTCAATTTTCTCCATAGGTTTTGTACACGTTTTTCTTTAAAATATTGAATTTGACACTTCTGTAAATTCGATCGACTTGAGACTTAGCACAGACCTCGACCACCATCCTTAGGAGGGCCAAGAAAAAAATAATCAAGATGACGTCATCGCGGGTCATGTGACGTCACATTAAAGGTGTAGTTTTTAAGACCCTCTACCTCTGAAAGTACAAGTCCGGTTGGGGTCAAACTTGGTTTGCAAGTATTCGAGGGTGTGTTATAGACGAAAATTAAGATGACGTAATTATGACATCACCGGGTGTCATGTGACGTCACATTAAATGTTCAATTTTCTCCATAGGTTTTGTACACGTTTTTCTTCAAAATATTGAATTTGACACTTCTGTAAATTCGATCGACTTGAGACTTAGCACAGACCTCGACCACCATCCTTAGGAGGGCCAAGAAAAAAATAATCAAGATGACGTCATCGCGGGTCATGTGACGTCACATTAAAGGTGTAGTTTTTAAGACCCTCTAACTCTGAAAGTACAAGTCCGGTTGGGGTCAAACTCGGTTTGCAAGTATTCGAGGGTGTGTTATAGACGAAAATTAAGATGACATCATGATGACATCATCGGGTGTCATGTGACGTCACATTAAAGGTGTAGTTTTTCCCATAGGATTTGTACACGTATTTTTCAACTTATATATCTTGGGAAAATTGGCAAATCCAATCGATTTCAGACTTGGCACACACATAATGAAAGTCATCTTAGACATCCGAAACAGCTCTGTGTTTGTCCACAAACACATGTCTAGTTTTTAGCTGTTTCGGTTTTTCACCGAAACAGCTCTTGTAATCGTTAAAGTTTTTTTTTTTCTTTTTTTTTTTTTTTTAGCTGTTTCGGCAATTCAGCCGAAACAGCTTTTGTTTTCGTTAAAGTTTTTTTTTTTTTAGCTGTTTCGGTTTTTCACCGAAACAGCTCTTGTAATCGTTAAAGTTTTTTTTAGCTGTTTCGGTTTTTCACCGAAACAGCTTTTGTTTTCGTTAAAGTTTTTTTAGCTGTTTCGGTTTTTCACCGAAACAGCTCTTGTAATCGTTAAAGTTTTTTTTTTTCTTTTTTTAGCTGTTTCGGCCTTTCAGCCGAAACAGCTTTTGTTTTCGTTAAAGTTTTTTTTTTTTTTTTTTTTTGTCACTTTTTCCCCATAGGATTTGTACACGTTTATTCTGCCAATACACTTTGACACTTTGGTAAATCCGATCGACTTGAGACTTGGCATACATTTAGACAACCACCCAAGGACGGTCCTAGAAGAAATTCGTCGCGATTACATAATTCTTGGTCACGTGACGTCACGTTAAAGGTGCAATTTTTCCCCATAGGTTTTGTACACGTTTTTCTTCAGACTGTTTAATTTGACAGTTTGGTGAATCCGATTGACTTGAAACTTAGCACACACCTCGACCACCATCCCCAGGAGGTCCAGGAGAAAAATCGTCATGATGACGTCATCGTGGGTCATGTGACGTTACACAAAAGGTGCAGTTTTTAGACCCTCTATCTCTGGAAGTACACGTCCGATTGGGGTCAAATTTGGTTTGCAAGTATTCGAGGATGTGTTATAGACGAAAATTAAGATGACGTAATTATGACATCATCGGGTGTCATGTGACGTCACATTAAAGGTTCAATTTTCTCCATAGGTTTTGTACACGTTTTTCTTCAAAATATTGAATTTGACACTTCTGTCAATTCGATCGACTTGAGACTTAGCACAGACCTCGACCACCATCCTTAGGAGGGTCAAGAACAAAATAATCAAGATGACGTCATCGGGGGTCATGTGACGTCACATTAAAGGTGTAGTTTTTAAGACCGTCTAACTCTGAAAGTACAAGTCCGGTTGGGGTCAAACTTGGTTTGCAAGTATTCGAGGATGTGTTATAGACAAAAAATAGGATGACGTAATTATGACATCATCGGGTGTCATGTGACGTCACATTAAAGGTTCAATTTTCTCCATAGGTTTTGTACACGTTTTTCTTCAGACTATTGAATTTGACAATTTGGTAAATCCGATCGACTTCAGACTTGGCACACATCTCGACCACCATACCCAGGAGGGCCAAGGGGGAAATCGTCAGGATGACGTCATCGTGGGTCATATGACGTCACATTAAAGGGGCAGATTTTAGGACCCTCTATCTCTGGAAGTACATGTCTGATTGGGGCCAAACTTGGTATGCAAGTATTCCAGAATGTGTAAAAGACGAAAATTAAGATGACATCATGATGACATCATCGGGTGTCATGTGGCGTCACTTTAAAGGTGCAGTTTTTCCCATAGGATTTGTACACGTATTTTTCAACTTATATATGGGAAAATTGACAAATCCAATCGATTTCAGACTTGGCACACACATAATGAAAGTTATCTTAGACATCCGAAACAGCTCTGTGTTTGTCCACAAACACATCTCTAGTTTTTTTTTTTTTTCTTTTTCAGCATTTTCTCCATAGGATTTGCACACGTTTGTTCAGACAATACACTTTGACACTTTGGTAAATCCGATAGACTTGAGACTTGGCATACACTTAGACAACCACCCAAGGACGGTCCTAGAAGAAATTCGTCGCGATTACGTCATTCAAGGTCACGTGACGTCATGTTAAAGGTAACATTTTCCTCATAGGTTTTGTACACGTTTTTCTTCAGACTCTTGACTTTGACACTTTGGTATATCCGACCGACTTGAAACTTGGTATATACTTAGAACACCACCCACAGATGGCTCTTGAAGAAATTCGGTACGATTGCATCATTCAAGGTCACGTGACGTGACGTTAAAGGTGCAATTTTTTTCCCCATAGGGTTTGTACACGTTTTTCTTCAGACTATTGACTTTGACACTTTCGTAGACTTGATCGACTTGAGACTTAGCACACACCTCGACCACCATCTCCAGGAGGGCCAAGGGTAAAATCTTCATGATGACGTCATCGGGGGGTCACGGCACGTCACATTAAAGGTTCAGTTTTTAGGACCCGCTATCTCTGGAAGTACAGGTCTGATTGGGGTCAAACTTGGTATGCAAGTATTCCAGGGTGTGTTATAGACGAAAAATAAAATGACATCATGATGACGTCATCGTGGGTCATGTGACGTCACATTAAAGGGATTAAAGGTTCAGTTTTTAGGACCCGCTATCTCTGGAAGTACAGGTGCGATTGGGGTCAAACTTGGTATGCAAGTATTCCAGGATGTTTTATAGACGAAAAATAAAATTACATCATGATGACGTCATCGTGGGTCATGTGACGTCACATTAAAGGGATTAAAGGTTCAGTTTTTAGGACCCGCTATCTCTTGAAGTACAGGTCCGATTGGGGTCAAACTTGGTATGCAAGTTTTCCAGGGTGTGTTATAGACGAAAAATAAAATGACATCATGATGACGTCATCGTGGGTCATGTGACGTCACATTAAAGGTCCAGTTTTTAGGACCCTCTATCTCTAGAAGTACATGTCCGATTGGGGTCAAACTTGGTATGCAAGTATTCCAGGATGTGTTACAGACGAAAATTAAGATGACATCATGATGACATCATCGGGTATCATGTGACGTCACATTAAAGGTTCAAATTTCCCCATAGGATTTGTACACGTTTTTTCAACTAATATATATTTGGCACTTGTGTAAATCCAATCGACTTCAGACTTGGCACACACATAGACCACCACACACACATATATTGAAAGTAACGTTAGACAATCGAAACAGCTCTGTGTTTGTCCACAAACACATGTCTAGTTTTTTTTTCTGTTTTTTTTCCACTTTCAGACTTTTTCCCATAGGATTTGTACACGTTTTTTCAGCCAATACACTTTGACACTTTGGTAAATCCGATCGACTTGAGACTTGGCATACACTTAGACAACCACCCAAGGACGGTCCTAGACGAAATTCGTCGCGATTACGTCATTCAAGGTCACGTGACTTCGCGTTAAATGTGAAATTGTCCCCATAGGTTTTGTACACGTTTTTCCTCAGACTATTGAATTTGACACTTTGGTAAATCCGACCGACTTGAAACTTGCCATATACTCAGAACACCACCACCAGATGTTTCTGAAAGAAATTCTGCATGATTGCGTCATTCAAGGTCACGTGACGTCAAGTTAAAGGTTTAATTTGTCCCCCATAGGTTTTGTACACGTTTTTCTTAAGACTATTGACTTTGACACTAGTAAATCTGATCGACTTGAGACTTGGCACACACAAAAGACCACCACATACACATTGAAAGTAACTTTGGACACTCGAAACAGCTCTGTGTTTGTCCACAAACACATGTCTATTTTTTTTTTTTTTAGCTGTTTCGGTTTTCCACCGAAACAGCTTTTGTTTTCGTTAAAGTTTTTTTTTTTTTTTTTTTTTTTTTTTTTTTTAGCTGTTTCGGTTTTTCACCGAAACAGCTATTGTTTTCGTTCTGGTTTTTTTTTTTTTTTTTTTTTTTTTTTAGCTGTTTCGGCAACTCAGCCGAAACAGCTATTGTAATCGTTAAGATTTTTTTTTTTTTTTTTTTTTTTTTTTTTTTTCTTTTTTTTTTAGCTGTTTCGGCCTTTCAGCCGAAACAGCTTTTGTTTTCGTTAAAGTTTTTTTTTTTCTTTTTTTTCTTTTTTTTTTTCTTTTTTGTCATTTTTTTCTGGCATAGCAATTTGACACTTTGGTAAATCCGATCGACCTGAGACTTGGTATACATTTAGACAACCACCCAAGGACGGTCCTAGAAGAAATTCGTCGCGATTACGTTATTCGTGGTCACGTGACGTCACGTTAAAGGTGCAATTTTTCCCCATAGGATTTGTACACGTTTTTCTTCAGAATATTGAATTTGACACTTCGGTGAATCCGATCGACTTGAGACTTAAGACACACCTCGACCACCATCCCCAGAGGGGCCAGAAGAAAAATCGCCATGATGACGTCATCGTGGGTCATTTGACGTCACATTAAAGGTGCAGTTTATAAGACCCTCTATCTCTGGAAGTAAAGGTCTGATTGGGGTCAAACTTGGTATGCAAGTATTCCAGGATGTGTTATAGACGAAAATTAAGATGACGTCATGACGACGTCATCATGGGCCATGTGACGTCACATTAAAGGTTTAGTTTTCCCTATAGGTTTTGTACACGTTTTTCGTCAGACTATTGAATTTGACACTTTGGTAAATCCAATCGACTCGAGACTTAGTACACACCTCGACCACCATCTCTATGAGGGCCACAAGGATAATCGTCATGATGACGTCATCGTGGGTCATGTGACGTCACATTAAATGTCCAGTTTTTAGGACCCTCTATCTCTAGAAGTACATGTCCGATTGGGGTCAAACTTGGTATGCAAGTATTCCAGGATGTGTTACAGACGAAAATTAAAATGACATCATGATGACATCATCGGGTATCATGTGACGTCACATTAAAGGTTCAAATTTCCCCATAGGATTTTTACACGTTTTTTCAACTAATATATATTTGGCACTTGTGTAAATCCAATCGACTTCAGACTTGGCACACACATAGACCACCACACACACATATATTGAAAGTAACGTTAGACAATCGAAACAGCTCTGTGTTTGTCCACAAACACATGTCTAGTTTTTTTTTTTTTTCCTTCTGTTTCAGACTATTCTCCATAGGATTTGTACACGGTTTTTTTTCAGCCAGTACACTTTGACACTCTGGTAAATCCGATCGACTTGAGACTTGGCATACACTTAGACCACCACCCACAGATGATCCTAGAAGAAATTTGTCACGATTACATCATTCGTGGTCACGTGACGTCACGTTAAAGGTGCAATTTTTTCCCATAGGATTTGTACACGTTTTTCTTCAGAATATTGAATTTGACACTTTTGTAAACCCAATCGACTTGAGACTTAGCACAGACCTTGACCACCATCCTTAGGAGGGCCAAGAAAAAAATAATCAAGATGACGTCATCGTGGGTCATGTGACGTCACATTAAAGGTGTAGTTTTTAAGACCCTCTAACTCTGAAAGTACAAGTCCGGTTGGGGTCAAACTTGGTTTGCAAGTATTCGAGGATGTGTTAAAGACGAAAATTAAGATGACGTAATTATGACATCATCGGGTGTCATGTGACGTCACATTAAATGTTCCGTTTTATCCATAGGTTTTGTACACGTTTTTCTTCAAAATATTGAATTTGACACTTCTGTAAATCCGATCGACTTCCGACTTAGCACACACCTCGACCACCATACCCAGGAGGGCCAAGGGGAAAATCGTCAGGATGACGTCATCGTGGGTCATGTGACGTCACATTAAAGGGGCAGATTTTAGGACCCTCTATCTCTAGAAGTACATGTCTGATTGGGGCCAAACTTGGTATGCAAGTATTCCAGAATGTGTTATAGACAAAAATTAAGATGACATCATGATGACATCATCGGGTGTCATGTGACGTCACATTTGGAAAATTGGCAAATCCAATCGATTTCAGACTTGGCACACACATAATGAAAGTCATCTTAGACAGCCGAAACAGCTCTGTGTTTGTCCACAAACACATGTCTAGTTTTTTCTTTTTCTCCTTCAGACTTTTTCCCATAGGGTTTGTACACGTTTTTTGTTCGGACAATACACTTTGACACTTTGGTAAATCCGATCGACTTGAAACTTGGCATACACTTAGACCACAACCCACAGATGATCCTAGAAGAAATTTGTCGCGATTACGCCATTCGTGGTCACGTGACGTTACGTTAAAGGTTCAATTTTTCCCCATAGGGTTTGTACACGTTTTTCTTCAGACTATTGACTTTAATACTTTGGTAAATGCGATTGACTTGAAACTTAGCACACACTTCGACCACCATCCCCAGGAGGTCCAAGAAAAAAATCGTGATGATGACGTCATCGTGGGTCATGTGACGTCAAATTAAAGGTGCAGTTTTTGGGACCCTCTATCTCTGGAAGTACATGTCTGATTGGGGACAAACTTGATATGCAAGTATCCTGAGATGTGTTATAGACGAAAATTAAGATGACATGACGATGACGTCTTCGGGTGTCATGTGACGTCACATTAAAGGTGCAATTTTTCCCCATAGGGTTTGTACACGTTTTTCCTCAGACTATTGATTTTGACACTTTGGTAAATCCCATCGACTCGAGACTTAGTACACACCTCGACCACCATCCATAGGAGGGCCACAAGGAAAATCGTCACGATGACGTCATCGTGGGTCATGTGACGTCACTTTAAAGGTGTAGTTTTTAATACCCTCTATCTCTGGAAGTAAAGGTCTGATTGGGGTCAATCTTGGTATGCAAGTATTCCAGGATGTGTTATAGACGAAAATTAAGATGACGTCATGATGACGTCATCGGGGGTCATGGGACGTCATATTAAAGGTTCATTTTTTAGGACCCTCTATCTCTGGAAGTACAGGTCCGATTGGGGTCAAACTTGGTATGCAAGTATTCCAGGGTGTGTTATAGACGAAAAATAAAATGACATCATGATGATGTAATCGTGGGTCATGTGACGTCACATTAAAGGTTTAGTTTTTAAGACCCTCTATCTTTAGAAGTACATGTCCGATTGGGGTCAAACTTGGTTTGCAAGTATTCCAGGATGTGTTACAGACGAAAATTAAGATGACATCATGATGACATCATTGGGTATCATGTGACGTCACATTAAAGGTGTAGTTTTTAGGACCCCCAATCTATGGAAGTACATGTTTGATTGGGGTCAAACTTGGTATGCATATATTCCAGGATGTGTTATAGACGAACATTAAGATGACGTCATAATGACATCATCGGGTGTCATGTGACGTCACATTAAATGAACAGTTTTTTCTATTGAATTTGTACAAGTTTTTTTCAACCAATATATCTTTAGCACTTTAATACATCCGATCGACTTCACACTTTGCAGACCCAAATATTGAAAGTCATTTAAGACATGCGAAACAGCTCTGTGTTTGTCCACAAACACATTTCTAGTTTTCTCCTTCAGACTCTTCTCCATAGGGTTTGTACACGTTTTTTGTTCGGACAATACACTTTGGCACTTTGTTAAATCCGATCGACTTCAGACTTGGCCTACTCTTAGACCACCAGCCACAGATGATCCTAGAAGAAATTCGTCGCGATTACGTCATTCGTGGTCACGTGACGTCACGTTAAAGGTGCAATTTTTCCCCATAGGATTTGTACACGTTTTTCTTAAAAATGTTGAATTTGACACTTCTGTCAATTCGATCGACTTGAGACTTAGCACAGACCTCGACCACCATCCTTAGGAGGGCCAAGACAAAAATAATCAAGATGACGTCATCGCGGGTCATGTGACGTCACATTAAATGTGTAGTTTTTAAGACCCTCTAACTCTGAAAGTACAAGTCCGGTTGGGGTCAAACTTGGTTTGCAAGTATTCGAGGGTGTGTTATAGACGAAAATTAAGATGACGTAATTATGACATTACCGGGTGTCATGTGACGTCACATTAAAGGTTCAATTTTCTCAATAGGTTTTGTACACGTTTTTCTTCAAAATATTGAATTTGACACTTCTGTAAATTCGATCGACTTGAGACTTAGCACAGACCTCGACCACCATCCTTAGGAGGGCCAAGAAAAATATAAAAAAGATGACGTCATCGCGGGTCATGTGACGTCACATTAAAGGTGTAGTTTTTAAGACCCTCTAACTCTGAAAGTACAAGTCCGGTTGGGGTCAAACTTGGTTTGCAAGTATTCGAGGATGTGTTATAGACGAAAATTAAGATGACGTCATGATGACATCGCCGGGTGTCATGTTACATCACATTAAAGGTTCAGTTTTTCCCATAGGATTTGTACACGTTTTTGTTCAACCAATATATCTTTGGCACTACGGTAAATCCGATCGACTTTAGACTTGGCACACACTTAGACCACCACACACACATAATGAAAGACATTTTAGACATCCGAAACAGCTCTGTGTTTGTCCACAAACACATGTCTAGTTTTTTTTTTTTGCCTTTTGTTCTCCATAGGATTTGTACACGTTTGTTCAGACAATACACTTTGACACTTTGGTAAATCCGATGGACTTGAGACTTGGCATACACTTAGACAACCACCCAAGGACGGTCCTAGAAGAAATTCGTCGCGATTACGTCATTCAAGGTCACGTGACTTAGCGTTAAAGGTGAAATTTTTCCCATAGGTTTTGTACACATTTTTCTTCAGACTATTGAATTTGACACTTTGGTCAATCCGACCGACTTGAAACTTGCCATACACTCAGAACACCACCACCAGATGTTTCTGAAAGAAATTCGTCATTCAAGGTCACGTGACCTCAAGTTAAAGGTTTAATTTGTCCCCCATAGGTTTTGTACACGTTTTTCTTTAGACTCTTGACTTTGACACTTAGTTAATCCGATCGACTTGAGACTTGGCACACACATAGACCACCATCCACAGACGGTCGTAGGAGAAATTTGGCACGATTACGTCACTCAAGGTTACGGGGTGTCACGTTAAAGGTTCAATTTTCCTCCATAGGTTTTGTACACGTTTTTCTTTAGACTATTGACTTTGACACTTTAGTAAATCTGATCGACTTGAGACTTGGCACACACAAAAGATTACCACATACATATTGAAAGTAATTTTAGACACTCGAAACAGCTCTGTGTTTGTCCACAAACACATGTCTAGTTTTTCCTTTTTTTTTTTTCCACTTTCAGTGTTTTTACCCATAGGATTTACACACGTTTGTTCTGCCAATACACTTTGGCACTTTGGTGATTCCAATCGACTTGAGACTTGGTGTACACTTAGACCTCCACCCACAGATGGTCCTAGAAGAAATTTGGCTCGATTGCGTCATTCAAGGTCACGTGACGTCACTTTAAAGGTTTAATTTTCCCCATAGGTTTTGTACACGTTTTTCTTCAGACTATTGACTTTGGCACTTCGGTAAATCCGACCGACTTAAAACTTAGCATACACTTAGAACACCACCCCCAGATGTTTCTGAAAGAACTTCGGCACGATTGTGTCATTCAAGGTCACGTGACGTCACATTAAAGGTTCACATTTTTCTCCCATTGGTTTTGTATACGTTTTTCTTTAGACTATTGACTTTAACACTTTAGTACATCCGATCGACTTGAGACTTGGCACACACTTAGACCACCATCCACAGACGGCCCTAGAAAAAATTCGGCACGATTACGTCATTCAAGGTCACGGGGCGTCACGTTAAAGTTTCAATTGTTTCCCATAGGTTTTGTACACGTTTTTCTTTAGACTATTGCCTTTGACACTTTAGTAAATCTGATCGACTTGAGACTTGGCACACACAAAAGACCACCACACACATATTGAAAGTAATTTTAGACACTCGAAACAGCTCTGTGTTTGTCCACAAACACATGTCTAGTTAGCTGTTTCGGTTTTTCACCGAAACAGCTCTTGTAATCGTTAAAGTTTTTTTTTTTCTTTTTTTTTTACTCCTTTTTCAGACTTTTCTTCATAGGATTTGTACACGTTTGTTCAGACAGGCCACTTAGGTACTTTGGTAAATCCGATCGACTTGAGACTTGGCATACATTTAGACAACCACACAAGGACGGTCCTAGAAGAAATTCGCCGCGATTACGTCACTCAAGGTCACGTGACTTTGCGTTAAAGGTGAAATTTTGCCCATAGGTTTTGTACACGTTTTTCTTAAGACTATTGTCTTTGACACTTTGGTGAATTCGACCGACTGGAAACTTGGCATACTCATAGAACACTATCCCCCGATGTTCCTAAAAAAAAAATTGGCACGATTGCGTCATTCAAGGTCACGTGACGTCACGTTAAAGGTTGATTTTTTCCCCCATAGGTTTTGTACACGTTTTTCTTTAGACTATTGACTTTGACACTTTAGTGAATCCGATCGACTTGAGACTTGGCACACACTTATACCAACCGTCCACAGACGGTCCTAGAAGAAATTTGGCACGATTAGGTCATTCAAGGTCACGGGGCGTCACGTTAAAGGTTTAATCTTTCCCCCATAGGTTTTGTACACGTTTTTCTTTAGACTATTGCCTTTGACACTTTAGTAAATCCGACTGACTTGAAACTTGGCATACAGTTAGAACACCATCCCCAAATGTTCCTGAAAACAATTCGGCACGATTGCGTCTTTCAAGGTTACGTGACGTCACGTTAAAGGTTTACTTTTTTTCCCTATAGGTTTTGTACACGTTTTCTTTAGACTATTGACATTGACACTTTCGTAAATGTGATCGACTTGAGACTTAGCACATATCTCGACCACCATCCTCAGGAGGGCCAAGAAAAAAATATTGTCACAATGACGTCATCGTGGGTCATGTGACGTCACATTAAAGGTCAGTTTGAAGGACCCTCTATCTCTGGAAGTACAGGCCCGATTGGGGTCAAGCTTGGTATGCAAGTATTCCAGGATGTGTAATACCCCAGTCACAATTAAAGCGGAGCCCGGGCGGCGTGTGCGATTTATAGGCATCGGCCGGCGTGTAGAGGTCGGCGAAAGATCGTGCGATATGGCGGTCACAGTCACAATTAAAAGTGCCCCGTACGCTGCCATGACGGGTCAGTTTGCGATGCGAAACGCCGCACCAGGTTTTAAGTCCGAGTTAAAAGTAACTCGATGCCCGCCCGATGCCAAAAAATGATCCGGCAGCCGCAAGGAGTCCCGTGGGGCCCCGGCCGAAAATGCCTAGAAATCCGCCGCAAACTAATCGCAAACCCATCGCAAGCCAATTGTGACTGGGGTATTACAGACGAAAATTAAGATGACATCATGATGACATCATCGGGTGTCATGTGACGTCACATTAAAGGTTTAGTTTTCCCCATAGGATTTTGTACACGTTTTTTTCAACTAATATATCTTTGGCACTTGTGTAAATCCAATCGACTTCAGACTTGGCACACAAATAGACCACCACCACACATATATTGAAAGTAATTTTTGACACTCGAAACAGCTCTGTGTTTGTCCACAAACACATGTCTAGTTTGGTTTTTTTTTTCTTTTTCAGCATTTTCTCCATAGGATTTGCACACGTTTGTTCAGACAATACACTTTGACACTTTGGTAAATCCGATAGACTTGAGACTTGGCATACACTTAGACAACCACCCAAGGACGGTCCTAGAAGAAATTCGTCGCGATTACGTCATTCAAGGTCACGTGACGTCATGTTAAAGGTAAAATTTTCCCCATAGGTTTTGTACACGTTTTTCTTCAGACTCTTGACTTTGACACTTTGGTATATCCGACCGACTTGAAACTTGGTATATACTTAGAACACCACCCACAGATGGCTCTTGAAGAAATTCGGTACGATTGCATCATTCAAGGTCACGTGACGTGACGTTACAGGTGCAATTTTTTTCCCCATTGGGTTTGTACACGTTTTTCTTCAGACTATTGACTTTGACACTTTCGTATACTTGATCGACTTGAGACTTAGCACACACCTCGACCACCATCTCCAGGAGGGCCAAGGGTAAAATCTTCATGATGACGTCATCGGGGGGTCACGGCACGTCACATTAAAGGTTCAGTTTTTAGGACCCGCTATCTCTGGAAGTACAGGTCTGATTGGGGTCAAACTTGGTATGCAAGTATTCCAGGGTGTGTTATAGACGAAAAATAAAATGACATCATGATGACGTCATCGTGGGTCATGTGACGTCACATTAAAAGTCCAGTTTTTAGGACCCTCTATCTCTAGAAGTACATGTCCGATTGGGGTCAAACTTGGTATGCAAGTATTCCAGGATGTGTTACAGACGAAAATTAAGATGACATCATGATGACATCATCGGGTATCATGTGACGTCACATTAAAGGTTCAAATTTCCCCATAGGATTTGTACACGTTTTTTCAACTAATATATATTTGGCACTTGTGTAAATCCAATCGACTTCAGACTTGGCACACACATAGACCACCACACACACATATATTGAAAGTAACGTTAGACAATCGAAACAGCTCTGTGTTTGACCACAAACACATGTCTAGTTAGCTGTTTCGGTTTTTCACCGAAACAGCTATTGATTTCGTTCTGGTTTTTTTTTTTTAGCTGTTTCGGTTTTTCACCGAAACAGCTTTTGTAATCGTTAAAGTTTTTTTTTTTCTTTTTTTTTCTTTTTAGCTGTTTCGGTTTTTCACCGAAACAGCTTTTGTTTTCGTTAAAGTTTTTTTTTTTCTTTTTTTTTTTTTTTTTTTTTTTTTTTTTTTTTTTTTTCCACTTTCAGTGTTTTTACCCATAGGATTTACACACGTTTGTTCTGCCAATACACTTTGGCACTTTGGTAAATCCGATCGACTTGAGACTTGGTATACACTTAGACCTCCACCCACAGATGGTCCTAGAAGAAATTTGGCGCGATTGCGTCATTCAAGGTCACGTGACGTCACGTTAAAGGTTTAATGTTTCCCATAGGTTTTGTACACGTTTTTCTTCAGACTATTGACTTTGGCACTTCGGTAAATCCGACCGACTTGAAACTTGGCATACACTTAGAACACCACGCCCAGATGTTTCTGAATGAAATTCGGCACGATTGCGTCATTCAAGGTCACGTGACGTCACATTAAAGGTTCACATTTTTCTCCCATTGGTTTTGTATACGTTTTTCTTTAGACTATTGACTTTGACACTTTAGTAAATCTGATCGACTTGAGACTTGGCACACACTTAGACCACCATCCACAGACGGCCCTAGAAGAAATTCGGCACGATTACGTCATTCAAGGTCACGGGGCGTCACGTTAAAGTTTCTATTTTTTCCCCATAGGTTTTGTACACGTTTTTCTTCAGACTATTGACTTTGACACTTTAGTAAATCCGACCGACTTGAAACTTGGCATACCCTTAGAACATCACTCATATATGGTTCTGGAAGAAATTCGGCACGATTGCGTCATTCAAGGTCACGTGACGGCACGTTAAAGGTTCAATTTTTCCCCCATAGGTTTTGTACACGTTTTTCTTTAGACTATTGACTTTGACACTTTAGTAAATCCGATCGACTTGAGACTTGGCACACACTTAGACCACCATCCACAGACGGCCCTAGAAGAAATTCGGCACGATTACGTCATTCAAGGTCACGGGGCGTCACGTTAAAGTTTCTATTTTTTCCCCATAGGTTTTGTACACGTTTTTCTTCAGACTATTGACTTTGACACTTTAGTAAATCCGACCGACTTGAAACTTGGCATACCCTTAGAACATCACTCATATATGGTTCTGGAAGAAATTCGGCACGATTGCGTCATTCAAGGTCACGTGACTATTGACTTTGACACTTTAGTAAATCCGATCGACTTGAGACTTGGCACACACTTAGACCACCATCCACAGACGGCCCTAGAAGAAATTCGGCACGATTACGTCATTCAAGGTCACGGGGCGTCACGTTAAAGTTTCTATTTTTTCCCCATAGGTTTTGTACACGTTTTTCTTCAGACTATTGACTTTGACACTTTAGTAAATCCGACCGACTTGAAACTTGGCATACCCTTAGAACATCACTCATATATGGTTCTGGAAGAAATTCGGCACGATTGCGTCATTCAAGGTCACGTGACGGCACGTTAAAGGTTCAATTTTTCCCCCATAGGTTTTGTACACGTTTTTCTTTAGACTATTGACTTTGACACTTTAGTAAATCCGATCGACTTGAGACTTGGCACACACTTAGATCACCATCCACAGACGGTCCTAGAGGAAATTCGGCACGATTACGTCATTCAAGGTCACGGGGCGTCATGTTAAAGGTTCAATTTTCCACCATAGGTTTTGTACACGTTTTTCTTTATACTTTTGACTTTGACACTTTAGTAAATCTGATCGACTTAAGACTTGGCACACACAAAAGATCATCACACACATATTGAAAGACACTCGAAACAGCTCTGTGTTTGTCCACAAACACATGTCTAGTTTTTTTTTTTTTTTTAGCTGTTTCGGTTTTTCACCGAAACAGCTATTGTTTTCGTTCTGGTTTTTTTTTTTTTTTTTTTTTTTTTAGCTATTTCGGTTTTTCACCGAAACAGCTCTTGTAATCGTTAAAGTTTTTTTTATTCTTTTTTTTCTCCTTTTTCAGACTTTTCTCCATAGGATTTGCACACGTTTATTCAGACCATACACTTTGACACTTTGGTAAATCGGATCGACTTCGGACTTGGCACACACTTAGACCACCACCCACAGACGGTCCTAGAAGAAATTCGTCACGATTACGTCATTCAAGGTCACGTGACGTCACGTTGAAGTGAATTTTTTCCCCATAGGTTTTGTACACGTTTTTCTTCAGACTATTGAATTTGACACTTTGGTCAATCCGACCGACTTGAAACTTGCCGTACACTCAGAACACCACCACCAGATGTTCCTGAAAGAAATTCAGCACGATTGCGTCATTCAAGGTCACGTGGCGTCAAGTTAAAGGTTTAATTTGTCCCCCATATGTTTTGTACACGTTTTTCTTTAGACTATTGATTTTGACACTTAGTAAATCCAATCGACTTGAGACTTGGCACACACATAGACCACCATCCACAGACGGTCCTAGGAGAAATTTGGCACGATTACGTCATTCAAGGTCACGTGACGTCACGTTAAAGGTTGAATTTTTCCCCCATAGGTTTTGTACACGTTTTTCTTTAGACTATTGACTTTGACACTTTAGTGAATCCGATCGACTTGAGACTTGGCACACACAAAAGACCACCACGCACATATTGAAAGTAATTTTAGACACTCGAAACAGCTCCGTGTTTGTCCACAAACACATGTCTAGTTTTTTTTTTTTTTTTTTGCCTTTTGTTCTTCATAGGATTTGTACACGTTTGTTCAGACAATACACTTTGACACTTTGGGAAATCCGATCGACTTGAAACTTGGCATACACTTAGACAACCACCCAAGGACGGTCCTAGAAGAAATTCGTCGCGATGACGTCATTCAAGGTCACGTGACTTCGCGTTAAAGGTTAAATTTTCCCCATAGGTTTTGTACACGTTTTCCTTCAGACCCTTGACTTTGACACTTTGGTAAATCCGACCGATTTGAAACTTGGCATACACTTAGAACACCACCCCCAGATGTTTCTGAAAGAAATTCGGCACGATTGCGCCATTCAAGGTCACGTGACGTCACATTAAAGGTGCACATTTTTCTCCCATTGGTTTTGTACACGTTTTTCTTTAGACTATTGACTTTGACACTTTAGTAAATCCGATGAACTTGAGACTTGACACACACTTAGACCACCATCCACACACGGCCGTATAAGAAATTCGGCACGATTACGTCATTCAAGGTCACGGGGCGTCACGTTAAAGTTTCATTTTTTTCCCATAGGTTTTGTACACGTTTTTCTTTAGACTATTGCCTTTGACACTTTAGTAAATCTGATCGACTTGAGACTTGGCACACACATAGACCACCATCCACAGACGGTCGTAGGAGAAATTTGGCACGATTACGTCATTCAAGGTCACGGGGTGTCACGTTAAAGGTTAAATTTTCCCCCATAGGTTTTGTACACGTTTTTCTTTAGACTATTGACTTTGACACTTTAGTAAATCTGATCGACTTGAGACTTTAGTAAATCTGATCGACACACAAAAGACCATCACACCCATATTGAAAGACACTCGAAACAGCTCTGTGTTTGTCCACAAACACATGTCTAGTCTTTTTTTTTTTTTTCTTTTTCAGACTTTTCTCCATAGGATTTGCACACGTTTATTCAGACAATACACTTTTACACTTTGGGAAATCCGATCGACTTGAGACTTGGCATACACTTAGACAACCACCCAAGGACGGTCCTAGAAGAAATTCGTCGCGATTACGTCATTCAAGGTCACGTGACTTCGCGTTAAAGGTGAAATTTTCCCCATAGGTTTTGTACACGTTTTTCTTCAGACTATTGAATTTGACACTTCGGTAAATCCGACCGACTTGAAACTTGGCATGCCCTTAGAACACCACCCCCAGATGTTCCTGAAAGAAATTTGGCACGATTGCGTCATTGAACGTCACGTGACGTCACGTTAAAGGTGTACATTTTTCTCCCATTGGTTTTGTACACGTTTTTCTTTAGACTATTGACTTTGACACTTTAGTAAATCCGATCGACTTAAGACTTAGCACACACTTAGACCACCATCCACAGACGGTCCTAGAAAAAAATCGGCACGATTACGTCATTCAAGGTCACGGAGCGTCACGTTAAAGGTTCAATTTTCCCCCATAGGTTTTGTACACGTTTTTCTTTAGACTGTTGACTTTGACACTTTCGTAAATTTGATCGACTTGAGACTTGGCACACACATAGACCACCACACACACATATTGAAAGTAATGTAAGACACTCGAAACAGCTCTGTGTTTGTCCACAAACACATGTCTAGTTTTTTTTTTTTTTTGCCTTTTGTTCTCCATAGGATTTGTACACGTTTGTTCAGACAATACACTTTGACACTTTGGTAAATCCGATGGACTTGAGACTTGGCATACACTTAGACAACCACCCAAGGACGGTCCTAGAAGAAATTCGTCGCGATTACGTCATTCAAGGTCACGTGACTTCGCGTTAAAGGTGAAATTTTCCCCATAGGTTTTGTACACGTTTTTCTTCAGACTATTGAATTTGACACTTTGGTCAATCCGACCGACTTGAAATTTGCCAGACACTCAGAACACCACCACCAGATGTTTCTGAAAGAAATTCAGCACGATTGCATCATTCAAGGTCACGTGACGTCAAGTTAAAGGTTTAATTTTTCCCTCATAGGTTTTGTACACGTTTTTCTTTAGACTCTTGACTTTGACACTTAGTAAATCCGATCGACTTGAGACTTGGCACACACATAGACCACCATCCACAGACGGTCGTAGGAGAAATTTGGCACGATTACGTCATTCAAGGTCACGGGGTGTCACGTTAAAGGTTCAATTTTCCCCCATAGGTTTTGTACACGTTTTTCTTTAGACTATTGACTTTGACACTTTAGTAAATCTGATCGACTTGAGACTTGGCACACACAAAAGATTACCACATACATATTGAAAGTAATTTTAGACACTCGAAACAGCTCTGTGTTTGTCCACAAACACATGTCTAGTTTTTTTTTTTGGCTTTTTCGCAAGTTGCGAAAAAGCCTTTGTTTTTGTTCTGATTTTTTTTTTTCTTCTTCTTCTTTTTTTCTTTTTTTCTTTTAGTAACCTAAACCCCATAGACATTGTACACGTTTTTTTGCACAAGTACTTTTACCAGAAAACAAAGTCGTATTTTTATAAAACTTAACCCAGGTGACGACCCTATAGTGAACTCGTGTCTCGCAGAAATACGTCATGGTGACGTCATCAGGGGTCACGTGACGTCATCTTAAAGGTGTAATTGATTTAATCTTTGAAATTAAATAACAAATCAACCGCAAAAGACCGAAACTTGATTTTTGTGGCAACATATAGAATAATCCAGGATCTTCATTTTATCTCGTGTGCGTAACATCACGTGACCCTTCCTTCCGGTCCAAACCGGAAGTGCCTTATAATTTAAAACTGGAAAATGATATGAACTTACTTTCAACGATGTTAGTGTCTGGCTAGAATAAACTTTTCAAAAAAATTACCGGCGACGTCATAATACGTTTTAGCGCCCTCTAGCGGCAGGTTGAAAAATCGTTAAAATTCATAATTTGTTGATGTGTGTGGCGAAGTTTGCTGAATTCACTGTATAACCGGTGTATATAATCAGCTTCGTGCTAAGAACATATTGAAAAAGAGAAATATTGATGACGTCACCAAACCGGAAGTTACAATGAAAAGACCTTTAAACCTTAAAAAGTCGCTTAAAAATCAACCGCGATAGATATATTCCAGATTTTTGCTTCAAATAGCAAAGTTAAGACAGCTCTTGAGCTTTCTGTTAATTACGTCACGATGACGTCATCAAGTGTCAGATTATAAGCAACCAAATATTTATAGATTTAATCTTTGAAAATCAATATAAAATCAACTGTAAAAGATCTGATTTAGATTTTTAAGGGGATTGATAGATTAATCCATGGTCTTCATAATTTTATTACATGCAAACAAAACCTGACAATTCCTTCCGGTCCAAACCGGAAGTGCCTTATAACTTAAAAGTGGAAAACGATGTGAACTTACTTTTAACAATGTTAGGCGCTGGCTAGGTTGTAAGTAACAAAAAAGTTAACGGTGACTTCATAAAATGTTAAGGCGCCCTCTAGCGGCATGTTAACGAATGTTACGGCATATTACGATTATACGAATTGTTACGTTTTTAGACCTTGAAGCCATATCTCAGCAACGGATCTTGTTAATATACCACCTCATTTTGTATAGTTAGGTTATAGATAGTTGCAAACAAAGTTCACAAACGTGTGACGTCAACGTTTTAATCATTTTGAAATAATTGTAATCTGTTTAAATTAATTTAAATTCGTTTTTAATGATTTCAAATTGTTTTGATAGTAACAAAGTTCAAATTTTGAAAAAAAATATTCTAAAAAATTCCGAATACGAAAAAGCCCTATGTTCTGTTCCTCGAACAGACGTAGTTCTAGTTTTTTCCTTTTTTTCTTCTGTTTCAGACTCTTCTCCATAAGGTTTGTACACGTTTTTTCTTCAGCCAATACACTTTGACACTTTAATAAATCCGAATGACTTGAGACTTGGCATACACTTAGACCACCACCCACAGATGATCCTAGAAGAAATTCGTCGCGATTACGTCATTCGTGGTCACGTGACGTCACGTTAAAGGTGCAATTTTTCCCCATAGGATTTGTACACGTTTTTCTTCAGACTATTGAATTTGACACTTCTGTAAATTCGATCGACTTGAGACTTAGCACAGACCTCGACCACCATCCCTAGGAGGGCCAAGAAAAAAATAATCAAGATGACGTCATCGCGGGTCATGTGACGTCATATTAAAGGTGTAGTTTTTAAGACCCTCTAACTCTGAAAGTACAAGTCCGGTTGGGGTCAAACTTGGTTTGCAAGTATTCGAGGATGTGTTATAGACGAAAATTAAGATGACGTAATTATGACATCATCGGGTGTCATGTGACGTCACATTAAAGGTGTAGTTTTTCCCATAGGATTTGTACACGTATTTTTCAACTTATATATCTTGGGAAAATTGGCAAATCCAATCGATTTCAGACTTGGCACACACATAATGAAAGTCATCTTAGACATCCGAAACAGCTCTGTGTTTGTCCACAAACACATGTCTAGTTTTTTTTTCTTTTTCAGCATTTTCTCCATAGGATTTGCACACGTTGGTTCAGACAATACACTTTGACACTTTGGTAAATCCGATGGACTTGAAACTTGGCATATACTTAGACAACCACCCAAGGACGGTCCTAGAAGAAATTCGTCTCGATTACGTCATTCAAGGTCACGTGACTTCGCCTTAAATGTGAAATTTTCCCCATAGGTTTTGTACACGTTTTTCTTCAGACTATTGAATTTGACACTTTGGTAAATCCGACCGACTTGAAACTTGCCATATACTCAGAACACCACCACCAGATGTTTCTGAAAGAAATTCAGCACGATTGCGTCATTCAAGGTCACGTGACGTCAAGTTAAAGGTTTAATTTTTCCCCCATGGGTTTTGTACACGTTTTTCTTTAGTCTATTGACTTTGACACTTAGTAAATCCGATCGACTTGAGACTTGGCACACACCTAGACCACCATCCGCAGACGGCCCTAAAAGAAATTTGGCACGATTACGTCATTCAAGGTCACAGGGCGTCACGTTTAAGTTTCATTTTTTCCCCATAGGTTTTGTACACGTTTTTCTTTAGACTATTGCCGTTGACACTTTAGTAAATCTGATCGACTTGAGACTTGGCACACACAAAAGACCACCACACACATATTAAAAGTAATTTTAGACACTCGAAACAGCTCTGTGTTTGTCCACAAACACATGTCTATTTTTTTTTTTTTTTTCTTTGCCTTTTGTTCTTCATAGGATTTGTACACGTTTGTTCAGACAATACACTTTGACACTTTGGGAAATCCGATCGACTTGAGACTTGGCATACACTTAGACAACCACCCAAGGACGGTCCTAGAAGAAATTCGTCGCGATTACGTCATTCAAGGTCACGTGACTTCGCGTTAAAGGTGAAATTTTCCCCATAGGTTTTGTACACGTTTTTCTTCAGACTATTGAATTTGACACTTCGGTAAATCCGACCGACTTGAAACTTGGCATGCCCTTAGAACACCACCCCCAGACGGTCCTAGAAAAAAATCGGCACGATTACGTCATTCAAGGTCACGGAGCGTCACGTTAAAGGTTCAATTTTCCCCCATAGGTTTTGTACACGTTTTTCTTTAGACTGTTGACTTTGACACTTTCGTCAATTTGATCGACTTGAGACTTGGCACACACATAGACCACCACACACACATATTGAAAGTAATGTAAGACACTCGAAACAGCTCTGTGTTTGTCCA
Organism: Crossaster papposus; assembly: GCA_037893245.1. NCBI lineage: Eukaryota > Metazoa > Echinodermata > Asteroidea > Velatida > Solasteridae > Crossaster > Crossaster papposus. Next base: position 1,721,392 of record JBAIAA010000322.1, on the reverse strand, counting down.
CAAACACATGTCTAGTTTTTAGCTGTTTCGGTTTTTCACCGAAACAGCTTTTGTAATCGTTAAAGTTTTTTTTTTTCTTTTTTTTTTTTTTCTTTTTCAGATTTTTCTCCATAGGATTTGTACACGTTTGTTCAGACAGGTCACTTAGGTACTTTGGTAAATCCGATCGACATGAGACTTGGCATACATTTAGACAACCACACAAGGACGGTCCTAGAAGAAATTCACCGCGATTACGTCACTCAAGGTCACGTGACTTCGCGTTAAAGGTGAAATTTTTCCCATAGGTTTTGTACACGTTTTTCTTAAGACTATTGTCTTTGACACTTTGGTGAATTCGACCGACTGGAAACTTAGCATACTCTTAGAACACCACCCCCAGATGTTCCTAAAAAAAATTTGGCACGATTGCGTCATTCAAGGTCACGTGACGTCACGTTAAAGGGAAAATTGTTTCCCCCTATAGGTTTTGTACACGTTTTTCTTTAGACTATTGACTTTGACACTTTAGTAAATCTGATCGACTTGAGACTTAATTGGCACACACAAAAGACCACCACACACATATTGAAAGTAATTTTAGACACTCGAAACAGCTCCGTGTTTGTCCACAAACACATGTCTAGTTTTGTTTTTTTTTGTTTTTCAGAATTTTCTCCATAGGATTTGTACACGTTTGTTCAGACAGGTCACTTAGGTACTTTGGTAAATCCGATCGACTTGAGACTTGGCATACATTTAGACAACCACACAAGGACGGTCCTAGAAGAAATTCGCCGCGATTACGTCACTCAAGGTCACGTGACTTCGCGTTAAAGGTGAAATTTTTCCCATAGGTTTTGTACACGTTTTTCTTAAGACTTTTGTCTTTGAGACTTTGGTGAATCCGACCGACTTGAAACTTGGCATACCCTTAGAACACCGCCCCAAGATGTTCCTGAAAGAAATTCGGCACGATTGCGTCATTCAAGGTCACGTGACGTCACGTTAAAGGTTCAATTTTTCCCCTATAGGTTTTGTACACGTTTTTCTTTAGAATATTGACTTTGACACTTTAGTAAATCTGATCGACTTGAGACTTGGTACACACAAAAGACCACCACACACATATTGAAAGTAATTTTAGACACTCGAAACAGCTCCGTGTTTGTCCACAAACACATGTCTAGTTTTTTTTTTTTTTCTTTGCCTTTTGTACTTCATAGGATTTGTACACGTTTGTTCAGACAATACACTTTGACACTTTGGAAAATCCGATCGACTTGAAACTTGGCATACACTTAGACAACCACCCAAGGACGGTCCTAGAAGAAATTCGTCGCGATTACGTCATTCAAGGTCACGTGACTTCGCGTTAAAGGTTAAATTTTCCCCATAGGTTTTGTACACGTTTTCCTTCAGACCCTTGACTTTGACACTTTGGTACATTCGACCGACTTGAAACTTGGCATACACTTAGAACACCACCCCTAGATGTTTCTGAAAGAAATTCGGCACGATTGCGTCATTCAAGGTCACGTGACGTCACATTAAAGGTGCACATTTTTCTCCCATTAGTTTTGTACACGTTTTTGTTAAGACTGTTGACTTTGACACTTTAGTAAATCCGATCGACCTGAGACTTGGCACACACTTAGACCACCATCCACAGACGGCTCTAAAAGAAATTTGGCACGATTACGTCATTCAAGGTCACGGGGCGTCACGTTAAAGTTTCATTTTTCCCCATAGATTTTGTACACGTTTTTCTTTAGACTATTGCCGTTGACACTTTAGTAAATCTGATCGACTTGAGACTTGGCACACACAAAAGACCACCACACACATATTAAAAGTAATTTTAGACACTCGAAACAGCTCTGTGTTTGTCCACAAACACATGTCTAGTTCTCCTTCAGACTTTTTCCCATAGGGTTTGTACACGTTTCTTGTTCGGACAATACACTTGGACACTTTGGTAAATGCGATCGACTTGAAACTTGGCATACACTTAGACCACCACCCACAGATGATCCTAGAAAAAATTTATCACGATTACGCCATTCGTGGTCACGTGACGTCACGTTAAAGGTTCAATTTTTCACCATAGGGTTTGTACACGTTTTTCTTCAGACTATTGACTTTAATACTTTGGTAAATGCGATTGACTTGAAACTTAGCACACACCTCGACCACCATCCCCAGGAGGTCCAAGAGAAAAATCGTGATGATGACGTCATCGTGGGTCATGTGACGTAAAATTAAAGGTGCAGTTTTTGGGACCCTCTATCTCTGAAAGTACATGTCCGATTGGGGACAAACTTGATATGCAAGTATCCTGAGATGTGTTATAGACGAAAATTAAGATGACATGAAGATGACGTCATCGGGTGTCATGTGACGTCACATTAAAGGTGCAATTTTTTCCCATAGGGTTTGTACACGTTTTTCCTCAGACTATTGATTTTGACACTTTGGTAAATCCCATCTACTCGAGACTTAGTACACACCTCGATCACCATCCATAGGAGGGCCACAAGGAAAATCGTCATGATGACGTCATCGTGGGTCATGTGACGTCACTTTAAAGGTGTAGTTTTTAATACCCTCTATCTCTGGAAGTAAAGGTCTGATTGGGTTCAATCTTGGTATGCAAGTATTCCAGGATGTGTTATAGACGAAAATTAAGATGACGTCATGATGACGTCATCGTGGGTCATGTGACGTCACATTTAAGGTGTAGTTTTTAAGACCCTCTATCTCTGGAAGTACAAGTCCGATTGGGGTCAAACTTGGCATGCAAGTATTCAAGTGTGTGTTATAGACACAAATTAAAATAACATCATGATGATGTCATCGTTGGTCATGTGACGTCTCCTTAAAGGTGTAGTTTTCCCCAAAGGATTTGTACACGTTTTTTTCCAACCAATATATCTTTGGCACCTGGGTAAATAAGATTGACTACAGATTTGCGACACACTTAGACCACCACCCACTTATTACAAAACAAATTAGATACCCGAAACAGCTCTGTGTTTGTCCACAAACACATTTCTAGTTATTATTATTATTATTATTATTATTATTTATTTATTTAGCCATGACATTCAAAATACAAACATGTACATTTGAAGTAAGAAAAGGCACACATCAAAAACAATCAAGATGAAAGATAAATGGTATAACAAATACCAATCAAAAATAATAAATGTATATGTATAAAGGTACGGTGGGGGGGAGATAGGGGTGGGGATGAGGAAGGTATAGAAGGGGAGAAGAATGGAGAAGGGGGAGTGGGAGAGAGTTCACAGCAGAATAATGACAATCCAATCTAAGATGGCCAGGATGAACAAAAGTGAAAACACTGTGACTCGGAAGCCTGTCCATCCAATTAGGCCCTAAGGCTTAACTTATTTGATGTGTATCTAGATGGGTTAGGTAACCACATTTTAAAGTGTTTTACCATGGTTTTACCAAGCCGACTGGGTCCAATTTCTTGGCTCTGCTTACCGTTAGCGAACAATCCCTGCTTACTGTAGCAGACGATTCCGTACGTGCTTACGGTAAGCGTATTTCACACGTTGGCGAGGAATTGTGGCTTCTGCGCATGCGTACATCCCGAAACTATGGATTCTGTGCTTACAATTAAGGGCTAGCACACAATTTGTCTGCTTTCGCAGTTAGCACAAAATAGTGATTGTATAAGTGCGGAATTCTGTGGTTAGCAGAGCCAAGAAATCGGGTCCTGGTCACTGTCCAACATACCGCTTATATTTTGTTGCACCTGCGTCTCCCCTATAAAAAAAAGGCCTGTAGAGAATAGAGGTCATAACAAAGTTGTTCACAACGAAAAGTTCATGCTTCTGTATGACATCAATGCACCGAGTAATCCTGATTTACAGTATAAAAATGACGGCTATTGATTTGTAATTATCTTTCGCCCCCAAAATGGATGTTTTTCAACATGAAATTTTGGAAACATGTGAGTTCATATAAAGAGAGAACGAGTCAAGGCGTTTGAAAGTTTAAGCACGACGGGGTTTTTGTATTGAGAAAAAAAACCCTGACATTTGTAATATCTTCCCTATAACGTCTTCGGAAACCGTTAGCAGTACTTTGTAACTGGTGAGTCCCCGGTCGAAATGTGTACCGAGCAATTGTGTTTATTAGAAGAATCTTAAGGCAGTCGGACGCAATTATTAGAACCTGCACAGTGTTGTTTTGTACTTTGTATAGCGTGTCACCATAATTTCGAATGACGGTTGAAAAATTCATATTAATCCCTTCACCAAGCCATAATTTGAAATTGTAGAGGCAAACAAGATATCATCCTATGGATAAATTATCGGTCTTTCCATCTGTTCGAAGTCACGACAAATGAAATACAGTAAAACAACATAAACAACGTGATATAAGGCGACCGATCCTTTACAGTTTGGGTGGTTTTGTATATCAATGAGACAGGCACGGCAGTACTCTTATCGTAGAAAGTGATACCATCGCAATATTTACTTTTTGCTTGTTTGTTCGTTCGTTTGTTCGTTGGAGTATTTGTTCGTTTGTTCGTTACATGGGTACAGTTTCTATGTAAGGCTACAAAGTACATAGCAAAACCTGCGTAAATATGATAATCTGACATTCGCTGCTGTCCAACTCACCCAACTTAACTCGTTCAAATGAATTGGCTTTTATATAACAATAAAACAACTCTACCCACAGCACGCCATACCTAAGGTAGGACACACCATTTGCAGATATCCGAACATTTTACGACCGAATTATTAAGAAATATCTTACTTAATTAAAAGTACATATTTATTGTAGGCATCCAGCAAAATTATTGCGCAAGATATCCTATAATTTCTCTGAACGCCGTTTTTCTTGCTTTTCTCAGCATTTCTGATTGTAAAACTTCGGACTTGTCAGTTAAACTATATTTACTATAAAACACAACCCCCAAAATCCACCCATTCGTGGCAATTCAATGAGTTACCAATTACCCAAGGGAAAAGACAACTAGATAAAAAATTTGAGTTTGAGAAGTTTTGCCCTTGAGGAGCCACTAAAACACACGATGAAGAGATTATAAGAGCTCTTCATTTAATATGTTCAGGTAATTCAGGAAGCCTAGCTCTTCCCAACAGAGTCAAATAAATTGTCCACAAATGTTACTTCAGCCACAGACATACATGCTCTTCAAAGATGAAATGAAAAGTCTATAAGTTGAAATTATTTTGGAAGTAAAAATAGATCTTGTGATGTATTGGGAAATATTCGCATTGTCACAGAAAGAAACTCAGTCTCTGTGTTTGAACAGTTAACCGCCGTATATAATTTACAATGCAATAACCTTGGAAACATGATCTGCAATTAAACTGTCGCTTGTCATTAAAACTATGGATTACTCGATACTTAGCAATAGCATACCATCTGTCGCGACTTTTTGTTTTATCCTCTGGATCATTTTCTTTTACGTATAGAGTAACGATATGTTTCAGGAATTTGACTTAGTTTAGGCCTACAGTCAATTGAAGTTTTATACTGATCCATAATGTGAAACTCAGACGTCTGTTAAAATTGGACTCTACCGCCACTATATTGTTGAAATTGGTTAAACCTTCTCCAAATTATCTTCATAGGCACGCGCAATACTACCACCAATGAGTCCGTGTTGCATGTCTAAAATTATAATAGGCCTAATATAAAAATGATCCTTCTCGTCATTAGCAATTGTTTTAAATATGTTCACTATACATGACTCGCATTAAAATGTGTCGGGCGGCCATTCCTTTTTTCAAAAAGGCATGACGCTAAACATGTTTTGTGTTGATATTTGGCCTAATTCGATAAACTGCTCTTTATTCAACTTTCAATGTGCACTTTTTTAAGCAACAAATTGCTAAACTTGAAGCTGGGTACTTATACAGCAAGATTGCAAATAGCTCGCCCAAATCGAAACAATAATAAATAAAAGCTACACAATTAAAACCACAAAAAAATACCATAACACCAAGTCCCATGTTGTTGATGACCATCAGGGAATATTTCAAATCATGTTTATTTACATAACATAGCCGATCTTATGTTCTAGGAATTCCTTTGGTGTTAAGCCCTTTCACTTAAGAAAAAAATAAGAACAGTAAATAAACACTACACGTAGTTCAAAATAAAACAAAACAAATTATTGCTTTAATCTTAATGTACAGGCGCATATTCAGTTGTGACACTTTATACCGGAACATCGTGCTTATAAGACTTTTCATTACAGCGATATGCCTACTATACCCTATAAATAATAATTTGATTCATTTTTAACACTTACAATAACAATCATATATAAATTATGTTTATAAGCAGTAAATACCTCTATGCCTGTAAAAAGTAAAATTTTTGCTGAAGCCGAATTATATATACCTCTTATTTTAAAGTACCGTAAGGAACGTGTTTAAACATGCAAATGAAATATACACACATGGAACGAAATGCGATTAAGTACACGTGTAACCTATACACATTGATATACTTGCATTACAAAATAAACACAAGCCCTTTTCAAAACGTGTATATACAGCCGTTTTTGCAAAAAAAACACCACACAGTTCTACCTATCTGCAAAGGTAGATTTGTTCATCATTAGATTCTTTTCAATTCATAACAAACGTCTGTAAATAAGGCAGCGATCGAGTACACATTATAATTATATAACAATCAGCTGTTAATCTTCGCACAACAGCCATTTATAAGGCAAGCAAAAACTCACAACATTATACTAAATTCATTTACAATGGCTGCAGACAATGGAATCGGGTGACCAACTTTACCGTATTACATTGATGTACTTGCTATAAGTGAGTGAGTGAGTGAGTGAGTGGGTTTAACGCCGTGCCGGCATCATCAGTGGCCATATTCACGGCGGGAATGTGTACAAATATAAGACAATAGGTAGTAATAAAAGACAACCAAGTGAACTGTGGAGAATATAAAAACTTGAAGCCAGAAGGAACAATTATCACACAGGAAAAGAATGAGAACGTTTCAAAAGAAATGAAAGAACTACTTGCTATAAACTTCAGACAAAAAAAAAGGAAGGTTTAAATGTCATTGGGGACATTTTTCAAACCAGTCTTCATGGTACAACAAAATGGATTTACGGTTATTATGATGCCCGCGAAAAGGCAATTAATACTGTAAAGCTGTGCACATGTACATCAAACTTGCTGTACTGGCACACACGATATGGCAGTATCAACGTGTAGACCTTGTGTGAACAATGCAGAGAGCAACTTCCAAAATTTACATTTTGGGAGTGGCTTTAATAACCATGTTTTGTTTAAAATAGTTTCAATCGGTTATCCGATTCCTACCCGTAAATGCTCACCCCTACTGTGTAATCCTTTACAATAGCCCTGCCTGCTAGCTGATGAGCTAGTCATGCAGTGAGTTCGTTACTAAGGAGGACACAAGGCCGCCCCTTTGGACCAGCCAAAGTCGATCAAATGGACTTTTGGGGGGACAAATTAACTCATGTACACTGTGAATCTAGATCGGTGGCTTGTGCTAATAACTCCAGGTTTAATACTCAACATGCATTTGGTTTTATACTCCAACTCATAGACTCAAATATGAGTCCAGAAGACTCAGATACGAGTTGGAGTGGATGACCTGCCCAGACTATTTTTTTTTATAATCCTTTTTGTTTACACAATACCAATTTTAAATAATACAAAAATTGTAAACCCTGCTCGTCTCGGTAAAACTTAAAATACAAACGTCATGAATGCGGCTTAATTGGACACACTATAACTGTTATAACATTTTATAACTTCTTAACAAACGGCAAGAAAAAAAGTATTTACAAGTCCTAAAAAAATTAAACCAAAACCATTATGCACACACACACAGTCGTGAACCACATAACGACCGAGGATCGATATTGTGTTTTCCTTTCTTTCTTTACTTAACCCAATCCCCATTGCTTTGCCATTGCACCGTCGATCGAGGACAGAATTCGGACAAGCAAACCGTCGATCGAGGATCCTTTGTTCCCTTTGTTCTCTTTTGTGTTTCGATCCTCGATCGTAATGCAAGACAAGAACACATGCACACATACATACACACAGTCATGTATAGACCGGCAATCGTGGACGGGGCATTGTCCGACCGTCTTCCCTCTTTTGTTTATACTCTAACGTTTTCGGATGATCGCCATAGGATTTGTACACGAGAAAAGATCGTGGACGTTATGTCAATCGTGGACCCATTGTTTGACTCCCAATTCGTTTGTCCGACGACCACGATTGCCGGTCAATACAAACGCATACACACACACAAATGAGGATCAGAGCTTAAGAATGGTGTAGACGTTATTTTCCAGCTTGCTAGTAATAATATCTCGTATACCGTGTAATACGTATTTTATCTTTTTGCACTCACTGTGAGGCCCAAAGACGTGAAAACCTTTCTTTTTCTTTTTACGAAAAACGTGAAAACAATAGATCCCCTTTTCACGTATTACAAAAAGTGACATTTCTTTACTTTTCTTTACTTTCACGTTTTGTTTTGTTCGTTCCAACAAAAGGTTTTCACGTCTCCGGCCTCACAGTGTTGCAACGTGAGTCAAGCGTGCTCAAAATAACCTTCAGACCTCCAACCATTTTGTACTTGGACACTATGTCCTGGAATCAGGGCTGTAGTCGAGTCCCTGCAAGTCCGTTCACAAGTCCTTCCGTGAAGCCAGTCACAAGTCTCTTCATTAAGGCTGTCACAAGTAACTGGATGAACAATGACAAAGGAATGCTTTTGTCAAAGCTCATTTGAATAGCTTGCGATTTGAATTGGAACTGAAGGACTTGTGGTAGACTTGCAGGGACTTGCAGGGACTTGTGATCTACTCGACTACACTGCCTGCCTGGAATCGCCCAGTTGGGATACAAAACGCCTTTTGAACGAAATGATGTTAATCGGAAAGAGAATTTAAAAGTAGGATATAACACCCTGAGTCAAGACGTAAAAACCTTTGTTGTAAACGAAAAACGTGAAAAGTAAAGAATAGGCGCCATTGTAACTTTGTTTGTAATACGTGAAAAGCGGACCTATTGTAGTTTAATTTGTACTTTTCACGTTTTTCGTTCGAACAAAAGGGTTTCATGTCTTTGGGCCTCACAGTGTCTAGACACGTCAAGGTGTTAACATTGTCATCGCTGCAAATTTGCAGCGATGAAATTAAAACTTGAAACCAAACACCATGGCGTGTGTAGACAAGTCACTAGACGGCTGTGCGGTCCTAACGAATAACGGCTATTTTAACAGCTGCGACCGTATTTTGTGTCAGGCAAAGTAATTAGAGGGTGACTTTGATACCGTATTCGCAACGAACCTAACTTAAACCACGCTAGTAGTTGGATAACGTACCCTGTCGTTTTGGTTGGAGTCGAACAGTATCTTTCTTTTTAGGGGCAGTATATAGCGAGCCTGTCTGCTGCCACCAAGCGTCAGAACAGTCTTTAGTGGCGTTCATCACGACACTACGTCTCTAATGAGTAATTGACTGGTTATTATCGAAAGACTGACTTTAGCAAAAATGAAAACAAAAGGCAAAATGAAATTGAAAAAGACTCCATTAAATTATTATGATTTGCATCTTTATGTTTGTTGAGTGCGTGTATGCGTACGTGTGAGGTAGTATGTTCTAGGAATTCCTTTGGTGTTAATAAGCCCTTTCACTTAAGAAAAAATAAGAAAAGTAAATAAACACTACACGTAGTTCAAAATAAAACGAAACAAATATTGCTTTAATCTTAATGCGCAGGCGCATATTCAGTTGTGGCACTTTATACCGGAACATCGTGCTTATTATAAGACTTTTCATTACAGCGATATGCCTACTATACCCTATAAATAATAATTTGGTTCATTTTTAACACTTACAATAAAAATCATATATAAATTATGTTTATAAGCAGTAAATACCTCTATGCCTGTAAAAAGTAAAATTTTTGCTGAAGCTGAATTATACATACCTCTTATTTTAAAGTACCATAAGGAACGTGTTTAAACATGCAAATGAAATATACACCGTGACATGGAACGAAATGCGATTAAGTACACGTGTAACCTATACACATTGATATACTTGCATTACAAAATAAACACAAGCCCTTTTCAAAACGTGTATATACAGCCGTTTTTGCAAAAAACAACAACACAGTTTTACCTATCTGCAAAGGTAGATTTGTTCATCATTAGATTCTTTTCAATTCATAACAAACGTCTGTAAATAAGGCAGCGATCGAGTACACATTATAATTATATAACAATCAACTGTTAATCTTCGCACAACAGCCATTTATAAGGCAAGCAAAAACTCACAACATTATACTAAATTCATTTACAATGGCTGCAGACAATGGAATCGGGTGACCAACTTTACCGTATTACATTGATGTACTTGCTATAAGTGAGTGAGTGAGTGAGTGAGTGGGTTTAACGCCGTGCCGGCATCATCAGTGGCCATATTCACGGCGGGAATGTGTACAAATATAAGACAATAGGTAGTAATAAAAGACAACCAAGTGAACTGTGGAGAATATAAAAACTTGAAGCCAGAAGGAACAATTATCACACAGGAAAAGAATGAGAACGTTTCAAAAGAAATGAAAGAACTACTTGCTATAAACTTCAGACAAAAAAAAAGGAAGGTTTAAATGTCATTGGGGACATTTTTCAAACCAGTCTTCATGGTACAACAAAATGGATTTACGGTTATTATGATGCCCGCGAAAAGGCAATTAATACTGTAAAGCTGTGCACATGTACATCAAACTTGCTGTACTGGCACACACGATATGGCAGTATCAACGTGTAGACCTTGTGTGAACAATGCAGAGAGCAACTTCCAAAATTTACATTTTGGGAGTGGCTTTAATAACCATGTTTTGTTTAAAATAGTTTCAATCGGTTATCCGATTCCTACCCGTAAATGCTCACCCCTACTGTGTAATCCTTTACAATAGCCCTGCCTGCTAGCTGATGAGCTAGTCATGCAGTGAGTTCGTTACTAAGGAGGACACAAGGCCGCCCCTTTGGACCAGCCAAAGTCGATCAAATGGACTTTTGGGGGGACAAATTAACTCATGTACACTGTGAATCTAGATCGGTGGCTTGTGCTAATAACTCCAGGTTTAATACTCAACATGCATTTGGTTTTATACTCCAACTCATAGACTCAAATATGAGTCCAGAAGACTCAGATACGAGTTGGAGTGGATGACCTGCCCAGACTAATTTTTTTTATAATCCTTTTTGTTTACACAATACCAATTTTAAATAATACAAAAATTGTAAACCCTGCTCGTCTCGGTAAAACTTAAAATACAAACGTCATGAATGCGGCTTAATTGGACACACTATAACTTTTATAACATTTTATAACTTCTTAACAAACGGCAAGAAAAAAAGTATTTACAAGTCCTAAAAAAATTAAACCAAAACCATTATGCACACACACACAGTCGTGAACCACATAACGACCGAGGATCGATATTGTGTTTTCCTTTCTTTCTTTACTTAACCCAATCCCCATTGCTTTGCCATTGCACCGTCGATCGAGGACAGAATTCGGACAAGCAAACCGTCGATCGAGGATCCTTTGTTCCCTTTGTTCTCTTTTGTGTTTCGATCCTCGATCGTAATGCAAGACAAGAACACATGCACACATACATACACACAGTCATGTATAGACCGGCAATCGTGGACGGGGCATTGTCCGACCGTCTTCCCTCTTTTGTTTATACTCTAACGTTTTCGGATGATCGCCATAGGATTTGTACACGAGAAAAGATCGTGGACGTTATGTCAATCGTGGACCCATTGTTTGACTCCCAATTCGTTTGTCCGACGACCACGATTGCCGGTCAATACAAACGCATACACACACAAAAATGAGGATCAGAGCTTAAGAATGGTGTAGACGTTATTTTCCAGCTTGCTAGTAATAATATCTCGTATACCGTGTAATACGTATTTTATCTTTTTGCACTCACTGTGAGGCCCAAAGACGTGAAAACCTTTCTTTTTCTTTTTACGAAAAACGTGAAAACAATAGATCCCCTTTTCACGTATTACAAAAAGTGACATTTCTTTACTTTTCTTTACTTTCACGTTTTGTTTTGTTCGTTCCAACAAAAGGTTTTCACGTCTCCGGCCTCACAGTGTTGCAACGTGAGTCAAGCGTGCTCAAAATAACCTTCAGACCTCCAACCATTTTGTACTTGGACACTATGTCCTGGAATCAGGGCTGTAGTCGAGTCCCTGCAAGTCCGTTCACAAGTCCTTCCGTGAAGCCAGTCACAAGTCTCTTCATTAAGGCTGTCACAAGTAACTGGATGAACAATGACAAAGGAATGCTTTTGTCAAAGCTCATTTGAATAGCTTGCGATTTGAATTGGAACTGAAGGACTTGTGGTAGACTTGCAGGGACTTGCAGGGACTTGTGATCTACTCGACTACACTGCCTGCCTGGAATCGCCCAGTTGGGATACAAAACGCCTTTTGAACGAAATGATGTTAATCGGAAAGAGAATTTAAAAGTAGGATATAACACCCCGAGTCAAGACGTAAAATCCTTTGTTGTAAACGAAAAACGTGAAAAGTAAAGAATAGGCGCCATTGTAACTTTGTTTGTAATACGTGAAAAGCGGACCTATTGTAGTTTAATTTGTACTTTTCACGTTTTTCGTTCGAACAAAAGGGTTTCATGTCTTTGGGCCTCACAGTGTCTAGACACGTCAAGGTGTTAACATTGTCATCGCTGCAAATTTGCAGCGATGAAATTAAAACTTGAAACCAAACACCATGGCGTGTGTAGACAAGTCACTAGACGGCTGTGCGGTCCTAACGAATAACGGCTATTTTAACAGCTGCGACCGTATTTTGTGTCAGGCAAAGTAATTAGAGGGTGACTTTGATACCGTATTCGCAACGAACCTAACTTAAACCACGCTAGTAGTTGGATAACGTACCCTGTCGTTTTGGTTGGAGTCGAACAGTATCTTTCTTTTTAGGGGCAGTATATAGCGAGCCTGTCTGCTGCCACCAAGCGTCAGAACAGTCTTTAGTGGCGTTCATCACGACACTACGTCTCTAATGAGTAATTGACTGGTTATTATCGAAAGACTGACTTTAGCAAAAATGAAAACAAAAGGCAAAATGAAATTGAAAAAGACTCCATTAAATTATTATGATTTGCATCTTTATGTTTGTTGAGTGCGTGTATGCGTACGTGTGAGGTAGTATGTTCTAGGAATTCCTTTGGTGTTAATAAGCCCTTTCACTTAAGAAAAAATAAGAAAACACTACACGTAGTTCAAAATAAAACGAAACAAATATTGCTTTAATCTTAATGCGCAGGCGCATATTCAGTTGTGGCACTTTATACCGGAACATCGTGCTTATTATAAGACTTTTCATTACAGCGATATGCCTACTATACCCTATAAATAATAATTTGGTTCATTTTTAACACTTACAATAAAAATCATATATAAATTATGTTTATAAGCAGTAAATACCTCTATGCCTGTAAAAAGTAAAATTTTTGCTGAAGCTGAATTATACATACCTCTTATTTTAAAGTACCATAAGGAACGTGTTTAAACATGCAAATGAAATATACACCGTGACATGGAACGAAATGCGATTAAGTACACGTGTAACCTATACACATTGATATACTTGCATTACAAAATAAACACAAGCCCTTTTCAAAACGTGTATATACAGCCGTTTTTGCAAAAAACAACAACACAGTTTTACCTATCTGCAAAGGTAGATTTGTTCATCATTAGATTCTTTTCAATTCATAACAAACGTCTGTAAATAAGGCAGCGATCGAGTACACATTATAATTATATAACAATCAACTGTTAATCTTCGCACAACAGCCATTTATAAGGCAAGCAAAAACTCACAACATTATACTAAATTCATTTACAATGGCTGCAGACAATGGAATCGGGTGACCAACTTTACCGTATTACATTGATGTACTTGCCTATAAGTGAGTGAGTGAGTGAGTGAGTGGGTGGGTTTAACGCCGTGCCGGCATCATCAGTGGCCATATTCACGGCGGGAATGTGTACAAATATAAGACAATAGGTAGTAATAAAAAACAACCAAGTGAACTGTGGAGAATATAAAAACTTGAAGCCAGAAGGAACAATTATCACACAGGAAAAGAATGAGAACGTTTCAAAAGAAATGAAAGAACTACTTGCTATAAACTTCAGACAAAACAAAAGGAAAGGTTTAAATGTCATTGGGGACATTTTGCAAACCAGTCTTCATGGTACAACAAAATGGATTTACGTTTATTATGATGCCCGCGAAAAGGCAATTAATACTGTAAAGCTGTGCACATGTACATCAAACTTGCTGTACTGGCACACACGATATGGCAGTATCAAGGTGTAGACCTTGTGTGAACAATGCAGAGAGCAACTTCCAAAATTTACATTTTGGGAGTGGCTTTAATAACCATGTTTTGTTTAAAATAGTTTCAATCGGTTATCCGATTCCCGTACTACCCGTAAATGCTCACCCCTACTGGGTAATCCTTTACAATAGCCCTGCCTGCTAGCTGATGAGCTAGTCATGCAGTGAGTTCGTTACTAAGGAGGACACAAGGCCGCCTCTTTGGACCAGCCAAAGTCGATCAAATGGACTTTTTGGGGGACAAATTAACTCATGTACACTGTGAATCTAGATCGGTGGCTTGTGCTAATAACTCCAGGTTTAATACTCAACATGCATTTGGTTTTATACTCCAACTCGAGACTCAAATACGAGTCCAGAAGACTCAGATACGAGTTGGAGTGGATGACCTGCCCAGACTATTTTTTTTTATAATCCTTTTTGTTTACACAATACCAATTTTAAATAATACAAAAATTGTAAACCCTGCTCGTCTCGGTAAAACTTAAAATACAAACGTCATGAATGCGGCTTAATTGGACACACTAACTTTTATACCATTTTATAACTTCTTAACAAACGGCAAGAAAACAAGTATTTACAAGTCCTAAAATTTGTTTAACCAAAACTATTATGCACACACACACAGTCATGTATAGACCGGCAATCGTGGACGGGGCATTGTCCGACCGTCTTCCCTCTTTTGTTTATACTTTAACGTTTTCGGATGATCGCCACAGGATTTGTACACGAGAAAAGATCGTGGACGTTGTGTCAATCGTGGACCCATTGTTTGACTCCCAATTCTTTTGTCCGACGACCACGATTGCCGGTCAATACAAACGCATACAAACACACGCAATACGCAAACCTTACTATCACTGTGTGGACATTCTTTGTATTTGTGTAGTTAAGAACCATCGATCAAATTTCACCAAATACTAATATTTCTCACACACTGAAGTTTTTTTCAATCCACATTTGTGACTGTTATACCCTATAGATAATCCTCTTCAATTTTTCTATATTTAACCCTAACCTGTTTCACCTCTAGCATTCTTTATCCAAGATGGGAAACCTTGTGTGGACTTGGCCAAGTCCACACAAGGTTTCAGGTTTGTGTAAAGTGTGGACATCTTTTGTTACCAAGTCCACAGTAAAGATAGCAAGGTTCGTACACACACACAAATGAAGATCAGAGCTTAAGAATGGTGTAGACGTCATTGTTGAAAACTTCCCTGAAGTAGGGGGCAGGGTTTCGGCGGAGCTTCAGGCATAGCGGTTCCTTGCCTGCATTCTCACTGTCTTCAAGGTCCCAGATTTCGGGCAGGCTGCACCCTGGTCTGCAGTTGGAGGAGGAGAAAATAGTGTTCATTCACAAATAATGTGACGCTTATAATAACGATTTACACCGTATCAACAATGTCAAAGCGCTTTATATAATTAGTACATCATTCAACAGAATATATGTATTTGAGAACATGCAGCAGTCAATATCAGCGCACATTGGGCCTCGATCCTTACAGGGACCCGTTGATATCTTCCTTGGTGGACACAGGCAATTGTAGTTAAAGGTCTTGCCCAAGGACACAAACACTATGTTCTTGGCAGGGTTTGAATACAATATTATTAACCCAGCTCAATGGGTCAATGAAAACATCCCGAATACCATCTTAGCTCCCCGGGGAGTACACAGTTCAATTTCGGCGCTATAGGCTAAAATCAGATAAAGTAACACTCCGTACCCTCACAGGTACCCATTTGCCAGCGAGAGCGCTGCATTGAATCAGACTTCATAATGTACCGACTCACCCTGATCTACGCACACACCATGAGTGTTCTAATATAGCAAAGTCTGCCTTCAGGGCTTTGATGCCTTCATACACTTCCTGAGTTGGCTTCCTGCTGTACAAGCCATACACAACCTTGGTACGAGCTCTGGGAGAACAAAACAAAAAAGTCAATTTCGAAGTTAAAAGTAGACTTGAAACCAAGTCGTTGGACATTGTCGTCTTTGTCTGTGCATGCTGAGCCACCTGCACGGACAAAGACAAAAGCGTGTAACGACTTGATGGCCAAGTCTACACTTGCACAGTGTCTTAAAAAAATCGAAAAACTTGGTCCCATGGTCAATTTGACCCCTCTTGGGAAAATATTCATAACTCTGTCAAACATTGTCAGATTTGGAGGTTTGATGTCTCATTTTTACGGAGGAAACCAGTACCTTAATTGAAACCATATCTATATTATCGATGTTAGTTATTACATTCTACATGTGGTATTCCGTTATATTTTGTTGCATTTTTTTTAGAGACACCCTGTACTTACCACCAGTAAGCTGTTTTTAACAGTATTGTGGTTGGCTCCAACAGGTATTGTACAGTTGCTGCAAATGGTGGGTGACATTTGAAGTGGCCTAATTCTTTTAGTGCTTCTCCAAGTTTAACAAAACCAAATTTGGCACCAGATGGCATTTCTTACCTCAAGCCAGCGTCTTCATAATGCGGATGATTCACAATCGGTCTCAATGTGGACAACTTGATCGATGCCATGGTGGGCATGGAACCGGCAAACACGGCATCTAAAATACAACAATTTACAGAACAGCTAAATATAAATATAGCTAAATATAAATATAGCTAAATATAAATATAGCTAACTATAAATATAGCTAACTATAAATATAGCTAACTATAAATATAGCTAACTATAAATATAGCTAAATATAAATATAGCTAAATATAAATATAGCTAAATATAAATATAGCTAAATATAGATATAGCTAAATAGAGATATAGCTAAATAGAGATATAGCTAAATATAAATATAGCTAAATAGAGATATAGCTAAATATAAATATAGCTAAATAGAGATAATGTATAGCTAAATATAAATATAGCTAAATACAAATTTAGCTAAATATAAATATAGCTAAATATAAATATAGCTGAATAGAAATATCAAAATATAGCTAAATAGAGATATAGCTAAATATATAAATATAGCTAAAAAGAGATATAGTTAAATAGAGATATAGCTAAATATAAAAATAGCTAAATAGAGATATCGCTAAATAGTTAAGGATATCTATAATTCATTTAGATCTACATGTATCTCTAAATAACTCTAAAATATTGTTGCTTAAGTAAGTAATAAATATTAAATCAGCTCGCCATAGACAATGGGTATTGTATCTTATTAAACGACTGGGTATTGTATCTTATTTAACGACTGGGTATTGTATCTTATACGGCTAAGCATTGTATCTTATACGGCTAAGCATTGTATCTTATTCGGCTAAGCATTGTATCTTATACGGCTGGGTTTCGTATCTCACTTGGCTGGGTTTTTGCTTTGACCCATTCCAGCATCTCTTCTTGGGGCAGGTTGCTGAAGTCGCCCCGGATACTCCACTGATACCGCAGATTGCCCACTCCGGCTACAGACATCAGCGACAGGAGTAAGGCCAGGAGAACAGCGTGTCTTGTCTTATCACTTATCAGCCACCCAAACACCTGGTCAGAAAAAAAAACATTTGTGTGGACCCAACATCTGAAGGAACCGCTACGCCAACCTGACTGACCTGCACTGTTTGAGTTAACATCTTCTGTTTCAGAGGTCCACACAGTGAATGCAATAATGCTTGTTCACTGGGCCTTTTGACAGGATCAAGCTAGTTGTGCACGCGTGAAATCCATCGAGAGATCTCTCACCTGTCTAGATGCTAGGAGGCTGGAGATGAGGCACAGGTGGGGCGTCAGGAACAGCTTCAGTCTCATGATGATAACAGCCATGACGGCGAAAGCCATCAATTGGAACAAGTGGTACACAAGCTGAACGGCAATGCATGAAAAGGGAAGACTAGGGTTTTTATCATTGTAGTTCCTTGGTTGAAAATCAAACCCAAAAGCGTAATTGTACAATTTTACCTATGACACCTAATTATCCCAAATGTGTGAGTGAATCACAAGACGACCGACCAGTAATTCCCTTCTCTCATTTATCCATCCTGTAATTGGCACTATTGCGCTGTTGGGTGTTAAATGAAATATATAAATAAAAATTAATTCAAAGATTAAAACACAACTTATTCTTACCTCGGCATTGGGTTTCTCTTCAATTTCACTACGAGAAAGTGCAAAGAGAGAAATAATTTATACTCAATATTAAAAGCATACACTTAATGCTTTCTCTTTTTGATGTTGATGTAACAGTTACATTCTGAAATGCTTGGACCAATCTAAAATAACGAAAGAGGGAAGAAACTTGTCTTTTCCCCCTTCAACCATGAGCAAGAATTAACCCTAACCCTCCAGGGTATTTTGGCTAGAAACCCTGCCAAATGCATCAGGCTGCATCTTTTGTCAAAGTGACTTGGCTGCAAAGTGCAGTGAGACCCACCAGCTCAGAAATCCCACGGTCAAACTGCTTTAGAATCTGTGTTCACAGAACACAGCAGGATCCATCTCTGTCATTGTTCGACGTGGATTATTAGCTCTCAAAAGTCTTCGACTGTGGTCGTTTATGCACTGATGTTGACAGCTAAATGTACCAGACTTGTTTACCGGATGCACTGCGCTGTGTCTAGCAGGATTAAGCTGTGATCAATACCTTGTGGATGTCGTCTGTTCTTCATCCGTGCTTCCTGCTTTCCCATTGACTTTGGCCGAGCGGTTCTGCTCATTCCTTCGGTTTATCTCAAGCCTAACAAGCTAAGATTAAATGACATATCAGGAATCTTAAAATCAAACACTGGTTTTCTTGAAGTATATCTCTAGTCATGGCCAAAACACATTTTTTTTTTTTTTTTTTGGCGGCCTGCTTTAATAATAACAGGTTATAGCTCTTTTAAAGGTAAGATACACCAATGGTAATTGTTTGAATTATCATGAATGGGTGGACTTGTGAAGTTGTATTTTATAGTAAATATTGTTTAACTGACCTGTCCGTATATCATGGATGTTGGGAAAAGCAAGAAAAATGTTGTTCGCTTTCAACTGGCGTCAGGCAGTTGTTCTTATGTGGTTTTTTAAAAATAAATTTCATTTTTTCGTAACAATTACAGGATATCTAGCGCAAACATTTTGCTGGATGCCGACAATCATTATTTACTTTAAATAAGTAAGATATTTCTTAATAATTCGGTAGTAATTCGGTCTGCAAATGGTGTATCCTACCTTTAACTAAGAAGTGCTTTATTACTACCCCTGATCATTGGGCTGATAGGATATACAGCTTGTTGCTGCCATTTTGGCGCAAATAGGCAACTCAATCAATCATCTCTGCCCTTTAGGTACACATTTCCTGGGTAGGAAGAAGCAATAAATGACAAAGTGCCTAATAACTCCGAGAAGCTTAATTGATAAAAGGAGGTCGATACGAACAGGAAATTGATCGTGACTTACGTATGCTACAGTTCCTACAAAGGCAAGCATGGAGGTAGGAAGCAACAGTGTCTTCAGATATCGTACAGGAGTCTGGTGCACGGTATAAGAAAGTAAAAGAAAGTCGTGTTGTTATTTCTCCTAAACATTTCTATATTAGTTTTTGGTCAAATGACTGGGTGTACCACAAAGTGACAAATTGTAAATTGGCCTTCGTGCAAAACCAGCAAAATGCGCGTCAGGCCGTATCTAAATATATCTTGAACTGAAAAAATTAATTTCACCAGTTTAAAATCTACATTATTATAAGGCCCTTCATTCTGGCAACATTTGTGGATAAATGCGTGTATTTGACTTAAAACAGTAAAGAAAAAAAAAATTGGGAGGACAAAAAAAGGTTTTGCGAGCCAGCCTCAAACCACCGACCGCAAATTTGTATCCCTGTGGAGACATCTTGTGTACAAAATGGACTGTCAAAAAATCTTTTCAAAATGGTCCTATTTCAACCATAGTTAATTTTCTGGGCTGAGATCTTTTTCTTTATTTCTCTGCAGGCTTTCTTCGCCAGTCAGGGATAACAGAACTGCGGTTATTAACACGTACTACGTGCACGCACGAAATTCCTTGTAAAGCATTGCTAATTATATATGCAACGCAGGCCGGCGCGACCGCTGAATGGGTATTGGCTGCGTGAAGACGCTACACATATTCGAATAGTCAAATTTGCATGAAAAGATCACCCCTTTTTATGGGTGTTTGAAAAGACGAATGCGTGAGCTAGGGAGCTGGACTATAATCGTGTCGTAATGGGCACACTACGTGAGAGTACACGACATGCACAATCAAATATAGAATGCATTCGTCTTTGGCAAAGCCTATGAGCTGGATTGATAGCAGGGGCAATGTATTGGGATATATACTTGCTTAATAACCACTACCGTCTTTTTTATTACCGGGAAAGACTTATTTATTACAATTCTCGATACCTGGCTCTCCATAAAGTCAAACTCGGCTGCACAGGTGTACAGCATGGTGTGGAAATCCTTGTAGTCGGAGAACTTGGAGCGGAAGAGATTCCCAATATGGGCCTGATATATCGACAAACATATAAACAAATCTAAAAATCCTAACGAGTTTTTAAAAAAATTGTAATTAGATATTCTTTTGGCAACTGGAAATGATTTTTGTTAGGTTTCGGAATCCTGACGTCATCCAATCTGAAGTTAGTGATAGGGGAATTTAAAAAGGTTCCACCATTTTTAACATGATTTTTCACATTCAAAAACGTTAAATTTACTCAAACATTTTACACACACAAATATGTATATATATCAAACATCCTCCGTTATAATTACAAATATGAATTGACTTACATCATCTTGAATGCTAAGTAATCGAGACAACAGTAGCTTACAGCTGAGCATTAATACAAGAAGTCCAGTCCCTTCCACGCACTGAAAGGTTAAATTGTATGAAACGATTAAACTTTTTATTATTAGGCATTCCCTCCTCAATTTATGAGCGCTTACCATGGGCCACCATATTGTTCAATGGACCAGTATATCCACTACCGTAATTTCCTGCGAACAAGGCGCTCGGCTGTTAAGGCGCAGGTCCCTAAAATCACCCCAACAAATTCAAACGTCAACAGATAAAGCGCACCGCCGAATAAGGCGCATGCTTGAACGCACACAGAAGAACACCAGACGCCACCCGATGTAGGTACATCGCCACAAAGGGGTCATTTTGTTGCCTTAGAACAATCCCACTATTCCAAGCAGGTTAGCTGGTCCAGGGTAAAAGCAATTTTTTTTTATTTCGGGGGCTCCATTTTTTTGAAATTTTCGGGGGCTACTTTTTTAACTTTCGGGGGCTACTTTTTCCATTTCGGGGGCTACTCTTTCGGGGGCTACTTTTTTTCCATTTTGGGGGCTACTTTTTCATTAATTAACAACAAGATACAATTAGCTGAGTACTTGAGTTTATCTGGCACGCAAACAATGTATGAAAACTTCAAACCAGTACAGTCACAATATCGCACGAGGTTTACTTTGCCGATACATGTATCACTAGAACTGCATGCATGGTAAATACAAGCTCTATGTAGTCTTGGCCCAAGACGCTAGTGAATCATGCATATATTTGGAAATCAGGTTGGCGTAGCGGTTTTTTACTCGCCTTCCACCGTTGTGACCCGGGTTTCGAATCCCGCCTATAGGCCAATATAACAAAATCCTGCCATATTTATTACTGGTGACGTACCACGTACTGCCTGAATCCTGCAAAATCCTGCAGTGGGTTTACCATTGATCTATAAAGCCGCCAAATATTGAACAAACAGCTGCTATTAGTGCCCTATTACAACAAGGGTCTGCACACATGACCCTTAGTATGCAATTGTTTCCAATCCTTGACACATAACTTACACCTTGACTAAAGCTATATGGGGCAGTGGAGCAGTGTGAAAGTAAAAAATAACCTCAATCTTCCAAAATCCTCATTTGGATAAATACCCAAGTAACCTCAATACTGCAAAATCATCCAGCAATAGTTTAGGCCTTATGAACTGGATCCTGCATTATCCTCTAGTGACAAAATCCCCTCAATCCTGCCAATTTCTACGTTGCATCAACTTCCAAGTGATCTCAATCCTGCCAAATCCTGCAATTTGCAAAGATAATTTTGGAGGTCGGATTCAGGATGGTTAGGGTTAAGAATGCAAACAAATTAAATGTACTCACAATGGTGACAGCTTTATGGGGTAGCTTATGCTTCCACAGTGGGGCCACCAACAGCATCACCTACGGTAAAGAAGAAGAAATACATGTATATTTAACCTCCCAATTGCACACAATTGATTTAAAGATAGGATACACCATTTGACGACATCAAACAATTTCACTTCAGAATTATTAAGAAATATCTTACTTAGTTAAAATTAAATGATTATAGGCATCCAGCAAAATGATTCCGCTAGATGTCCTGTAATTGTTCCGAAAAATTGAATTTTATAAGAAAAAAATTGAATTTTAAAAGAAAAAATTGAATTTTATAAGAAAAAATTGAATTTTATAAGAACAAATTGAATTTTATAAGAACAAATTGAATTTTATAAGAACAAATTGAATTTTATAAGAACAAATTGAATTTTATAAGAAAAAAATGAATTTTATAAGAAAAAATTGTGATCGGTATCCGGCGATCGCGAAAAAAACAAAAAACTTTTTTTCTTAGCATCCATGATTGTAAAACTTCAGACAGGTCAGTTAAACAATATTTACGATAAAATATAACCATTCCAAAAAAAATTCAACCCAGTCCTAATAACTCAAGCAATTACCAATGGTGTATACTATTTTTAAGTTAACAGACAAGAATAACATTCTTTGATACTCGTTGTTCAATATCAAACAGATTTACTTGTCATGGGTATTGTTTAGCCACAAGACATTACTCACCCACACGGCAATCAGACAGGAGGCAAAAAATGACGACAACAGCATCTCATTACCAAAGAGAAGAACGTAACTCGCTACAAGTCCCAGCTGAAGAAGGAAATAAAAACAAATTGACGTTTTCTTTTGCATTGCAAATGTACATACATTTTCAATTTTTCAGATCTAAAACTTACTTAAAGGGATCGTATACGTTTGGTAATTATTCTAAAAATCAATGGCAATAAAAACTTACTTGGTAAGAAGTAGAGCAGCTTTGGATAGTATAATGCATTTTTAGAAACTTTTCACTTCGAAGTACTGCGGTTATGGAAAAAGATATCACTTTTTATCTCCAAAAATTTGAATCTGAGAAGCGTTACTGCAGTGACGTTTCTCAGAGTGTGTATTCCAATGCAGATTATTCTTCCTGCGTGGACAAAACCGTTCCAGAATTTCGGCAATATCTCAAAATCGCTACCACCTTTTGAAATGAAATGTTTACAGGTTAGTTTTATGGTATATATCTATAACTATATAAGATTGAAACAAACAGTGGGTTCCAATTACCAAACGTATACGATTCCTTTAACTTCAATTTTTTTATTTTTTTATTTTTTTAAAGTCGTACTTACACTCTGGCCTTGAATCACACATCGGAGTTTCCAGCGACTTGTGTAGCCCAAGATGTAAGATGCACAAACAGCAAGAGTCTTGATAAAACAAAAAATCTTAATAAACAAAGGAATATTCTATAAAACTAATACTGTATTAGCTAGAGCTGTGCATCAGAACCGGGTACCCGAGTATCCAACCTGTAATGCCAGAAACTCCGTTTGAAAAGTAATGCGCAGAGTAGTTTTGGGGGCAGAGTTCGTGTCCTATGCACACCCGCGCATGAACTTGGTTTTTCGTGTTTCTTTTCAACGACTGTTTCCTCTAGCGGTCAAAACATGAAACATGAAACAGCCATCAAATTGATAGTTGCGATGCCTCTTTCATATGATGGGTTTAATAGTGAAATTGATCTTATTAGGACACGTCTTTAGCGAAGATCGAACTTCAAGCGGGGATTCGTCGTAAGTCCTAAGATGAGTCGTAAGATAAGACAATTTTCGTGAAATCAGCCCCAAGACTTTTATTGGCAGCCTTGTAGCCGATAGGAAACACAATTTACCTCAAAGGAAAGTCTTTAGAAACTATCTACCTTACCTTACTTGTGTTCATGCACATATATTCAAATAAAAACTACAACAAATATGCAGAGTTAGGAATTACAATCAATCTTGAAATGAATCTTGGAAATACATGTACAAAAAGGCAGGGATGTAGTCAAGTCCATCACAAGTCCCTGTAAGTCCCTGTAAGTCCCTGTAAGTCCCTGTAAGTCCCTGTAAGTCCCTGTAAGTCCATCACAAGTCCATCACAAGTCCTCCAGTTCCAATTCAAATCACAAGCTATTCAAATGAGCTTTGACAAAAGCATTCCTTTGTCATTGTTCAACCAGTTACTTATGACTGGCTTTATGACTGGCTTTATGACTGGCTTTATGACTGGACTTGTGACTGGACTTGTGACTGGACTTGTGACTGGACTTGTGACTGGACTTGTGACTGGACTTGTGACTGGACTTGTGACTGGACTTGTGACTGGACTTGTGACTGGACTTGGGACTGGACTTGGGACTGGACTTGGGACTGGACTTGGGACTGGACTTGGGACTGGACTTGGGACTGGACTTGGGACTGGACTTGGGACTGGACTTGGGACTGGACTTGGGACTGGACTTGCAGGGACTGGACTTGCAGGGACTGGACTTGCAGGGACTCGAATACAACTCTTCAAAAAGATATAGGGTAAGAAATTCCATCTAAGGATGCAAGGTCGTGATGACACTGGATACCAGTGTGTGCAAAATACCTGTGTCATGAGAGCAAACTGTGCAAATTGCCATGGTAACAAGAAGCTTGCAGTGGCAGCGGCAATGAGAAGACTGTGCATCCAGCCTGGCTGCCGTAGTCTAGCGGCACATGGCAAGAACAAGTTTACCAAAACGGTGACAAAGAAAGGAAAAAAAAGAAAAACAGAAAACTAAGGGTTACGGGTGACAGCAGTCCGCAAGAGAAGTTGTGCATATAGAGATAGAATGCCATAGCCCAGTGGGTCCAAACCCTGCCAGGAACATGGCATTTGTGCCCCTGGGCAAGACACTTGACTACAATTGCCCAGTGTTTTTAGTCGAGTATTTTCTGAGTACTTTGTTTACTACCAAATATTGAGCTGTTTGTTGTGAACAAAGCAAGACAAACATTGACAGTAGACAACATATACAATGGAATATTAAACTCGCGTGTGAGACGTAAACAACTCCTTTTATGGTCATTGGCGCGTGCGTCGCGTGTACTGCGCGATATCACGCAGATGCAGATGCAGATGCAGCGAATGCGTTGTGAATTTAGGAACATGAAATACTGACTCACTAGTAGTTATTAATGCGCATGCCTCATAATGATTTTAAACGGTCAACCAATTAAACGATAAAAGGCACTAGATTTCATAGGTGTCCAAGTTTTATGTGACACTAAAAAATTGTTTAATAACAGCTAGCCATGTCTTTAGGATCAGTTTAAAACCGGCCACGTGACGGGCTCTCGACCAATAGGAATGGGTAAAATAAATGTATTTATGAATCGATCTTTGTACCTCAGTGTGTGAGTAACAAGAAACATCTGAAGTACAAATACGGGATAGGCAACACTCTCTCGTAGCGGGGGTGTCCATTGAACCCTTGTGCACTAGAAACAAATACAAATAAAATTTTAGCAAATTTATAGAGATCGTCGTGTTCTGAAGTAAAATTTTCTTAAAAGCGTTTGGACAGCGAAGTGTTTCCATCAGGTGTCATGCGTGTCCAAACTTTTGTTCAAACAACTGTTTTCATCGTCTTATCGATTGCACAAAATATTTCACCGAATACAGATTCGGTTACCACGTCCCCCATAGTCTTGTGTGCATTTAGCTGCAGCGTTTATCCAAAAAGAAAAATTGTTGAATCTTACTGTGCACATAACGCAGTTGGAATACCGAGCTGGATTATTCCTACCTCGCCGTGATTGTAGAAGAAAGCAGCGACCGTCAGAATTCCCCCAAGAAAGCTGCCTGAGAGGTAGGAGGCTAGAAGGAACATGGTGCTCATCAATAAACCGTTCTCGGCGAAGATGGCATTCACATAGAAGACTGCAATGTCACCCATGCCTGGAAATTGAAATCAAACACGAAGGAAACTACTTGAATACATGTAGACCTCTCTCAAAGACAGCCATGATCAGAAGAGGGGTTCGAATCCAGCTGCTGGCCATATGTGACCCGCTCCATCAAAATCAGGAATAAGTCTCGAAATGACTTTTTGAGATATGCACATGGTGAGAAAGGGAATTTAATAAGCTTTCTAATGATATCCATCACAAGTGTGTATCTGTTTAGGTTAACGAGTTATGGCTTGATGAAGATGACAGGTGTATATTTATTTGCCGAATCCACATATCGAGAAAAACAGCTTTGAAATAAACAAAATTGACCAAAATCATACGGACAGCGCACACAAATCCTCTTTATTTTCATCTTTATTGATCGATTTTTACATACAAGACATTTAGGACAATAATCTGTGATAACTGCACTTCCTAAAAAATACAATGTTCAGAAAATCGACTTGGTCACGATTTTTACCCATGCGTTTACTTCAACGGCCGATTGCGTAAAACGGCCTCAGCGACTTATTCCTGATTACGATGGAGCGGGTCACATATGTGACCGTCTACGGCGAAAGGGCTGTAAAGTACATGTAGGCATCTGGACGTTTTGAGATATTTTGAAAAATGAAATCTACAAGAAATAAGCTTTAAAATGATGTTTCTGGCATTTCGTTCATCCTCCTACTGGTTTCTTCAGGCTTACGAGCTACAGTGCCTTGGGCGCTTTTGAGGAATCCTCGGTTTCATTGCCGAAAAGAAATAATAATAATAATAATAATAATAATAATAATAATATAGCTGGTATCTACGGTTAGCTACAACTAGTAACACTAAAATGGATTTTTTTTATTTTTTTTTATTTACATTTTTAATGTTTTTTTTTATTTTTTAAATAAGGTCTGTCGACTTTACAGCTCTTTTGTCATGGATGGCCACATATGTTGTGTCCTTGGGCAAGCTACTTCACATCCACTTGCCTCTCTCCACCCAGGAGTATAAAAGGGTACCGGCATTATATTAGCTGGGGAGTAACCTGCGATGGACTAGCATCCCATCCAGGGGGAAATAGAAATATTCATAGTCGTTTCGTGCTAGAAAAACTGAAGTTAAACACCGACCCGATGAGCCACAATTGGCTCATAATGATAGGCTTTCACTTGCTTACTTGAATAGATCTCTCTCAAAGATGGCCATCTTTGTAGGAGAACTGCAAACCCGAACCTTGCCTATTCATTGATACCAAGGAACATTCCTTAAATTGCCCTCTTCAGGTATTTTTAAAATTGGTTTTCTCACCTTCGCAGTTGAGGACTGAGCTGAGGCCCCTGCCCCTATTGACGGTGTAGCACTGTCGGGTTACGATGCCAAGTTTCTTGGTGATTCCGTCGTACAGCCTGTAGCCTGCTGCAAGGGCAACCTATCATAGTGATTAAAGGTAGTATTATTAGTAGCTGGAATTATAAGAAATACGTGGATTCGGAGATTGTATTTTATAGTAAATATCGTTTAACTGACCTAGCTGTCTAAGTTTCACAATCATAAATACTGAGAAAAAAACAAGAAAAAAATGGCGTTCGTTTTCAACCTTGTTTTTTTCGTTATCGCGGTCTGGCGATTGTGATTTTAAAAAAAAAAAATTCATTTTTTCGGAAGAATTAAAGAATATATAGCGTAATCTTTTTGCTGGATGCCTACAATCATTATTTATTTACTTTCCAATAGGTAAGATAAGTATTAATAATATGATAGTAAAAAATTTTGATATCTGGAAATGGTATATTCTACCTTTAACCCTAACCCTCCCAAATCCTCCAAATTCCTCATTGCAAAATGCAGGATTTTGCAGGATTGAGGTCACTTGGAGTTTGATGCATTGCAGGATTTTGCAGGATTGAGGTTACTTGGGGTTTTACCCCTGCAGGAATATGGAGGATTCAGGTTATCAGGCTGAATGTGACACACAAGGATTTTGCAGGATTGAGGTCACTTGGAGTTTGATGCATCGCAGGATTTTGCAGGATTGAGGTTACTTGGGTTTTTACTGACTGCAGCCAGGGCAAGACTGCAGGATTTTGCAGGATACAGGCTGTATGGTCACCAGTGACCAATATTGGAGGATTTTGCAGGATTCAGGTTACTTGGAGTTTTAACAATTTAGGAATTGGAGGATTTTGCAGGATTCAGGTTATGTGTAAGTAAAAATGGGTAGGGAGTTAGGGTTAATAGGAAAGTAAATCATCATTATTAGCTGACCAAATGTTCAATTTTGTGTTACTTTTTCCAAGGACTGCTGAAGCCTAAAATTTGAATCAATAAGCTTTTCTTAAAAACAAAGATCTTGTTAAGATTTAATATTACATTCCAACAGATTTACAAATATGCTCCCCCTTCCTAAATTGAATAACACAACTACCAGAATACTCAGAAACAGTTCCACATCTATGCTAGTTGTACCCAAGTGTAAAACTGATAGATACATGAAGTCCACAATTCCTGTTTTAGCTAAACTTTTGTAATTCTTAATTGTTTACAATATAGGTGCAAGTGAGTACTTTGTGGTAATTTTATTCTTTTACTCTTGTTAACTGGTATGTAACAATTTTTAATTTTTGTAAAGTGTAAAACGTGGTTATTTCAGCTACTTTTTTGTGGCTGCCTACCTCGTGTTTTAATACGAATAAACCAGAATAATAATAATAATAATATCAGGACATCTCAATTTATTTGATTTGTATATTTCAGGTCAGTCCAGTTAAAAAACAGTCAGTTTTATTATTTGTTATTTTGCGTGTCTATAAATACACAGACATTAGCGCTCGATAAAAATCACGTTTGTGATTTACGGAGCACGATCAAAATTGGCTTCACCATGAATAAGTTTAACAGTGCAGTACGTAATTAAATTGCCAGTCTCTCTGCTAACCTCGGGGTACAAGTTGAACCTCTTCAGAACGTTGATGGTGCTCGGGTACTCCGTGATGTTATCGTTCATTACCTCTCGCAGTCCAGACAGGAAGGAAGGTGCATTCACCATGGACTTGTAGTAAGAGTAATACAAGCCCTACAGGGGAACGGCAAGACATGTGTAGGATGTTGTTATGAGCATTTTAGGAACTTGGCCATTCTATAACACAGCTGTTCATCCCTGTTAGTACATGTACAATGTGCATCTACAACTTCTTATACATTGTACACTCCAATAGTGTATTTAATTCTCTTCATCAAGTTGAACTTCATGAGAGACTGGGGCTGTTTTCCAAACCCCAGCTTCGTCTTTGTCTCAGGCTTCATTAATGCAGTTTAGCAATGGGCTGAAGCCAGAGACGAAGCCGACGCCAGGGGTTTGGAAAACGGCCTAAGTTACACAAAAATGCAACACCTTGAAAAAGTAGAAGAATAATAGGACCAACTTTTGTTCAAAAGTAGGACCATAATTTGGAGAACAAGATCAGGATAAAAGTTCAACTTTTGCGGGCTTTCGGGAGTAGTTTTTGGGTGATCTGTGATACTCGCCCATGCCCACAGAATTATAAGCCTCATTTGGCATGTTCTGCACTCACAATTAACACTTGTGCTCCATCTGGATCTAAGCGCTTGGAAGTACAGTTGCAGTATTCCAGTTCCCAAATATGACAGTGTGTAACAATATTATGGAAATTATTCAGTGAGATTTCATTTTTTTCAGAGATGCGGGACAAAAACAAAAGTAGGAAAAGTAGAAGTGATATAGGGTATATTTGGTCCAAAATTCAACCCAGGAAATTAACAGTGGGTTGAAATAGAAGCATTTTAATGATAATTTGTGACAGTCCAAATGTTGTATACGAGAACAAAGAGAATTAAGAGATACAACTCGGCAAGATAAAGAAGACCCTTGCCAATGCTTAAATAATCATCTAGCGATCATACCATTTCAGTTCTAAATGTCATCTCCCGCTCCAGGTCCGACAGATGCGAGAAGAAGCGATCGTTCTCAAACATGCTGGATATATGTGAACTAAAAAAGAATTTATTATATATTTGTTTGGAAATTTTAAATTGCACACAAACAAGCTCTGAACATGAGGCGCGTATGAGGTACTCATTTAAAATGCCCCTAGTGAGAAAAAAACCCCTAAAAGTGAATCAATGAATTCCATTGGTGACCATCCATGACAAAAGGGCTGTAATTATAAAGTTGCCAGAGCTTATTTTGAGGACTAATAAGAATTTTCATATTCAGTGTTACTTGTTGTAGCCAACCAAAATACCAACTGTCTTGTAATACATCATTTTAAAGCTTATTTCTTGTAGATTTCATTTCTCTAAATATCTTAAAACGTCACGATGTCTACTTTACAGCCCTTTCGTCTTGGACGGTCACATTCAAGAAACGGAAATCATCAAAAACCAGCAACACCACATGCCTTGTGAATGGTGCCAATACACGAGCACTACAATACAATTCACCTTTTGCATGCTTCTGCCTTTACAAATGTAATCGTACCTTCCATGCACATTAGCATTGACTTCATTTTACTAAATGACATATATTTTCTGCAATGAGAACATCATGCAGTTTGCAAATATCTGGCTCAATAAAAACAAATCTCATTGTTTTGTGCAAGGATTACGATTATTAATCTTTTGTTGCTTTGTTATTTATGGCACAGATGTTGCACACACACATGTTGCTATTTGGTACATGGACAGCTATTCAGAAGACGGAATTCGCATTGAGGTGATGTAAAATCAATGGTGCAGCTGTCACATGAACTACAATAATGCAGTCTGTTGACTTTCTTCTGTTGAATGACACCTGGAGCTCTGGTTTTTTCCCCGTTTTTTTCTTCTATATTATTCGAGTGTTCCTTTTTATTTCTATGAGTTCTCATAATCTGTTTTTCTTCTGCAGTAGGATCAATCAGTCAGTGAGAATATACAAATCGTAAGAAAATACAATTTAAGTTGCACTCGTAGTCTCGTAAATGTATATGGCTAAATTAACCCTTTCTCTGTTTACTCTTCATACCACTTCAACATGCACCCCCATTAAAAACCTGTGTATAAATCCTTCAGTGCCCAGCTGGAGTGAATTGCATGTGCCACTGCCATGCAGTGATCTGCCCTAATAGAGGAAGGGTTAAATACATTCTAAAAGTACATACACAGTTTTGTTATTGCAGTGCGAGTTGAAATTACTGACCAAAACATATAGTTGACTAACAATACGTATCTTCACCATATGCAGTCCACAAAAAGTATAAATCGTATTAACCCGAACCCCAGGATTCAATTTAGACGGGTTCCATTTAGACGGGTGCACGCATGCACTGGTGAATGTACTTTTTCCTCTGTTCATGTACACCTCTGGTACATTGTTCACGCTGTGCACATACTTTAGTAGGCCTAATTGCTGTACTTTAGTTTGACCAAAAAAAAAAGATTCCTTTTCTTGGCTAAAGTGTTAAGTTATACTCTTTCCTAGAGCAAGGCTAAATCAGGTAGGCCTTATTTAGTATTATAAGTCCCAATTAATGTTCATATTTAAGCAAATTGTGTCTTACTTACCTGTGAAGGATTCCAACAATTGAAGCTGTTGAAGAAACAAAGAAAATTTAGGATTAGAATAAACCTGCAATGGGGAAAATGGTCATGTCCAGCAGTAGACGCTACTCATGCTGCTGCTAAGTTGATGAAGCTCCAGTCCTACTGCCCTAATTAATGTTCTTTTTCATTTTCAATTTAGGTCTGTATTAAGTACATGAAGTATTCTATTTGCAACAATTAGTAGCCTATTACACCTTATTTTGTTTTTCATAAAAAATTGTTGTACAAAATTGGTAGGCAAAATTGTACTGTCCGTGTCCAGATCAGGCCGCGAGACTTCAACTCAAGTACGCGGCCGGGCCGTTTATATAGCGCGGGACAGCCGGCCGCGGTGACCGGCACGCGACGTGGCCGCTCGCACGTCATGCACGTCAAGCACAGTTCAAGTTCCAACTTACCCATGACCAGGGCACCAAATATCACACCCTTCGGCAAGGATTTTAGATGCACTGGGTGGCTTTCATTTTTGTCATTGTTTGATCTTGTGGTTGAGGCCTTCGACTTGACAGATGAGGGGTCATTTTTTGATTCCAAGCTTGTCGTCTGCTTCCTGGATTTCCTACTCTTCACCGCCATTTTGACAATACAGCACACGTACGTACGTGAGCACGCGCACACACACGTGTCCGCAAGTACGTACGTACATGTACGTGAACGCGTCGCGTCGCGCGCGCGCGTCGGCGCGGCAACCAACCCAGCTACACTTTGGACAGTTTTCCAAACCAAGCTTTTATTTCCAAACTGCATGAACGAAGCCACAAACGCGCATGTACTATGAATGTACTAATCATGTCAACATATTAAAACACGGTGGTCAATTTCCTCCCAATGACAAAATGTAAACTCTTTTTTTTGTGGGGGGGGGGGGGGGGGGGGGGGGGGGCAGTAATATTTTAGTAAGATGCTCTGTGGTGCAATCTAAGGTATTTCCTGGCCACTTTCCTCTGACTTTTTTAACTGAAAGTGCGTGGAAACGTTTACGACCCTGCCAGCGCCACCAAGTAGGCCAATGGGTACTGGGGATGAATACAAAAGGGGGTTGGCGTGGAGGAGGTGGGGGGGGGGGGGGGGGCGCACTAACATGAACTGTTTTTGACAGATATTCGGTGTGGGCCTATGGCAGCAAGAATTTGGCAGCTATAGATATATTTGGCAGCAATATTTTGTGTTCATGTTGAATGATAGTATATTCAGAGCAAAAAGCCCTGGATATATAGTTTGTGTCCGGGGGGAAACCTTTAAAGGGACAGAATTACCGTCCACATATACCCTGGCCCGCTGCGCGCCAGTTGATATTAGAATATTTTCCAAACCCCTGGCTTCGGCTTCATTGTGGCTCCAGCCCATTGCTAGACTGCAGAAATGAAGCCTGAGGAAGACAAAGTTGGAGCTTGGAAAGTGGCCGACCCATGACATAAAGGTCAAGAAGTTCGTTTGCGCTGTCTGCATTATATGATTAGGGGTAATTTATAAAATGGGCTAATACCAAAACACTTTTAAAAAAACTCAAGTTGACAATGTGTTCAAAATATTTTTTTCAAGTAATAAAAAGAGATTAAGAATACTTATAGATTGAGAAAGTTGTGTAAAATACAAAGAATTGTGTATATTATAAACGCCAATTAAGGAACAATGATACCCTTTTTATATAGTCGACCAATCAGTCAACTTGTCAGCCACTTTGTTATTTAAATTAGTTCAATGCCCTTATCGTACATAGCAACGGCGTGGAGTTGCTATGTTGTCACCCATGCTGCTGCAGTAACCGCGCCGGTCGACAAAAAACTTCCGGAGGGACTTATTTTGTTTTTGTGACGGTAGACTAGAGTAAAAATTATTAACTGATTCCTAAATCATTCGGTGGTAACGTTCTACTTGACCATTCTAAATATTTGGAGGCTTTATATTTTAACGTTTAGTTTTTAACTGCTTTTTCAGTCGAGCAGCCAGTGGCAAGTATTGAAAATAATGGTGGACACCGCAGTGAGACCTGGTCTGCATTTGCAAACGGACACAAATGCCGGACCCAACAGTATCGGACATGTTGTACTGAACCGGCGCCAGCGACAGATGAAATTCCCTCATCTACGGGGTCGGTGGGACGTGGACAGCTTCCAGTGTAAATTCAGCCCCAACCTGGTGAAGTACCACGACGACACGCTAGCTCCGCTGCGAGACAACGTTCCCGTGATCGACCCCGTCTCCGGGTTCGTCTCGGCCGCTACCGATGTTGACCGCAACACGGGCGTGGACCGCATGCCGTCCATGCAGCAAGTCGACAGTACCCCGAACACGGTGACACCCCTGTCGCCTCGTCCGACTACAACCAAAGCCCACAGGGAAAAGGAAACTGAAAAGGACAGGGGGACGTTTGTGCCAAAGAAACCCCTCACTCCGCAGTTTTCCAGGGCTAGATCTAACCCGGAAATGAGACTTGTCAAAAGCCAGTCAGATGTGACACACATATTGAATGATCCTGGAACATGGGCAGGCAGAAAAATTAGCGACGGCTTTATAAGAGCAAAGTTGGGAGGTTAATATAATATTGCATCTCATATTGCAAGATTAATTTGAGAAAAAAATGAAGAAAATTGTGTTTTAACTTTGTTAACAAATGATGATAAAATAATCACATAATGTTTTATTATTATATGCTCTATCCATGCAAATTTGCAAGTTTTAAATTGTTGTGCTATAATAATTGAGTGGAAATGAATTTAATTATGTGGAGTATCCCTAAGTAATAGTCACAGAAAATTAAATGTCGGTTATAACTTGAGTACATGTACAATAGTTGTAACAATTTTATTAGTACAGTCTGAAATCACAAAAAGGCAAAAAACCTGCTGATAGTGAATTACAGGCATTAGGTGTAACTTTACGATTATTGCTTTCCATGCATTTTGTTCATTTCCAATGATAAAACTCTTGAAAAACGACAAACGTTAACAATCAAACTTGTTAAAGTTTCAGCACAGTGGGTATTGCGCTTTTTTAAAAGAAGATGGCGAAAAGAAAAAAACACATTCTTCTGATGAC
Source organism: Crossaster papposus (assembly GCA_037893245.1). Classification (NCBI taxonomy): domain Eukaryota; kingdom Metazoa; phylum Echinodermata; class Asteroidea; order Velatida; family Solasteridae; genus Crossaster; species Crossaster papposus. The sequence goes on along the minus strand of JBAIAA010000322.1, from coordinate 1,686,243 downwards.
GAAACAAGATGTTGTCGATCAGTCGATCCAATCGTAATGTGTATTGCCAAAAATTTGTCAATTGAGCTGTCATTGGAAATCAACAATATTTCTAGTTTTATGCAAAATAATAGTATTAAAGCCGAATGAAATAATTTCACATGATTTGACTACTAGTATGATGATCTTTAATCCAAGTAACTTAGCTTTTCATAATATTTCAGGTTACTTTTGGGATGATTGCAAAGTTTCTTAGCCACTAATACTTGGATGTACATTAAATTGCAGGATGGACAAGCACAGCTGACCCAAGGGAAGCCTCAAAGGAGAAGGAAAGAATTTGGAAGCAGATTCACGAGCGCAACATCAAGAGACAAATGAGTGTAAGGCTAAGCGCTATTAACCAGTTCGCGCCGCGCCGGAGGACGTATATACACGCCACAGTTTTTCCCAGATTCAAAACGAATGACGCATAAACACGTCACCATCAAGACCGGAAATGTCTGTCAGCAGCGAGCAAGGCCATAAATGCTCGGTGATGTTAAAATAATCCTGCCGCTAACTGGTTATATTAGGAACAGACCATTCTATTAGAACGATCACATTTTGCACACAACGACCAGTCTAACAGTACTGCCTCAACCGACTGTGTCAAACAAAAATCTCGTACCTATAATTTTTCCAAAGGTGGGATATGTACCAGTCAATTAGACTGGTACATATGCGAAGCCGCTTATCATTGAATGGTCGTCCTTTTATTTTCTAAAAGTACTAAATATTATTTGTATATTTTATATTATATTTGTATTAATAAACTGTTTCAGGCTGTTGACAAATCTCCCAACTGGAAAGATGAGGCTGCCTTGCGATACATTTACACATCAGCTGCCCAAAGGTGATTTTATTTACTGGTTTTCAGGCTTAAAGTTAGGACACATATATTGAAAATGTTTACTACCGAATTATTAAGAAATATTTGACTTAATATTTGAAAGTAAATAATGATTCTAGGCATCCAGCAAACTGATTGCGCTAGATATCCAGTAATTGTTCCCGAAAAATCGAAATGAAAAAGAAGAAAAAAAATCACGATTGTGTGGTGAATATTCCTAACCCCACTGTGACATTAACACAGTTTTGTGTGCACATTTGGTATTCTTGTTAGTTTCTGTAGTGGAAACTGTCCGGCCCCGCTGACAAATCGAAACGCTTGTTTGTGTTTATGTACAGAGCCTCTGAGGATGTTGACTGGGACAGCAAGTTAGCCCCTAAGATTCTTCCCCCAGCCTCCACGATGGAGTCCCAAGCAGATCCTGTATCTCACTGCTTCACTGACAACAAGAGATATGATCCAAGTGCTGCAGCTTGGCAGGTAAACTTATAGGGTAATCCAAGGCAGCCACTCAGTTAGAGCAGTTCACATATATGGAAAAGACGGTTTATGCTTTACTGGAATTTTCTGCAGCTAATAATTCAACAGACATTTGTACACTAAGATATAATGTTCCCATTCAACGAATTAACAAACTGTTTCTATATTTTAATAAGCTGTATGTACTGTACTTTAAATACAACCATTATTCAATGTTCGTATCAAGTATTTATTTAAATTTGTCTACAGAATCTTGGAAGATCCTGGGATTGGTTCCAAACACGAGATGGACATTATATACGAGGACCTATAGCATTGTAAGACACTTTGGGCTGCTTTATTATTATTATTATTATTATTATTACTGTGTTACCCACGTTACTGAGTTACTGAGTTACTGAGTTAGTCTTGCATACGCACTGTGGACCTCCGAACAATATAGGTCCACACGATGCAGGAAGAGGTTACGGTTTGTGGACTTGCCCAGGTCAAACAATCCGTTTTTCAGTTTCCGAAAAAGAGTGCTAGAGGAAAAACGGGTTAGGGTTATATATAGAACAGATAGAAGGAACAGCAGAGAGGCCCAGAATCAAAATTCGAGGGTAAATTTGTTTTTGGGAAGCGAGAAAAATTAGTATTTAGTCAACGTTTTTTAACTACACGAAGACAAAGGAATGTCAACAGTACGTATGTAAGGTAAAGCTGTGTGTGTTACCCACGTTACTGCGTTACCCACGTTACTGTTATATTTCTTTCTGGTAATGAAACCAAGGATCCCTCAAAAGCGCCCTAGGCAATGTAGCTCGAAAGCCTGAAGAAACATGTAGAGAGAAGACAATGAGAAGAAGGTATATTTTTTAGAGGTGGGAGGAAAACCCCAGAAGAATATCCTATGGGAAAACCCACGGAATCAGGCAGGGACTTAAAACCCAATCCACAGATTGGCCAAGGCGGGATTCAAACCGAGGTCACAGCAGTGGAAGGTGAAGAAAAAACTGTTACGCCAACCTGACTCCCCTTTGTTAATAGTAAAATTAGTAAAACTTTGTTTTGCTATTTTATACAAAAGCACACAGAAAACCATGTCATAAAATTGTCTTTTGGCAATGATTTGATTTGATTTAAACCGATTTGTGTATAATTAACGAGATTTGACTGTACTCAAACTTCATCCTACCAACAGTTGTAGCCCACATAGGAAGAACAATCAGATTCCCAACTACGCTGGTTGCATAGGAGGAGAAGGGGAGAGAGAGGAACCACACAAATTATTCATACCGACTACCGTGCTACGAAGTCTGGTTCCCAAATACTCTGACACTGCAAGGTAAGGATATATGTGACCTGTTCCAACGAAACACGGACTAAGTCACACAATGTGTTTTATTACAATGTACTCTTGAAGTCATTTTGGGGTGGATTCTACCATGTTGGGGTTTTGGGTTTTTCTGAATCATGAACTATTTATCTACAATCTCCCCAAATTTGGACATAATCTGTCACCCAGATTGTTGAGGTGTGACCGGGCTATGGCGATGAATGAATAATTCATTGACACATGATCGACAACCCACCAATCGGATGATGAGGATATTTTCAAGTGTCACCATCATGTACATTACATGCACACTTTATATATGACATGTATAAAGGGTTTCTCATTTGCAATATGTAAAAATGTAGAGGTTAACCTCAATGAATTACGCAAGAGCTGCAAAACTCCTATAAATTGTCTTTCCGCTTTTTTGTTTGGACTATAGACATGCTAATATTCCAGGCTACACTGGGTGCACTCACTGGATAAACACTGAACCAGCCAATCTGAATGTAGGCATACCAAAACCCAAAACCACGGACAGATTTCATCGGTGAGTAATATTACCTAGCTCACTGTATTGGGTACGATAACACGGGTACATTATTTAACCCCAACCCTCCAGGGTATTTTGGCTAGAAACCCTGCCAAACGCACCAGATTGCATCGTTTTTGTCAGTGACTTGGCTGCAGAGTGCAGTGAGATCCATTAGGTCAGAAATCTCAAGGTCAAACTGCTTCAGAGTCTGTAGTCACAGAACGCAGCAGAATCCATCTCTGTTAATCGTTCAATGAAGATTAGCTCTCATAGTCTTTAATAGACTGTGGTTGTTAGCTTAATCCATCAAAGTGCACCAGACATTTTTACCTGATGCACTGCGCTGTGTCTGGCAGGGTTATGGGTTGAGCTATAGGCTTCATGCACAAGTACCCCCAGGCACAAGTACACCCCCCCTCCCCTTCGACATTTAATGCATTGCTAAAGACAGCTGACACTCATACCCACAAACACTCGCACAAAGACACGCAGCTCTGTTTTGACCGGCAATCGTGGACGGGGTATTGTCCGACCGTCTTCCCTCTTTTGTTTATACTCTAACGTTTTTTGATGATCGCCATAGGATTTGTACATGGGAAAAGATCGTGGACGTTGTGTCAATCGTGGACCCATTGTTTGAATCCATATTCTTTTGTCCGACGACCACGATTGCCGGTCAATACAAACGCACAGCTCTATATTGTATACCTACTGCAGAAATTCCATTGCAACTGTTTGTTTGTATTTTGTATGCAAAGGTTTCTGAAAAATAAAAATATATTCATGAAAATACCATTCTTAACGAAGGTTAAATCAACTAGAATAATTTGGCCTTGGTCATTCGCAAGTGTTTCAGTAATGAAATTATATTTATTTATTAATTATTTTATTCTACAGGAGTTTGCCAGCAGAACTGAGCATGTCGCCTCACAAGCGCACCGCACGAATGTCTCGCATGATCACTCTGGTGCCTCCGGGAAACCCATTCAACACCATTGTTAAGGAGGGGCAAACACTGGAGCAATATCACTGAGCCTTACATCAAAGTAAAACAGTGTAACAATGTAGGAAGTCACCCAAGTGGAGTGCTGTGGTCAATTGGTTATCGTGTTCGACTTCGAACCCTGATGGGAACATATATTTAGTGTTCCAGACCCATGCGCAACACACAGTGCATTTATCCTCATATATATGAGGCTGCACTGAACCAGTTTGCGTCAGGATTATTTTAACATTCCCGAGCCGAGGCGCGGGATTATTTTAAACAAAACTCGATCAGAGGCGGGTTCAGGCAGATGGTATCAGGAAGCACACCCAGCATTTCCCGCCTTGCTCGCTGCTGACAGACATTTCCGGCCTTGCTTGTGACGTGTTTATGCGTCATCCATTTTGAATATCGGGAAAATTGTGCGTGAATATACGTCCTTCAGCGCGAACTGGTTAAAATAAAGGAAGGAAGTCAGAGCAGGGTTGGCATTATGGACTACATGCATCGGCAAAGATGAAGTAGTTATGTGATTAGGGGTAATTGAGGCAATCGATTGTAACTGGAGGAAAACACGATTTAAATTAGGGAACTTTGAGAAAGGCTCAAGTCTGGAGAGATACAGGTTTAGAGAGTTAAAGCTGTACGCTAGGAATGGGGTCCAGATTATAGAGACAAAAAAATGAATTTCTACCAGCCCCAGATTGCTTAAAGGGATCGTATAAGTTTGGTAATTACATGTACTCCAAAAATTAATGGCAATAAAAACTTACTTGGTAAGAAGTACAGCAGCTTTGGAGAGTATAATGCATTTTTAGAAACTTTTCACTTTGAAGTAATGCGGTTATTGAAAAAGATATCACTTTTTATCCCCACAAATTTGAATCTGAGAAGCATTACTGCAGTGACGTTTATCAGATTGTGTATTCCAATGCAGATTATTTTTCCTGCGTGGACATAACCGCTCCAGATTTTTGGCATTATCTCAAAATTGCTACCACCTTTTGAAATGAATTGTTTACAGGTTAGTTTTATGGTATATATCTATAACTATATAGGATTGAAACAAACAGTGGGTTCCAATTACCAAACGTATACGATCCCTTTAAATATTGCCGTCTGGCTTTTTGGCCTCGCTCCGTTTTATAAGATTTGCAGTACTGAAGATTGTAAAGACCTTTAAAATACATTAAGACAAGGTGTTGGTTTAATATTTCATTGTAATTTAAGAACAAATGGAAAATGACAAGTTCCGTCACGGGACTAGTTTAGAATATTACAACATGGGGAGATTAATGAAAACCACCAACTTTGAACAAGTGTGTGTTTTTTTTATTAGTTACTGTGGGGTTAATTCAGCATACCAGTTATTTTTGTAAAGAATGACAATTGTTTTGTTTAATTGTACATAACGTTGTTTTTTATTTTAGACCCAGCTACTTATTACGACAGTTTTATCTGTACATTTTTTAACACAAAATGTATGGTGGATTTGTAATTTTACTGTGCATTTTTTAAATTTTATGCAAGATATAGGTGCAGTGTTTTGTATTGATATATATTTTATATGATCTGCTACTAATAAATGCAGGCAATAATAGCTTGTTCTGCCTTAATAATTTTCAGAATTTGAATAAAAATGTGTACACATTGTATTGTCTAACAATATTTTGTGTGTTTTGATGCTTTTTTCTTCCTTCACCCTCCCCCCCCCCTTCCCCCCTCCAAAAGAATAATAATAATCTGGAATGTTCGGGTAATGAGGCGCGACATTACAACTTCGTGAAATCAAATTTAGGAATTTCCCCCTAAAATCGGCAGTACATGTATTTGATTGGACACATGTTTTAGACTCTTCCATTTCCCAATGATGGTTGGACATAGTAGATTTCGTCTTGGAGCATATACAACTTTGTGAATTAAATCTATTTTTGTTTCTAAAGAGAATGTAAGATAACCCCTTTCGGCGCCCCACGTACGTACATATCCTTTAAAATCAGCAATAATGTGATTGGACAAAGATTTTTGGACTCTTCTATTCCCGGATCCCTGCTGAGGCTGAAAATAGTATATTGTGTCTGGCTTCTATGCGTACGTTACGCGATTTTGTTTATAAAGTAAACTGGCACCAAGCTAATTGTGTAGAAAACGTCTGCGCGCGTGAGGTTTTTCACAGGTCCGGTACGCGCCAACTTAACCAAACATAAATGCCGAAAAACACTTCACATAATTAACACACAGCGGTGATTTTCAGTCGCATTCAGGCGCATTCTTGTCTCTATTTGTTAAACTGTCAATGGACTCCATTAATGTAGACGAGGTAAATATCGCCGGCTTTGCCTTTGAAAAGTGTGTTATAACATAACATTACATGGTAATAAATAATGGGTGAAATAAAAATAGAAATTGGTGGGTTTTTTCCTAAGATTCTGGCATAAGCATAACTCCATAAAAAGTCGTTAGGCCTAACGTAACGTAAGGTACGTAACATTAACGTAAATAATAATTAATACGCCTGTTATACAAGGGGGGGAGTGGAGGTGGGAGGTGATCACTTCCCCCATGACCTCACACAGACTATAGCCGGGGGGGGGGGGGGGGGGCATATAAAGTTAAATTATTCATTGTTGTTGTAGACCTAGCTGGACATGCTGGAGTAGCCTCCTGAATATTCGGTTGGGAGGCTATGACTATTCACGTAGGATACATTTGTATAGGGGCATAGGTTTTAGGCCTATATTATAATTTAAATTGTTTTAAACTTTGGTTTGTTTTGAACTAAAACATGTGTTAAAGTTGAACTCAGAACTTATAGTCTTAGTTGGGCAAGTTTAGGCCTAACGTAGTACATGTATATGATGTACTATACATTACAACTACATTGTAGTACTGGTACGGTACTGTCTATAGTATAGGCCGAGGCCTAGTTTCACTTTGTTAGCCTAGCTTAGGTCCAAACTGTTAAAGTAGGCCTACGCTAACGTTTTTTAGGCTTTTTCACATTTTCAGGGGTCCATGAATGTTTGCTTGTGGTGGGCGGGGTGGTGGTGGTGGGTGGGTTGGTTCAGGCCCGATTGTAGCGGGCAGCAGGTGCACATAATCATTGGTATTAATACCACACATTAATTGTTATCTTTAGGCCTATTAATTATAGTTGTTCTAGGCCTAATTTTACTAAATACTAGGCCTATGAATAATATTTTTTGTGTCGGAGCAGGGTGGGGGAGGGAGATTTAATTCACTGAAACCCCCTCTTAATGGATCCGCACCTAGTCTCTTAGCGACAACAGTACTATTTATATTGTATTAAATTGGCAGGTGAAAGGGCTATCTTGGGTGCAGTGTGAGAATGAGACTTGTCTGAAATGGAGGAGGATTGGCAGAGAGGATGTCCAAAAGCTTGGAGAGGAGTCTTGGTTCTGCCATATGAATGCAGACACTGCACACAACAAGTTGGTTATGATTGAATTCATCCTGTTGAATGCAGTATTTCTGATTTGTGGCCTGTGATTTATTTTAATTTTACATTTCAATCCATTCTTTCCAACATTTCAATCCATTCTTTCCAACTTTTCTTAAATTTTCATCACTGTAACCGAACAAAAGTTGTTACGAGTCCGGTTGTAACCAATGAACTGATAAATTAGTTTTAAACCCACTAACCTCTATACGTTTTTTTTTATTTAGGCCTAGAATAATATCTGTACAATTTAAGAAATTTTGGTAAAGGCTAAAATTAGCTTAGCTGCAGCTTCCTATAATGAGTAAAATAATTTGAATCTTATCTACTCATGACCCAAGATTTTTTTTTTCCAAACTTCCTTAGCAACTTCCTCAGTCATTTCCTTTTTGTTTGCCAACTGACAGGGATGAAATAATCTACTATACATGTACTTAAAATGTTCAAAGAAAATGTAATTCATTAAAAATTGTATATAGAAACTGTATCACTTCGACTTTATTTGTTGTTGTACTACTGAGACTAAGGGTATTGTCACTTCCAAAATTAAATATAAAAACAACGAAAGGTATAAAATAATACTTGTTTATTCATTGCAATTTTTTGGTAACTATTGTTTAGATGTGAAGATCCTGAGGAAAATCATAGGGGGACTATACACACAGCTAACATGTGTGGCTATCGCTACATCTTCAGTCAACTGCCTCAGGGAACTTTGGTCTGGGCCAAGATGCCGGGGCATGTTCGGTGAGAATCTTAAATGAATGTGTGGAAAAGATCTGCTGATTAAAAAAAATAATGATTTTAAAAATAAACAAATACACAAATAAACAGAACAACAACAAACACAAAAGTCGTAGGGCATATCAATAGTTATAAATTAACAGCACATTTTCTCATTTGTTCCGGCATGAAAATGTTACTATCTCGATCTAAAAAAACAATCGTTTGATAAATTTTAATTCTATATTAGTTACACACAAGTGAAATAACAATCTTTCCCAATTCAGTTGGGAAAGAACACGGTTTTCACATTAATTATTTCACCAAGGCCTAAAGTGCATGGTTTAAAACTAGAGAAGAGATTCATCAATTGCAGGTTAAAATCATATGATTCAGTCACATGTAAACTAGCTCAAGTGAATTTTTTTATTTTGTTTAATAAAAAGCAAGATATATATTAGGCACATATATACTCACCCCACCCCTTATTTATGCTAATTAGTCATTGTGTTTTCAGCATCTCATGAATTCTTTTCAGATATCTAGGGAGATATGTTAGGTACGGTAACAAAAGTCTGAAGTGTGTATTAGGTAGAGGCACAAAAGGGGTTCTGCTCTGCCTTAAATCATGCTGGGTATACTCTTTCTTTCTCTCTTTTAACAGATGGCCAGCCGTCTTGTCTCCGGACCCCACCAATGGAAAGTATGTGGTGATCAATGATGAGACGGGGACTCCTTCACAGTATCATGTGGAGTTCCTCGGTCAGCCTCATCACACGCATTACTGGGTGCTTTGCGGCAACGTTGACATCTATGGTAGCTCGTCCTATCCTCAATCACAGAGGGTATGCATGACAATTCATGTCATATCTGTTATGCCTCATTTCCTGGCGAATCCATATTTTTAGATTTGCTTTTTGCCTATAGCAGCCCCCCAAAAATGTTATATCAAAATATAATTTTATTATAAAATATTTAGTTTTATTGCAGTATTTTCTAACTTGAATTAATTAACTCCCAATGCAACATCTCCCTATAAATCAGGGCACTATAAGTTCAAGAAAAAAGTCTTTTTAAAATATTGTTATTGAATGTGTACATGCAGTCCCCTAATTCTGCCTTAATTTTCAGCAATTTATTTAAACCATTTTGGAAACTAAATATGGATTGGGTTTTCAGTTCCTACCTGATTCTGTTTTGTTTTTTCCAATAATATATTCTACTGGGGTTTTCTTCCTGCATGCCTCTGATTATTTCTTCTCGCCTCTGATTATTTCTTCTCATTGTCTTCTCTACGGGTTTCTTCAGGCTTGGGAGCTTAAAGTGCCTCATGGATGGTCTTGGAGATTCCTAGGTTTCAGTAGCAAAAATAGTATAAAATAATAATAATAACTTGACCACAAACACTGGACAGCAAAGTCACTGCCTTAAGTACCTTTAGTGCTTCTTGTCTCTGCAGAAATCAAAACGTAAAAAGTCTGTCTTCTCAGCTTCGGCCTACTTTCATCCCAAGAGTGACCATTACACCAAGAACCTGCAGTCCTCGATTGAAGAAGCAGAGCCCATGAGGGCATTGACTTGTCAGGAAAGGCTGGCAAAATGCGTCTTTATTTACGAAGCAAAACCAGAGAAAGATGAAATCATGGGACAAACTACAGGTAAGCAGATTAAGATTAAAATTTAGATAACATTAACTAAATAAGATTATTTAAATGTACCAAGAGGATCTGCAAAATTTAAAACTTACAAGCCAGGAAGGAGGATCACCACAAAGGGATACTGTAACGGAGAAGTGGAAACATGAGTAAGATCCAAACTGCTTACTGGCTGGAATGAAGTTAACTGAATGAACAAGTTAAGTATTGGAAAGAACAAGTGGAATACACTTCATTAAATACCTCAAATGTTATTTATTGGTAATGTATCACTGTTGAGTTTCATTCTATAAGAAGTTAACAAAAGTAAAATAACTCTGGCACAGAAATAGAAGTTACACTGGAAAAGAAGGCTGTGATTGGCATCCAACCAGACAGTACAGGAACAAAGAAGAGAGGAAGACCAGCCAAAAACAAGAAAAAGATTTGCCTTTCTAACTTTAATTGTGATGCACCACCAATCAAGAAATCAAAGGTAAAAGTATTGTATGTCATTCCGAGTTTAAAGTAGTAAAGTTGAAAATAAAATACAAATAGTTTTACTATTGACATTTATGTACATGTACATAATCAGTACTGTGTTGCACCATTATCAAACTGAACTGTTTTTCTCACATGAAGTTATATGCCAAACACTGATATTTCTTTGGAAGTGAAAAGTTAAGTTTTCCCAATGATTATACCATGAAAAAGATTCTGGTTTTTGAGTCTTTGTAAAACCTCTTGCGAGTACTTTTTCCAAGGTAAAAACCTACTATTTACATTTTCTGTGGCCAATTTTAAACCTTTCTTAACCTTTTTATTACTGAATTTGGTGTCTCTGCCCACACAAATGCAGAAGGTTTCGTTCAGCAGTCGGCCTCAGCTTCATTCCATTCATCACGACGACCTATCGTCGTCTGATGATGAAACCCCAGCCCAACAGGTGCCAGTGCTTATCACTTCTAAGGAAGAACGACTTCAGGCAGATATTCAGGTGCCTTGATGTAATGCCATTCACAAAGTTTAGCAATAAATTGACTGGATTGGGATTTGAACCTGTAAATTTCAGATTATTATTCATTTACAAGGCAGTTTTCCCTTTTGGGCTATTAAAAAAGTGAAATTCATTACGATTAATTAAGGTCAGGCAGTTGTATATAATTTTAATATTTGAATTTTCAAAATGTTCAGTATGCTAGATAAAGAGTACATACTGATGAGATGGGAGGTACTTTAATAAGCAGTTAAATCGGTAGAATTGTGTTTGTGCAGGTTTTTTCCTAGGGATAAATTATGTGTGATAAATTCTGTATTAGAGCAGCATAGCGTAACTAATACTATTACTGTTGTTTTTGCTCGGGATCAAAAACTATTTATTATGTCACTGTCTATTTTGTGTAACACAATAATATTGACGCTTTTGTTTTTGGTATCGTGATTCAGCTACTGAAAAAAGCTGAGGAGAAATTTGAGCGGCATCTCGCCAAGTTTTCCTCGCGTCACGGGATCCCGCTGAAGAGCAGCGGTCCACAATGGCAGGGTCGTCAAATCAGCAGGTACCAGGTATACATGGCAGTACAGGAACGTGGCGGCTACAACATGGTAGGCTGGGCACCAGAGTTGTATTCGAGTCCCTGCAAGTCAAGTCACAAGTCCAGTCACAAGTCCTTTCATAAAGCCAGTCCCAAGTAGCTGGTTGAACAGTGACAAAATAATGCTTTTGTTAACAGTTAACTTGAGTAGCTAGCAACTTGACATGAGACCGAAGGACATGCAGGGACTTGCAGGAACTCAAATACAACTCTGGTAGGCAATTCAAGGATCGATTTTCAGATGTGCTGAACTCGGAAATTGTTTCAAGTGCAGTAGTGATCAGCAAGTCTTTCTTTAGAGTTGGTTATGGATTGTGCTTTAGTTTTGGTTGTTTCATTAAAAATTATGGAACTTCAAGACTGTGGACTCCAAGCATGAATCCAGTTTATAGGTGTGACGTCACTTCAACTTGAACCACGCGCTCTTCGAACGGAGTGAAAGGTAAACCATTGGAATCGGACGTTACAACGCGCTACTTCGCATTTAGCCATTGACCTCGGGTAATCAGTGGTGCGTGTGCATTATCAGTTGTTTACCTAGGCACATGGACTAGCTACTGTACTTTATTTGCAGTCGTCTCTTTTCAATTCAACTGGCAGCAATAAGCTGCATTACTGCCACTGAAGTGTTTCCGAGGACGGTTTCCTTATTTAATTTTTTTGTCTACATCATGCTGTACTGTGTTGCCTGAATTTTACAGGTGAGTGCCAACCGTGCGTGGGCCAAAGTTTATCATGAAGCCTGTGGGACAAGTCCAGGCTCAAATCATCAGTCCGTCAGCAGTGCAGTCAAGACATTCTACACAAGGCGAGTAGTGATTACTCACTCAGAAATGGATAACTTGTCAATCATTCTAATTGTGATATGTGCAAAGTCATTGAAATTAAAAGAGTAGAATGTTGACAAAGAAGCTGCAAATGAGTTTGTTTATTTTGTGAAATCATGTACATTTATCTCTCATTGATAGATTACCCCTTTATCAGAGTCTTAAACTTGTATATAAACACTCATCGTTGTAAGTATTTCAAGTAAATACATAAACCCTATCATCCTTGGGTTAATGTACTACAGTTAACTCAAGTAGTGTTTTGTACATGTAGTATTAGGTGACGTTAGGGTTAACAAATTCCTGGATTTTTCTTACTTGAAGTAAGTCTGAAAACACGCATACAACTTGTAGATAATTTATTAGGCAACTGAATTCAAGAGTAAATCGTGAATATCAGCCACAGAAATATAATTCAAACAGCAATATACTTTTATTTTCCCAATTAATGATTCTTAAATGCAGAAGCCTGTTGCCTTATGAACTGTATGAGCTGCGCTCTTCCGGCAGATCTTCCAGTGAAACCGCATCAACTAATAAGACATGGAAGAAACATGTAAATCATGAGGAAAAACACCTGAAAGAAAACAAACCACACACGTTAACATCAGCATCAGCCGCACCCACCGCAGTCAAATGGCAGGCTAATACCATAAGTACACCAGTCAACCAATCCCAGTGCCAGGCAACAACTTTCAGCCAATGGGAGAGCTTGGGAACATCTGCCAGCCAGTGATTGGAGATATACATGTCAGCTTTGAGCCAATAGATGACATGGGCAATTTCCGTCTGCCAATTAGAGGAAAGACTCGTGTTTCTAGTCCGGTAGGAGTCCAGGAAAGTTCAGAGTTTGCACAGGAAGAACAGTGCTTCAAGGCTGGACAAGGAACTACAGGTTATGCAGATATCTGTTACTGTGAAATAAAAAACTTAACTTACAATGCCAATGATGATATGACAACTAATAATCATTAATTAGGGTTTGTGTGATAGAGTATATGCATTTCAGAAATGCATATTGAAAAGCGCCTTTTAATAGAACAAAAGGAGCCTTGCCTGACATAATCTGTGTTTTTATCATTGTCTACAACTGTAGAAGGTTCAGTTCCAATAGATATGGAGCTCCTACAAGAAGAATCGACCCAAGCCTTGCAGGAGCTACAGGCAATGCAAAACATGTTGAGCAGCATCCAGCAGCAAGATGAAAGTGCTGCAGTCAGTGACTGCAACATTAAGATGCTTGATAGACCCACACACATTGGTAAGGTGCAGAGGTTAATGCTCGCACATAGGGTCTTACAAGGGTAACAACAATGCTACTCGATTCCCAAGTTCCACTTTAGAAATGTAGGCCCCTTAAGCGTAATACTATGGATTTTGAGATTGATGAAGGAACAAAGGAGAACAGCAGATAATTAGGCACACATGTACAGATGCGATAAAGTTGCCCATAGATTGCAGTTTTCCTACAGATACCTCGTTGGAAGTCGCCTTCATCATCACGTGTCTTGGGTTTCATATTCTAATAATGATCATGCGCTTGGATTACTTATGGTACCGTTTTCCCTCTTGACTGCATCCTCATCAACAGTTGTTCTTGGGAAAGACACTTTGCTACAATTTCCTCTCTCTAAACAGGAGTATAATGGGTACCTGTGAGGGTAGAGACTACGTACGTACATGCGCTGATCTTGAGCTGCTGCTGAAAAGGTCTCGTTCCTAGTGAACAGTGATAATAATTGTAAAGCACTTTGTTACACTACATAGTAGAGGTGTAAAGCGCTATATAAGCACCAACATTATAATAAACTGTATACTAAGAATAATTACTATCTAAAAGTTTGTCGGTATATATGTTTACACAATCGTGAGTGAAGAGCCCGGCAGACAAGCGGTTTCAATTGTTATCAGTTGTAACGCGTGATTTTCTTCATTTGAAATTTATTGGTCATTCCTATGACTGACAACTTTATTCAGAGGCTGAGCCGAATGCAAGTCCCCTTTCCAGAAGAAAACCTGTCCTCCTGGAGTTCTATTCCATGCAGTATGGAGATGAAGCAGAATGTTCGGTAATGGTCCAAATAAACAATCATACTTTATGCCTACTCATACTAACCATTTAACTGATTTGCTATACTCCCGACAAATATAGTATTATTATTAATACTATTAATTCTTTCTGGTAATGAAACCAAGGATCCCTCGAAAGCACCCTAGGCACTGTGGCTTTCAAGCCTGAAAAATTATGTAGAGAGAAGACAATGAGAAGGTACAGTTTTAAAGGTGGAAGCAAACCCCAGAAGAATATTCTGGAGAAACACAGAAGAATATCCTGGAGAAACACAGAATCAGGCAGAGACTGAATACCCAATCCACAGTATTGGCCCAGGCGGGAAAGAACTGCTACACCAACCCGACTTCCCTTAAGTGTATAATGACAAACTTTGCAGGTATCAATTTGTCTTTTTATAAGTTTTTCTTGTAATATTCAGAAGAGAACAAATGACGACACGCGCCTCGTTCCAGACATCACAAATCCAGGTTCTACAGGCGACACCTCACCCTCCGCCCTTCCAAGGCCTACCGCTGACAGGGCTTTGTGTCCAGATGTCTACAGTAACATCATCCTTGATATGGATGCCATGGGGGATGAGATAGACCGAATCGATGATGAGCTTGCTCAGGATCTGATGGAGATCTAAGATCACCTAGATGAGGATACTGTGGGGGGGGGGGGGGAATTGACCTACTTAAATTTGCTAAGATTTGTTAGGATGTTATGGAGACCCGATATCACCCAGATGTCTACAGTAACATCCTCCTTGATATAGATGCCATGGGGATGAGATAGACCAACTAGATGATGAGCATGCTCAGGATGTGATAGAGATATAAGATGCCATCCTCCTAGATAGGGATACTGTGGGGGTAAGATAGACCCAGGCCATTCGAACATTGCTAAGATTTGTTATTATTTTTGTGTACGAGAGACAGTTTAACAAAGTGTAGAGTTATATATGTTTCTGTACAAGGTCTCAAGTCTTCAAGAACATTCCCACCAACAAAATTCATGACTGTTCAACTCATCACATGCATACTGTACTTTTTAAATGTTTCTTTGTGGAACTTTTGTCAAAGCAAGTGTGAGAATAAAGTTATCATTTTACATTTTATGTGCCAATTAGTAAAATTGCCAAAGTTTAATATCCAAAGCGCTTTAATGAGCCTAATGAACAGCCGTGCCTGTGCCCTGCTATTTCATTAATTGAAAAGATGTTACAAAAACTTAAATCAAAACATGTATCTGTTAGCATCAGTAAAATGTTCTAAGGTTTTTGTATAATAACTTATTGAAATCGTCAAATGTTATGCATGTATAAAACCAAATTTAATAAATCCAATCATCGGGGAATTATTTTACCGAGGAAAAACAAAAAGAAATAAAAAACAATTACATTGCACTATTATTATGACATTCATGTTTATTGGTAAACACTTTCAAGTTTGAAATGTTGGTCATTTTAGTTTGCATTAAAGATTTAGTACTCCTTTGGGTATCACAGGAATTGCATCCTGTGCATATTCTTCAAAGAGTTATTTGTGCGTTATTTTGTGTTCTGAACCTAAACATCTCAGATGCAGGATTATTGCAACTTCACGAACAATACAAATTAGTGGTGTATACATGTAGGTTAATATGTTGAAAAATCTGCATGTTGAACATTAAAATGACGATGACATTAAGTGTTGAAAATAAACTAATATACTATAAAATGGGTATAACCTTTTTTTTAATCAAATTTTTAAAACTTGTCCACAAGTTGATTTTTACATCGGCGTAAGTTAAAATAAAAAGTTAAGTCCCTGTAATAGGGCTAAACATGGAATAAAGTTTCACACTTAAACACTAACAGTATAACAATTTTATCAAAATAGAATTGTGTCACATAAATGTTATTTTTATGTGGAGAATTCCTTTATTTGCATTATTTTGGCTACTTGTACCAACAAGTAACTACATGTACCTAATAGTTCAAACTTCAAGAGAAAACAGTAAATCAAAAGCTTTTTTTTTTCACTTAGTGTGTCGCAGAGTTAGAAAATGCAAATTTTGTTAAATTTAATGTTATTGTTTTGGACATCAGGAATCCAACCTGGTCAATAACATATTGGCAGATACAAGTAACAAATGTTGACTTGGATTACAATGCTAACTTATTACTGTACATTCATGACATAATTAAAGACAGCAGTGGAGGATGTGCTTACAACTTACAACTTGGGACTGTTAGTCATGACCAGGTTCTTGATGTCTACCAGGGCTGCGTTGAGGATCACAAAGAACCGCTGGATGTCTGTCTCCTTGCTGGACTTGAATGTCAGCAAACATGGGAAAAAGCTGACAAGGTTAGGAGTAAAGATATGAAGGAGCTGTCAGAATTACTTAGTTTTCAAAGTCGCCTTGGACATGAGACTTCATTACCATCATGTTGGACCCTTGAATTCAAAGACTTACTGGTCATCAGTGATGGAATAGCATGTAGTATATAGCCATCCAAATGCATAGGGGCCACGGCACCGACAGGATAGCAAATATCCAATACAACTTGCCGACAGCTTGAAAAATCCTGCCGCTGCCACTTTGAAACAAAGTTAACAAATACAATTTAATTTGTTTACCACTGTTTATGACTTACTTGTTGTCTGCGATGGAATAGAATGCAGCATAGCCGTCCCTGACCATGGGTGCCACAGCGCCCAAACTCCCATTGTAGCCAGCGCAGCTGGTAGATAATATGAAATTCCCTCCACCACCGCTTAAGAATGGAAAAATATTGGGACACTTTTAAGTCCTAATAATTCCATATCGCTTTAGTAGTAATAATAATAATAAGCGGTGCTTATATAGTGTTTTATCACCAACGGTATCAAAGCTCTTTCACATTATTACCCCGGTCATTGGGCCCATGAAACATTCCAAATACCATATTAGCTCCCTGGGGAGTATACAGCTCGATGCTGCCATTTCGGCGCAAAGCAGCTAAATCAACCACAACAACCATCTCTGCCCTCACAGGTACCTATTTACTACTGGGTGGCGAGAAGCAATGAGTGACAAAGTGCCTTGCCCAAGGGCACACACACACCGTAGTCCCAGGCCGGACTCGAACCCACAACCTGCAGCTGAACCTACAGATTACAAATTCAATGCTCCACACCACGAGACCACACCTGTAACCCACTTTACAAATTACATATAAGAAGCTTCTCTTCAGACAATGGAAGTGAAAGGTTTTTAGTGTCATTTGATGGAATTTTATTGATGAAAACAATATATTTTTCGTTGATGACGCTCGCAAAAATCGCAGTTTCCACCTTAAAGCTATAAACCTTACTGTACACACTTGCTGTGTTGACTCGCCAATGTGGTAGTATTAACCAGTTCGCGCCAGGATTATTTTAACATCACTAAGCCGAGGGGCGGGATTATTTTTAACGAAACTCGATCCGAAGTGGGTTTAGGCCAATAGTGCCGGGAAGCACACCCATGCATTTCCGGCCTTGCTCGCTGCTGACAGACAATTCCGAACTTGAACTTGGTGTGTTTATGCGTCATCCGTTTTGAATTTGGGGAAAACTTTGCGTTTATATACGCCATCTGGCGCGAACTAGTTAACAAGCATACCTTTTTTTTCTTCAAACGAGTAACCGTGTTTTTTTGTAATCGGGTACCCGGTTTCAAAATTACCCGTAAATGCACACCCCTAGCCTACGTGCACAGTTAACCAAAAGGCTAGATATGAATACATTAATGCAAATAAGATGGCATGTTTATACATTTGGTACCCTATGGCGACCTGAACACAATGGGAGTTGAAAGGTCTCCACAGGGTAATTTCTATAGATAAATAGGTCTCCACAAGGAATTTCTTGAAATAGATTTTAGATTCTACTCAAATTACTTAAAAACTTGGGTTAGTGGGTTATTGTTTGGATTAGGGTATTATATTGGGTAAAAATGTCAACCCAGAACATTAATTGTGGTTGGAAAAGGAACATTTTAAAAAATGTGCTTGACTTTCTAACCATTTTGTACATAAGAGACGTCTCCGCAAGGATACACATTTGCAGAGATGTGTACTGTACCCTGAAATGAATGCCTAGCATTAGGGTAGTTGCTTAGAGGCGCATGCATGCGCAACATCAAGCTTTATCCACTAGATATGTTATTTAAAGGATGCAAGGATACAAATTTGCGAATGTGTGTACCTCTTAGTGTATGCAGGGTCTGTGTACAGTGCAGGCACAGGCAATCCTTGCTCCATTGCCAGAGCCTGGAGTCCAAACAGATGCCTGTCACAGCCTTCTGCATTGGCAGCCTCTGCCATGTTCTCATCGTGCTTCCTGACGGCTGCCAGGAATAAGGCTTGCCGGTCGGAATTCTTTTGAAAGGCAACAAGATATTGATAAATACCTGGGAGACTTTGCGCATTTCAATCGGTCGAGAGGCCATCACGTGGACAGTCTTAAACTGCCGTTGAAATGTTAGTAAGCAATGTTTAAGACTAGTATTTAACCAGTTCGCGCCGGGATTATTTTAACATCACTGAGCCGAGGCGCGGAAATCATTTTTAACGAAACTCGATCCGAGGTGGGTTCAGGGCAGGCCGATGGTACCGGGAAGCCCACCCTAGCGATTCCGGCCTTGCTCGCACTGCTGACAGACATTTCCGGTCTTGCTCGTGACGTGTTTATGCGTTATTTGTTTTGAATCTGGGGAAAACTTTGCGTGTATATACGACCTCCGGCGCGAACTGCATGGTTAAACCTGCAGGCCACATGCACGCAGCGCATGCGGCGTGCGCAAACGTTGCCTGCTTGATGAAAAAAAATCGAAGCAAAGTTTTCTGCGAATCAATTTTGCTGCCTAAAACTAAAATTCAAAGTGTTGACAGAAATTGACATGATTTTCAAAGTTGTGTATCCTTTTTTTCATCATACCCAAGATATCGATTGTTTTTTCATTTTCTATTCCTTATAAATAGTATTATTGACTAATTACTCACTGATCTGGTTGTGTCTACCATTGCCTGACACCACTCTAAGGCCTCCGATGTACATGTGCGCATAGTCTCTGTGCGTCCGTGATAAAACTGTCTTGTTGTGGCCGTTTCATAAGTTGCAACTAGCCTTCACAACAAAAGTGAAAAGAACAACATTGCGAGAGATGCAGTAGTTTTGGACCCTTCATTGTTTGTTTTTTGGTATGGCTGAAGATTTCCTGTCAAATACCTGAGTCATAGTGACATGTACGGCTTGGATTAAATTTGTTAATGTCTAAAAACACTTGTATTACGGTACTGTAATATAAATATACATGATTGTAACTTATAATGGAATTAAATGACAACCAATTGTCCCCGTTTGGAAAGCTTTACAGGTTCAGTACACTAGACTATTTGTCATTTGTGCATGTTTAATGTTTATTGTTTTAAAGCAGCAAAAGTGCTCAAAATCTAGAGATTGTATTATTTGGTATATGTGACCGGCTCTGCAATAAAGGGTATTAAGTCGCGCTGTGCACTATCATGTAATGGACTACTCAACGTTGAGAGGATAAACATTTCATCAAAATGTGATTTACATATTTTGCCATTAATGACATCTTTAACACCAATATTTTCAGGTTTTATTCAAAAAAATTTTGATTTTGATGATTAAAGTGGAAAACACGCCCATTTTTTGTTCATCGTTCTGTTGTTCTACAACAAAGCCGGATTTTTCAAAGCCTGTTTTCTCAGTTGTGTAATTTAAACTCCAAGGAAGTAATCAAAAGCAAACATGTCATAACTCCAGAACGGAAGTAGCTATGGAGCTATATTATATACCAACTGGAAGCTTACGCTGTGGGCTTTCCAACCATGTATATAACTCAATTTCACTAATTTGTGACATAATACCCATTATTGCAGAGCGGGTCACATATAATAGAGCTCCATATTAGCCCCTCCCATTTTGGAGATAATGACGTGTTTACACATTGATTACTTCCTTGGAGTTCAACTGAGAAAAAAGGCTTTGAAATAGCCGGCTCTGTTGTACATGTAGTACAACAGAACGATGCACACAAAAATGGTAGTTTTTGTCTACTTTATTCATCAAAATCATATTTTTTTTTAATGAAACCTAAAACTGCAGATTAAAAAGATGTCATTCATAAAAAAAAAAAATGAAAATCACATTTTAATGAATTGTTTTACTCTCTCAGCATTGAGTGGGCCATTACATGATAATACACAGCGCGAATTAAAACCCTTTTTTTTTGTAGAGCCGGTCACAATTGACAATCTTATCCCTAGCTCCTACTTACTTGTGATGCAGCATGTAGTATGCAAGCTGCATCGCCAACTGAAACACAGTATCCGGGTGGAGCTTGTACTTCTTGGTCCACTGTTTACCAAAGGCTCCACATCTGCTACACAGAACCTGAAGATTGGCGGCCTGGGGGTGAGACAGACACAAAGATATGAAGCAAAGTAACAAGACGTTTTCGTGGCGGAGGCTATTCTCGATAAGTGCATGCACAGTGGCGAGTCAGGTTGGCGTAGCGCCTCTTTCCTCGCCTTCTACCGCTATGACCTGGGTTCGAACCCCCCTAGGCCAATATGTGGATTGGGTTTTCAGTCCCTGCCTGACTCCGTGGGTTTGCCCCAGGATATTCTTCTGGGGTTTTCCTCCCAGCTCTAAAACTGTACCTTCTTCTCATTGTCTTCTCTCAACATGTTTCTTCAGGCTTGCGATCGAGCTACAGTGCCTAGAGCACTTTTGAGGGATCCTTGGTTTCATTACCAGAAAGAATAAGTAATAATAATAATGATAATCTTTCTGTAACATTTGAAGCATATTTGAACAAGGACAACAAATGGCCTCTACATGACCTTTGACCTCAGTAATCCGATGAAGAATTATTGTGGCTTCCCACCCAATGGTTACTGCATGCAAGTTTCACCAAAGCCCATGTTTCATCAAAATCCATGTTTTAATAAAAACGAAACCTGAAACTTTAATATAGGGGACGCAATAAATATCTGTAAAAACAAAAATGTATTGACTGTAATAAGAATCTCACGTTGGCAGTGAATGTGTTGAGGCCTTTCTCCATTGCCTTATAGATAGTTTCATCAATGGTAAAGACTAGTTCCTTGGGGGCTTGGTAGTTGGAGAAACCAACATACTCCGAGCTCTGGAGAGAATGAAAAGGATACAACTGTTAACGACAGATACATGGTTCCCACAAAAATACCTCAAGAGCAATAAAGAAATAAATGTCAAAATTGATATGAAAACTACTTCTTGAAGTTTGATTTGGTTAGACATTTACCTTGATCACTATCACATGGGGTCATCACCAGGGTTCTAGCCACGGTGGGCGGCGCCAGGCGGTACCTCCCGGCACTGCAAATTTTCGCCCGTCTCTAAGGTTCAAATTGGCTGTGCCGCCCGGAACCATTTTTTTAATTTTTTATTTTTTATTTTTGTTAATAAAATTATGGGCACAAAAGGAAGAGAGGAGATACAAAGTCACGTTAATCATGTTCATGTAGTAATTTATTTTATTAACTTAGCTAGACTTTCACAGAAACATGCAAAATTGAACTGGACCCCCGGCCGTGAGGCGCGATCGAGAGTTGCGCTCTCTGCGCTTGCAACGCTTCGCAATCTGATAATTTACCCGGCACTAAAAAGGTCCTAGCTAGAACCCTGGTCATCACACACTAACTGACAGAAGAATCGTTTGTCACAGTGCAGTGACAATAAAGTGTCTTTCTCAAAGTTCCCATTACAAATGTTAACAAATCTTGGTGTGGTTGTGGTATAAAATGGATGCCATGATTAATTATCTCCGCCCATCTCTGATGGCCGAGGATATGTATTCATCCCTGTCTGTCTTCATGTATTAGGGATTTTAACGAAACTTGGTGGGTAGACAGCTTATGGGTCAAGGATGATTCCATTACATTTTCAGATTGATCTTGATCCAGATCAGGAATCTGGATCACTTTCAATTGTCTTTTGACATTAAGAGATTTGTTTGTGGAGGTCAGCCCTTTTTCGTTACTCCATGTACTTACAGGCCACCGTCCTGCCGTCCGTACCAAGTTTTCGTATATGATCGTATTGAGGACAACAATGACGATGCCGTCTAGTGGAGCATGCTGTGTGAGTATAAAAAAGTGCAGCTTATTAGTGGATGTGTTTGAACAAACAATATTGCAATAGTTTAAGTATGGGAGAATGAGTGAATTATACAGCAAGAACAGGCATTTAGAGGGAAGAAATAAACAACGTTTGGACTAAACACCGGTATTGCGTAAGATTATACATTTGTTACATCTAGGGGGATGTGTTATTAGGTAACAATAATAGATCAAAGTGGGTGGACAAAAGGGGGCAGTGTACCCCTCTGCCACATATGCTGGGTATATGTTAACTAAATATTGTATATATTGATCCATTTTAGTCGGGCGCCACGGTATTTCAACCAATCACTAATGTCCGACATAGGTAAAAGTTCACATGTATGTACTCGAATACAATTGCACGCGTCTGAAACACTACAGCATTAATTGGAGATGTGAAGGTGTCGTTCCCATGTGTTAAGTGGGCGTGGCATAGTGGGCGTGGCCCAGTAGGCATGACCTAGTGGACCGGTATACTTACATCACTCGAACAGGTGATGACGCCACTTTTAAAGCAGATCAGACCATAGGACTTCTCAGCCCAGCGACTGTGCATGTTTCCCTTCATAGTCTGATCAAAGTACTGAAAATGACCACACCAACAAAAGACAAGTAGAATGTTAGTAGTCACCGATCGTTGTCCAGCAGAATCTTAACAGAATGTCAGATTGATTGAAGCACAACAAACATCCTTGGAAGGAGAATTTTATCCTCTTGTCTTATACCTGAAAACCCTTACTTCGACCTATGCACAGTTCTGTCTCATTTTTCCAGAACCCTATCACTTGAAAGGTTTTGATAGATAGGGTATCTGGTTTCGTTTTGGCACCGGGAGAGGGAGGGTTATCCGTACCTCCGTAGGTGTCTTTGGTGTTCCCTCATCCAGCATGATGGTGAACACACTCTGCTCTATGATGTCTAGATGGGATTGGTTGATGGGATCCAATGCTCGCAGGTGTTTGTAAGCCTGTAGGAGCCAATCAGATGTTGATTATGAACAAGTGCAACCAATTACATGTTAGCTCTCATTGCCTCAGAAGTGGCTGTTTATGCACTGGTGTGTAGCTGATGAATGTATCAAAGTACATCACATCAGGAAAAGGAATTTATTAAAAGTCTTAACCAAATTAAGATCTGAATAGATTCTTTTTAATACTTTTTAAAATCCACGGAGTTAAGTTGGGACTGAAAATCCAATAGAGATTGGATTGAAAGGCCTGAGAAATTTAGGCAAGCATCGAGTACATGTAACTATATTTTTAGTTCGGGGTGAGTTTGTTTTGAAAAGCCAACTCCAACTATCTAGGTAATATATAATACACAAACCAACAAAATTCCCGTACTTTTGCAAAAGAGGGTCTGTCATCAGCTGTCATAACTCCAATGCCCTGTCCTCTGGTTGCACTCAACTTCTTAATGTTACAAAGCTGCCTACACATTCAAGTGGAAGCAAACAGAATAGTTGTAATAGACACATTATAAGCCAGTTCAGTAATCCAACTGCGCATACACAAGAAGATTTGACTATTTTTTCTGCGAGAAACACATTCTTTGAATATGTGCAAAAACATTGCGGGTACCAGCAAATTAAAACACTTTGTCGTGTTCTGAAGTGATAATATTCAAAAATAATTGTTTTCAGGTGTCTTGCGTGTCCAAATTTGTATTTGAACTGAAGTTTCTATTGCACTAAATTCACTGAATACAAGTTTGATTACCACGTCCACCATAGCCTTGTGTGCATTTATCTTCAAGGTAAATATTGGAAAAAGTTACAATAATGGTGCAGTTGGAATATCACGGCCTTGTGGTCTGGAGCATTGAATTTGTGGTCTGCAGGTAATTAAGCAGGTTGTGGGTTCGAGTCCGGCCTTAGGTTGAGTTACGTATGCCCTTCGGTTGAGGTACGTGTGGCCTTGAGCAAGGTACCTTGTCACTCTTTGCTTCTCCCTAACCAGGAGTAAATGGGTACCTGTGGGGGCAGAGATGGCTACCGTGGTTGATTTAGATGCTCTCTGCGCCAAAATGGCAGCATCGAGCTGTATACTCCTCGGGGAGCCGAGATGGTATTTGGAATGTTTCATTGGCACAATGAGCAGGGGTAATATGTAGCGCCTTGAGAACGTGTCTGTTGGATACACGTGCACTTTATAAATATGCATTATTATTATATACTTGAGTACGTTGTTACGTATATGCAAATTTTGTGTTGAACTCAACTCGGATTTCATTTATTTTTATTCTACCTGTATATTTCTTGGGCAGGCAGGAGTCTCTCCTTGTCATCAATGGGTCTCATCAGAAAAATGTGGCCATTGCTGAAGACCACCACATGGGTAGGGCATGGACCCTCTTTCTCTGCACACAGAAAACAAAAGTGGATTTTCGGCAGAAAGTTTGATTGCAGAAGGAGTGCGGCAACAATCAATTCTTGAGACATGACCGCTTATAAACTCCCCAATACTTGGATACATGTAGGTCATTGAACATATTTTTCTATTAAAAAAAAAATACATGGTTTCATTGTTCTTTTCTCTACAGTTTTGTTGTCAGGGATTTCAGGTACTATGACGAAAGCTTTTAACATAACCGTCCCAAATCTGCCAAAACTCATCTCCCCAATTCGCAATTGATGAATTTTGCCTTAGATCCAGTAGTGTTGTTGTCATGGCATGTGATCCATCAACATCAACTAACATACTTCAGTGATAGTTCCATTATAGCCCATGTATACAAAGAAAAGTGACTGCTGGATTTTGGCAGATTTTTGGTCCAGTACCTGGGAGTAGGCCGTAGAGAATTAGGGTTCAAAGAATCCTTGTTTGTTTTTCAGAAAAATAAATTAGAGAGATTAGATTACATGAGACTAGATCAAACTTGTGTGCCTGCTTTGGTTTGATGCCTACCGGTTTTGAAATGGCGCACAAGTTGGTCTTTGGTTTCGCCTGGGATTCTGGTGCAGCAGAATAGACCATGGAGTTGGTTCATGGAGAAGACTGTACCAGTGCGGCTCTTCTCGACCACAAGCTTCTCTCTGAAAGACAAAACCCAAACGTTGGTTCATGGAGAAGACTGTACCAGTGCAGTTCTTGTTGACCACAAGCTTCACTTTGAAAGACAAAACCCGAACGTTGGTTCATGGAGAAGACTGTACCAGTGCGGCCCTTGTCAACCAAAAGGTTCTCTCCGAAAGACAAAACTCAAACGTTGTTTCATGGAGAAGACTGTACCAGTGCGGCTCTTGTCAACCAAAAGGTTCTCTCCGAAAGACAAAACTCAAACGTTGGTTCATGAAGAAGACTGTACCAGTGCAGCTCTTGTCGACCAGAACCTTCTCTCTGAAAGACAAAACCCAAACGTTGGTTCATGGAGAAGACTGTACCAGTGCGGCTCTACCAAAAGCTTCTCTCTGAAAGACAAAACTCAAATGTTGGTTAATGGAGAAGTCTGTACCAAGTGCAGTTCTTGTTTCAAGTTGGGGCCCCCGAATAGGAGAATTGGAGGTGGAGGAGGAGGGTGAATAGGGTGGTAGTAGATGCAGCACTTTTACCTTCTTAGTTTCTGGAAGTAGTCCAGAGTATACCAGGCAATAATAGCAGCTCGCTCGCACTGGGTGCCTTCCATAGGGGGCCAGATGTCATCGTAGGGCCCGACACCGGACATGTTACACTGGACTGCAAGTGGTGAACGAGTGTACAGGTAGGCTAGATCTTCCCACCACTGCTCGACCTATGGGCAAATAACCAGAGGGAACAATAGTCATGTAGAATTACTACGTACACCTCATCAATATTCATGAGCAAATTAGAGCAAGTCATTGGCGGATTCCGTCGCGCGTCCGGGAAGTAAAAATGATACGCTGCCATGTGACGTCATCCCGGTGAGTATCCAGCTTGCTGCCGCGCGGTATTCTTTTCTAGAACCCGCCTTGTAGACATGTAGTCTGTGGCATGTAATCTTTACGGAACCAGTCTCAGTATAACGTTAATAGCTGTCATAGACTGGCAAAGAACTTTATTATCTTGTGCTGAATAAAGATGCAAAATCTACGAAGGCCGTTATCATCAAGGTGTAGTAAAACAAATACAGCATGATTGATTTCTGGAAAATAGTGGGAATTACTGGTCCATCGATGTAGGTCAGTTTGACTACCTTCCATCACTTCGCGTCGGGGGAGGTAGTCGAGCAGACCTACACCTCGGGACCAGTAATTCTCACTACTTCCCCTCAAACCATGCTGTATTTGTATAATACAGCTGCAAGTATCGGCAATTAATCCAAAACTGTGCCACCATTTTTCCTTTCCAAGCTAGAGGTCTAGTTCTTTACCAGGTCATGTTGGTATAGAAAATTGCAGATGAACAATCAAGTACACTGCTCCTCCCAGGACGTATATACACGCAAAGTTTTCCCCAGATTCCAAACAGATGACGCATAAACACGTCACGAGCAAGGCCAGAAATATCTGTCAGCAGCGAGCAAGGTCAGAAATGGTGGGTGTGCTTACAAGTACCATTGGCTTTAACCTGCCACGAATCGAGTTTCGTTAAAAATAATCCCGCGCCTCGGCTCGGTGATGTGAAAATAATCCCGGGGCAAACTGGTTAAAGTTAAACTTCAAATACAGGTATACAATATATCTGTATATAAATTAATTCACTAGAAAGGGCATGATGTGATTTTGCATTTAAAGTAGACGCAGTTCTTAGCTGGATGTAATTTTAACAAATGATTTCCAAAATCACATCTATAAGCTCCAAATTCACATCTAAATGCTCCAAATTCACATCTAAATGCTCCAAATTCACATCTAAATCCTCAAAATTCACATCTAAATGCTCAAAATTCACATCTAAATCCAAATCCACAATGACATCCTGAATTGTTGCAAAAATCTAAATTCACATCCATTTTTTTGCAACTGGATGTGAATTTGGATTTTTTACGACTATAATCCAGGATATAAATTTGGACCATTTTGATGTGATTTGGGAACTTTTTTGTTGAAATCACATCCTGCTAAACGACCATGTCCGCTTCGAATACAAAATTACATTATGCCCTGTTTGTAGTGTTAAAATTAATTAATTAGACTTACCCAGTTTCTGCTGTTGCGGGCTTTCTCCAGTAATTTCTTGTGTAGTTTTCGACCCACGCCTTCTCCAAACTCGGCCACGACACGTTTGGTGTTCTCAAACTCCTCATTTGACAAGAAGGGTTTGGCTGTGGGTAAAAATATACGATTTGCTAGAACAGAGTTTTGTACACGAATATATAGAACAGTTCGTGCTATTGGATTCATCCCACATTTAAAGGTAGGATACACCATTGGTAATTACTTAAATTATCAGGAATGGATTAGGGGGGTTGTAGTTTATAGTAAATATCGATTAACTGACCTGTCCAAAATTGTACAATCATGGTTGCCGAGGAAAGCAAGAAAAATAGCGTTCGTTTTCAGCCGGCATTTGGTTGTGGTTTTTATTTATGTTGTTGTTTTTTTATATTTTTTTATTCAATTTTTTCGGAACAATTATAGGATATCTAGCGCAATCATTTTGCTAGATGCCTACAAACATTATTTACTTTCAAATAAGTAAGATATTTCTTAATAATTCGGTAGTAACATTTTTTGATATCTGCAAATGGTGTATCCTTGCAAACCAGTATTGGAAAAAGTTGTCCGAAAAATTTTGAAAAGTTGTTAGAAAAATTTGAAAAAGTTATCATGTTGTCAAACTTATGCATGATTTGTTCCCTAATTTCCCTCAAAATTGTGTAGTATAATGTATGACAAGAAAATGTATGTATGTATGTACGGATGGGAGATATAATCTGACATTCTTTTGCAGGCTCCCGGCATTATTTCACTGTACCATGAAAACTAAAAATTGTACTAGCACCCTGGTGTAGCAGGTCTAGGAAAGCGTAGAAATTCACCGAAACTCACTGGATTCCAGGTACTTCTGCAGTGTCTTCTCCAGAGGGGGGACAGGAAGTGGAGGGAGGGAGCCCTCTAACTGGAATGTCCCCTCCTGGCTGTCAGTCATGGCTCTTGGGGAAAATGTACAGATGTAGGTCCTTGTACGTATAAACCGTTCAATCGTTTTTCACACCTGTGCGATCAAATAATAAAAGCAAACAGTACTATCATTTTTATGGGTTTAATGGATTTTATGAGACCTACATTTACATAAAACAATTACGTTACATTTTTAGCTCTTTCACTCAGTTAACATTATTTCTAGGCATAAAAATGAAAACACCAACAGAAATCCAAAATTTATCAACTTATAGATAATACTTCCGAAGGCAATGCAAACAGTAGACTCGGACTTTGAAACTTTGAAGTCAATGATGACACACCACTAGCTATAAACCTAAAACGCATAAGATAAGGCCAAGTAAAAAAAAACATGTTTAGCGTCCGGGTTTAAAAAAAATAAAAAGTGGGCGGGGACACTAAACATGTTTTTTTCTTTTACTTGGCCTCAGAAGAGTAAATATGCATGATGTTTCAATTTTGTTGGGAAGTTGACCGCGTTGCGGAAGGGCAGATGTTTGCACTCCCCCACCCCTACCCCTCCTCCCTGACTCTTTTTTCTCCGCCCTCTCCCTCACAGAAAAAAACAGTGGCTATCGTTATTTGGGCAAATTTAAAATAAATGTTACAATAACAACAACAACAACATGTTTGTAGCGAATGCTTTGTGACGTCAAATTCGTATCGCAATCGCTTTAGCTTGAAGTACGAACCGGCCTTCACACGTTGTTACACATGTACACTGTACTGAGAGCAAAGGAAAGTGTGTGGCCCAGAGATGCAACTTTGTTGTAGATAACAGATGGGGACGTAGGTAGGGCATATTATAACCCTAACCCTGCCAAACGCAGCGTAGTGCATCAGGTTAAAAAAAGTATGGCGCACCTTGATGGATTCAGCTGTCGACCATTCAGCGTCAATATACAGTGTAACAAAACACAGTCTAACTCTAGGACTAGGACTAACTAAGACTATTGGGAGCTAATCCCAATTGAACAACGACAGAGATGGATTCTGCTGTGTTCTGTGACCACAGACTCAGAAGCAGTTTGACCTTGAGATTTCTGACCTGATGCCATGATGGATCTCGCTGCACTCTGCTCTGCCTCTATTAATATTACTAGTCAAGTCAATTGACAAACGATGCAATCTGCAGCGTTTGGCAGGGATTAGTACTAGCCAAAATACCCTGGAGCCTAGGGTCGATCAGGGTTACAAAAGTAGTGTCCTTGAATATGGAAATCTTTCCACAAGGCCTGTAACTCAAGAGCAAAACTTACAATTGTTTGGTCTGATTCCCATCTATCTACTGAGCTGAGTCATGAATAATCTAGGTCTACCATGGGCCACCATAGGCAGCTACGAGTACGATTACTAAGTCGCAACGACAAATGGACCAGACAAAATTCGTGTGTCTCACCATGGCATGCCCAGGGATGGTCTTACCATGGAGCTATCTGAGTATCTCTTCATAGCTCACCATTGTTTAGCAATTATTACTTTCTGATCGAAAATAAAACACATAACTATAGCTGCAACATACCGTAAACCGCAAACCACGTAAACCGTGGAATTTACAGGTCCAATTGGCTGCATAAGCGCAGTAGCTAGCAGTTTGTGACCCGGGTTGAACCCGTACCTGTATTAACGACTAATTATAAGAGGTTTCCGTTCAAAAGAATGCTGCCTACGTTACTGAAAGCACTTTTGAGCACGTGTGTTTTGAAGGATATACACATTCTACAGTCCTACACAAAAATAAATGCTAGCACTACTAGTAGCATCACTATCTTCAGGCTACAAAAAATGCCATTGGTAATTGCTTGAATTATCAGGATTGGTAGTACAGTGTATAGATTTGGGGGTTGTATTTTATATTAATAAATACCATGACCTAGGAGAGTTGATGGTTTCTGATTGGTCGAGACTCGATCGCGTGGAGGGGATTATCATGTAGTCATAATCCGGCTTTCAAGAAGAAGCGAATAATGTCCCCTGAACCAGCATTAATCAAGCGCATCATGTATTATAACACCTCACTCACATATTCTGTGTCTTGATTGGCCGAGAGCGCAGCACGTGTCACTTGCTATTTTTACTATTTTTTACTTGTGCTATCCAAAAAGACTATACCACGCAAAAAGGACTATGCGCATAGCAACACACGAAATATGCGCATAGCAACGAAAGCGTGACTGAAACCCAGACGTGTGTTTCGGTGCATTGCGTAAACATTGCTCTATCACTTTCGCACCCGTTCATCAAGGCAACAAAGTACACGTATGATCGAGAGACGTATAATTCGGAGATTTGTTGTCATTACTATACTTTTAGGAAGCTTAAATTGTGCAGAATCTGTGAGTGAGGTGTTATAAAACAAATATTGACTGCTTTATTTCGCGGTATAGTAAAACTAGCCTCCCTCGGTGATCCATGGAGCATTCTATTTTCCCTCGGCTTCGCCTCGGGAAAATAGAATGCTCCGTGGATCACCTCGGGAGGCTAGTTTTACTATACCACTCAAAGCAGTCAATATTTGTATACTAGCCAATGATTGGCCGAACTTCAACAATCCTACGGTAACTTATAACAAGGACTCGTCAAATCTTGATACGGCGTAGAACGTTTGAGGCTGGTCTATCATTAAACCTGTTGCGTTATGCAGTTGCCAACCTATTTCATTTATTTCTTTTCATTTATCATTTCGCAGGGCACAAAAAGAAAAATAGATACAAATTTACAATCATTAGAAAGTTAAGAATATTCATCTTTAACAGTAACAAGTTATCAAGTATTACTTTTCTTTTTACTCAAAGTAAACAAGTTACTACATGTAATATATATTTTCACTCAATTCATGAACAAGACAAGACAAAATACAAAGAGAATACTGCACGCCCCTGCGGGATTGCTAAAAAGTGAACTCAATTATCACTAAACAAACAATTATTACAAATTCATAAATTATGCTTGCAACATTCGGAAGGTGATATGAAGAGAAGTCATCGAGCACCGCCTACTATGTACTAGCCCAAACTCAGCTGACATTACAATCAAACATGTCAATGTGACATTGGACGAGACCAAGAAAATCCATTCAACCGACATTTCTCTGTCGACACGTTATACTGCAAACAGTGGTAAGTTTTGGGTGTGCCCTTGTCTATGTGGAGTTCTACCTCATTATATCTGAAGAAGATCTTCTCTGAGATCTTGTTAAGATCGAAATATTAAGCCCTCTTAACTTATTTAATTCTATTATCAAAAGCCTTGTGCATATCCGCGTCTGTGACTCGATCAACACATTATGTTCGGTTTTGGGGCAATTATTGTTTTATAAACCAAGTACATGTACATGTATATAGGCCAGTAATAGGGAGGCGATGCTTCGTCAGGAAACTATGTTCACATTTTTGTTTTTTTCTGTCAAATGATTGTGCTTCCAATATCACCGCAAAACTTGAATCAACACTTAGTAACTGAGACATGTTAGCGATATATTTGTTCAGTTTTAAGAACATCCGCATAGTTTGGTTGTTGGGGGCTATACTCCAAGAAATGCCATGATCGTCTGCGGACACGCATGCCAATCGGGGCAATTTACCGAAATACTCGGGCTGCAGAATAAATTATTAACCTCAGTTTTTCTTACTAAAGTCCAAACACCTTTGTTGAAGCAGCATTAGTTCTGATGTGAACAATCTGCTGCATCCATTAGAGCCCTCCGTACGGTTGAAAACCGGGGATAAATGGGAACTGTCAAAATTATACTTAGGCCTAATTTTGCGATCGTTTGTCTGGCTTTTCGCTTTCCAGCACTTTCGAAGTGGATTTCAGCCAGCTTGCCATCGATGTTCCACGTCGTTCAACGTGAAGTGTCACAACACCCAAAGTTCTTACCGTGCTTCGCCCATTCGCGATTCGGCAGATTAATAGACAGAAATTAAGACATGCCCGCGGCAGTAACTGTACTGACGACGGCGGTTTTGTTTGTATAGACAAAATAGAATAGAAGTGATGAAGTGAAATAGAAGTGAAATAAGTGAATTTTCAACACCAATCCCCGGAAGTTTCAATCTTGTTGGCGAAAACAAAAACAAACTGCCTCGTATAATTTGGACAAACCCATCAAGCAAGACAATTGTTGTTCTGATTCACTCATTGATATTTGTTATTTTGGCAGTTTGGCAGAAATGTGTAATCTTCATGTCACGTCGAACTCGACCGACAGGGATCTGTGGATATCAGCTAATATCTCCGATGAGGAAACACACAGAACATACTTGTGTTATTACGAAAGACAAATCATTGCGTCTTTATGCATCCTTTCCGCCGTGGCAGGGACTGTCGGCAACTGTCTGGTCATCGCAGCTATGCTGAAGTCGAAGAAGCTTCGTACCGTGACCAACATCTTCGTGACGAACCAGAGTGTTAGCGACTTGCTTGCAAGCCTATTCCTGCCCTGGGAGGCGGTTGCCTTGTTGGGAAAGGGGGACTGGCCGATGCCCAAAGTCGAATGGATGTGTGTGACCAGCATTGCTGTCATTTGTCTCAGCTACGGTAGCAGTTTTAACAACCTAACTCTCATAGCCCTGAATCGGTGGATCGGCATAACTAAGTCGAAGGCGACTGCAAGTCGCGTCTACAACCGCCGAAACATCGCCTTCATGTTAGTCTTTTCCTGGGCGTTCCCCCTCAGCCTCGTCATGATACCTTTTTTCTCTGATTTTGGTGAGTTTGGATTCGAACCTAAATATAGTGTATGTGGCTTTGTGAGGTCGAACCCCTACTCATTGGATTACTGCTTAATGTTCAGCATGTGTTTTTCCATGATTCAGTTCCTGGTTCTCTTGTTCTGTTACACGTCGGTTTTTCGCTACGTGCGCAAGAGGTCTCGGAGCATGGCTCATAGGCTGGAGGTGGAGAGTATCTCCGGCGCGGTCGGCACTCTAGAGCGGGAGTTTCGTAGGAGGCTCTGGAAGAGGCAGATTGCGGTCACCAAGAACCTGGTCTACATTGTGTCGGCATTCGTCATCTGCCAACTCCCGTTCGCCGTGGCTATCATCAGCCGCCAGTCACACGAATGGGGCATCCGTATGACCATGTACGCTGTCGCCATACTTTTCTTCAGCAGTGCCGTCAACCCTGTCATATACGCATTTTCCCACCCGGACTTCAAGGAAACGTTCAACGAAATGATTCGTCGCAAATAGTCATTCCCCAAAACACCAAAATTGACTATGGTACCCACCCCACCCATTTCACTGTTGCCAATAATGGTTTGATCATGAATTATTGACATTTTCTTTTGTGTTAACAGTTCAGATTTAATAATGCGCCATCCAGGCACCCACCTCCGTACATTATATCATCCTCAAAGGGAAACCTGATCAGGTTCATTATGTTATTTGTTTTAACGAAGAAACTGACGGAAGCGAGGCTTGAACCTGCGACCTCTGGATTACCGTTACGGGGCTCTCCTATAACTGAGCTATTCATCCCTATGTTGGTGAATCCATAAATTTGTCAATATCTAGTTTGTTCAGGGGCGCTAGTCAGAAGCCACAAACCCGTAAATGTCATGTGGCTAGGGATCATACCAAAAGTCACGATACTACAGAAACATTATTAGCAATTATTGCAAACCTGGAAAATGGCAAGTTTAAACCCAGCTCTAGTCAATTTATTTGCGCCCCCCACCCCCCCCCCCCCCCCACCCCCCACCCCCACCCCCAATTTGTTGTATATTATAAGCACGGACGCTTTACTAATCAATGTGAACGTTCAATGGATCCGTGCATTTTGAGAATCATCTTCGCGGGTCTTAAATTTTTTTCAACGGTGTGCTCACCATATAACGAGAAGAATGTTTTTCTGAACCCGGAATTACAAGAGATACATATGAATTTTGTTTAATTACGAGCATTAGTCACCACAGTGTATCGTGGGGTAGACGTAAACCACATACGGAACTGTTCAGCACGACATCATTTTCTAATGATATTTAAGGGGTCACACTCGAGATAAATTTATTGTTTAATGTTGTTACATTTGTAATGCTTTTGTGTCGCCCGAAAGGGCATTAATCTTCTTGTTTGTATTAATTGTTACTTTAAAACTGAAACTATCAATAATAACACCATGAGAGAAACTTACTACAACGTATTTGTAAACCTTCGGATACGCAATATGCCTATACGATTGATGATTCCTGTTAAAAAGATTGCGTTGTGCACCGGTGCTTCAGTTTTACTGCGTCACCTTCAGGGAGCTTGCCAAACATAATTAGTCAATCGCTGTATCATTTTTAAAAAGAAACCCATTTACATGCATTAGGACTCCCTTGATACCGCCTCCGTTGCACTTGATGTACGCTTATTACTTTGGCAAGGCCACAAACATGTCACCATTAATACCCGGTTTAGCTAATTTACGCGATTGATGTAAATTAATGGATATCTCCAAGTCGTGTTTACAGCTAACAGACGCTTTTTTACAGAACCCCAATTATTAATAAGCAGCACAATGAGAGATATTTGTGTCGTGACGATGCCTTGTTGATAGGTTGCACCAGCGTCATTTATCATGATAATGTTCAGGGATTAAATCCTGTTTGCGTGGTACAAATGAGCATGTTGGTATTGTCTCTCAACAGCCAATACATAACCTCTGGTGCCATTTAAGGTAATTTCATTACATAAAAGATGAGGGGGGGGGGGGGGGGGGAACGAGTTGAGTTTAATAATTTAGTCTGCTCCTGGCTATCGTCAACAGACAGCATGTAAGGTCGTGGCCAATGGCAAACAGGAAGCGTATGCCAAACCATCGCTATTGTTCGCGGAAGTCACTGCACGTGTAACGCTTCAATGACTCGATACCACCATAACTGTCTGTGGTATAGATGACAAGAGTGTGTTGGCAGGGAATTACTCTGAGTTTTCGAACATGGATTGTATACAAAATATATCGTTTTCTCGATAAATGCTGTCTTTATGAAGACAAAAACACAACGACGCAGCCAACTCTTCTCGCATGGTTTTATTTTTTAGAGACTTAATGGAAACAGAAGGACTTACTTCAATCAGGTTTTCGGGCTTGTGTTGGACCATGGAGGAAGGAAGCGAAGTCTGCGGTATATGTAATATGTATTTTGTAATTTAGCACAGTGTATTTGTTGGAAGTATACATTATGGAGAACGCAACAGCTATAAATGGAACCCTTTGGCCCCCGTTGGACACACAGGA
Source organism: Crossaster papposus (assembly GCA_037893245.1). NCBI lineage: Eukaryota > Metazoa > Echinodermata > Asteroidea > Velatida > Solasteridae > Crossaster > Crossaster papposus. Next base: position 1,650,286 of record JBAIAA010000322.1, on the reverse strand, counting down.
ACCTTTTCAAGTATACAGGACCTACGGTGAAAGGCAAATGTTCGCTGCTGTGTACATTCTAGTATCTATCATTGGTGTATTTGGTAACTCGCTCGTCATTATAGCCGTGTTGCTATCGAGGAAACTCCGCACAGTCACTAATGTGTTCGTGGTGAGCCTCAGTATGAGTGACTTGATCTCCTGCGTTTTTCTGCCATGGGAGGCGCTTGCTATTTTGAGCGAAGACGGCTGGCCTCTTCCAAAGGCATACTGGATCTGTGTGACCACCAGTGGTATTCTTCACGTCAGTTACGGGTGCAGCATCAACAGCTTGGCTCTGATAGCTGTCAACAGGTGGATCGGCATCACAAAATCGGGCTCAACTTCACGCCGCATCTACACCCGCCGAAACATTGTCTGTATGGTGGCTCTCTCGTGGGCGTTTCCCCTCGGCATCATCTCTGTGCCACTCTTTACCGACTACGGGGAGCACGGGTATGAGCCCCTGTACAGCGTCTGCGGCTGGGTCAAGGCCAACCCCTTCACAACCCCGCTGGCGTTGACTTTCTGCGTCTGCTTCTTCCCCATACAGCTGTGTGTCATCGTGTACTGCTACATCTCGATTTTCCGCTACGTGCTCAAGACGTCTCGGCGGATGATGGCGTACGACACCTGGACTGTCTCTGCGGTGGTGACCGGTGCGACTCGCGCTAAAAAGAGGAACATGTGGAAACGGAAGATTGCTGTTACCAAGAACCTCGCCTATATCGTTCTGGCCTATGTTGTCTGTCAGAGTCCGTATTTCGTTGCCGTGGCGCAGCAAAAGCACGAATGGGGCGTACGGATGACCATGTACGCCGTAGCTATCCTGCACTGCAATATGTGCATAAACCCTGTCATTTACGCAACCTCGCATCCCTGCTTCCGGGAAGCATTTACCTACCTGGTTTGCTGTAAGTCGCGAGACATTCCGCAAAATCGCGTACATTCGCTGAGGACTCTTAGCACATCGACACCCACGCGATAAAACGATAACATTAGGAACTAGGTAGACAAATCGACGCTCCTGAAATGCCCTGCCGTCAGATTACCGTACACGTTTCCTGTTCCGAATATTCTTAAAGGAGTACCGGTACAAATTATGACACAAATGATGTTAGTATTTATCGGGTCTGACACGTAAACAAAATAATCGTGTCCCTACAAAAGTTACGGGCACTACTGGTTCTTTAAGACTATTGGTTGTATATAAAAACAAATCTAATTTGTGTGGATGAAATAGAAAAAAAATGTCGTATATAATAACGGCGTATACATGTATGTTTAACCTGTTCGGTACACGCTGTAAATATATATTGCGTTATGGGTGTTTTTAAAGGTAGGATACACCATTGGTAATTGCTTAAATTATCATGATTGGGTGGATTTAGGAGGTGGGGGGGGGGGGGGGGGGGTTGTATTTTATAGTAAAAATCGTTTAACTGACCTGTCCGAAGTTTTACAATCATAAATACTGATGAAAGCAAAAAAAACGGCGTTTGTTTTCAACCGGCGTCGGGCAATATAACAAATTAAATTTGTTCGTAACAATTACAGGATATCTAGCACAATCGATTGGCTGGATGCCTACACTCGTTATTTATTTCAAATAAGTAAAACAATTCTTAAAATTCGGTATTCAAATTGTGGATATCTGCAAATGGCGTATCTTATACCAATAATGCGGCTTACGTTTTTGTACAAACAAGCCTAAGTATTCTACCTGAGTGATCTCCGTTCACTATATCCCAGGTTTGCAACATTGCTAATGCTGTTAATATCGTGACTTTGGGCATGAGCCCTGGTCACATTGCTAGTACGAGTTTATGGATTCTGACTAGCGCCCCTTGAACAAAGACGAAATTGACAAAATGGGGGCACCACCAACATGGTGCTGGATAGTTCAGTTAGTAGAACACCGGAATAGCAATTTTGAGGTCGCAGGTTCAAACTCCGCTAATGTCTTAATCCCACACACACAAAATGTAATTATAATAACTGTAGGCCTAATACAAAACCTTTCTGAGCGATCTGAGTTTGCTATTTACCAGATTTGCAACAGTTTCTTTGTTAGAGTTTGTTTACGGTAATCATCGGTCGACAGGGATGATTGACCACGTATAGCCCGCGGTACGGCCGGTGTCGTATATAAATCTGACTCCTATAAAGATCAAACCAATTTGTTTTATTATTGAATAAACCCTCTCATGTGATGATCGGTTACTCTCACTGACCTCTACACCTGAACAGAGCATTGCCCATATTCTGCCGTGCTAACGCTTGAAGTCGGCGCGAACGAGAAGTGCAACATGGCGGACCCAAGACGTCATTTCTGTGAGCCAATGAAATGTCCAGGTGTGGAGGTCAGTGGATTTACTCTGTACATTTTTTATTTATAAACATTACGTCATCCGTATCGTACCCACCGACCTCTAAGCCTGGACATTTCATTGGCTCATAGAGTGACGTCGTGGGTCCGCCATGTTGCACTTCTCGTTCGCGCCACTGATCTCTACAAACTGGATAGGTCGATCGTACATTGATGGGATAGCGAGCCGTGAAGTCACCGGCGGCCATGTTGGGATATTCCATACAATGCAGTGATCGCACGTGCGCGCACTGAAATTTTCTAATTTATTTTATTATAAAACTGGCACTTTTTAGTGACTGTCTGGATATAAAATTAAACCCAAAAATTTAGGAATTTCCTTGATCCAAAAAAAACCTCGTTTTTCCTTTTCCTATGGTTTGTGCATAAGGTTATGATGTTGGAAATGTTAAAACAAAATTTTGGTCTCGTATCTTTTCCCGAAAATAGGGCTTTTTAATATTCAAACTTGGCGTACACATCTCATAATTGGGTGTTATTATGTTTAACTTAATTTTCCTAATCAAACTGGATCGTTTTTGCGACGTTAACTTCGTTTCCTGTGATATTAAATTAGTTTTCTCGGTCGTGCGCTATACAAACGTGTGTACGCCTGCAATGTTTTTAATACATGTATCCCAATATGGCCGCCAATGGCTTCACGTGCAGAGCCGCTCGACCTATCCAGTTTGTAGAGATCAGTGGTTCGCGCCGACTTCAAGCGTTATTGGGCAATACTCCGTCCATGTGTAGGGGTCAGTGGTTACTCTCATGCTCTCCTAATTATTTCCACACAGGTATGCGTGATGGTACAAATTAGTCTGGGTTTTTTTTAGAGTCTGAAATTCACGCTACACTTGCCTGACAATGGAATTTCATTACACCAAACATTGTTTTTTTTTTTTAAGATATCGGAATTGGCTTTCAGAGATGTCCAATTTTCCGGCAAATAAATGAGAAGACCAATTCTTTATATTACATAGTACTTTTTTCTTTCCATTGCATTATTAATTCATAATTTGAAATATAATAAAATTCATTTTAATAATTAATAATAATTCATAATTATGTATTGATATGAAATTATATTTTTTTTCCAATTATAAATAATAGCGCAATTATATAATAGCACAATAAAAAAAACCACAAGCCAAATTTTATATAGCCTACATAAGAAATAAAAGGAAAACAAAAACTATTACTCAAACAAAATTACACGTTTGCCAGACGGTCGCAAATGTATTTTACATGATAAGGGTTGAGTATATTTTGTAATTGAATAATCATGGTAAAATAGATCCCTAATTAACTGATATTAGTGGCAATTTACATTGGTCCCTTACATTCATGTAGGTAAAGCATACTACGATAACTAAAGTTAAATTAACTCCTGTCAAACAAGCCAGAGCACAGTGACTACTACAAGATCAATTGTTTTTAAAACATCAAAAATGAATAAGGCAAAAACATTAAGATTGCATAATAAGGCACTTTAATCACAGAAACAGTTTTGTTTGGTGAACCAAAGCATGAGACTAGGAATTAACACATTGAAGTTAAACATCGATCTTATTTTAGCATGAAAAATCGTGATTTTGCAGGACACGGCCCTAGTATTAGCAGGATGTGATTTCAACAAAGAATTTTCCAAATTCACATCCTCAGTCCAAATTCGCATCTTGAGTTAAGTCGTTTATTAAATTCAAATTTAGATCCACTGGATTCACATCCACTTGATCCAGAATGTGAATTTGGACTGAGGATGTGAACTTGGAGCATTTCGATGTGATTTTGGAAGTCTTTTGTTGAAATTGCATCTTGCCAAGAACCGTGTCCGCTTTGAATGCTAAATTACATCATGCTCTTTCTTATAATACATGTACTGTATTGATATCAGTGCACTGCAGCGTATACAAGCAAGGGAAACCCCATAACACAATAACTATCGTTTTTAGTCGTCTGACGTGTTATCTCCTATACAGCTGACTGGGGTAAAACTGCACATTTCGCTAAAGTTTGATCGAAAACAACTGTCGGCCGATTCTGCGCGTAAAAGTATAGCTCACTCACAAAACTGCAACGTCATGCGGTAAACATTGGTTGACGTCGTCAATACATAGTTTTTTGGCCCCTGGTCTCATTTTATGATCTCCGATTTCTCACTCGTCTCCGACCAGTGATGTGAACAATCCATCTTCGTCGGCAAGGAGCTCATCGGGGCTTCCAAACTCCGCCACGCGTCCCTTGTCTAACACGATGATCTTGTCATACGTCCTGATGGTCGCTATACGATGCTTTAAAGGAAAAAAATACGAGGAAAGAGCAGATTTTGTTAAAATATATTACTTCAGTATAAATGAATGATCTCTGTCCATGAAAACTATGTTTTTGTAATTTTAGTTTGGTTTTAGCAGCACAGGGTAGAGTGATAAAGGTAAATGTCGCATTTTAAAGTTCTAGTATACCATTTGTCCATTGTGCATTTTTATCGTTTGAAGCAGCGAAAGTTTTAACATCTAAAGAACCGTGATTGACAACTATCCCTGACGAAATTATAGCTCTGTGAATGCTGTATATTCTGAGAAAATAATATTCTATAATTTTTTAGCCAACTGTAACGGAAATTTCAAAAAAATACATCTCTTAGGACACATTTATTGACTCCTTTTATTATTTTCTTCAAAATGCTAGCATGCAATAAATGAACAATTTTACAAGGATTTTAGAGTAATTAATATCTTTACATCAAGTAAGCTTTCGAACAATAATTTGGTTGGTTACTTTTGGATAATTGTCAAATGTTTGCTGTTCCTTTAAGCCCTAACCACCAATGGAAATTGGAAATCAAGATTATGACTCGAAATTGCTGGTCATTTTTTACGTTGTTGAGAGTTTATTTCTCTCGTTCAGTTTGTTTTTACTTGTTTTAGGAAACAATCGTTAATTTGTTCTTGCACCTAATCAAAGTTACAAACCACATTAAACACTATTGTGTTTTATTATGATGCAAACAAAAGCGTCCGTTATACTTACTGCGATTGTTAAAACGGTTCTATCTGCAAAAGCATTCGCAACAACAGTCTGCAATATCTTGTCCTGTAAGTGGTTATTCCAAAATTGCATTTCGCGTTATAATTTTAGTAAATGCCAAAGTTGATTGTTAATTTGGCTGAAAGTCCAATATTGAAGTTTTTCGCAAATTATGTTAGTATTTCAATATCAAAAATTAACCTTAATATTTTAGTAGGCAGATATCTTAAATATTTTAAATAGCACTTATAAATGCTGACGTCAAAAGTATGCCTTATCCTAAAAATCTATCTTTTGGGGGGCATTTACAAAAACAATTACGTTCCCAGAGATAACTTCAAACGACAATCGACTCATAGTGTTTAACCAACTAGATTTACTAAAGGCGTCAACACTGCATCGTTTTAGGTTTAATTGTGCTTACACTGTGGACATCTAACAAAAATTACATTGTTACTTGGCACTCAATTTATCGTTACTTGTTCACAGTTCAGTGTTATAAGTTACCGTTTCCATGTCCACTGAAGCCGTAGCCTCATCCATGATGAGTATTTTGGATTTCCTGAGGAAGGCTCGAGCCAGACAGAACAGCTGCCGCTGACCAATGCTAAAATTCTCCCCGCCCTCGGTAACAACCGCATCTGTGGTAATAAATGTATGCAGCACAGGTCATTACCTTATCACCCTCAATACTTTAACCACAGGGCAAATCGATATAATGTATTACTGCAACTCATAAATATTCATCAGAAAATTGGCCGATTCCGCCGCGCGTCCAGAAAGTTAATGATATGCTGCCATGTGACGTCATCCCGGTTAGTATCCAGCTCGCTTCCGTGCGGTATTATTTTCTTGTAGCACCAACAATTCCCTATAATACCATATTTAATCTTTATGAAACCTGTCTCAGTAATGTTACTAGATTTCCGTCATTGACTAGACTGACTATAGAGAGCTCTGTAGACTGACGAAGAACTTGAATATATTGTGCTAAATAAGGATACAAAATCTACGAAAGCCGTTCTCGACAAGGCAGTGAATATTTATAAGGTGTAGCAAAACAAATACAGCATAGTTTATTTCTTGAAAACGTGAGAATTACTAAAATGACAGTCAGAAGAAGACCGACTGGTAGTTAATTTACCGAGTCCTCCATCAAGCTGGGAGACGACATCTTTAAGCTGTGAAATCTCCAGAGCAATCCACATCTCATCATCTGACACCGTTACTTCGGGATCCAAATTTTCTCTGTATCCGAATGAAACATCAATACGTTCTTTTGACTATAATATATAGTGCCCCCTCTCCACACCCCCCCCCCCCCCCCACAAAAGTATACTTATTATACCAAAATCTTTCTATATAGAAGAAAACAATGATACAAAGATATCTCGATTTTGGCCAGTAGATTAAGCTCCAGCCTTTTGTGAAGTGAATTCAGAGGTCATTTCGCACCGAGAAATAACTAAACCATGTCATGCTAAATTCGCAGACCTCTGAGTTCGCTTCACAAAACAAGGCTTCGAGCTAAAACTACTACCCTCAATTGAGATATCTTGGTATCATTTGTATTCTAGAAAGATTATTCATCCATTAATGTAGTCTTGGCCTTGGGGTAGTGGAAGTAAGCTTGTCCGTTTTTTGTGTAAGCCGCCCTGAATCTGTCCTTATTAGAAATATAGATTTCAATTCCAAATGAACTATACATCATACAGTTTGGAGAATTATGAGTATTCGATTGTAATAAATGAATGTACCTAATGGGTCCACTGAACAGCACTGGGTCTTGTGGTATAATGGATATCTTGCTTCTGAGTGTCATGAGTGGCACTGACATAATATTGACACCATCAATGAATATCTGACCTAAAAGAAATTTAAAGAACAAAATATTTGTAGTACAGCAGCCAAATTACAAACATAAACAATCCAGTATTAAAGGTAGAATTCACCTTTTGCAGAAATCGAATTTGTTTACTACCAAATTATTAAGAAATATCTTACTTATTTTAAAGTAAATATTGATTGTGGCATCCAGCAAAATGATTGCGATAGATATCCTATAATTGTTCCAAAAACAAAAAAAATCACGATCGCCAGACGGCGATGGCCAAAAAAACACTCAAGAACATAAGAACCACTGCCCGACGCCGGTTGAAATCGAACGCCGTTTTTTCGGGCTTTTCTCAGCATTCATGATTTTAAAACTTCGGGCAGTTAAACGATATTTACTATAAAATACAACCCCCCAAATCCACCTATTCCTGATAATTCAAGCAATTACCAATGGTGTATCCTACCTTTAACATATTTTTTGGGCTGGTAACATGTTTTACTGGTCAAGACTGGTTTTTTTTTGCTGAGAAAATATTTGTGCTTAGCAGCTCCAAACAAAAATTGGCCCAAGATCGAAGGTATGTACCTTCAAAGATGTCTATGACTCGCAGTAGTGCCAAAGTGAGGGATGATTTTCCGCTTCCTGTCCGACCACAAATACCAACCTGAAAAATAAATGAATGGATATGTTTTCCTTGAATCATCTGACTTGGGAGATATAATTTTTGTTTAAAACCTTCTACAATGCTGCTATGACAAAAGTGAGCTAGCTCTGACCAGTCGACGACAGAGATTATGGCTGTATAGGAGGCCTATGTTTGTTCTAAACTCAGGGCCATAAAACAGCGTTCCAATTCCCCAGTGACCTACATGTAGCGTGGGGAAAAGGACTTAGGCCAGACCCCTGCATACCAAGCTGTCTCGGGGTAATAAATTCTTTGAAGCCATAATTGGCTTAAAAGTGGCAACAATTGAATCAATCTCAGTCTTCATTCCCAGCATGGTGAGTACGTGGTTTTGGTTTGTGTCTCGTGATCAAAAGGTCAGGGGTCCAAATCCAGTTGTTGGACATATCGTCACCGTTTGTACGAAGTGACACATTCGTCCAAATTTGAGATTTTCAGTAAGCAATCTTAGATTTTTTGATATTCTAACATTTTATGATGTCCTCTACATAATTACCAAATTTCGAAACACAAAATTCCACCGTTTGTTATTGACGCTATAGTTACACTAAGTAATGAAAGTGCAACACACGCAGGGATAGACTCTAATTTTGCTAAACACGAAGTCAATCCAAAGTCCAATTGATCAAGAATTTGTGGTAATTAACAATGGGATGTTAATACAACAGACCACTGACGTAATTTGTCACGTGCTACTGGATGACGTGTGTTGATTTCATTTCATATATTGCGATACCATAAAATTAAAATAAGTCTGACCTTCTCCCCGGATTTAAGAAACACGGACACATCTCTGAGCACAGATTCAAGACCCTCTGCATAACGAACTGAGACATCGTCGATTCGTATCTCTCCACCATGAGGCCAGCCTGTTGGAGGTTCGGTCCCTGATTTATGTAAAGAAATAATTTGTGTAATTTAGTTTGAACGCAGTCAGAGATCTGAAGGTAAATGTAGGTGTTGTATCAGCAGAGAAGCAAACATGTGTCTCGTTATAATTTACAGAAAACATCATCGGAAACTGTAAACGTATAAATGACAACCTTACTTGGTGCTTTTTATTAATGAGCTTTTTAATAATGACATGTGGATATTTATTTGATTTATTTATTGAAAAATATCTTTAAACAGGATAACAAGATCAGAACACAAGTTGTTTCCCACCAATGTCATGTAAAAAAAGTGTTTCAAATAGGACAATTAGCACAACATAACAATACACAACAAGTACAATCATTTAAAATAAAGTTTCTTTATATAAACGTGTAAAATTATAAAAGGATGAAGACACCTTAAGGATAAAGGAATGTTATTCTAGACTTTTGCCCCGGCATACTTATACGATTGCTTCAAGCATTCAGTATTGGGTCTATAGGGAAAACGACATTTAAAGAATCAGCATTTCTAGTATTTAATGTATTTCTGGTCATATTCCAATCAGTATGCTGTGATCGTCTCCAGAAAATGTCATTCAAACATACACGCGGCCTCAACATTTTTCAAGGCGATTGTGAGTTTCAGCTAAGGTGCAAAAAAGGCTGTCTCGTAATGATTTAAGAGTTAAAGTGAGCCAATTACTAGACCACAAGGAAGATTAACAAACGTCTTAACTACTTGCCTTCATAGTCCTCCCTGCCCACGTCCGTGTAGTGCTGAATGCGTTCCACGGCATTCATCTGCATCTCAACCTCGGTTCGATTTCTCATGAGATAGTTGAGATAGTTAGACATCTGGCAACATCAACGAAAAACAAGTTCGTGTGAATCTAAAAATTAAGTCTTTTTGCAAAAGAAACACTATTATGTTAGTTTTTGCAGAGATATTCAACCGGTTATAAATAAAATAGCCTGAAATCCGAAGCTGTATAGTTTATGTCTACATGAAAAAATGCACGGGCGACACAAATATGACGATAATATAAACAGGGACTTAAAATCACGAGGAATTAAGTTTACCAAAACCCACCAAAAACTAACAAATCGTGTAACTTTATGACGATTATTACAGGTCTATACTTGAAATAAGTAGAAATCAATTTGACTTTTCCAGTTTGTCTCTGTGCAATCTTGCATTTACCTGTAGGCTGTACGTGGTACTCAGGCCAACCAAACTAGAAGTGATAGTATTAAACACCAACGAGCCAATCAGCGTGGCCATAGTTGCAAGGAACACGAACGTGGCTCCAAGCATGTCCTGCAATACATGAATGACAAAATAACTCCAGAATATTAAACACTGTTTAGCTTTGTATGTATCCCCGGCAATGCTTTGTATGTATCCCCATGTGGGGCACTGTGGTCCAGTGGTTACCGTGTTTGACTCCTGTATGATGGTACGTGGATTCGAACCCTGGCAGGGAACATGGTGCTTGTGTTCTTGGGCAAGACATTTTGCTACAATTGCCTCGCTCCACCCAGGAGTAATGGATACCTGTGAAGGTAGAGACCACATGCGCTGATATTGAGCTGCTGCAGAAATGGTCTTGTTCCTGGTGAACAGGGATAATAGTTGTAAAGCGCTTTGATACACCCACATTGTTGGAGTCAAAACGCTATATAAGAACTAACATTATTATTATTATTATAGAGATCAATTTCAGCCCAGTGTCAGATACGATATGAGATGTGCTTTGCTAAAACAAAACAAAATCAGCTCTGATGAGCAACAGCTCGAAAATAGGTATTCTGAGAAGGAAACAATTAGTGCCGGTATATAAGACGGTTTTCCAACAAATTTGAGTGTAGATATTTGTCCAGCCTAGCTTTCGGTGAAAATAACCAACCATAAGCAACACACCTTTGGTTAGTTAGTCTAGTAAACTAGTTTTATTGATCAATTCAACCGATTCACACTTTGTTGGCAATTGACAAACATTATGGACAGTTTTGATTTTAACCAAAATGATTGGTCGGGGTAACATTTCTTGGCAACCCATGAAAATGGTAACCACTTTCCCGATGGGTTCAGGCCTTACTAGTTGAAATAGTAACCAATAACGTGACCAAATGAATTTGGTATTTTTTAAAACTAATTTGCGCTGAATACAATGACGGTTATTATAATATTATTATCTCCTAAAAAGGTAAACATAAGATTTATTTTGGTAATGTTTTTTTAGAATATGCATTTCTTGAACTGATATAAATAACAAATTATTTAAAAGTTAATATAATGTACATACACGACTATGGGTCTATACCTTTATGATTTATTGAAGACACTCACAAATTTCCTCCAAAATGAATAGCGAATATATAAATGACACCCTTTTTTTCTTCTTTTGGTGGCAAAACTTACCAGCCTCACACCAAGCCACCTTCCCCCAATCTGCACGTACATAAACGCCGCTGTGTTTTTGTCGATTCGAGACAAGATTGTGTTGTAGAATGTTCTTTCTTTTCTGCGAGGAAGAATATTAAGACAACAAAAGCACAAACATAAATTACCAACGGCCAACGACCTCTGTAAATCACAAAAGGCGTCTGAGACGGCTTCTCTTTTTTTATCTTAATTCAATAGCAATGAATGCAGCAAAACAAAGGCATTGTCCTCTAAGATATCTGTATAAATTCAACCAATTATACACGTAGCATTTAACGAGTTTGACTTAGAGACAACTTACACCAGATTGAGGTTGTCTTTAAGATTAGGCAATTCTCATTGAACTAATTCTGTAACACGTGGTTGCATTTTCTTTTCGCTAAAGCTCCGATTGGATTCATCTCAGCCATTTTATTCATTGAGACATGAATGCATACCTGTAAGCTCGGATTGTAGTCAGTCCGCCAAGACTCTCCGAGAAATAGGCAATGACTGGAGATTTACTGGTGCTGTCCAATCGCTGCATCTCTCTGGACACAGACAATACAATATTCTCTTAAAATAGTGAGTCTCTTATAAAACCACTCCGAAAAGTTTGAAATTGAGTTTTTTCCCAAGTGGGAAACTACTCCAAAGTGAGTAAAACCACCCAAATGTTTGAAATTGTCACTCTCTTGAACAGCCATACGAAGGACAACTCCAAAATAATGGCTCCTCGAAAGAGTAAACATTTTATCTTTTACTAGTTTTAGAGTGTTTCATTTTTTGGGGGGAGTGAGTTTTTCAATTTTTTTACAATTTTTACAATTAAAAGTTGTCTTCCACAGAGTTTAAGTTGTCAAATCCGTTCGGTCGAAAACTGTGGCTTATGTTTTTTATAATACGATAAAGACGAACGAGACCAGATTCAACCCTAACCCGGGTCACATGATTTTAACCTGACACTAACCTGTTCAGGATCAAACTTGCCAGTTCCCGAGATAATAATCTAACAATTTTGGGGGTCACAATTACAATATACGTGTCAGTACGACACTTCTTCGTATTAGAGCCCCTAGAAAAGTTACCCCAAAAGTGGATCTATATACAGTCGAATCTGACCGGAACCTTTGAGATAATAATTGAAAATGTTACTATACCTGGCAGTCGCTAGGTAATAACCTTGCAGAAAGACGAATAAGAGGGCTATCGGGACGACAAAGGCGAGGAAGATAGGAAAGACAATACCCACGACAGTTACTGAAACAATGATCTGCATGATGCTGACGACGAATCCATTGTACGAGTTGGCTAATCTCTGGGTAAATAAAATAAGACTTAAGGGTTTGCATGGTTGAAAGATAAGGGTGGGAGATAATATATTTTTAGAAAGTTGTGTGGTTATGAGAATAACCAGCGGGTTAACTCAAAGTTTAGGAAAGTATGCTATGTTCGTTAGCAGGAGACGAACCTCACACATCAGAGGTCCTTTACAGCAACTTATGCAAGACTTTGGAACCCGCTTTTTTTCTGCTGTTGTTGCCCAATCTAGCCAATCTTTAAAAACAAATTGTTTATTATGCTTTCCATAATAAGCCACCTGCTCACAATTTATGAACTCTGTAGTTTTTCTGCTAAAATAAAAAAGCCTAATTCCTCGAAGGCCTGTTTACTTACAAAATCCATCATCTGGGTGTCATTTGAGAAGCGATTCAGAATCCGTCCGACAAGAGTGGTGTCAAAAAACCTATTGAAAATGAAATCATCAAAACAAATCGAAAAATGTTCCCAGACCTACACAATTATATTCGAATGCATGAAAACAATAATTATTTTCACGTTCTTTGTCAAAGTCATTGCTGTAATCAACACAAACATTTTGAAACATGCATCTACACCCATAAAACACACAACATTACGCTATCACTGATCAACCTTACAGCAGTCCCAATATTGCATAATAGTCTGTATCTGTATCTGTTGGCTACTGTGCAATCTCCATATAGGGAAAATATCCAGCACAGGTAGCTGACGCGGAGCATGAAGGCAGCAAGCCATTTTAGTGAAGAGCTCCCCTGTCCAGTTCAAGCAAATTGCTGGAACTTAGCTAAATGCTTCAGGTTTTCTAGGTAATTGCCTTATTAATACCGGGAGAAAATTCCATTGTGCAGTCGTTCGTGGGAAAAAGGAAAACTTATAGCAGTCCTTCTGAGTGCATGGGAAGTTTTCTAAATGAAGTGGCTGATGTCTGTTTATGGAATGTTGACTAGCTTCTTCGTTGATGGTAAATGTGTTGATGTCAATGGCTGCTAGATGGTTAGCTGCTTTGTAGAGAAGTATTATTCGAGCTCTCAACCGGCTCTCTTCCAACAAATCCCTTTCCAGGTTCTAGTCAATAGTACATGCAATGATTTTCATCTTTACCTTAACGGCACATGAACGATATTCCTTAGCATGTTCAAGTGCAGGCGCTGGGCAGCAAACGTGAAGGACATAATAATAGACGCGGACTGCAATACTGAAGTCATAGCGGCTCCGATGGAGAAACCTGCGTAACCACTAAGGTACTCGTCATAGGTTCTATCGGTCTATAGATACAAACAAGAACATAATGCTAGAATTCAGGCCTAACGGTCTAACCAAACACATCTTGTCGATATCTCACTAAAGTAATGCCCTACCGCAATAGGTCAGTTGTCTTTGTTAATTAGTGCTTACAAACTACAGTACCACGGGCACTTAATTATTGGCGAATCGTTGGTTTCGATACAATAATAATCATTACCCAATCACGATATTAATGTTGAATACGACAGAGGGTTTGCTGCAGAAGCGGATTTTTAACCTACCTCATTTGGTAGACTTAAGCCAGACTCGGACCAGCTGGACAGCCAGAAGTTGTTCGTAACGGACAGCGTTGATTGCAAGGCCATTATGAAGAAAACGAAGCAGACTGTAACCCAACCGATGTTGTTCATCAGATACATGTATGTCTTGTAAGACACAGCTCCCCGGACCATTTCTTCCTTTTCTATCAACTTTCCATCGCCCTGAAGAAGTTCTTTATACGAAAAAAACACCAAAGTATAAATGTGGCTAATAATAGGACTCTTCAGGGTAAATCTTATTTAATAAAGTGTAAATGACAACGTACACATGTACTATTAATCATCATCATCACTAATTAGCAAGGGTTCGTTCATTTGCATTTTCAATTTTTAAGAAAAACATCAGTCTTGAAAGTGACATTCACCAGGTGAAATAATGATCGATTCAGGGTACCTGCTGATATGATGGAAACGCTTCGCTTCAACTTTAACCGTTCATCTTCAGTGCTCTCGACTTGAACGTCAACCAATCCCACCGCTGTCACCTGTTTGATCTCTTCGTACATCTCGGGATCTGCCCTAATGATGTCGTCTATGCTTCCGTGGGCAGCGATGCGGCCGTCTTTCATTTCGAGTATCTGACAAAATGTGACAATATAATCCACTTTAACTACATGTATTTGTTATCATACTCAGGGTTCATATAATGTAATCATGCTGACGGCCCTCATGGGTCAAGTCACGTTATCTTTATTGAAGGTCTTTTTTTGACATGACAAATGATGAAACTTTAAAATACAGACAAAAATAAAGACAAACGAAGACTAACGACATGATTACAAGCTATGTAGGGGGAACACAACTATATCTGATAAGGACACGATTATATCTAATTGCGAGAAAATGGCAAAACCAGAACAAATAACTTCGAATCCAAATCGATTGAAAGTTAGCTTTCAGGATTGTTTGCATAGCCTTCGTTCATGTTTTGTACACGCAACGGAGGAGCGCTTAATAAACTGTCGTATTTGCCAAACCAAAAAGCGTCATATAGTGTGTCCACAAGTTTTTTAACGAAATCAAGGATGATAGGGATTCTTGTCACTCACTAGGTCGGCCTTGCTGAGATACTGCAGTTGGTGGGTCACAAGAATCACTGTTTTGTTGTTGTTCACAAGATGGCTGAGGATTCCGTCCTCGAAAAGTTGACGGCCGACGTGAACGTCCAGCGCCGACAGCGGATCGTCCTGCAATAGCGAATAAACAAATCCGGTGGTATTAATGTTGTGTTCTGGTGGAGTGCCGTGGCCTCGTGGTTTAGAGCATTGAATTGCTGTATATGTGGGTAATAAAAGCTGCAGGTTATGTTTTTCGAGTCCGGCCAGGGACCATGGTGTTGGTGCCCTTGGGCAAGGTACTTTGCCGCTCATTAATCCTCACCACCCAGGAGTAAATGGGTACATGTGAGGGCGGAGATGGTTGTTATTTGCCGCTCATTGCTTCTCTCTGTCCAGGAGATACTACGTCATTCTACGTCAAATTTAGGATTGTCTTTTTCCCACTGTGACGGGCATGGGTTAGACACTAGACAAATCCGTTTTTAGTCCAAATAAACATCTCAAAGATCCCATCTGAAGGGAACAATTTTTAAGAATGCGTTTTTGCCGAATTGAATCAATTTACCAAAATGACGATATCCCTGTCGGCGTATATGCTACGTGCTACACTGACACGCTGCTTTTGGCCTCCGCTCAGATTGATGCCTTTCTCCCCGATCTCAGTCTTATCTCCAGCCGGTAAAATGTCTATGTCTGGCATGAGCGCACATGCATCCAAGATGGCGTTATACCTTTCGATTACCAAAAGAAAAGAGACGAGACTACGCGTAAAGTATAGCGGGTGTACCAATTGAGCAATAGTCATGGTGTCAGCCACTGTGTATTATTGTATAATAAAAAGCCGATAATACATTTTATATACCCGCCGAACTGACTTTTAATTATTTTCATCTAACCACTAAATATGTGTAAAACAACGATAGGCTACATGCTCTGTGCTTTTCAAAATAATCTTCATGAACGCATAGCCTACAGGAATAAATTATATTTATCTGTAAGAGTTCTTGAATACGACTTTAAAAAAAATTAAAAAAATTAAAAATAAACAAGTATTAAAATACATAGTTTTTTACTTCCAGAAAAAAACAAAAAAACAACAACAAACCAAACAGTAAATTATATATGTATACAATGTATACAACAAAACTTAAATAATTGTTTTTAAAGTACCGTTTCTTCTTCATATTTGTGGTGAACAGAATGTTCTCCCGCATCGAAGCATTCATAAGCCAGGGTCTCTGAGCTGCATATGCAATGCTACCCTTTTCTCTAAGATAAGAAATTAAAAACAAGTTACATTATTGACAAAATCAAGCTGAAAAAAATGTGGTCTTTCCACGCACTGCAGACGAGGTCTATAGACCATACACACACTGACATTTTCAATCCTTCGATAACTACTGCGCGCGCCGACGTGACAGGATGGGCAGCAACCTTGATCGTTTTTGGACATGCATGCACAATACAAACGGGGTTGCTTCCCGATCTAACAACAACAGGTTAATATTAACTGGGTTAGGGTGCGACTCGAAAATCAAAGTCCAAATAGCAACTAAACATCGGAATCGCAACTGTATTGCGTCCGCAAGGACGAAAAAGAATATGGGTGTGGTTCCCGAAAACGGCTGAGAACTTGTGACGATTCGGCCAAATTTTCTTTTGTATTTTGTACGTCTTCTGAACCACATGATCTCCCCGGAAGGAACAAACTTCATATGTACTGGACGGGATAAGCACTGGACGGAACGGGATAGGAATAGGGCGGACGGGATAGGAACAAAAAGGGCGAGGGTTAGGTCGGGATACTTTCCTATTTGCACGTCGTATATAAGGACGGGATAAGTACGGTATAAACGGCAAAGAGACTTGTTACTGTTAGACGTACGGGCAACAATCATGATTGATAGGTTGATTTCCACTGTATCCCGTGTTGGTCAATGATTTAATGATTTAATGAACTTTTGTTCTTAATCCAACTTGCTTCTTGCTTAAAATAACTACGCAATGCTGACAATGAATGCTAACATGCCTGTAAGCCTACTCACTCGTTAACGTAAACATTCCCGGAAAGCGTCGTCATTTCGTTTAAGATGGCGGCCAACAGCGATGACTTGCCACTTCCAACCTGGCCAATCACCATTGTCAGTTTCCCTGCAAAGCAACGATGTTGGTCAATAATAAACTATTTCAACCTTGTCGTATATTTTTGTTCCATGGTAATTCTGCCCTCTCTTTGTAAATTACACATAACTCTGTCAAACATTATCGGATTTGGGCGTTTTTACTCATTTTAAAGTGGAAAGGTGTATCTTTATTTCACACATATCTATATTATATTGGTTACACATACGTGTGGCATTCCGTTATATTATATTTTGTTTGCATTTGTTTGAGACATATGAGTGGAATAAGTTATTTAAGACGAATACAATTTTTCACATACCTTTTTTATTCATTTCATTTCAACATGGTTTATTAAAAATCACGAATCAACAATTAGTTATGCCTCACAGATAATGAAATAACATTCCATAAAACAAAAATAAAATATATAAAATATTCAAAATATTCAAAATATTTAAAATGCAAAAATAATGCACAACTCAAATACCTAAAAAGGGTTTACACGTTCAAAACGGATTAGAAAATAAAAACATACGAGTAAGGATGATTTGTCTTTTTTACACAGAATTATACAAATGTAGAAGATTGGGGAATAGCACTATTCTGCATTCGATTGGTCTTACACTTATTACATACCTGCTGGTATCTCCACATTTATGTTGGACAGGACAGGTGTCGTACTTTCAGGGTCCCAAGTAAAGTTACCATCAGTGATCTGAATTTTGCAAAGTATCGAATTTTCCATCTTACAAATGTTGTAATTCACGAGGAGATATTATATCGCCATACTCGTTTGTTGGTGAAAAACGATATCGAGAAGTCACAATTCTATAGTGGCATGATACTTCGCAAACCAGCCCAACGTAGGCTTATCGGACGTCTTATTTTTGCTGCGGAGCAAATTCGAGTTAGGACACCAAAAGACATTGACATTGTTGGTAAGTGGTTATAACTTACAAGCTACACTTACAATCCAACTTACAATAGTTTATAACCTCTTCAAGGGTGTAGGGCCTTAGGCCTTGAGGGTCCAAAACATTGGCCTGGGTTTGATGAGAGTGAAGCCTTGTACTACAACACTGAATTATACACAAGGTAGTTTAGAGGTAATCACAACTAAACGATTTAGATCGATGACAAATGTCTTATGAGCGGTTTTAATTGTACAAACTAACATACCTTGATTGCTATTTGGTCGGCATTTTGTTTTGAAGCTGCATGTGAACTGGTAGACTCTGTGCTCAGATCACCGTTCACCATTAGCTCCGTCTCCTCATTTATGTCACCAGCCTGGACACCGATAGAGACCATTGGCTGGTCGTGCACATTGTTGGTATCCAGTTTGCGAAACACTACGCTACTCGCATCATTATACCTCTGTGGTGAGAAGAACACAAAGATCTCATTTAAAGGAAGGTTCATGAAAATACTTTGGAAAATTTGAACAATTAGACAAAATGATGATCACACGGTCACATCCTCCTTTGGCACATTATGGCGGGTACAATTTTCCATAACACTATAGAAAACGGTATTAATTATGCGATATGTTATTTCAAGAAAGGATTTCCAAAATCACATCCACATCCTCGATCCAAATTCACACCATGAATGGTAGAAGGAGACAGGCAAAGACGAAAGCCAGAAACGAGGTGGTTGGATGGAATAAGGACAGATATCACGAACATGAACTTAACATCAGCGACAGAAGCAAGCAGAACAGCTCAAAGTTAAGAGTAATTGAATACGTTATGCAGAGGATGGCATCACCCAACAAGGTTGGAGCGGACGCCATAAAGTAAGAAGATAATTTCTGTACAGCAACCCTGATACCTTTGAATGGTAACTTCCCCGCGTCTCGAAATCCTCAAGTTCCTCAAGATCCTCACGGTCTCCCTCGACTTCGGCAGCAAGGAGGAAATTCAAAATTCGCTTGGAGCTGACGAAAGAGCCCACAACTCCCGATGTGGACACGGGTATCATAAATAGGGGAATCGCGATCATGTTGAAGAAGGCCAGGGAGGAGAAGGTGATATCGGGCGTCAGTGGCGTTCCATAAAGTGGCATGTATGTCACAAAGGCCTGCAAGAACAAATACGCAAAATGTTATACCATCGCAATATTATAATCTTCCAACCAGAAGTTTCAATAATTGCCTCTGGCTACATAAATCGTTTTTTTTCCGTAAAGTTAACGTGGTCTCACCTTTAAAAGTAAAATTCTTCAAAATAACTTCTTATTTGAAACGATCATGTAATTGCTTTGAGGTAAATCACAACTTACGACTAACGTCACCAAAATTGGAACGCCGAATGTAATGGACACTGCAAAAAGGAAAAAGAAAAAAAGAAGATGTGAAACGAGGTGTTACACAATAGGTAAACCTTGGCAGTGAAGAGAATAGTTTTTCGAGTATGACAAGTGGTAGGGGTTTACCAATTTCATCTATCGTACCTGAGGTTATCATGCATAAACTGATGGAGATTAAGTGGCGCACTTCTTTCCTGCGGATCTCTTCGATTTTCTTACAATACAGCTCTTCCCAGGCGTACATCTTTAGCAGTTTGATTCCCTGGAGAAGCTCGTTGGTTAGCTTGAGACGCTGGTCCGAGCAACGCTGAAACGGAGAGTTACAAAGTTGTCTATCCGTTTTTCACCTTCTTGTTATTACGATTCATTCGTTCGTTTCCCGCCAAAAAATAGAATTGCGCCGCATTATGTAGGTGGTATCATGCGGCAAGGTTGTTATACGTTTGCAGTATCCACAACATTTATATTTTAATCATGCACTAGCGTTTACTTCTTATTAAACAAAACAATTTTAAAATGGCAAATATCATAATTAAAGGAGGTATTTTATAAGTCTCCCTTTTATTAAATCCGTTTGAAAGCATTAATTTCCCCTATTTAATTGTTCGGTAAACCAGACTGTTCGTATTATCTTTCAGTTGGAATTCATTTTAATAGTATACACGTATTTTAATTGTTATATCTTTGATCATTACGTCCATTGTCACGCTGACACCCCTTTCCGAAACTTACCAAAATACGCTCCTGTCTACTGGCGAAGACGGCTGCAACTTTGAATTGAATCGGGAGAACGACGATGAACAAAGAAGCTCCGAGCAGCGCCGCAAAACCAATTTCAAAGTAGAGGAAAATCAGGATTAAGAGGATCTGCCACAAAACGAGAGAGTACCTTCATGATTGTGGTAAATAATCTATACACTGTCGTCTTAAAAAAAAAAGAGGAAACAGAGACTGAAATAGTAGCCGCGAATAAAGTATTGTGGACCACGATTTAAAATGCAACACCCTATTCAGATGTGCACACAAATGGATCCCATTCGGTTGTGCACAAAAAGTGCTCTTTGTGTCTGGTTGGCAACTTCCATTGGTGTCACATGCTTGTAAGGTTAAGATGTCATTAATGTACAGCACGAACTGTGGAAGTAAGTTACCTGAAACGGAGCCGACCAAAGGAAGTTGATAAACTGTATCATAGCCTGGACATTGGTGGCATCTGATGACATGTGATTTGTGATTTGACCCATGGACATCTGGCCTCCCGAAGTGGTAAATGTGGCTAGTCGTAACGCCTTCTTGTAGACCACACTCTATAGTGGTAGATACAGAAAAATGCATCACCATTTCTTAATTCTCAAATAACCTAAACTGCTCATATTACTCTGTACTGGGGTAGTCCCAAAACACCCTAAAGCACTCTATATGGTTCCCTGTATTGATAACATATTTTACAGTGTATAATGTTCAAGATAAATGTAATTGTCCACATAGAAATCGTTTTGCGCACCCTTTTGTAAAAGAACCTCATAATTATACGGTTTTGATACCAACGCATTGTAAAGCTGGAATGGCACCAGGTGTGAAATCTAAGGAGCTGTTAAACATAACGTTTTAATTGGGATTAAGTTACCGAAAGTCCTTGTAGTAGTTACTTGCGACTGTTGCTATTTATTGACCAGACGCAAAGCTGTTACGCGTTGCTTCCCCTTTTAACTAAAAATTCACTCATGAATGATAACGATTCCTTAGACAGCAATACGAAATTGTTCCATCACGTTTCCAGCCTGGATGCTTGTTTTTAAATCCTTAAAAACTGCCAACAACAAATCAACTACAAGAACGACACAGGAGGAAAACAAACCGACCCGTCTCGATGTATTATAATTATACCAACCTACCTGTATAGCTGCTCGGACGTCCGCACTGAGCAGGAAGACCACTTTAAAATGCGCATTCATGACGCACACCCTGCACATTATCACTAGGAACATGGTCACAGTCAGGACGAAACCATTGGCGAAGAACTCGCCGAATTCCACGTAATGTGGACCAGGCTGAGAGAAGATAATGCGCCGATTAATATTTGACATATAACACTAAAGAAACGGGATTGGTGTGATTTTGCATTCAAAGCGGACACGGTCCTTTAGCAGGATGGATTTTAACAAAAGATTTTCAAAATCACATCCAAAAGCTCTAAATTCACATCCTCAGTCCAAATTCACATCCTTTAGTCGTTAATATTAAATTTCACATTCACATGGATTCACACCCACTCAACACAGAATGTGCATTAGGGCTGAGGATGTAAATTTTGAGCATTTGGATGTGAATTTGGAAATCTTTTGTTGAAATCACATCCTGTTATAAGGACCGTGTCCGCTTTGAAAGCAGAATGAATTACACCATGCTCTTTCCTAGTTATTTTCTAACTTTTAAATGAGAAAGTGCAGAGAAAACACATTCAGTTTGAAGAAGAAAAATAACTTAACAGGATGTATTTTGTATTCTTGTTGCAATGATTACTTTGTTGCATCAATACCACTACTTGTTAGTTAACAAAAGAAACTGAGGCCAAATAAAAAAAAACATGTTTAGCGTCATGCCTATTTTTTTTTAACGAAAGAAGGCCCTTTTTGTTCTCTCTTTAAAAAAAAAATGGCCGCCCGACACATTTTGATGCGAGTCATGTAGTGTAGTCATGTCACACCCTATATTCCGATTTGAAATTAAAACATGGCTCATCACCAGCGATTAAAAATCAAAATTCATGTGGGTCGATCATATGCACCATATTATTAAATTATACAAATTATTATAGTGGTTTATTCCACGAATTACATTTTTACAACCAAACAAAAATATCTGGAGGAATATACAGAATATATCTATATATATTCAATCATTAAACTTTATGGTCTTTATTTATATTATTGTAATGATTTAAGAGGTCTGCGGTTATGACTTACCAGCACTGTATCTGCCGGATTCATGAAAGTAGAAACAAAACTTGTGATGGCTCCAACACACAAAGGCCCAACGATATTTAAGACGTCAGATATCATCTTAAACAATGCAGCTTGAAGCAGCTCTGGCCAGTAGGCAGTCATGTAGACCCTGAACATAGATGGACTGGTGCCCTTACTTTCTGCCCGAGCCTGAGGTAAAACGAATATTAACCTCAATATTGGACCTTTAAAATAACGAGGTTCATTGGTATCACAACACGCTGTACATTTTACTGGGTCAAAATGACTTCGATTTTGGGTCCAGACTTTTGACTCGGAAAAGTGTAATTTTAGACACAGAAACGGGTAGAAGCATGGTGTCGATAAAAAAAGAATACCCATTTTCAATTTCATATTATTGCAAAACTACTGAATATTTCAGAAAAAGACAAACACATGTGGAAAGGGCAACATTTGAGGATTCAGAACTGTAAGAGTTAATATTATACAGTTAACAATTAACAACGATTGAATATTTGCAAAGCATATTACTAAACTTTAAATTATATAATTTCTCCTTTTTTTGCTTGGTTATATTTCGCTGTCCAGGTGTTTTTATTGTTTGTCTATGAAGTGGTGCCGGCCTTTGTGTGTTTACCTTTTAAATGTTACCTTTTATTGTTATCCTTAATGTCGTGAAATAAATTATGTAACGTAAATTCTGTATTTGTTTTCTTCATTTGTATTTTAATAAAACTTCGCACCATTTCAATACATTTTAAGTTTATAATCAAGTTTACAACTATATTTGTTACAGATTTGTAGTATTTGTATTGAATCTTGTAAAGCACATTTAAACGTATTTTATCGTGGAATCTGCGCTGTATAAATACACGATGCTGGTGATGTGACTGTTGGCGCTGATGAAAGTATTGTAATGTTTAGTTTTATTGTGTGTAGTTTGTCACGTACCTGAACAATTCAATGGTTACTGTTATCTCTTACTTTCTAGAGGTGAACAAAATCATATAATAATTTAAGGAATTTAGAGTTTGGACTGTTATTAGGTTACAGATATTTAGTCAAGATAGACCTACAAATAATCAATAACTAAAATCGAGAAGGAAAATCATTTATTTTCATTTGAATGTTGACGCCAATCAAATTTGAATTACTCTTTTAGACCAACTAAACCCTTTTAAGTAAATTATAATGCGCATCTTTATGTACGAGGCACATTATATACCATACGTATACTTGCCATAAAAATGGTTGTTTACGCTAAATCTAAACTACATCGATTATATTCCACAAATAGGGCCTATTTACTCCAGGCAAACATATATTTTAGGTGGGTTCGAGTGTCCTTTGAGGTCGACAGTCTGATGATGTCAGCATTTTGCGCGATTGCAGGAGCGGCATTTCCAATTGTATAATAATCCAGTCAATATGCCGCATCATCGTCGATCTTATCGAGAAGTTGTTTAGATTACATTATAATTGAACTTTGACCTCCGGTTGTAAACACTGCCCTGTTGTCTCTATATTTAATATGTGACTCGCCTCTGTATGCGCATAATCACGACAACGCAGTTTAAGGAAATCGTCATCTATCACAATCCAAAGTGTTCAATACATTATGTAGAGCTATGATTATATCGAATTGTTTACTACCGAATTATTACGAAATATCTTACAAAATTGAAAGTAAATAATGATTCTAGGCATCCAGCGAAATGATTGCACTAGATATCCTGTAATTGGTCCGAAAAAATAGAATTTTATGAAATTCTTTATTTAAAAAAAATACATAGCTCTATTGCGTGATTATGCGCACGCATCGTACTTATAGACGATTACGCTCCTCTCATTTAGTATACGTAGGTTTGGCTTGCATATGATTATGTATTTCTCTGTTATTCACCATCTCCTGTTTACATTAGAGTATTATTTATGTTTCCTAAAATCGTGGGGAAAACAACATGACAGAATATTCTCTTTGAGTAATGAGCAAAAATAGGTCACCGCGGATAAGGATTATATTAGCTAACCAATTTCTAAATGAAATGGCAATTTGTATGATTGGTACAGCAAATGATATAGTTGCTGATTTTTTTAAATTTGTTTTGTTGTGATTTAAGGAAGGGGCAAACATGGACATCATACTATAATTCGAGCAACGTTTGTCTGTCTGTCTGTTTGTCTGTTTGTTTCGCTACTCCTCCCAAGTCCTTGGTCCGATCTCGCCCAAACTTGGTGGGTGGATGTAAGTTCACCCCAGAATTGCCCTTGAGGGGTTCATTTTTGGAAAGGTCAAGGTCACTGGGGTCAAAGGTCAAATGTTCGTTTTTCGCTACTCCTCCCAAGTCCTTGGTCCGATCTCGCCCAAACTTACGGGTACGGGTACGTCACCCCATCCCCAACTTCCCTTCTTCCGGTCATATGTCAAGGTCACTGGGGTCAAAGGTCAAAGGTTCGTTTTTCGCTAATCCTCCCAAGTCCTTGGTCCGATCTCGCCCAAACTTACGGGTACGGGTACGTCACCCCATCCCCAACTTCCCTTCTTCCGGTCATATGTCAAGGTCACTGGGGTCAAAGGTCAAAGGTCAAATGTTCGTTTTTCGCTAATCCTCCCAAGTCCTTGGTCCGATCTCGCCCAAACTTACGGGTACGGGTACGTCACCCCATCCCCAACTTCCCTTCTTCCGGTCATATGTCAAGGTCACTGGGGTCAAAGGTCAAAGGTCAAATGTTCGTTTTTCGCTACTCCTCCCAAGTCCTTGGTCCGATCTCGCCCAAACTTACGGGTACGGGTACGTCACCCCATCCCCAACTTCCCTTCTTCCGGTCATATGTCAAGGTCACTGGGGTCAAAGGTCAAATGTTCGTTTTTCGCTACTCCTCCCAAGTCCTTGGTCCGATCTCGCCCAAACTTACGGGTACGGGTACGGGTACGTCACCCCATCCCCAACTTCCCTTCTTCCGGTCATATATTACACCCACGGGTACTTTTGACTAGTTTTGTAAATTTGGTTAAATCACTAGATTTTGTATTACCTGTTCTCTATCGAATGCCTCTTTGAATCTCCTGTGGTTGTGGTAGG
This sequence comes from Crossaster papposus, assembly GCA_037893245.1. Taxonomy (NCBI): domain Eukaryota; kingdom Metazoa; phylum Echinodermata; class Asteroidea; order Velatida; family Solasteridae; genus Crossaster; species Crossaster papposus. The sequence goes on along the minus strand of JBAIAA010000322.1, from coordinate 1,624,619 downwards.
CCGAATGTTTCTCTGGGATATCCCCAATGTCTTTAGGTTCCAGTGGCTTCTTGTAGCCTTTCACGAAAACCCAGTTCATCCACCAGTAGGTATACTTGGACAAGAGGTTCACGTAGTCGTCCATGAAGCGCATGTTGGTGTTCTGCAGGTCTTCGTTGATCGTTTTGCGCTTACTGGTTCCAACAACCTGCAAAGATTGAATTGGTTGTTGGGTGATGTTTGTATTAGATTCTTCTTTTGTTGAGCTGATGGAAACTGTGAACCGTCTTTACAGAGTAAAGCCCTTCTAGATAATTCTCTATTTTCCTTTGTTGTAAATGTGTGTCTGGAAGAAATCCTAACCTTCTGCTAAACCAATGTATCAGGTGATCTTTTCAAAGAATTTCCACCTGTTGCCGACTTATCTACTACAAAAATACATTGTATACATTTTTGTGTCTGTCGGCCGTCAATCATTTTCGAAAGGGGTTTTACTGGGAATATTGCAAGTGCCAAATCAAAAGGTGTTTTGCTGTGTTATTGTTTAGGTAAGTAAAGATAATACCCGTCTTTACAGCGTAAGGCCCTTCTAAAGGAATTCCCATTTGTTGTAAATGCGTGTCTGAAAGAAATCCTTACCGTCTATTATTCAATGTATCAGGTCTATTACAAGAATTCAAAGAATGTGGCCGACTTATCTACGCGACAACAATACGTTGTATACATTGTGTCTGTCGGCCGTCAATCATTGTCGAAATGGGTTTTACTGGGAATATGCATGTGAGGGTATCCTACTGGCTGGTTTTATTCCTCTTATGCCAGTGACATGCATTGGTGTAAAATTACACAAAGAAACCAACAGAAATTCGAAATTTTCTTGGTATCATGCGAAAGCTATAAGGACCGCTTTAATTATTAATTTGTAGATTATTTTTGTTTTTAGGAAAGATATACATACAACTCACCTTTATTCTGATCAAATTTATTTCGTTCAGAAGGAGTATGCTGTATGCGATCCCCATGAGCACACTCAGATCAAATCGGAGCACGGTGACGTCGACTACATTGTAGTGCACCAGATTAGCTATCTGTAAGGATTCCCCAATCAGGGCCAGGATCCAATAGACCAGGAGCAAGACGGACATAGAAGGCAGCTGCCACCGCTCCATGTTGTGGTAGTACACGAGCGACAGGAATATGGCAACAAAGGCAGCGGCGCTAGGGACGTAATAGTGGGGCTGGGTTGGCTGCTGCCATGCCCGGTACGTGTCGTCCGTCATAACCCCCTCGCCGATGGCTGTCGTCAGGACCATCAAGGCCCCGATGCTTACCAGCCACCGCACGGTGTGGCCCGGGTAACGCAGGGTGTACATGGCGTTGCCCCGTTTGCGGTAGCAGCACACACAACCCAGCTGGAACAGCGCGAGGGCAAAAACCAGCATAAATGCGAGATGGGGCAGCCCTGCCAGTCCGTTGACGAAGCACGTGTTACCGATCCATTCAGAAGAGAGGTCGGTGGAAAGGTAAGTGTTGTTGGTCCCGCAGAACCATTCCCATTCTTCGTACATGATTGCACTGTCCTGAAAAACAACACCACACATACGCATTATCAAATGTTTATCCTTATACAGACACCTCTCTTTTATTTTTCTCTCTCGTGTACACAAGTATCGTAACGTCGAGGGCTAGTTTCAATGTGATCATATTTACCATGTGACCTATTTCTCCATGCCCTAACCCATTCGTCCCAAGACCTCCGTGATCATGTTGCGACATATACCCAGCACGACATGAGACCGAAGGACTCCCCCTTAGTCCCCAATACCTGGACAGTCTCTGGACCACACAAAGGAGGGGGGAGGGGGGTTTCCCGTTCCCCTTCGTCTCATAATATCTTGCTTTATATGTTGCGACAGATAAACATGGCCTGGAATTTCCTAGTTGTTATAGTAAAACTCCATGAATCTATTTAATGAAACCTGTGAAACCCTATTCATCTATATAAATTATCCTGCAAAGAACTTTGACTCCCATTGTCCCCATTGTGTTCAGGATTCCACAGGCTAGCCTACCGTTTTTGGAATCAAAATAAACCACGAAATTATTAGCGTTGCAGCACTACTGCTATAAATTTCCATTTCAAAATGGCTACTACTACTAGTCGGCCTATACTGTACTAGGCTCATCAGACAGTATATGCGTAAAACAGCAAAACTAGCAATTAGCCTGCAAATACCTTATTTGACAACGGCAGGCCAGCAACTAACGATACGTTTTGTTTCTCCATGTCCTTCAATATGAGATTATCCGACTTGCTGTCAAATTGACTTACATACGTAGGCCTATACGTACATTTAATGTATAGGCCTACATGTACATAGTACATGTACATAATAAGGTAGCTGCGGTGTGTAGTTGTGCAATTTCTCTTTCACGAGTCGTACACTATACGCGGCCGGGGTGAAAGGTTCATTTCATTGCCGTTTGGTTGTGCAACCAGCACCGTGCTATTTATATCCACTATAAAACTTGAATGTGATTATGGAAGTGGGGTAGTACGTTACGATACTGTGTATTATTAAATGCACTGCGTTATGCGTTATACATATTTGACTTCCTAGGGAAAGTAACTATACGTTGGCCCCAACTCGGGTTTATAACATTACGGCCATGTACATGTAGATTTGCATGTACATGCAGTACACTGTATGTAGTAGTACATGTACATTTACTACACTACATATGGATTTTGGCACAGAACAAATGACCGAACATTACTCGACACTCTCGATAAAAGTGACATTTAGGCCTAATTGACTGTGATTGGTACTGAGGATTTGTGTACAAACCGGAGTGAGCTAATAAGAAAACAGCGCCCTTAGTTTGTGCACCGATAATGTATCCAATAACCGGCGGGCGTCGCCGGCACCACCGTGACTCAGCAGCTGAGATCAGCGAGATTTAAGTAATGTTGCATAACAGTGTATGTGGGATGAAACACGATATAGGTTATACAAGCAGCACGTGCTATGGAGCGTGTATGTACACTGTGTAGACTAACTAGTGTTAAAGAATAAATTCGCGACCCTTATATCTCTCAAATAGTTCTTTTTTTGTAAACGATAAGGCTAAACGTACTTAATTTGTTAATACAATTGCTGTTTATGTGGTATCCAATCTCAGGAATATTAATTTTACCGTTGCAAATACGTTGCAAATGAACCAAATCATTTAATTAACGAACGCGCGCTGCGTACTGACTGATTACACAAGAAGGGACTTCACATTCTACAGCAACCACAACAGTCTTCATACAACAATCAGCTTGTTTATATTTATACCAATGCTATTGATGTTAATTGATTAACACACACATATACCATCGCCACGGTAGCTTAACATTCCCAGGTGAAAATTCCAGTTGAAACCAGTTAAACCTTCAACTGGTTTCAACTGTTTTGAACTGGAATTAACTGGTATCCAACTGGTACGTGATGGAATCAACTGGCATCAACTGGTAGCTCAATCAGATTCAACAAAAACCAGTTGAAACCAGTTGTAAGCAGTTAAAGAACCAGTTACCAACTGGTAATTTGTGTGGCGACAATAGGAACCAGTTGAAACCAGTTGTAGGAACATTTACTGGTCAATCTTGTGGCGACAATAGGAAACAGTTTAAACCAGTTGAATGAACCAGTTACCAACTGGTCATTCTTGTGGTGAAAATAGGAAACAGTACAAACCAGTTGAAGGAACCAGTTACCAACTGGTCATTCTTGTGCCGACAACAGGAAACAGTTCAAACCAGTTGAAGGAACCAGTTACGTACCCTGAACTGGTCTTTTTTATTAACAAATAACCAGTTGAAACCAATTGTTGAAACCAGTTACATGTACCAACTGGTCAAGTGAACAGGAACCAAATAAAACATTCTTTAAAAGTCTAATTACATCAGTTACCAACTGGTAATTTGTGTGGCGACAATAGGAACCAGTTGAAACCAGTTGTAGGAACATTTACTGGTCAATCTTGTGGCGACAATAGGAAACAGTTTAAACCAGTTGAATGAACCAGTTACCAACTGGTCATTCTTGTGGTGAAAATAGGAAACAGTACAAACCAGTTGAAGGAACCAGTTACCAACTGGTCATTCTTGTGCCGACAACAGGAAACAGTTCAAACCAGTTGAAGGAACCAGTTACGTACCCTGAACTGGTCTTTTTTATTAACAAATAACCAGTTGAAACCAATTGTTGAAACCAGTTACATGTACCAACTGGTCAAGTGAACAGGAACCAAATAAAACATTCTTTAAAAGTCTAATTACATCCCCAACAAAATCAACAGACAGCACATTTTCCCCAACTTTATTTATTAAAAATACCTATTGCCAAGAACCAACACCCCCCTCGACTTCCGCAATACCAGTTGCAAAAATCAGTGGCAAGATTCGAACCAGTTGCAAGAACCAGTTGCAAGAACCAGTTGCAAGAACCAGTTGCAAGAACCAGTTGCAAGAACCAGTTGCAAGAACCAGTTGCAAGAACCAGTTGCAAGAACCAGTTGCAAGAACCAGTTGCAAGAACCAGTTGCAAGAACCAGTATTGCAAGAACCAGTATTGCAAGAACCAGTTGCAAGGACCAGTTGCAAGAACCAGTTGCAAGAACCAGTTGCAAGAACCAGTTGCAAAAACCAGTTGCAAAAACCAGTTGCAAAAACCAGTTGCCAAAACCAGTTGCCAAAACCAGTTGCGCAAAAACCAGTTGCGCAAAAACCAGTTGCGCAAAAACCAGTTGCGCAAAAACCAGTTGCAAAAACCAGTTGCAAAAACCAGTTGCAAAAACCAGTTGCAAAAACCAGTTGCAAAAACCAGTTGCAAAAACCATGCAGTTGCGAAAACCAGTTGAAAAACCAGTTGCAAAACCAGTTGCAATAGTCGATGTTAAATTGTGGTATTTTGTCCAAAAATGCACTTTTGTGACATTATATGTAATTATTCAAACGATTCCATGATTGAATTTATATTTTTGTGCAAACATAGTTAAAAATTCCCATTACATTCCATTCGTATTCAAATTTTGACATTATTCATAAAAACTAGCTGTGACTATGTCGTGGACAAAAAAGTGTAGTATAAAACTAACTAACGGCAATGGCTAAGTGTGTAGTATGTATTTACATGTAGTAGGTAATATATAAGAGTAGGTTATTATTGTATGTATACCTACTTCCCCTATAGTAATGTTTAATAAGTAAATTCCATTGGTATTATTTCATTACGGAATTCCACGCAGTTATATATCAGAACGTTCATTGAAGTTTTTTGGTTTCAAAACCAGTTAAGCCAGTTAAACCAGTTCAATACCAGTTAAACCAGTTCAATACCAGTTAAACCAGTTCAATACCAGTTAAACCAGTTCAATACCAGTTAAACCAGTTCAATACCAGTTAAACCAGTTCAATACCAGTTAAACCAGTTCAATACCAGTCACCAATTCCCAGTTGAACTGGACCAGTTGAGACCAGTTCGACTGGTTTTAACTGGTCCCAACTGGTCCAGTTCAACTGGTTTCAACTGGAATTTTCACCTGGGTTGCGACATATTGAATAACCCATCAAGGGTTCAAGGATATGAAGTTGTAAGGAGTTGATGCAAACTGCAAAGTTTGTAGTTGGACATACATTTATTATACACATGTAATGAGTACAAATCTTGGGATGTCTTCAGTCTCCGCAGATTAACTTTAGCCTTATTTAATTTAATGTCGTCAGTAAAACAGATTTGAAAATTCAATTTAAATTGATATTAGTGAATTAGTTTATCACTGAAAGGTAAAATACATTATTCTCAACAAACACACGGTTTGGTCCCAGATCTGGTTCAATGAGCTGATGGTTGCCATAGTGCAGAAATAATAAACATTATCACTGGGCAGACACCCAAACTTTGTCCAAAGACAATACAATGTTGATATGAACTGGCTGATGGTTGCCAAGGTGCAAACAAATAGTAAACATTATGACGTGGCGCGACAGCCAGCCAATAACGTTTCACAAAAACAGAACAAATTGATACAAATGTAATAATGCTCGCGTCCTACATGCATGGGTTAGAAAGACGCCTCACTTCGGCGTAGTTTTTCGAAGCCGCTACATTATCAATAAACCCACCGCCTCTCCTTCGCAGGCATAACTTAAAGAAAAAGATAAAGATAATAATAAATAAAAGAAAAGAAAAGAAAAGAAATTGCAGGAATTGGCTGGGAGCGATGGAAAGTGCCTCAATTCAAACTAAATAAACAGGTCACAAGTGTAAATTGGTTTTAAGTAAGACTTTGAATTTGTACGGGAACATAACAAATTAACAAGTTCGTGTTTTTAGAAACAGTAAACGCGCCAAACACCCGATTGTGCTCACGGAATTTATATTTTAACCGTATCTACAAACGGTGGAACAAACGGCGCCTCTTTGCCAATTTAAGGTTTGGTAATGTATGCATAGAATCAAGTTACGTGAACAAAATATAAACACTGTGGCTGCGCCCATTGCACTCGTTCTGCTGGGGCTATCCAACCGTAACTTCAAACGGTGGAAATTCACAGTGTTTGGGTGGCAAGCATGCCAAGTAAATGAGCCCAGTATAGCCAAGCATGACAAGTGGGGCAAGCGTGCCCATTTTGATTTATTGAATTTCAGGCTTTCACCTGATTAGGAAAATACAATAATAGTAAACCAAATAACTGAATTATTGGGTTAGGTGTGCCCCTGGTTTGGGCAAATGTGAGAACAACTGTTTGTTTTCAATTGAGAATAGGAAATAAACTAGCGGCTCGATAAAGCTACGCAAAAAAGTCAAACCATCGTTTCAAAGTGTACTTTGTGTGTGGTAGGATAATAATTGCCTTCGAGTGGCAGAAATGTTTTATAGCAATAATCTTTTACAGTGCAGTGTACTTCTTACGGGGAACCGCAAATATATATAAAAAAAAACTAAAGGGGAAATTTGGGCCACGTCAATAATATTTTATCAGTCTAGATTTTATATTACGTTTGGGACGTGTGTGAACGCAGTATTATTCACATAGCTAGTAAAATACAAAGCTATCAACGGAGATGAGAGGTACATGTATTAATAATTGCCCTCTTTGAAAAAGTCAAATAATAAAGCGACTACAACCGCCCGTAAGCATAAATAACTGCCATCGTCATGGTCGAGATTCATTGCTTTTCGGATTAACCCATTTTTAATTCACCTATTGTGATTATACTAGATGCCGTTAGACATGTGATCCATCTTAAAACTTACAACTGTAATTTCCCCACATATGCCTGCCTTTGGTCATGGTTGCTGCACACACGCTTCCTTTTTTATCAAAATTATTCAAGGATAACCAGAAAAGTGCAACTTGTTTTCTTTGTACTGCCAGCAACAGTTCAATTGCCATACAGTTATTTCGTGAACAATTCAGAATTGATCAGTGGATTTTTTTACACGTCAGTGACACCTTTCATAAAAAGCATGATTGCAGTACTAGTCTAGTGGGATTTCTGAAAATAGGCCTTGCATAAAGATTTAGGCGCATTTGGGGTAAAAGTTGGAAACCCGATTTTTAAGCATAATTCAGGTATGCTGAATCTAATAAACCCGGTCCCAAGCAAAAATTTGAGTTTTTAACTGTCTAATTTGCATAATAAAAATGGCCTCAAAATTGCCAATTGTGGATACTTTTTGAACCATTTTCTGCAACAACTCTGTAACCAGGCTAGTAAAAATGTCCAATAAAATATGCTTTATTTTGCGGTATACAGTACATAACCCTCAACAAGTAACTACATATAAATTAATTTGTACTAGCTGCCATATTTTTTACATACAGTTTTACACAGCAACAAATTTAGGCCTAAATATAGGTAAGAGAAAAATCCAGAAACTGTGTCAGAGAATCAGCCAATCGCAACATGTTCTACATAGAATATTTTGAACCACATCTTCGCATACATTTGAACGTTAAAATGTCTAGATTTGTTATATATTTGTCTCTATTAATTTGTTTATTTATGCATCCATTTACGCACAATATCTGTCCAATCAACAACTACTAACAAAATCCCTGTACTCTTCATGCCAAACGAGTTTTTAACAAAAAGCCTTAACAATAAGGTCAGTTTACCATAGATTTACCAAGTACAGGGGAAATGGCTTCACCTCAGATGTAACTGACCTAAATTAGCTGCATTGGACATCAAACACCACAGTACAGAGTAGTTCTTACCAAGTTAGTTCCATTTAGTCTGGTTCCCACTTTGTTCATTTCTGTACATGTTGACTACTAACTATAATCATTGCCCAAGGGATATACAGAGTGGGAAAAAAATGGAACGGCCTATTTCCAGTATTTCCAGTACCTTTCGACTAGAAAAATAGTTTGAATAGATTGGACATTTTGCTAGATGAAAAATGATACCAAGATCACCCGATTCGGTCAAGTAGTTTTCATTCTAGGGACCTTTTTTTGGAACCTACTCATTCTTTAGACTTCTGTGCTACAGCAGTATACGTTATGAAAAGAAAGGAAAAATTGTTAAGAATCAATAACAATATGTATTTGTACATACCAAGTTAGACTTCACGGGTGGGAGAAGTATCAATGCCTGAAGCTTGAACAAGTACGTACCTCTTGCATGTGTGCATAGTTTCTACAGCCACATGTAAATGGAAATTGTACACCTCATAAGTATAATGCAATTGTAAGACCACGGTCAGCAGTCGGAGCCGGAAACGGTCATCTCATAGGCTTGCGGCTTGGCCGCTGTCACGGGGGTCGTAAAATAACCGTCTGATCAAGCTGATGATAATATTTGTACACAAAACCCCCGGTGTCGGGGGTTTTGTGTAGAAATATTAAGGTACCAACTTTCACGACAACGTACGTGCTGGTAATGAAAACGAGAAAAACATTTACAAGACATGACACTAGGAATGGGCTTGATATGATTTTTGCATTCAAATAGCGGACACGTAGGCCTACAGTCTTTATAAGTTAACTAGCAGAATGTGATTTCAACAAAATATTTCCAAAATCACATCAAAATGCCCCAAATTCACATCCCGTGTCCAAATTTACATTCTGAGTTAATTGGATGGGAATCCAGTGAATTTGAATTCGAATCTGAACGACTTTACCCAGGAGGTGAATTTGGAATGAGAAATGAAATTTTGAGCTTTTGGATGTGATTTTGGAACTCTTTTGTTGAGATCACATTATGCCATTTCCTAGTGTGAATCCGAAGGAATTAAGCTGACTTACCGTATAATTACATGTTCACCCACTGCCTTTGGTCTGAAAACGCTGGTTTGTGCACGCTCCAATGAAGTGCGTTGCTTTATAAACTAGCTTATCGTTCAAGGCGTGTGCAAACATCCGCAAGGTCAAAGTTCTTTTTTGTATTATGTTTATGTTTATTATGTTTGTTTGTTTGTTGGGTGTGTTTTTATTTTGTTGAAGGGCTGCGGCTACACATGACTGACATACACGTATATTATGTGAACAATAAACAAACTGATCTGTGCTAGAGTTCGTGCGCTTCAATCTGCAGGATTAAAGTACAACAATGTGAAATTACGTACTGAATCATACAACTTGAACTTTGTCAAAAATAACGTGAAAACTGCATGTCCATAAACAAACAGATTTAATAATGTAATAAAGATATATATCGGTGTACGTAATCTCCCTTATAACAAAAGGCCACTATGCTTTCATTATGCTCAACATTGTTGGAACATCTTCTTTCTGCGAATTGTGCTGACGCAATTTTGAACAACAACATTCTCTAAATAATTAAATGATATAAATTCTTCTTGCAACTAATAATACGTCAGTCGTACGGCGACCGTACAGATGGGCTGTTTTTTGGTGTTTTTTTTAAATATCGGAAATGGCATTCAAAGATGTCTAGTTTTCCGACGAAATAATTGAGAAGACCAATTCTATATATTACATAGTAATTTTACTTTCCATTATTGTATTCCTTATTCATAATTTGGAATATACTACAATTCATTGAAATAAATATGTATCAATATAAAATTATATATTTTTTTCTAATTACAAAGTCTAAAAGTAATAGCACAATGAACAAAAAAAAGTTTTGTATAAGAAAACACCACAAGCCAAATTTGAAAATTATAACTAAAACAAAATTAAACGTTTGCCAGACGGTCGCAAATGTATTTTACATGATAAGGGTTGAGTATATTTTGTAATTTTGTAATTTTGAAATTTGTCACCATTTTCATTGGTCACTTACATTCATGTAAGTTGGTAAAGCATGTACTACGATAACTAAAGTTAAATTAACTCCTGACAAACGGGCTTATTAAGAGCACACTGACTACTACAAGATCAATTGTTTTTAAAACATTAAAAATGAATAAAGCAAAAACATCAAGAATGCATAAGGCACCTTTGTTTGTTTGTTTTGTTTTTTCAAAGAATGAGACTAGGAAACCAACACATTAAAGTTAAAACTCGATCTTATTTTAGAATGAAAACCAAAATTGCATTCTGGGTTAAGTCGTTTATTAGATTCAAATTCAGATCCACATAGATTCACATCCACTTGACCCAGGATGTGAATTTGGACTGAGAATGTGAATTTTGAGCATTTCGATGTGATTTTGAATGTCCTTTGTTGAAATCGCATCTTGCCAAGGACCGTGTCCGCTTTGGATGGTAAATCACACCATGCTCTTACTTATAATACACATACTGTGGTGATATCAGTGCACTGCAGCGTATACAAGCAAGGGAAACCCCCTACACAATAATTATCGTTTTTAGTCATCTACGTGTAATATCTCCCATAGCTGACTGGGGTAAAACTTTACATTTCTCTAACAACTGTCGGCCGATTCTGAACGTAAACGTATAGCAAGCGTCGAGTTGGTGATTCCCACTCACAAAACTGCAACGTCATGCGGTAAACATTGGCCGACGTCGTCAATCCATAGGTCTTTTTGCCCCTGGTCCAATTTTATGATCACCGATTTCTCACTCGTCTCCGACCAGTGATGTGAACACTCCATCTTCGTCGGCTAGGAGCTCGTCGGGGCTTCCAAACTCCGCCACACGTCCATTGTCTAACACGATGATCTTGTCATACGTCCTGATGGTCGCTATACGATGCTTTAAAGGGAAAAAACGAGGAAAGGGCAGATTTTGTTGAATGATTATATCAGTATAAATAAATGGTATATGTACTGGAAAACTATGTTTTTTGTGTTTGTTTTTAGCAGCACAGGATATCGTGATAAAAATAACTTTAAAGGTCTATTATACCATTTGTAAGTTGTTCATTTTTATCGTTTGAAGCAGCGAAAGTTTTTAAATCCAAAGAATGGTGCTTGACCACTATTCCTGACAAAATCCTAGCTCTGTGAATGCTGTATATTCCGAGAAAATAATATTCTATAATTTCAATTTTTAAGCCAACTGTAATATAATTTTTTTTAAATGCATCTCTGTGACGAATTTTTGAATGTTCATTAAAATGCTAGCATGCCAGATTGAATAATTTCAAAAGGAGTTTAGAGTCGATAATATATTTACATCAAGTTAGCTTTTGAACAATAATTTGGTTGGTTACTTTTTGGATAGTTGTCAAATGTATACTGTTCCTTTAAGCTAAACACCAATCGAAATTGAAAGTGAAGATTTCGACTTGAAACTAACGTTGTTGAGAGTTGATTTATCTCGTTTGTTAAGTTTTTCTACTTTTTTTCAGTAAACATCTCCTAATTTGTTCTTGCACCCAATCAAACTTACAAACCACATTAAACACTATTGTGTTTTATTATGATGCAAAGAAGACCCTCCGTTATACTTACTGCGATTGTTAAAACGGTTCTACCTGCAAAAGCTGTCGCAACAACAGTCTGCAATATCTTGTCCTGTAAGTGGTTATTCCAAAATTGCATTTCGCGTTATAATTTTAGTAAATGCCAAAGTTGATTTAGATTGTGACGTATATAGTCTGTTATTGTTAGTCTTATAATGGCCGAATGTTAATTTGGCTGGAAGTCCAATATTGAAGTTTAGTCGCCAACATTGTCCGTATTTCAATATCACAAATTACCCTCAATATAAATAGTAGGCAGATATCTTAACTGTTTTAATCGCACCTATAAATGCTGACGTCAACTTATGCCTCATCAACAAAATTTTTTTTTTTAGGTCCCAAGAGATAAATTCAAACGACAATCGACTTATGGTGTTAACCAAATAGTTTCACTAAAGGCGTCAACACTGCATCGTTTTAGCTTTAATTGTGCTTACACTATGGACATCTAACAAAAGAAAAACGGAAATAAAAAAAGGGTGCACTAACATTACAAAATCATTGCTACTTGGCACTAAATCAATCGTTACTTGTTCACAGTTTGATGTTATAAGTTACCGTTTCCATGTCCACTGAAGCCGTAGCCTCATCCATGATGAGTATTTTGGATTTCCTGAGGAAGGCTCGAGCCAGACAGAACAGCTGCCGCTGACCAATGCTAAAATTCTCCCCGCCCTCGGTAACAACCGCATCTGTAGTAAGACATGCATGCAGCACAGGTCATTATATTACTTTTTCACCCTCAATACAGGGCAAATCGATATAATGTACTACTACAACTCATAAATATTCATTGGAGCGCGTCATTGCCTGATTCCGCTGCGCGTCTTGGAAGTAAAAATGATATGCAGCCATGTGACGTCATCCCGGTGAGTATCCAGCTCGCTGCCGTGCGGTATTATTTTCTGGCAGCACCCAAAATTCCCCCCTGGAATCCGCTTCGTAGACATGTAGTCTGGCATATTTTGCTTGGAACCAGTCTCAGTAAATTTCCGTCATTGACTAGACTGACTAAAACAAGTATAGAGAGCTCTGTCAACTGACAAAGAACTTGAATATATTGTACTAATTAAAGATAAAACATCTACGAAAGCCGTGCTCGACAAGGCAGTGAATTTTTATAAGGTGTAGCAAAACAAATACAGCATAGTTTATTTCTTGAAAAAGTGAGAATACTGAAATCACAGTCGGAGGATAGTTAAATTACCAAGTCCTCCATCAAGCTGCGAGACGACGTCTTTAAGCTGTGCAATCTCCAGAGCAATCCACATTTCATCATCTGACACCGTTACTTCGGGATCCAAATTTTCTCTGTATCCGAATGAAACATCAATAAGTTCTTTCGACTATTATATAGGTTCCCCCCTCCCCCCCCCCCGAAAAAAATTAAAATCCCCCAAAAACATACAAAAGGAATGACAAGCATGCTTCCATACTCCGAGGCCAAAAGTATACCTATTATACCAATGCAATCTTTCTAGAAGAAAATTTATGCCAAGATGAGTCGATTTGGGCCAGTAGTTTAGCTCCAGACCTTATTTATGTTTATGAAGCGAGGTCAGAGGTCATTTCGCACCGAGAAATGACTAAACCATGTCATGCTAAATTTGCAGACCTCTGACTTCGCTTCACAACATAGGGTATGGAGCTAAAACTACTGGCCCAAACCGAGATATCTTGGTATCATTTTTCTCCTAGAAAGTTTCTCCATCCATTGGTATAGTATTGGCCTCAGGGTAGAGGAAGTCTGTTTTTGTGTGCGCCACCCTGAATCTGTCCGAGGTAATAACTTCTGGAACGATCAGAGTGACTCGATCAAAGCATCCTCAACTATATCTACATTTGTTAAAAGGTTAAGAACTCAATTGCTCAACGTGTGTTTATAACATTCCTAGGTGTCTGGGAATTCGTATAGAAATTGACGGATTTACTACGGTTTGGGTTAATGTCATCGTAACGTTACTCCTCCTTGTAATGTTCTTAATTGTCCGTGTGTTTTGCCTCTATTGGTCCTGTGCATTGTAGTTGTCTGTCTTAAGGTTAGGGAAAATAAGATTTTGCTTCACCCTAGACCTAACGTTGTTGTTTAATTATGTATTCTGATAAATCTCCTATTTTGGTAGATATGTACTTAAGAAACTAGTGTAAGAATCACTGTGTAATAAACAACGTTGAATACAATGCGAATTGATTTGAATTGAATTGAATTGAATTATTCGAAGTATAAATTTCAATTTAAAATGAACTATACATCATACAGTTTTGAGAATTATGAGTATTCGATTGTAATAAATGAATGTACCTAATGGGTCCACTGAACAGCACTGGGTCTTGTGGTATAATGGATATCTTGCTTCTGAGTGTCATGAGTGGCACTGACATAATATTGACACCATCAATGAATATCTGACCTGAAAGAAATTTAAAGAACAACATTATTTGTAGTACATCACTCAATGTGTTAAATTCATCAGTTTAAAGGTTGAAATTCCAACTTTTAAAAAGTAGTCACTGATCGCACACTTATAATGTTGATTCAACACTTTAGTTTTAATAGTAAAGCGGATAAGCTCTCATATTATAAAAATTGTGCAAAAAAGAATGACATTTTTAGCATATACCATAAGGTTTATTTTCAGATGTGGAGGGAAGTCAAATTTGACCTCTGAGCATCCTCAAAGGTCATATACAAGATGGCCGCCAGTCCACCGGGTCTAATGTATACAAGCACACTTAATTTTTGAGCCAAACAGTGTAGAACAACATTTAAGGTGTCATTTTCAACTAAATTGGGGATGCCAATTCATTTGGTGATGCTTTTGAATTTGCCACTGTACATCATTTTTTCCGTACATTGCGTTATGGGGACAATCTATAGGGTTTGTGTGCTAAGGGAAATCTCTCTAATCTCAAACTAAGAACACTCTTAAATTCTAAAATGTTCAACATCACCCTAATTTGTCTACTACATTTTCTTTCATTATACTCAAACCCAATTTTACCTTGTTCTACCTTTACTGAAGACCCAACGCGCTATGGGAACTCGAAAATGTCCCCACTACTCGGTCTGTTTGTTTTTTTTCAAACAAAAGAACCTGTCCCCACAACAAAATACATCAGCGGCCAAATTAATGGAACTTCCAAGCACAAACAAAATGCTTAGCCTGGAAATTCTTTCAAACCAAATTTTCAGTTGACGTTTATTCTTTGTGACTGGTATATTTAGCTGTTGCACTGTACGGCAAGTCGCTTGTATTTTGTGTAATACCCCCATGCTGTTCGGTTTTATGGCTTTATATGTCAACACAGTACTTTCCCATAGTGTCTGAATATTTTCCGATCCCAGCTGGTGTTGTTGAATGAAGCAAGGCAACAATAGCATGATTGATTGCTTGGGTAGGTCTGGCGGTAAAATCCAGACCTCAAAGGGTCCTTTATGTACATAATGTAATGGGGTACTCGTGGGGCAGCACTTTGCTTTGCAAAAAGCTTGGTCACCAGTTAAACCAGGGTTCAAGCGGCACTTACCATTTTATTTGGCTTGCGTTGAACTAAGAATACATGTAATATGAGTTTTTTTTAACTTGGGATGAAAGAGTAATTTTTTTTTTTTTACAGCGAAGCGGCTATGAAAAGTAGTACAGTGGCACAGCGTTGAGTTATCGTCAAAAGCACATAGAGTTTTGGCTGGTAACCTGTTTTTACTAAGCCAGGCTTTTTTTTGTGCTGAGCGTTTTTTGTGATCAGCAGCTCCAAACAAACAGATCAAACAAATAGGCCACAGATTAAAGGTATACCTTCAAAGATGTCTATGACTCGCAGTAGTGCCAAAGTAAGGGATGATTTTCCGCTTCCTGTCCGACCACAAATACCAACCTAAAAAATAAATGAATGGATAGGTTTTCCTTAAATCATCCGAATTTGGAAATATGATTGTTTTTAAATACATGTACAACACCTGAATAAATCTCCATCTTCCTCCCAACATGGGGAGTGTGGTTTGGGTTCGTGTCTCGTTATCAGAAGTTCAGCGGTTCGAATCCAGCTGTTGGACATATCGTCACCGTTTTTACGAAGTGACACATCCGTCCAAAATCGAGATTTCTAGTAAGCAATTTTTTATTTTTTTTAAATGATTTCCGCAACATAATTACCAAATTTCGAAATACACAATTCCACCGTTTGTTTATAACGCTAATTACAGAAAGTAATGGCAGAGCGACACACGCAGGGACAGACTCTAAACACGAAGTCAATCCAAAGTTCAATTGAACAAGAAGTTATGGTAATTAACAATGAAATGTTTATTATAACAGATCACTGACACAATTTGTCACGTGCTACTGGATGACGTGTGGTGATTTTATTTCATCTATTGTGATACCATACAGTTCGAATAAGTCTGACCTTCTCCCCGGATTTAAGAAACACGGACACATCCCTGAGCACAGATTCAAGACCCTCTGCATAACGAACTGAGACATCGTCGATTCGTATCTCTCCACTATGAGGCCAGCCTGTTGGAGGTTCGGTCCCTAATTTATGTAAAGAAATAATTTGTATAAGTTAGTTTAAACGCAGTCAGAAATATGAAGGTAAATGTATAGGTGCGGTATCAGCTGAGGAGCAAAAGGCAGTCTCGTTACGATTTAAGAGTTTCAGTGAGCCATGACACAGTACATGACGTACATGTACTGTGTGGCTATATCTTCTGCATGGTAGCATGATTAGTCCCAAGCATGTATCTGTATCTGTACTTTGTACATCATTTGTATTGTTTAAAAGTGCAATAATTCTTCTTAAATAATTCAACCGGTTTAAACTCTTTACATGTTTGTATCCATTTTAATTCTATGTGTTTCTTAATCTATCAATTTTTAAATAAGCCCTAATATTTCAAATTGTTTAATATTATTTATTTATGAAATGGTATAGTGATCAGTAATTCTTATAATTAGAGGGCTCCTTTAGAAAGCAGTTTAATAACTGAAAAGGACTACCCTCTTTAAAGATTACAATAAACATTAATAAAAAATAAGCCAATTAGACCACAAGGACGATTAACAAACTTCTTAACTACTTGCCTCCGTAGTCCTCCCTGTCCACGTCCGTGTAGTGCTGAATGCGTTCAACGGCATTCATCTGCATCTCAACCTCGGTTCGATTTCTCATGAGATAGTTGAGATAGTTAGACATCTGGCAACATCAACGAAAAAAAGTTCGTGTAAATTTAAAAAAATAAGCCTTTTTGCAAAAGAAACACTGGTATTTAATTTTTGTACAGAGATATTCAACCGGTTATAAATAAAATAGCCTGAAATCTGAAGCTATAGTTTACGTCTACATGAAATAATGCACAGGCGACACAAATATGACGATATAACAAGGGATTAAGGTTTACCAACACACCAAAAACTAACAAATCGTGTAAAGTTATGAGGATTATTACAGGTCTATACCTGAAATAAGTAGAAATCAATTTGACTTTTCAAATTGTTTTGTCTCTGTGCAATCTTGCATTTACCTGTAGGCTGTACGTGGTGCTCAGGCCAACCAAACTAGCAGTGATAGTATTAAACACCAACGAGCCAATCAGCGTGGCCATAGTTGCAAGGAACACGAACGTGGCTCCAAGCAGGTCCTGAATGACAAAATAACTCAGTAAAATACTCAGTAAAATACTCAGTAAAATACTCAGTAAAATACTCAATATAATACTCTATAATATTCTATTAAAAAAATTGTTACGGTATATTAGATGGTTTTCCAACCAATTTTAGTGTAGATATTTGCCCAACCGAGCTTTCGGTGAAAGTAACCCACCACAAGCAACGGATCTTTGGTTAGTTAGTCTAGTAAACCAGTTTTATTGATAAATTCAACCGATTCACCCTGTTTATCGCAACCCATGCAAATGGTAACCAGTTTACCGATAGGTTCAGGCCTTACTGGTTGAAATAACCATCAATAATGTGACCAAATGAAATTGGTCATTGTTTGTTACAGTACTAATTTGCGCCGAATATAATGACGTTTATCAGAATATTATGATCTCCTAAAAAAATAAGCATCAGATTTCCTTTGGTAAATCTTTTTTGATCATGCATTTTTCTTGAACTGATACATCACAAATCATTTAAAAGTTAACATAATGGGTACAACCCCCCCCCCCCCCCCCAAAAAAAAAAAAAGAACCAACTGATTGGTAGATACGTGTCCAACCAAATATATTGGTCAATTTTAACCAAAATAGTGGTCAAAATAACCAATGATATTGGTAATTTTACAAAAATATTGCTCAAAATAATCAATATTTTGGTTAAAATTGACCAATATATTTGTTGGACACAAATCTACCAATCAATTGGTTATTTTCATCCAATCTGTTCTCAGGGTGTACATACACGATTATGGTCTATACCTTTACGGTTTACTGAAGACATATTTACAATTACAAATTGATTAGCAAATATAAACAAATTACACCTTGTTCCTTTGTCACATTCTGTTCTCTTTATTTTGTGCTATACTTACCAGCCTTACACCAAGCCACCTTGCACCAACCTGCACGTACATAAACGCCGCTGTATTTTTGTCGATTCGAGACAAGAGTGTGTTGTAGAATGTTCTCTCTTTTCTGCGAGGGGGGAATATTATGACCAAAAACACTAACATCAGACTCTCTTCAAATCACAAAGAACACTTCTGAGACGGCCTCTTTTTCTGATCTTAATTCAGTATCAATGAATGCAGATCTGATGAAACAGAGGCATTGTCTTCTAAGATATTTGTATAAATTCAACAAATTCTACACGTAGCATTTAACAAGTTTTACTGTACTTAGAGACAACCGACATCAATTACAAATAACAATAGTGAATGCGATATGCGTGAGCCTATAACTTTTCAACCATATGCGTTTTTTCGTTATTTGATTCGGTTGCTGAACCAGGGAATATTGAGGTTGTCCTTAAGTTTAAGCAATTCTCATTAAACTAATTCTGTAACACGTGGTTGCATTTTTCTTTCGCTCAAGGTCTACTCTGGCGGTATATTAAAGATTAATCTCAGCCATTTTATTCATTGAGACATGAATGCATACCTGTAAGCTCGGATTGTAGTCAGTCCGCCAAGACTTTCCGAGAAATAGGCAATGACTGGAGATTTACTGGTGCTGTCCAACCGCTGCATCTCTCTGGAAACAGACAATACAATATTCTCATAAAATAGTGAGTCTCTTATATAACCACTCCGAAAAGTGTGAAATTACTTCCAAGAGAGTAAAAACGACTTTAAAAATGTGAAATTGTCTCTCACTTGAACAGCCATATTTTAAAGGACAACTTCAAAATAATGGCTTCTTGAAAGATTAAAAAAATTACCTTTTAGAGTGTTTTTCACTTTTGTTGTTGTAAGTTTTTCACTCTTTTACATAAACAACTTTATTGAGCATGAGTATTCGATACAGGTCGACTTCCCAAGAGTTTAGGTTTTCAAATCCGTTCGGTCGAAAACTGTGGCTGGTGTTCTTTATAATACGATAAAGACGAACGAGACTAGATTAAACCCCGAACCCGGGTCAAGTTATTTTAACCTGACACTAGCCTGTTCTCGAGTCAACTGGCCATTCTGGGGGTCAACATTACCCTTAGTCTCTTATCAGTACGAAACTTCTCTGTCTGAGAGCCCGCGGAAAAGTCACCCCAAAAGTGGATTTATTATACAGTCGAATCTGACCCGAAACCTTTGAGAGATAATTATTGAAAATGTTACTATACCTGGCAGACGCTAGGTAATAACTTTGCAGGAAGACGAATAAGAGGGCTATCGGGACGACAAAGGCGAGGAAGATAGGAAAGACAACACCCACGACAGTTACCGAAACAATGATCTGCATGATGCCGATGACGAATCCATTGTACGAGTTTGCTAATCTCTGGGTAAAAAGAATAAGATTTAAGGGTTTGCATGGTGGAAAGATCAGGGTGGGAGACGAACCTCGCAACATCAGTGGTCATTTACAGCAACTTCTGGTGTTGTTGCCCAATCTAGCCAATCTTTTAAAAACATTGTTTATAATGTTTTCCTCAATAATTCACCTGCTCACAATTTATGGACTCTGTTGGTTTTTTTTGCTAGTTTCTTATTTCTTTAAGTAGGGTCTAATAAAAAAAAAAAAACATGAATCCTAATTCCTCGAAGGCCTGTTTACTTACAAAATCCATCATCTGGGTGTCATTGGAGAAGCGATTTAGAATCCGTCCGACAAGAGTGGTGTCAAAAAACCTATTGAAAATGAAATCGTCAAAACAATTCAAAAAATGTTCTAGGACCTACACAAATCTAATCGAAAGCATGAATACAATAATGAATTTCACGTCATGAATATAATTTCACAAGATCACGTTCCAAAATGTATACAATGAAGTCTTTATATTATAAAAAGTGTTCCAATATCAGGTTCTTTATCAAATTAATAGGTGTAATCAACACAAACATTTTGAAACATGCATTTACACCCATACAACACCAAATTTCGCTTTCACTGATCAACCTTATACAGCAGTCCTGTCCAAATATTGCATAATAGTCATTAGTACATGCTATGATTTTCATATTTACCTTAACGGCACATGCACGATATTCCTTAGCATTTTCAAGTGCAGCCGCTGGGCAGCAAACGTGAATGACATAATAATACACGCGGACTGCAATATTGAAGCAATAGCGGATCCGATGGAGAAGCCTGCGTATCCAATAAGGTACCCGTCATAGGTTGTATCGGTCTATAAATACAAACAAGAACATAATGCTATAATTCAGGCTTAACGGTCTAACCAAACACATCTTGTCGATATCTCACTAAAGTAATGCTCTACCGCGACAGGTCAGTTGTTTTTGTTCATTCAGGCTTGCAAACTACAGTAGCACGGGCGCCTAATTATTGGCGAATCGTTGGTTTCGATACAGTAATAATCATTACCCAATTACGATATTATTGTTGAATACGACAGCGGGTTTGCAGCAGAGAGTGGATTTTGAACCTACCTCATTTAGATTTAAGCCAGACTCAGACCAGCTGGACAGCCAGAAGTTTTTCAGAACGGACAGCGTTGATTGCAAGGCTACAATGAAGACAACGAAGCAGACTGTACCCCAACCAATGTTGTTCATCAGATACATGTATGTCTTGTAAGACACAGCTCCCCGGACCATTTCTTCTTTTTCTATCAACTTTCCGTCGCCCTGAAGAAGTTCTTTAAACGAAAAAAAAACAACCTAATGTATAAATGTGGCTAATAATAGGCCAACCTTAGACGAAATCTTCTTTAGGGTAAATCTTATTTAATAAAGTCTAAATGACAACGTATACATGTACTATTAAACATCATAACTAATTAGCAAGAGTTCATTCATTTGAATTTTCACATTTGAAGGAACACGTTAGTCTTGAAAGGTGAAATATTCATCAAATCAGGGTACCTGCTGATACGATGGAAACGCTTCGCTTCAACTTTAACCGTTCATCTTCAGTGCTCTCGACTTGAACGTCAACCAATCCCACCGCTGCCACCTGTTTGATCTCCTCGTACATCTCGGGATCTGCCTTAATGATGTCGTCTATGCTTCCGTGGGCAGCGATGCGGCCGTCTTTCATTTCAAGTATCTGACGGAATGTGATAATAATATAATCCACTTTAATTATTTGTTATCATACTCGTGGTTATTGTAATGTTTTCAGGCTGACGGCCCTCATGGACCAAGTCACGTTTTATTGAAGGTCTTTTTCAGTTTCTGACATCCTTTTAAAGCTTGCCTATTGCATTCCGCGTTCTGTCATGGTCTTGCAGGATTGCTTGCATTGGCCTTTGTTTACACGCGGCAGAGGAGCGCTTAATAAACTATCCTATTTGCCAAATCCAAAAAGCGTCATCTTATAGCGTATCCGCCATTTAAAAAAAACGAAATCAAGGATGATAGGGATTCTTGTCACTCACTAGGTCGGCCTTGCTGAGATACTGCAGTTGGTGGGTCACAAGAATCACTGTTTTGTTGTTATTCACAAGGTGGCTGAGGATTCCGTCCTCGAAAAGTTGACGGCCGACGTGAACGTCCAGCGCCGACAGCGGATCGTCCTGCAATAACGAATGAAAAAATCCATAAGTATTAAGTTTGTATTCTGGTGGAGTGCAGTGGTCTCGTGGTTTGGAGCACGTATTCGCCGTATGTGGGTATTCAAAGCTAGGTTGTGGAATCGAGTTCGGCCTGGGACTATTGTGTGTGCCCCCTTGGGCAAGGGTATTTTGCCACTCATTGATTCTCACCACCCAGGAGTATACATGTACCTGTGAGGGCGCCGACGGTTGTTTTATTAGCCGCTTTGCCGCTCATTGCTTTTCTCCATCCAGAAAATTCTACGTAATCTACGTCAAATTTAAGATTCTCCTTTTCCAACTGTGACGGGCATGGGTGGACAATAGAGAAATCTGTATTTGAACCTCTCAAACATCTGATCTAAAGGGAACAATTCTTAAGGATGTGTTTTTGCCGAATTGAATTAATTTACCAAAATGACGATATCCCTGTCGGCGTATATGCTACGTGCTACACTAACACGCTGCTTTTGGCCTCCACTCAGATTGATGCCTTTCTCCCCGATCTCAGTCTTATCTCCAGCCGGTAAAATGTCTATGTCTGGCATGAGCGCACATGCATCCAAGATGGCGTTATACCTTTCGATTACCAAAAGAAAAGAGACAAGACAACGCGTAAAGTATAGCGGGTGTACCGACTAAGCAATAGTCAGTGGTGTAAGCCACGGTATAATATTAATGTATAATAAACAGCAGACTTTGAATTAATATAACCGCCAAACTGGCTCAATTATTGTCCTCTAAACAACGATAGGCTACATGCACTGTGCTTTTTAAAAGAATCTTCATTAACTCATAAACCTCTGGATAAATATATTGTCTTCCTGTATTTTCTTGAAAACGACTTGTTATGAGAAAAAAACACCACTCCGTAAAACAAATTTAATAAATAAATAAGTAAATAAATACTTTTTTACTTATTCAAATGGTACTTTATTGTTTCAAGAACGAAACAAAAAATAGTAAATTATAAATATATGTATATACAATGTGTACAACAAATTAAAATTTATAAATTAAACAAGTACCGTTTCTTCTTCATATTTGTGGTAAACAGAATGTTCTCCCGCATCGAAGCATTCATAAGCCAGGGTTTCTGAGCTGCAAATGCAATGCTACCCTTTTCTCTAAGACAAGAAAATAAAAACAAGTTACATTTAATACTTACAAAATTAAGCTGATAAAATAATGTCATCTTTCCACACAGACGCGGCCTAGACCATGTCTATCCATACACACTATGACATTTTCAATCCTTCGATAACTACTACGCGCATCGACGTGGCAGGATGGGTAGCAACCCTGATCGTTTTGGACATGCACAAAACAGGCAGGGTTTTTGTTAATTCCAGATCTAACACCAACGGGACAATAACTGGGTTAAGACTGGTTCATACTTCATGCGTATACGAAGCGAATTTTACGTCATCATCCCCTTCGCCTCGCAGGCTGTTTCGCACGAGTTGAACAATGTTCGCATTCGCATGAAGCATGATGTATGAACCGTCCTTTAAGCCGTGACTTGAAGGGCATGGGAATCGCAACTGTATTGCGTCTGCAAGGACGGGAAAGAATATGGATGTGGCTCCCCAAAACGGCTGAGAACTTGTGACGAATCAGCCAAATTTCCTCTTGTATTTTGTACGTTCTCTGAACCACATGATCACCTCAGAAGAAACATATTTCACATGTACTGGGCGGGATAAGCACGGGAAAGAAATGGGATAGGAACGGGGCGGAAGGGAGTCGCGGGAAGGACAGGGTTAGGTCGGGATACTTTTCTATAACAGAACTGTATTAACACGGCGTAAAAAAACAAATAACTACAGGATGAACGGCGAAGAGACTCGATAGACGTACGGGCAACAATAATTATCTAAGGGTTGATTTCTACAGTCTTGGTCTTGATTTCAATGTGTAATGGTCGTGATAGGGACGGGCCCGTAGATTGGCTATGTGTGACGGGAGCTTAAGCAAATTGTTGTGCTTACAATGAAGTTGGCATTTGGCCATCGGTCGCAAACTGTTGATTATAGACCACTCTAGCCATCACTAACCAACTTCCGATTACAATCGGAATATGGTTAACTTTTGTTCTTGATCAAACTGGCTCCTTGCCTGAAATAACTACGCATGTGATGACGAATGAATGCTAACATGCCTGTAAGCCTACTCACTCGTTAACGTAAACCTTTCCGGAAAGCGTCGTCATTTCGTTTAAGATGGCGGACAACAGCGATGACTTGCCACTTCCAACCTGGCCAATCACCATTGTAAGTTTCCCTGCAAAGAAACGATGTTGGTCAAGAATAAACAATTGTTAACCTTGTCGTTATTTTTTGTACCATGGTAATTTTGACCGTTCTTGGTAAATTACAGTAGATTTGGACGTTTGTTGTCTCATTGTAAATTTCAAACCATATTTATATTATATTAGTTACACATACGTGTGGCATTCTGTTCTAGTTTGTCTGCATTTTTGTAGACACACAAGTGGAATAAGCTGTTATTTAAGACTAATACTAGTTTTTACATACCTGCTGGTATCTCCACATTTATGTTGGACAGGACAGGTGTCGTACTTTCAGGGTCCCAAGTAAAGTTACCATCAGTGATCTGAATTTTGCAAAGAATGGAATTTTCATCTTAGACATTTGGTAATTTACGTTCTCGTTTGTCGGTGAAACAGGTATCGGGAAGTCGCGTTCGCGTTTTGTGCACAAATTGAACAGAATTCTACGTTGGCCTGGGAGTGACATCGCAAACGAGCCCCACATAGGCTTATCATCGGGGAGTCTTATTTTTGCTGCGGAGCAAATTAATTCGAGTTAGGACATCAAAAGACATTGACATTGTTGGGAAGTGGTTAGGCCCATAACTCACAATCTGCCAATACTTTATAAACTCTTCAAGTATGTATGGCCTTAGGCCTTGAGGGTCCAAAGCCTTGGCATGTATGGGCCTTGATGAGAGTCGAGCTACAAGTACAACATTGACTTATACACAATGTAGTTAAGGGGTAATCAAAACTAAACGATTGAGATTGATGAAAACATGTTTTCAGCGGTTTTAATTGTACAAACGGACATACCTTGATTGCTATTTGGTCGGCATTTTGTTTTGAAGCTGCATGTGAACTGGTAGACTCTGTAACCAAGTCACCGTTCACCATTAGCTCCGTCTCCTCATTCATGTCACCAGTCTGGACGCCGATAGCGACCATTGGCTGGTCGTGCACATTGTCGGTATCTAGTTTGCGAAACACTACGCTACTCGCATCATTATACCTCTGTGGTGAGATGAACACAAATATCCAATTTGAAGGAAGGTTCATAAACATACTTTCAACAATTGGAACAATTAGACAAACTGACGATCACACGGTCACACCGTCCTTTGACACATTGTGGCAGGTACAATTTCCCATAACACTACAGAAAACGGTATTAATTATGCGATATGTGATTTCAATAACAGATTTCCGAAATCACATCCAAATGCTTTCACATCCTCGATCCAAATTTACATCATGCATGGTAGAAGAAGATAGGCAAAGGCGAAAGCCAGAAACGAGGTGGTTGGATGGCATAAGGACATATATCACGAACATGAACTTAACATCATGCATGACAGAAGGAAGCAGAACAGCTCAAAGTTAAGAGTAATTGAATATGTTATACAGAGGATGGCATCACCCAACAGGGTTGGAGCGGACGCCACCAAGTAAGAAGATAAGAGAAGGTTTCACCTTGGAATGGTAATTTTCACGATTCTCAGAATCCTCAAGTTCATCTAGATCCTCACGGTCTCCCTCGACTTCGGGAGCAAGGAGGAATTTCAAAATTCGCTTGGAGCTGACGATAGAGCCAACAACCCCCGATGTGGACACGGGTATCATGAATAGGGGAATCGCGATCATGTTGAAGAAGGCCAGGGAGGAGAAGGTGATGTCGGGCGTCAGTGGCGTTCCATAAAGTGGCTTAAATGTCACAAAGGCCTGCAGGAATACGCAAAATGTTATACCATCGCATTAGAATCTTCCAACCAGAAGAATATTGTTTAGAAGCAAAAAGTACATCTGTTTGAATAATTGCCTTCGGCTATGTGGTCTCACCTAAAAGTAAAAATCCTAAAAAAGGCTTCTTATCTAAAACGATCATGTAATTGTCATAGACTGAAAGACTGAAATTTTCTTTTGACAATGCTTTGAGGTAAATCACAACTTACGATTAACGTCACCAAAATTGGAGCAACAAAAGTCATGGACACTGCAACAAAGACAAAAAAAAGTAAAATTAGGTGTAAGATCGCGATGTTTACGACTGTTTACGACTTTCCTGCAGTTGTTCAAGTTCGCGTCCACAAAAAAATAAAAACCAAACAATATTATCTAGATTTTGTTTGAAGAGATAACACCTAAAATAGAGTCTAGATCAAAACCAACTGTTAAAGGTTATTCGCGATTGAACAAAATCTTCGTTACAGAATTACATGGAAGACAAATTTCGTATTTTATTAACGAGAGAACGGGGAGCCTGTTCGTCGAGACTACATCGAGGCTACAAGTACAACTGATAATCATCGATTGCTGGAAAGGTAAGCTAAGATTTTTATAAATTATAAAAAAATCAATTTATTTGCAAAAAGAGGTTTTTCAGAGATTTATCCAAATAAGGAGATACCACTTATATAACTACTCCAGCAAAGTTTTAAAACTACATGTGCGTATTTCGTAAAATGTTGTTGTAGTTTACCTGAGATTATAAAGCATAAACTGATGGAGATTAAGTGGCGCACTTCTTGCCTGCGGATCACTTCGATTTTCTTACAATACAGCTCTTCCCAGGCGTACATCTTCAGCAGTTTGATTCCCTGGAGAAGCTCGTTGGTTAGCTTAAGACGCTGGTCCGAGCAACGCTGAAACAGAGAGTTACAACGTTTCATTGTAACATTTCATTCATTCCCCCCCCCCAAAAAAAAAAATTAAAAAATTAATAATAATGATAATACAAATAATTTATCCACGTTATGTAGGTGGTATTATGGGGCAAGGTTGTTTATACGTTTGCAGTATTTACCATGTTTCTATTCTAATAATGCACTATCGTTTACTTCTTATTAAAAACAAAATAAATAAATGGCATTTATCATATAGAAGGTATTTTATAAGTCTCATTTTGATACAATCCCTTTGATAAAATCTGTTTTAAAGCATTAATTCATTATCACGCTGACACTTATTTCCGAAACTCACCAAAATAAGCTCCTGTCTATTAGCATAGATGGCTGCAACTTTGAATTGAACCGGGAGAACGACGAGGAACAAAGAAGCTCCGAGCAGCGCCGCAAAACCAATTTCAAAATAGAGGAAAATCAGGATTAAGAGGATCTGCAACCAAACGAGAGAGTATCTTCATGATTGTGGTAAATAATCTATACACTGTCGTCTTAAAAAAAAAAAAAATCTCGGTTTTCTTTTTTTAAGACACACTGTACCTTAATACAGCTATCGAACACAACCTATTCGCTGCAGTCAAACACAAAATGACAAGGACACTGAACGACTACCACAACCATATCTTGTAGTGACTGTCGTGGATGAGAATCACTAATCTCTAATTTGATAAAGCAGTGTGGCTTGCTCTCCCAAAAGAACGGTCATTTTTAACGCGAGTGGTTATTGAAGGTAAAACAGGAATCAAAACATTTTTTTTGAAGCTATACCAGTAAATGTAGTCACAGTCATGACTACACAGTAGGCGCGAATAAAGTATTGTAGATCACCATTTAAAATGCAACCACACGGACTTTGAGCAGCCACGTGGAGATTTCTTTCTAACTTCTATATAAAGCTGTCGGCATATTCCATTCAAATTTGTTGTATTCCTCAATGACACATTTTATTTGTGGTATAGTCGTATAGTCGCTTTTCAGTTGTGCACAAAATGGGCTCCTATTCAGATGTGCATACAAATGGATCCCATTCGGTTGTGCACAAAAAGGGCTCTTTGTGTTTTTCCACCGGGCCGCCTGGCTGACAACTTCACATGGGTGTCACATGTCTATAACTGTACCAAAGCAGTCTACAACTGTTTTCATTTCTGGGGGGTGGAATTGAACGCGTAAACAAAGGTGCCTTCCAAAATCACCCCATGGAAGATGCGCGTGATTGTTTGGCTCAAGCAGCTTGCAAGTTTAAGATGTTATTATTGTACAGCACGACCTGTGGAAGTAAGTTACCTGAAACGGAGCCGACCAAAGGAAGTTGATAAACTGTATCATGGCCTGGACATTGGTGGCATCTGATGACATGTGATTGGTGATTTGGCCCATGGACATCTGGCCTCCCGAAGTGGTAAATGTGGCTAGTCGTAACGCCTTCTTGTAAACCACACTCTATAGTGGTATATAAAGAAAATTGCCATTTCTTAATTCCTAAACAACCCAAACTGGTCATATTACTCTGTACTGGGGTAGCCCCAAAACACCCTAAAGCACTATATTACACTTTCCTGTATTAATCAAATGTTTTACAGTGTATAATGTTAGTTCAAGATAAATGTATTTGTCGCCATAGAAATTGTTTTGCGCACCCTTGTTTTTAAAAGAACCTTATCTACGCTTTTTGTGCCAACGTGCGCGCATTTTAAATCTCGAATGACACCTGGTGTGAAATCTTTATCTAAAACGTTTTTAATTGTGATTAAGTTACCGAATGTCCTTGTAGTAGTTACTTGTGGCTGTTGCTAATTGTTGATCTGACGCAAAGCTATTACGCGTTACTTTTTTCTTTTAACTAAAATTTAACTCGTGAATGATAA
Source organism: Crossaster papposus (assembly GCA_037893245.1). NCBI lineage: Eukaryota > Metazoa > Echinodermata > Asteroidea > Velatida > Solasteridae > Crossaster > Crossaster papposus. Next base: position 1,595,762 of record JBAIAA010000322.1, on the reverse strand, counting down.
CGATTCCTTAGAAAGCAATACGAGATTGTTCCATCACGTTTCCAGCATAGGTGCTAACAACGAATCAACTACAAAAACTACACAGCAGGAAAACAAATCGGCCCGGCTCGATGTGTTATATTTATAACAACCTACCTGTATAGCTGCTCGGACGTCCGCACTGAGCACGAAGACCACTTTTAAATGCGCATTCATGATGCACACCCTGTACAATATCACTAGGAACATGGTCACAGTCAGGACGAAGCCATTGGCGAAGAACTCGCCGAATTCTACGTAATGTGGAGCAGGCTGAGAGAAGAGAATGCGCCGATTATAATATTTGACGTATAACACAATAGAAAAGAGATTGGTGTGATTTTGCATTCAAAGCGGACACGGTCCTGATGTGAGTTAATTCAACAAAATATTACCGAAGTCTCATCCAAAATCTCTAAATTCACATCCTCAGTCCAAATTCACAACCCTTTCGGCCGTACAGAACGCCTGGGCGTTCCCCACGCTCGGCCCTGCAGAACGCCTCAGCGTTCCAACAAAAGGGTCCATTTCAGCTGTTATTTGCGACTGGTGTAAAAGACTACGTGACCTAGAACGTTCCCATTACGCAACTGAAGTATTGACCTTTCACTGGCAACATAAATATACGTAGTGTTCCATTGAAAAATTTCGCGAAATAATCCTTAAAAAATCACCCGAATCAGACGCGCTTTTGTCAGATTTTGTATCCATCATGAAAGATGACATACCAAGCAACACTCGGCTTGTAAGATTGTTGGATTTAGGCACAGTTTTGGAGGAGATTTTTGGTGATAAAGATAGTAAAAGTAACGGTTTATCTGTAACTAGCGATATGTCCATTGACGACGATGTGAAGGACCACGTACACACGATATGAAGGACCAGGCACACATGATTGATGTGTACGATAACGGTAAATTTGTCCAAAATTCCACCTGAAATATGAGAAATGCCCAAACTAATTAAAACAAATAATTAAAAAAAATCACTTATGCATGACTATGTTTTTGGAATATTTACAAAGCTTATAATGTACTAAACAACTTTTGTACACAACATTTTATGTTATTATGAAAATTATGAAAATTATATTGAGAAACATAAACTTGAACTTGAAACTTGGTACAATTTATCCACGCCTATATTCAATTCAGTATAGGCAGTTGACATTATATAGCAATTCAGTACCGAAAGGGTTGGGTCGTTAAGATTCAATTTTACATTCACGTGGATTCACACCTCTCAACCCAGGATGTGCATTCGGACTGAGGATGTGAATTTGGAGCATTTGGATGTGATCTTGGAAATCTGTTGTTGAAATCACATCCTGTTATAAGGACCGTGTCCGTTTTAATTGCCGAATAAATTACACCATTCTCTTTCCTAGTTATTTTCTAACTTTTAAATGAGAAAGTGCAGAGAAAACACATTCAGTTTAAAGAAGAAAAAGAACTTAACAGGATGTATTTTGTATTCTTGTTGCAATGATTACTTTGTTGCATCAATACCACTTGTTAGTTAACAAAAGGAACTACTACTTGAATTGTGTATATTTAAAAAAAAGTATTCCAGTGGAATATTTCATGAATTACATTTTTCAACTAAACAAAAATATGTGCAAGAAAATACAGAATATATATTGTTTTTAAATCATTAAACTTTATGGTCTTTATTTCTATTTCTGTAATGATTTAAGAGGTCTGCGGTTAAGACTTACCAGCACTGTATCTGCCGGATTCATGAAAGTAGAAACAAAACTTGTGATGGCTCCAACACACAAAGGCCCAACGATATTTAAGACGTCAGTTATCACCTTAAACACTGCAGCTTGAAGCAGCTCTGGCCAGTAGGCAGTCATGTAGATCCTGAACATAGATGGACTGATGCCCTTTCTTTCTGCCCGAGCCTGAGGTAAAAAGAATATTAACCTCAATATTTAACGTTTAAAATAACGTGGTTCGTTGGTATCACAACCCGCTGTACCCTTTACTGGGTCAAAATGACTTACATTTTGGACCTAGACTTTTGACCCGAAAAAGTTTTATTTTTGACACAGAAACGGGTATAGAAGCATGGTGTCTCTTCAGAAAAAAGACAAATATATTTAGAAAGGGCAACATTAGAGGATTCAAAATTGGAGGATTCAAACATATTACTTCGATTTATATAATTTATCTTTTTTTTTCGCTTGGTTATATTTCGCTTTCCATGTGTTTTTATCGGTTGTCTATACAGTGATTACTGCAATTTTCTTTGTTTTAAGAGTGTTTACATTTTAAATGTATACAATTTATTGTAATCCTTTATTTTGTGAAATAAATTATGTTACGTACATTCTGTATTTTGTAAAATGTTCATCCTCTGCATTTTAAAACAACTTCACACCATTTCAATTAATGTTAAGTTTGTAATCAAGTTTATAACCATATTTGTACAGATTTGTAGTAATTTTATGGTATCTTGTAAAGCCCATTTGAACGTATTTTATCGTGGAATCTGCGCTGTATAAATAAACGATGCTGGTGATGCGACTGTTGGCGCTGATGAAAGTATTGTAATGTTTAGTTTTACTGTGTGTAGTTTATCATGTACTTACCTATTTTGTGAATAATTAAATGGTTACTGTTAACCCTAACCTTCTAGTAGTGCGCAAAATCATATTATAATTTGAGGATTTTTGAACTTTTATAAGGTTAAAGATATTTAGTCAAGATAGATCTACAAAGAATCAATAACCAAAATCTGGAAGATAGTTCTTTTATTTTCATTTAAATGTTGACACCAATAAAATTGGAATTACACATTTTTAGACTAAACTAAATCCTACGAAGAGAACTAAAAGGTATACAGTCAGTAGATCATAATGCGCATCTTTATGTACGAAGCACATTACAATAGCATACGTATACTTGCAATGAAAAAGGTTGTTTTCGCTAAATCTTTACCACATCGATTATATTCCACAAAAATATATTCCAGGCAAACATACATTTTAGGTGGGTTCGAGTGTCCTTTAAGGTCGACAGTCTGATGTCGGCATTTTACGCGATTGCAGGAGCGGCATTTCCAATTGTATAATAATCCAGTCAATATGCCGCATCATCGTCGATGTTATCGAGGAGTTGTTTAGATTACATCATAATTGAACTTTGACCTCCGGTTGTAAACACTGCCCTGTTGTCTCTATATTTAATATAGAGTCGCCTCTGTATGCGCATAATCATGACAACGCAGTTTAATGAAATCGTCATCTATCACAATCCAAAGTGTCCAATACATCTCTGTAGAGCTATATTTATGGAATAAATATTCAGAATACGGATATATTTGCAAATATCAAATTGTTTACCACCGAATTATTAAAAAATATCTTATTAATTTGAAAGTAAATAATGGTTCTAGGCATCCAGCAAAACGATTGCACTATAGATCCAACAAATTGTATTCTATAAACAAAAAATCACGATCGCTTCACGTCGATCGCAAAAAAAAAAACCCCAAGAACTGCCCGACGCCAGTTAAAAACAGCCCCCCTCTTGCTTTTTTTTCGGTCGGCATCCATGATTGTAAAACTTCGGACAAGTCACTTAAACTATATTTACTAAAAAATACAAACACCCAAATCTACCCTTTACCAATGGTGTGTCCTACCTTTAAATTAACTTTGGCATATGTATTTCTGGACAGACTGTTTTGTACCATGTGACACTCATCAGCAGAATGACAGATTACCATGTGGCATCTTCGCACACATCGACTCAGGCTTGCGTTGCGCGTTATAATATCCAACCATGATCGCGCTCCAAAATACGTCATTGAACTTAATACGCGCGTTATATCACTGAACCTAGCACGCACCTGTCTCAGTGCCTACACCGTACCTAGGGACGATTTAGCTCCTCTCATTTAGTGTACCTAGGCTTGGCTTGCATATGATTATGTATTTCTCTGCTTCAAAGAAGTTGCATCTCTTCTTTACATTCGAGTATATGTTTCATGAAATCGGTGGTAAAACAAAATGGCAGACTATTCTCTTTGAGTAATGTGAAGAAGAATACAAATTCTATTAGCTAATCAATTCATAATGGAATGTCATTTTTATGTTTGGTACTGCAAGTAACATCCAGTTGTTGCTGTTGTTTCTGTTGTTGTTGTTGTTGTACGTTGTTGTTGTTTTTTGGTTTTTTTAGGAAAGAACAAACTAACATGGACATTGTGTAAATTTTGTCTTCACATTAATTGAAATCACTAGATTTTGTTTACCTGTTCTCTATTGAATGCCTCTTTGAACCTTCTGTGGTTGTTGTAGGCCGAATGTTTCTCTGGGATATCCCCAATGTCTTTAGGTTCCAGTGGCTTCTTGTAGCCCTTCACAAAAACCCAGTTCATCCACCAGTAGGTATACTTGGACAAGAGGTTCACGTAGTCGTCCATAAAGCGCATGTTGGTGTTCTGCAGGTCTTCGTTGGCCGTTTTGCGCTTACTGGTTCCAACAACCTGCAAAGATTGAATTGGTTGTTGGGTGATTAATTGCATTCGATTCTGCTTTTTTAAGCTGATGAAAATGATGAATATACATTTCCCGCGTTTCGAAATATAGCGGGAAATAATTGTCTTAGAAATTCGAGCACCTATAGCAGGTGCAGAGGTTACGTAATAAGTGCGGGAGGGGGTTTAAATAGAGAAGAAACGGGTATTCAGATCAGTTATAGCAAGCACTCCACACGAGGCACGCAAATTTTAAAAAGTTAGTACATTTATAATTTTGTATATTAAGGGTAAAGCATAACACCTTCGCTGGGGAGAATTCTGAATGTTGTTGGGTACAGGGTTTTCAGAGCATTTGAAATTTATCTCTGTTTTTTTGCCTGGACGTCGTCTTCTCCGATGAAGCGTCTAAGTACGACAGGTAATTCTTACAGCAACGACAAGCTGCAGTATTTAGTGATTTTTCTTGTAGCGACAGTGATTGTACTATGTATAAGTTATTATGTAAATAATTATGTGCAAGTGCCTAATTATCCGGGCCTAAATCTGTCAACCCAAAAATGCCTCCTGTGCTTTGCTATATTGCCAAATCAAAAGGTGTTTTGCTGCATGTGTAATTTGTAAAGGTAAAAGTAAAGATAAGACCCGTCTTTACAGCGTGATGAGGCCCTTCTACAAAAATCTCATTTGTTGTAAATGAGTGTCTGAAAGAAATCCTTACCGTCTATTATTCAATGTATCAGGTCTATTAAAAGAATCCAAAGAATGTGGCCGACTTATCTATGCGACAACAATACGTTGTATATATTGTGTCTGTCGGCCGTCAATCAATGTCGAAATGGGTTTTACTGGGAATATGCATGTGAGGGTATCCTACTGGCTGGATTTATTCTCTTACGCCAACACATGCATTGGTGTCAAATATTACACCAAGAAACCAACAGAAAATTCGAAATAAATTAGTTTTCTTGTCATGATGCGGAATCTATAAGGACCACTTTATTAATTTACAGCTTATTTATGTTCTTTGGAAGGATGCAACTCACCTTTATTCTGATCAAATTTATTTCGTTCAGAAGGAGTATGCTGTATGCGATCCCCATGAGCACATTCAGATCAAATCGGAGCACGGTGACGTCGACTACATTGTAGTGCACCAGATTAGCTATCTGTAAGGATTCACCAATCAGGGCCAGGATCCAATAGACCAGGAGCAAGACGGACATAGAAGGCAGCTGCCACCGCTCCATGTTGTGGTAGTACACGAGCGACAGGAATATGGCAACAAAGGCAGCGGCGCTGGGGACGTAATAGTGGGGCTGGGTTGGCTGCTGCCATGCCCGGTACGTGTCGTCCGTCATAACCCCCTCGCCGATGGCTGCCGTCAGGACCATCAACGCCCCGATGCTTACCAGCCACCGCACGGTGTGGCCCGGATAACGCAGGGTGTACCTGGCGTTGCCCCGTTTGCGGTAGCAGCACACACAACCCAGCTGGAACAGCGCGAGGGCAAAAACCAGCATAAATGCGAGATGGGGCAGCCCTGCCAGTCCGTTGACGAAGCACGTGTTACCGATCCATTCAGAAGAGAGGTCGGTGGAAAGGTAAGTGTTGTTGGTCCCGCAGAACCATTCCCATTCTTCGTACATGATTGCACTGTCCTGAAAAACAACAACAACACACACATACACATTCTCAACTGTCTATCCTTGGAAACCTCTCTTTAAGTTTGTTCTCGTGTACAGAATTATTGGAACGTCGAGGGCTATTTTCAACGTGTTCCTATTCACCCTACGATTTGTTTCCTGAGCTGTAACCTTAATCCAATTTCCCCCTAGATCTCAGTGATCACTTTGCGACATCCCAGCAAGATATGCGACCAAAGGAATAGCTCCTTAGTCCCCCACACTCTCTGTTACCTAACGCAACCCCCCTCCCCCTAAAAATCTAAAAAGAATTCCTGAGAAACCAAAACATTTCACAAACACAATGACCACCATAAAGTAGGGGGGTTCTCTCCGTCTCATATCTTGCTTCATAATATGTTTCATAATATGTTTCGACAGATAAACTTCCTAGGGAAAGTACCTATATACAAAAATACTGTTGGCATCTCCTCCCGCCTATTAAAACGACCCTGGACCTAGAAACCTAGAATTTCAAAAGAAGCAAAAATGTTACGACGCATATGTTTAAATTAGAGGCTGAACAGGACACTAGAAATGGACTTGATGTGATTTGTGCATTCAAAGCGGACACGGTCCTTTAGTAAGATGTAATTTCGACAACAGATTTCCAACATCACCTCCAAATGCTCAAAATTTACATCCTGAGTCCAAATTCACATTCTGAGTTAAGTGGATGTGAATCCAGTGGATGCGAATTTAAACCTTAAAGACTTGACCCGGGATGTAAATGTGGAATGAGAAATTAAATTTTAAGCTTTTGGATGTGATTTTGGAACTCTTTTGTTGAGATCACATCATGCCCTTTCCTTTTGCAAATTCGAAGGAATTAAGCTGATATCGACTTACCGTATCATTACATGTTCTCCCACTGCCTTTGGTCTAGAAACGCTGGTTTATGCACGCTCCAATGAAGTGCATTGCCTTATAAACTAGCTTATCGTTCAAGGCATGTACAAACATCCACAAGGTCAAAGTCCTGTTTTTATTATGTTTATGTTTATTATGTATATTTGTTTGTTGGGTGTGTTTTTATTTTGTTAAAGGGCTGCGGCTACAAATGACTGACATACACGTATATTTATTAGTGAAAGATAAACAAATGGATCTGTGCTAAAGTTTGTGTGCTTCAAACTGGGCTAAAGGGCAACTTGTGAAATTACGTACTGAGTCATACAACTTGAACTTCCTCAAAATTCACCTAAAAGCTGTCCATTAAAAACAGATTTAATAGTGTAATAAAGATAAGAAATCGATGTACGTAATCGCCCTTATAAGGAATGGCCATCATGCTTTCATTATGTTTTAAATTGTTGGACCATAGAACTTCCTTAAACAATAATAAAAAGGGGAGAAAACTATAATGCATATATTGTTTTTCCCGACAGATTTCTTTTTCTGTTAGGGCCCTGTGTTATGTTCGGTCCCAGAAAAACTCGCCTAGTGACCCCTTTGTAGTGCTTTTTGTTCCCTTGGTGAAAGTCACAAAAGGTAGTTATCATGGTGCGACTGCAGCTATGTTGACATTAAACTATACGTTGATATTCAAGTGTTTATTTTAAACTTGGCGTGCGTGAGGTCGAGGAAGGGGATCTCGAAAACAAAAGGTTGCTCTTGATTTGTTCACGGGCCACTTTGCGGTTGTTGGGCGGTTATTGGTGGGTTATGGACCCTGATGTTTATTAAAATTGCGGCGTAGCGCAAAATTTCTAATGAGTCTAATGTGACGCATGTAAGCCCGTTTATTTTCAGTGTGCAACAGATGGGACATTTAAGTACTTGTATTAAACAGTGAGGCCAGTGTAGTCCCATGCATAATAAGTTATCAAATAAAGGGTTGTGGGGTGAATTTTCTGAGGAACACAACTCGTTTGTGCGACTTTCTGTTCCTTTAAAAAAAAAAAAATCGTAAATTTAAATTGTTGATTAATATTTATTACTTTTTAAACATTGTCAAAGCGGGAAAAGGAATAATATAAAAAAACTGCACAGGATGTGTCAAAGATCGCCTATCTTAAATACATTATTATTAACTTTATCAAATTTCTGAATATTTTTGTGGAAAAGAGTGTACATCCCACCATAAACCACTACATGAATACAATAAAAAAACGGCCTAATAGATACATTATAAAATGTAAGTAAGAACGAAACAGCATTTACAATTTAAAATGTAAATAAACAAAATTACAATTGAAAATTAACAAAAATAAAATGAAGTAGGAATAACGATATAGGTAAGTGCAGAGTATAAAATAGTAAGATTAATAACATAATAAAACACATGCACCAACCTACAAAAAACAATGTACGCTCCTTTTTTTTAGAAAAGAAAAGACAGCCTAGGGAGAGAGGCTCAGAAAGATAATAAAAAATGAGGGACGAAGAAAATAGAAATGAAGAACTGCGACAAGACAGAGAGAGCGCGCGACGAGACATACATATGCTTACATAGGCGATACACATTTCTAGTTTTATTATTATTATTTGCTTTCCAAACTGGCTTCTATGTCAACAATAGCCGACGTGACACGAACGTGCCATGTACCGCGGACTAAAAAGCAACAAAACGTAGTCTAAACGGTCTAAAAATACAGTGTAATAGGGTAGGTGCAGGTAATATGGGACTATTAAGCTCATTTGCATAATTTGCATAAAGATAGATAAAATCATTCTAAAGAAACATTGGTTATTGGAATCAGTAACAACTACCCTTCCTTTTGATGATATAATTTAAACCATGTTGTATCCATTTATGACAGTTACATTCAAATTATGACGTCATCACCAAAGGTCCCATATTACCTGCAGTGCAGGTAATATGGGACGTATGGTATATGGTAATATAATTTTTTTAATGCAATTTCATTCCGCTCTATCACATCTATCGCGTCCCATATTACCTGCACCTTGTTGCGCTACCGGAGCTCCCATTCAACGCATAATAAATCCTAAAACAATTATACACAGGACCCCACACCATCAATACAATCAAAACACTTCATAAGCATCCTAAAAATATGTCAAGGATTCAGCTCACCCTCTGGTCAGTTTTTAATATCAGTACATTCCATGAAATATCTATTTTTAGATCAGAGCAAACAAATACTGTCAACTTAACATACCTTGTCAAATTTTGATTATTTGTTCACCGAGATCTCCGTTCCCGAACAAATTAGCCATGTTGGCAGCGATGGCAATGAGTTATCGCAACTATTGAGGGTGCTATTTCTTGTCTCTGAAGCTTTATAGTTAAATAGGCGCCGAATTTAATTCATGCGTCCCATATTACCTACACGTACCCTACACACATACAACGTCATAACTTCAGTGTATTAGCTCAATAAACGTACAATTCGTTGCTTGTCTGGCCTCCAAATAAACCTGTCAAAATCCCATTGATTTGTTTTTTGTGTGAACATTTGTTGTGTGTAGCGGCAAATTGTATACCTATTTTGAGGGTGGTCGCTTTTTGTTTGCTGCTGTAACTCACGAACTACACGTTCTTTTAAAAAGGTTCTTGCGGGCCGCGTATATTTTTATTACACCGCAGCGAAGGGTTCACTCTATATTACTGCCTTGTAACAAGACTACGAATACGTCAAGTAGGCTGGCACTAGTAGTTGCAGCGCTGAGGGCGCAAGACGCGCGATATTATCATATTACACGTACATTTTTAGTATTTATTATTTATTCGGCCATGAAACCACAACAAATACAAAGACAGTGTACACAAAAACAAATGAAAAAAACCAAAACATGCTGAACAGGGTAATAAGGTAAAAGAAAGTAATTACACTAGGGCAAAATAAACATTTGAAACAAGTTGGAAGGAACAAGTTTCGAAGGGACACTATGGGAATCCTCTCCGCCATCGACAGCCAATTCGACAGCCAAATTTATTATACTTACTATAACTATTATTATAGTGATAGTCGAACACGAGTCGAGCAATAATTTTACCTGATGAGTAGTCCGAGTAACTTGGACCCGGCTACAATCGCTTTTTTTTTACATTTGGACATATAGTTTCGCGATGTGAAACCATGTCCAAATGTTTTAAAAAGCGATTGTAGGGTCCAATTCAGACCAGGGATGTAGTCGAGTCCATCACAAGTCCCTGCAAGTCCCTGTAAGTCCCTGCAAGTCCATCACAAGTCCTTCAGTTCCAATTCAAATCACAAGCTATTCAAATCAGCTTTGACAAAAGCATTCCTTTGTCATTGTTCATCAAGTTACTTGTGGCTGCCTTTATGAAGGGACTTGTGACTGGCTTCACGAAAGGACTTGTGAAAGGACTTGCAGGGACTCGACTACAACCCTGACTCAGACTACTACTCCATTATTAGTACTTAAACACCCACTATATTTTCCTAAATATTACAGCTCATTAACCACCAACAAGGGAAATTCTGATGAGAAATCATAACTTTAGGGTGGATTTTTGTTTTATTTCTTCGGAAAACTTAGATTTGTTTAGAGGACATCCATAGGAATGGGGTTTGCGAAACTTTCAATTCATCGTGCTCGACTCAGTTCAGCAATGGGCGTAGTTCAGCCATAGGGCAAGGAACACGAATTCCGACCACGGAGCTAACTCGGCTAGCTTTGTACAATGTATACTGTACATGTGCGATGTGCATGTGTACAATTACAACCACGCGTACACGGTCGCATATTTTTCGCGCGCGCTGTGTACACTGTACTTCGTATTAAGTGAGTCTCCTTTCAAGAGTGGAATTGCCAGTGTTACGACAAGAAACCCTTCGCTGCGGTATAAACAAAATATACGCTTGCGGGCCTCGAATACTGATACAAATTTCCCTTGTCATGATAGTACAATGATTTCAATTGGACATTATATTGACCTGTCAAACTAAAGATCCAATCAGAGACGCTGTGAAAGAGTACACATTGAACCCACGCTAGCACGGCCACGTAAAGTTGACCTATACGTGGTAAAGATCGTAAAGATCGTTATCTCGGTTCTCCCACAGACATGTCGTGTGCGTGCAGTGTTATACATGTGCTCTATGGTGGAATTAAGTACGGTGAAGGTTGACATTTTTCACCAAACAAATTGATATGTTCTGTGCCTGACCGTTGTAGAAATGGCAAATAATGGATAGATTATTGTTCACCTGTCAATAGCGTTGCCGAGTTGCAATAAAATTCCACATGCAAAAGTATTCACGATCAGCGCCCATAAAATTGTTTGGCTTAGAGCGCCTTAGGCCTATAGATAGCTGGGAAATAAATGGTCGCTGACAGACTTTAATAAAGACGCACGTGACCTCGCCATACCTACCTGTTTTGGGTATAGGGAGTCGTCTCTCCTTTACTGTGGGTTTCATTTTGTTTAAACAAGTTTAAACAAATTCCGTGCGGCTTGCAAATGTGTAAGGGGTTTGGACGGAGAAACGTGTCATTTTTGTTACTTGGCCCTATGTTAATTGTTAATTGGCGCTGCTGATAAGCACGTGCATACATGTGTGTTGTGGCCCATACGGTAAAAATATGAGGTTACGTGCATGTGTACATGTACTACGTACGGTGTGCTCAAAGTCGCGATCATAGGTCACAATAGGCCTACTCAATGTCCATAGCTTATATACGATTCTGAAAGCCAGTCTTTAATTAATTCCTTGTAACCATTGTTTCGGGCAACGTAGTAGCAACGTTATTATAATTGTGTCAGTTTATATTTCGGTTAATGTGTTTGTATTCGCATGTATGTGCATGTGGTGTAGCTAATTGATCAGCTTGCCGCCTAGCCAAGCGCCTGCTCAAGACCTAGGCCTGATTGCAAAATGGTCATGTACGGTAAATGGGAATGGTTCTGCAGAACCGAAGCCAACAGCACTGAAATGAACGATGACGGCCTCGCTGTGTGGATCGGAAACACGTGCCTTGTGCACGGGTTGTCAACAATCCCGCACATTTCGTTCATAGTTGTCTTCTCCCTCGCGCTGCTTCTGGGGCGGCTTTTCCGATACTCGGCAAACACCGACTACTTGCTTCGCTATCCCGGCCACAGCGTGCGGTGGCTGGTAAGCCTCGGGTCGTTGATAGCCCAGACGGCAGCCATCGGCGAGGGGATTATGACGGACGAGACGTACCGGGCCTGGCAGCAACCAACCCAGCCCTACTTTTACGTCCCCAGCGCCGTTGCCTTCGTTGCCATATTCCTGTCGCTCGTCTACTACCACCAAATGGAGCGGTGGCAGCTGCCTTCCATGTCCATCTTGCTCCTGGTCTATTGGATCCTGGCCCTGATCGGGGAATCATTTTGCCTTGGTAACCTCAAGAAACAGGATCTCGTTGACGTTCACGTATTTCGTTTCGATTTGACAGTGATCCTGCTCGTATTCTATAGTGCCCTCGTTCTACTTGAAATGAATGTGATCAGAATCAAGGTGAGTGGCTTCAAGAATTGTGGGATGAAGAGCAGTGCTGCTACGATTACCTTTTTACAGTGCCAAATGCATAGACCTACACACTGGGCATTCTGTCCTTTGTGTTTATGTATAGTTAAGGGCAATGCGGAGTACAGCCTTTTCGAGTTTTGTCGCACTGTGAACACTCTTTCAATCAATTTGTTTTATTGTGATCTTCTTGTTATGTTCCACTAAATTTTACGGACAGGTAACCCTAACACCAAAGCCCTGTTTGTTTCAGAGATGAGAGGAATAGGCTATGATGAGCCAGTTCACATATCGTTCTCGCTTCCTGCATTCTGTGGACATTTTTTTCCCCGTAGATCCACAAAGAATATTCAAGGTTTACTACGTACTCGCGGCTTTTTATACTCTATTTCCAAAGAGTGAAAATGCACTCCATTCAAGTGAAAATTTACTCCCACAGGAACCGATCGAATTCCACTGAAATAATTGTTTGTGCATTTTCATAGTGCTTTTCACTCTAACCAAAATTAGTCCCAGGGTACTTGCAATATTCACGCCTTAGGCTAGCTTATCTCTGTTTAGAAATTCTATTCTAGGGGTATGCCAACCTAGCGTTTTACAAAGACTGACTTATGGCATACCATTGTTCCCTTGTGTAAGTACCCGGATAATGGCGCTGTAGCCCTCGTAAAAACACATTTTCACATTATTTCTGAAATCCAGGTGCATCAACATTAGTACAGTATCATGAATGAAGGAAATACTTTCCTGAAACTGTTCAAGTGCCATTGTGTTATGTTGACTAAGTCGTCACAGTTTCTTTAAAAAAATGAAGACCTACTTCAGTCGACAACACGTCAATACCAAGATTATTCTTTTATTAAAAAACAATAAGATAAGTTAAGCTTTTCATGCAGTAATTAAATGCCAAGTTTATGAACTACAATACTATGGATAGTCAACAGTACGATCCGAAGAAATTCAATAAATGTTAGTGGGGTTGAGAGAATTAGACTACATGTCGGCGGGTTGCCTCCTGTCACTTTTATTTATAGTGACTATCAATAACATAAATGTTGAATGTTTGTGGCCAGTGAAAAGTTCGGCATACGTGACATTTTAAAGGTTTCCAGTCGGCAAAACTATGTTTAAAAAAACGCGTGTCTTGGCGAGGTAAAATGAAATATTCCAATGGTCACGTGTTTAACAGTAGTTTCAGACGCGCATATTACATTGTAGTACGTCTAGAACACATTTGAAACGCGTGTTTGGATATTTTATTTTACCTCGCCGAGACACGCGTTTTTTGTATTACTTGTTTTAAACCCGTGTTTGAAACATAGTTTTGCCGACTGGGTTACTATATACTTCACAGGTGTTGCGCAAAGCAGGTTGGAGGAGCATCAAGGAAGATCTTCAAAACACTAACATGCACTTCATAGACGACTACGTGAGTCTCCTGTCCAAGGTGACCTATTGGTGGGCGAACTGGGTATTTGTGAAGGGCTACAAGAAGCCACTGGAACACGAAGACCTGGGTGACATCCCGGAAATACATCAAGCCCATTATAATCACAGACGACTAAGAGAAGCATTTGACAGGGAAAAGGTGAGACTGTCCTGTCATCATATGTGACCTGTCATCACAAAATGAGCGTAAAGTCGGCAAAATTCTGTTTTAGTCTGGAGTCCTAATACAGAGATTATGAGAAAACGGGCATTTCTTGCGAGAAATTGTGTGAAAGGCATAGAAAGGCATAGAAAGGCATAGTCAAAATTGTCTCAAAAACTAATTTTGTTTTTATCTGATCGTCCTGAAAAATTGGGAATTGATTGTTGGGGATTTAGTCTTAAAAAAACCCTTAAATTTTTTAAAATCGACCACCCTTCAAATTTTGACTTTGACTGTCCGTACTGGGAAATCACTCCGTGCGACTTTACGCTCATTTTGTGATGACAGGTCACATATGGTATCCGTTACCAGCACGTTGTCGTGAAAGTTGGTACCTTAATTCTACACAAAACCCCCGACACCGGGGGTTTTGTGTACAAACCTTACCGGCTTGATCAGACGGTTATTTACGACCCCCATGACAGCGGCCAAGCCGCAAGCCTAGGAGATGACCTTTTCGGGCTTGGACTGCTGACCACAGTCTTATAAGTGCATGGTGTACAATTTCTATGTACATGTACATGTACAATTTACATGCGGCTGTAGAAACTATGCACACATGCAAGATTTTACTTTGTCAAGCTTCAGGCATTGAAACTTCTCCCACCGTGTTGTTCATACAAGCACAATGCATTGTTTGTGTATACACTTTTAATCATCCATCGATAAATGATGATTCGTGCAAACATAACAAACTGAGACAAGGTGAAACGTAATTCTCAAATGTTCAAGAAACACATTTTGCTTTTTAAAATCCTTGTTAGAATTAATATAATATTATATAACAACTGTTTTTAGCGAGTAACACTTTTCTTGCTGTCAGTTTGTAAACATGTTTAGAAGCTATACGGCGCTCGTCTGTTTGTTGCCACTTCCTGACAAGGATACGCCGATGGTCATCTCGATCGATCCAACATGCAACAAACAAGCGATTTAAATTCAAATGAAAAGGCGGGCATATGTAAAGATTATCTTATTGGCTGATCTGTTTCTACAGGGATGCATGATTGTCGCTTTTGAAACTGGACCTACGACTATTTAAATGACAATAACTCCGCTCCGCAACATCGTATCTCAACAATCGAGGTGTCAGAATACGCAGAACAAAACTATGCATTGTTTTTTGGCTTCGATTAATCCATACCACTTCGAACCGGTAATTATTGGCTAATTTTTAAGTGTCTCGGTACTTTTTGTGATGAGTTTAGTGTACATGCACATGCATGGAATAATGCAAAGTAAATTGACTATTAATAAAATGAGGTATACACATGTAATTCAAAATGAATAATAAACAAATGGTTACATATCGGATGCGTATATAGCTAAACCATACCAACACTTTAATTTCAAAATGAAATCTGTCTATTAATTCAGGTCGAAAAATAGGGTAGACCATAGTCAATCTGTTTTCAAAAAAACAGGTGGCTCAACTCGTACGTAGTTGCTTCGTAATAGAAAAAAACAAAAACGTATAATTTGTCTGGACTATAAAGGCGTAATCGTGTTCTCAAAAAAATGTAAACTTTACTTCATGTGTAGGTTTAACTGAACTAGTTGGTGTCTAATACTTGCAAAGCATTGGCGTCTCCAATATAAGCTTGGAGAAGTCCACCACTTTGTTTCATCTGTTTGTTGAAATTGTTGTCTTAAAGGTAGGATACACCATTGGTCATTGCTTGAATTATCATGAATGAGTAGATTTGGGGGTTGTATTTTATAGTAAATATCGTTTAACCGAGCTGTCCGAAGTTTTACAATCATGGATGCCGAGAAAAGCACGAAAAACACCGGGTTTTTTTGAGTACAAACAAAGAAAATTTTCGAGAGGAACAAAGGAAACTCCTCGATTTACACCATAAAAAAACGTACATTGTACATGTACCTGTACAGTTCCCTATGCTAGCTATAATGAGGTTGACCTGGTCTTTTCTCAAGTGGGTTGACCATGAAGTTGACCCTCCAATGACCCAGCCGCTGTTGAAAGGCTGAAATTCCCTGACCACACATAAAACTGCCAGTGTGTAAACCACAAGCCCCAATATGAAGAATAAGTTAAGACAGGATTAAGGTACCAATTTTTACGAGAGTGTGTTGGTAGTACTCTGCTGTCAAAGTTTGTGGTAAATAATTTGACCCTTTTTATTGCGATTGCTAGCAAATTTGTGAAACTCCACCAACAGCTATTAATTCCCTTGTTTAATATTAATATAAATTATGAATTTTGAATTTGTTGTTTCAAGGTCAGGGCGTCACGTAGTAACTTGATGCCATCAATGTTGAGAGTGTACATTGTTGCACACGGGTCTGTCATGCTTGGGGCTGCAGCCTTACAACTGATAACCGACATACTGAAAGTCATCGGCCCGTTGATTGTCGGGGCTTTGACCTCATACGTTATAACAATTACATACCCGAAGGATTTGATACAGGTAAACTATTAAAACATGATAGTAAATAATCTTAATGATCAACAATACTTCGTTCGGTGGACATGTATGGCAATTTGGTGTCCAGAAGATCAGTGACTGACCAACATTAACGTTTCTTTTTTACAGTGGAGTTTCACAGCTTTTTATCCAATTCGGTGACATG
Source organism: Crossaster papposus (assembly GCA_037893245.1). Taxonomy (NCBI): domain Eukaryota; kingdom Metazoa; phylum Echinodermata; class Asteroidea; order Velatida; family Solasteridae; genus Crossaster; species Crossaster papposus. Next base: position 1,578,900 of record JBAIAA010000322.1, on the reverse strand, counting down.
AACACGTTGTTGGTTGAGGTAGAATAAGCCATTTGCGCGTGACCCCGAGTTAAATTTGAATAACACCTGGTACACTGACTTGCTCACGCAGCTTGGCACACTTTAGCTATATCACGTGATTCGGGGCAAGCCTTACGCTAGCAACCCCCAGCTCTGGAATGGTCTGGTGTCTTTTTGCCATTCTCACCCATTGTAAACAATGTATTGGTGCTGAGCGTCTCTTACGTAACTATGCAAAAGCTTGCCCCAAATCACGTGATATAGCAACAGTGTCTAATTTGGTCTGGAGAATTTAAAGTTAAACTGTGCCAAGCTGAGTGAACAAGTCAGTGTACCAGATATTATTTAAATTTAACTCGGGGTCACGCGCAAATGGCTTATTGTGTTCAGTTGTCACTACATGTATATTATTTTCGGGGCTGAATCATTCGTGAGTGTGATCCTTGAACAAAATTGTGCCCTTGACATCAATGCAATTATAATTTGCTTTGTTTATATCTTTGGAAAGATATTTCGGGTCGGAAAACAATGTTTAGAAATGAGAAACCTTTCCTTGATAAATACTTGTTTGTCATTGCCCTTTAATGTTAGGTTGTGTACACATCAGGAACTGGAGTGATGCTCGGGAATGAGATATTTTATTTTAATTGAAACAGCATTTTGCTTGTTCTGCACAACAACTTTCGGACGTTCAGTGAAGTTAAGCCTTCTTATTTGTTTCCATTAATTTACGAATGGAAATTGTGTTCTGTACAAAATGCCAAGTATTTTTGAAAGTTTAGTAAATCCTTTGGAGATTTTTTTTGTCTTCTTTTCCACAGAAGGAACCTCATTATGTGACCATTGGGGAATTCTTTGAGAATGGCTTCGTCCTAGTGTCTACCTTATTCATTATACTGGTTGTACGGCTCTGTGTTGAAATAACGTATCGCACTACTGTGGACTTGGAAGGTGGAAAAATCCGCTCAGGACTTCAGGTATTCATGAGTGAGACGCTGCTAAACTGCACTGAGGCGGAGGGTGCTGTTTTTTCGTTAAGAGCATTAAAACAGAAAAGGTCCTTTGTATCTATATACAGTGACTATGCACCGATAGCCTCGGTTTCAGCTCTAATTAGGGATTCGTCCATTTGAAATCAGTGAATCGCGAGACAATCTTATGTCCAATCACACATTAGTATACACCATTTGCAGATATCGAAAAAATGTACTACCGAATTATTAAGAAATATCTTACTTATTTAAAAGTAAATAATGATTGTAGGCATCCAGCAAAATAAGGGCCCTAGATATCCTGTAATTGTTCCAAAAATTGAATTGTATAAACCAAAATTCATTCTCGCCGTCCGGCGAGCGCGAAAAAACAAAGATAACATAATAATAACTGCTCGACTCCGGTGGAAAACAAACGCTGTTTTTCATGCTTTTCTCGGCATCCATGAATGTAAAAATTCGGACAGGTCAGTTAAACGATATTTACTATAAAATACAACCCCCCAAATCCACCCATTCCTGATAATTCAACAAATTACCAATGGTGTATACTACCTTTAAACCCCAAATGAATGCCTATACGCACACATTCTCATCTTTGCATCCTTGGAATTGTGTAGACAGGGTATTGTTTTGTTCTTTATTCCTGTACTTAAAGGTACCTTTGTCCTCTATTGTTTGTGGGTCTCCATGAGTGTACAGGGTATAGGTACACCTGCTAAATTTAATTCAGAACTAGTTAAAATATGTTTTCAAAGCAATGGAAGAACCCATTTTAATCTCGGTTATTTTATTTTCAATAACAATATTAACCCAGTGTGCTGAAACCATCAATTTGAATACTTGATTCTTTTCATATTTTATTGGAAAGAATGTTGCATTCTCACGCCACTTTTCCCATCATATATCATCTCAAATGTTGAAAAGACATGGATTTGGGACTGAGAAACATTTGTCAGAAAATGCACTCGACTCTCCATACACATGTAGACGTTGTACGCAACCACTAAAGAAGTGAAGGCGAAGATATTCCCTATTTATTTCCTGTGCCCTTCAGGCGATGATTTACGAGAAGGCGCTGCGACTGGCTTCATTCACAACCACAGGAGGTCACATGACCATGGGGCAGATTGCCAATTACATATCGGCTGATGTGGCCAATGTCATGCTGTCCCTTACCACATTTAACTCTCTCTGGTCGTGCCCGTTTCAGGTTTGTCATTTACCAGAGTTGTATTTGAGTCTCTGCAAGTCCGTCACAAAAGTTCTTTGGTCTCAAGTCAAGTCACTAGTTATTCAAATGAACTGTTAACAAAAGCACGCCATTGACATTTTTCAACCAGTTACTTGCGACTGAACTTGTGAAAGGACTTGCAGGGACTCGAAAACAACTCTGTCATTTCCCTTGTTTGAACATTAGCGTTTTCTGTAAGGTGTTTCGCTGCAGTCGATTAAGGCTGCAGTGCATTGACGGCAGGAAGCATTTCAAAAATGTGATCGTAGCAAATTATTTTTGACATAAATACAAAAATACAATGAATCGTCGAATAATCAGCCTCCTCCCCCCAAAAAAACAAAATCGTCGGATCATATCGTAATTTTCCCGCAACCAACAAATCTAGCGCCAATCTATTAACAGATCGCTAAAAAGTATTAATCCTAGTATAATGCTCATTTCTTCAGAGATGCAGGGTCTTAATTTGACATGAATAAAATAGTTCTCTTCGGTTCTTGTCAGAACCACACAACGAAAATTACCACATGGTGTTACCGCAAACTACATATCTTACAGACATATATCGCATGAGGGTGTTTCAGCAATTAGCTTTTTTTTTCAATAACATCTTTAATTGAGTGACCAATCTTGTTTGCTGTTTTGAATTACATTAACTTCCAGATAGTAGACCCAGTTTTGAGCCACATGCAAAATAGATCGACATTTTGTTGTTAAATTATTGGATTAGAAGTGCTCTTGAATTGTACCTTATTTTTGTCTACGTTCATGCCTTTTGCCTTTAGATTGCCAGCATTCTGGTGTTGTTGTATTTCCAAATTGGGTTTTCGGCGTTGCTTGGGTCCTCCCTATTCATCATTGTTTTGCCGGCTCAGCTCAAAGTGGCCGGTCTCATTGCTAAAAAACAGAAGTTCCGTTTGGTAAGTTTAACCAGTTTTGGTTTTACTCGGCCATTGTACCAACTCGTCAGTTGACAAATTCGTCTTCACTAGTCGAGTCAACTTGACCAATCGATTTGTCAGTTACTTCTGAGTTCTGACTAGACATTTTGACAGACGCTACACAATACATGTACAATGATTAAACAAATTCTGATAATGACAAAATAAGGCAATTCTCAACAATTAACCGAAGGACTGTTCGGACCGACGCCTGAAGCTGACCAATGAGCTCCTCCAAGGGATTAAGCTTCTGAAGATGTACGCCTGGGAAATGCTGTTCTGTAAAGCCGTTGAGAAAATTCGGAAGAAGGAGCTTATGTACCTGCTCCAGATCAATTTGTATACCATCACCTCACGTAAGTATGAACAAGCTTTAACATAACAAAATATATTAAATCAGTCGAATACAAAAAGTGGTGATACTTGTCCAAAGTGAGCCTTAGCATTATCTAAAATCCATAGAGGATATTCAGGACAGCATGTCACTTGGAAAAGAAAAAACCTTAAACGCTAAGCTATAGGGAATTATTGTAAGTACTTGAGATATTATGCAACTGTTCAAAACTAGATTATAGACTGTGAGTTCCGTGCTTGAACGTTGACCTCGATAAGGAAAGGACAATCAGTTTTATATTGCTTTAAAGGGGCAATGGATGTTGTCTGTTGTGCATTTTTATCGTTTGAATATACATAAAGAAATATTTATACATGTAATATAATATAAAGAAAGGTGCTTGACAAACAACCTGATGAAGTTTAAGCTCTGTGAATGCTGCATATTCCGAGAAAACAATATTCTAAGATTTCGATTTTCATTCAAAATTTGCTAAGTCACAATTTGAATTGCGACCACAATGTGCGTTAAGTTCGCATGCATGTTGCCCGAGATTCGTGCAACATTCGTGTTGTTCGCATTTTAGTCGCATGTTCTTCGTGTATGTGACTGGCCATTGTGAGAACTACAAACTCACCTGCATTGTCGCGACACATTCGGAGAAAAACTTACGCGCATTATTTGCCTCTCTGAAAAGCACATTTGGAAATGACATTTTGTTTGTAATTTGTTTTCTTAAATTGACAGCATGCCAGTCGGAATGTTTTCACAGGGAGTTTAGAATCATTGATATCTTTACAATAAGTAAGCTTTTCAACCGTATTTTTGTTGGTTACTTTTTTGGATAGCTGCAAAAGGTATATTACCCCTTTAAATCAACACTTATAATTTACGGAAAGTATATAAGACAACAAGTGTACTAAAAGGTCACCATAGTGGTAGGTTTCGGAAAACAATCTGGATGGGCTTAATAATAACTATGCCAACCAGGATATACCCAGCACGATATGTGGCAGAGGGGTACCCCCCCTCTTATCCCTATACTTTATACGCACTCAACACTATTGTAACCTAACCCATCCCCCCTTAAAACCTAAAAGGAATTCCTGAGATTCCGGGAACACAATGGTCAACACAAAAGAGGGGGGGTTTCTCTGCCACATTTCGTGCTTCATATGAACCAGGAAGTATATTGCTCGGATAATAGCGCAGTGTTGTATTCGAGTCCATGCAAGTCCTTTCACAATGCCAGTCACAATGCCAGTCACAAGTGCATTCATAAAGCCAGTCGCAAGTAACTGGTTGAACAATGACAAAGGAATGCCTTTGTTAACGGTTCATCAGAAAAGCTGGCAACTCGACTTGAAACTGAAGGACTTGTGATGGACTCGCAGGGACTCGAATACAACTCTGGATAATAGCCTACACAATAACATATCCTGTTAATGATGACAGAGTACTATTTTTTCGGTTTTTATAACAAGTTGTCATTTATATTTGCTTACAGTGTTTATGACCCTGGGGTCTCCCATGCTGGTCACGGCAGTGGTGAGTAAAGCTTTTGATAGCAGATAGAATAACATTGTGCTTGTTTGTTTGGTATATATGCGCTCCAGCGTCGTGCGAAAATATACAGAAACTTTCTCGCGCGTCCAATCCGAACGCACGAGACAAAACACTATAGGCAGACGAGCTATTTTCGAGATACGCTATCTGAAATTTACAAAGTAAACCAATCGTACTATTTACAATCACGGCAGTACATTCTGTCAAGGAGAATAAACGAGGCCATGCATTTAGACGCGTAATTTACATGCAGGGTTTCTTGAGTATCTTACGTAATCAAAAAAGAAAATTGAAATAAAGAATGTGTATTGCTACACCCGTATAACCAAATATAGCATTAAGAATCTGTTTGTGCTAGATACGTTTTATTAGCATTGTTAACGGCCTTTTTTACTCGATCTGTATAGTTTTGGCAGTGAAATGAGAATTTCACGTGACACGAACATAAATACTGAAAAAATTTCTTAAATTGTATTTCAATGTCAGTATTAAAAAAAAACTTAAACAATTGTGCCAAAATTTAAGTTAAACAAAATGAATTTGAAGCATAGGCTTAACTATACTGAGTGAATTACAAAACTTCCACATTCAAATTGCAAAATTATGTAATAACACAATTTGGCAAATGAATCGTATCATATCAATAAGGAAAATATTTCCACAGATAACCATTTATTCAGTGTATAAATGACATTTTTTTTCGTATGATGAGCAGCTAAACTTGCTGCTGCATACATCGGTTTGATGACACTAGTGGAAACAGGGTGGACCGCGTGGACTTGAAGGTTGTCATCTTCCACCCCTATAATGACATAAAAGCATTCACTACCTAAATTGCTGAATTGCGCAAAATGTTGTTTAAGTATAAACTTGTAATTAAACCTCTCTAGGCTTTTGCAACCTACACGCCCCTTACCGGGACGCCGCTGACCCCTTCCATCACGTTTGCCTCGCTCGCGCTCTTCAACCAAATCATGCTCCCTCTCTTCAACTTTCCCGTGTCCCTGTCGGCCCTCCTTAGCGCCAACGTCAGCACCAAGCGGCTTCTGGATTTTCTTCTGGCGCCGGAGGTCGAGGGGGACCGTTCGCTTTCTGCCGAATGGAATCAAGACGGGCGGCCCTACTCCAGGAAAAAGGTAATTCTTTTATTTAAAGACTTCATTCATAAGCAGTAGCATTCAATATAAATTTAGATTGAAATAATTTGTAAGAAAGAATCGCCAATGCAATTCGATCTATAAGATTGAATATGTTAAACTATAAAGTGTCCTTTTTCGTAGTTTCAGTGGGGTGCAGCGTATTTTTTCCTACAAAAGAGTAAAGCTCTAGTCTTTTAAATTGAAGAGAGAATAGTTTTGTCTTAAAAATTAGAATTTACTGTTTGTTTAAAAAGGGATTTTTACGTTATTCCCAACAGGAACACAATCAGATGGAACACTGATAATACACTGAACAAAAATATTAACGCCCACAAAAATATAAACGCCAAAAAATAAATAAACGCCCACACAAATATAAATACGCTCCCAAAATGGTTATTTGTCTTGATTTGTAAACAACACGGTGTCCATCTCTGCCAGTGAGGAATTGCTCAGTGATGCAGTGATTCCACACACAACACAGATGTGGGTGGAATCACTGCATCACTGAGGCGTTTATATTTTTGTGGGCGTTTATATTTTTGTTCAGTGTAATTTAAAGCAGTCTTTTTAAAACCTTTGCAACACTCAAATAGTTAATTAAAAGAACAATTTCATCTTTTTGACTTAATTGGAGATCCGTTCTTAACGCCTGCTGGATTGCAAAAGAAATCGTACAGCTGCCTTTGAAAAGTTACATTTTCATTGTTTCCTTTCAACATTTATTTTCACTGAGGTATCCAACAAAAGTGAGAAGTCGGAAGGGAGTTTAAAAAAAAATGACGCTCGGACTGATTCCACGAATGGTGGTGAACGTAAAATGTGCGACAACTCATCGATAAATGGCTCCATGCAGGTTTCATCGGAGAATGTGAACCCGGATGTAGCTGTGAAGGTTAGAAGTAGTAAATATTTTGAGTTATAAAAATGCTTCCAAATTTGTCTTGTTAGGCACTCCATACCTGGTGAGGCATACAACAAACGGTTCAATCGGGAATACACTGGCCGGGTATCAACCAAAAGAGGCAGTTTTAAAAAGAGAAAGAATAACTTTTAAAGGTTTCTTTACTCTTTCTAAAGGCAGAAATAACTGCCTCGTGTATAGTTAACTGAACCACTTGTATTTGCTTTTCCAAATATGTTTGCTTGTATAGGTAACAAACCATATCAAGAAGCTATGTGTATCAAACATATAGAGATTCCAGTTGCCTCCCTTAATTTCTTCCGTATGTTTCTCCTCCCATCTCTGCATGCTTGTGTATCTCCCTTGTGTATGTACCACTGTCATTTTGCCTCTGAGGAAGATCTTGTTAAGATTGAAATATTAGGCCCACCTACACTAGGAAAGGGTATGATGTGATTTTGCATTCAAAGCGAACACGGTCCTTAGCCGACTTTAGCAGGATGTAATTTCAACAACAGATTTCCAAAATCACGTCCAAATACTCCAAATTCACATCCTCAGTCCAAATTCCTGGGTTGTGTGGGTGCGATTGTAGATGTGAATTTGAATCTAAACGATTTAACACAGGATGTGAGAATGGACTGAAGATTTGAAGCATTTGGATGTGGTTTTGGAAATCTGTTGTTGAAATCACATCCTGCTAAGGACCGTGTCCGCTTTGAATGCAAAATCATATCATACCCTTTAAATTTGTTTCAATTCATTCTTCTATTTAGATTACAAACGGTAGTTTTACGTGGGATCCAGAGAGTGGCTCATCGATTCTGTCCAACATCAATGTTGAGATACCAGCAGGTGGGCCAGTGTGTTCCTGATTGATTTGTTTGGGAACAGGTGCTTAAAATATCAGCAAATCTTAGATTAATCAGTCCTTCCCCTGTGGTTTTATTTAACTTACCAGTTTTAAGATACACCAAAGCTCCAGTTATTATAAAAACAAACACAAGAGATCGGAGTTGTATTCAAGTCCATGTAATTCATTTCACAAGTCCAGTCACAAGTCCAATCATAAAGCCAGTCATAAGTAACTGGTTGAACAATGACAAAGGAAAGCTTTGTCAAAGCTCATTTAAACAGCTTGTGATTTGAATTAGAACTGGAGGACTTGTGATGGACTTGCAGGGACATACAAGGATTTACATGGACTTGTGATGGACTTGACTTCATCCCTGCAAGAGATACATGTACATGTTAGTTTGATAGATGGTTCATCTGCAGTTTGCGTATAAACTTTGCAATAACATAATTTACTAGGGATTATTAGGTTTGATACGAGTACTTTATATATGCAACTCGAAAAAGTCGCCTAGTAAATCACCGTTTTTCGTTGTCGTTTCATTAGATACACTATCGGCAATTCACATCTTATGGTGGTTTAATATTTCCGAGCCGCATATGTATCCCGTACACCTATCAAATATAATGGCCTCTACTATTAAATGTAGGATACACCATTTGCAGATATCGATTTCTTTTACTACCGAATTATTAGGAAATCTCTTACTTATCTATACATACTTGAAGAAAATAATTATTGTAGGCATTAGCAAAATGATTGCGCTAGATATCCTGTAATTGTTCCGAAAATTGAATTTTATACAAAACTAATCACGATCGCCGTACGGCGATCGCGAAAAAACACAAGAACCACATAAGAACCACTGCCTGACGCTTGTTGAAAATGAACGCCGTTTTTCTTGCTTTTCCCACCACCCTCCCAAATCCACCCATTCCTAATAATTCAAGTAATTACCAATGGTGTATCCTACCTTTAAGCCACATTTACTCTTACCATTTCAATCTGCAGGAAAACTCACTATGGTGATAGGGCAAGTTGGTAGCGGGAAATCCTCCCTGCTGTCCGCTATCCTTGGGGAGATGACCACTGTCACCGGTGATGTATACATCAATGAGTATGTATAACTTTGGAGGTATAACCTCAGTTTTGCCGTGTTAGCTGGAATGAGGTTCCTTTAAAAGTATTCTTCTATTCAAATGAGTTCGTGGATTTTGTTTCCTTTTGTCTTAATTCTATAGACAAAATGACCACATGGCCTACGCAGCTCAACGACCATGGCTTTTGAATGCCTCTTTAAGGGAAAACATTCTTTTCAGTTCCAAGATGGATAGCAAACGGTAACGTAACTGTAACTTAACATATACCATGTTTTTAGTGAAGCTAAACATTTGACAAATGGGTTGGTATTTTGCCCAATGTTGGTCAAAACACGAAAAGCCTACAATCTTGAGCAAATTCTAACCCAAACGGGTAAAAGGGCGCTGCATTGTTGCTGCAGAAGTTACTGCATTGTTGATTAATTCGCGTGGGTACAAATTGAAGTGTAGCGAAGATTGTGGGCAGTTGGTATTTTTACTAACATTGGCAAATATACCAACCCATTTGCCCACTTTGTGTACAGTGTATAGTTGAGTTAAGTGCTGCTCTGTATTTAAACGATTGCTATTCTACGAGAGTAAAACCATTCTTGCCCAAGCACCAATTGCTTAATAGTATTCCAACGAAAACCCTCAGACGAGATTGTTAAACACAAATTATAAGTTATCAGTCAGTAACGGGTACCGGATGAAATAGCTCAGAATAGAGATACTTTTGGTAGGGTTTAATTAACTTGTTACTGAATAAAATGTGATCGAAAGAATATTAGCAAGTAGCTGAGCTGATAAGATTGTGTAAAACAACAGTCTCTGTTTTTTTCGGACATACTGGAACGTATTAAATCCCTCTCATTCAATTCTCTTTGCGAAACCGAATATCGAAAATCAAATTTCCTCTCTGAAATTGTCCAACTTTCGGAGTTGCATAGTGTGATTATATCTCCTCTCTTGGTTTCTTTGTTGTGTACTATAGTTAACGTCTTGTCTTATGATTTGTCTTATGTAGGTACAGCAGTGTCTTGAAGGCATGTGCTCTACCACCAGACATTGAAATCTTACCAGCGGGAGATGAGACCGAAATTGGCGAGAAAGGTATCAATCTGAGTGGAGGACAGAAGCAACGAGTCAGCGTAGCACGAGCAATATACTCGGACAGGAATATAGTTATAATGGTATAGGAAGTTGTTCATTTTGTTATTTCTTTCATTTTCTTTCTTCTACGAAACCCTATACACTGTGAGGGCGTGGATGAACATCATTTAAAAACAATTGTCTTCCTCTCTATACGTAGTCTAGACTCCACCATTCTTGATTTCCAAGGGGTGTTTGATTCTAAAGGCACTGTATCTTTCTTAAATAAGAATTGTAGAATGTGCTGATCACCATCCCTGGTGTGTACAAACAGAACGAGACGTTAGACTTTTCATGGCCCGTTTCCATGACAGCCTGGCCAGCTAGCTTGGCATGTTTACGGATATTGGAGACTGCAGGCTCAACAATCAATCTATTATTCTTGGACATGTGCAACTGGAAAATAATTGCATGGAGACTGACGAACTATTACTCTCGATTAATAAGTGTAATTGAGTTTGTGTGCGGTGGGTATATTCTGAGTCCCACGTGAATTCATTTGTATTTATCAGCGAAGGGTAGTCTAAATGTTAAAAAACAATCCTAAAAGTTGTGTATTAATTATACATGTACTCAAATGCCTTGTCTGAGTTTGTATTTTTGCCATATTTGTGTTATAACTTTATAAAGCCGCATAGAGATATACAATGTACGTCTACAAAAAAAATGTTCTGACTTGCATTAATTCGATAAAATGAGAGCTTGTAAGCATAGGGGAAGGTTCCATCTGTTGTCAATTGTATGCAAAATCAATATACCTTATCTGAATTGTGAAATATCCGGGGGTTATAAACTTTCTCAATTCACATTGTTTTGTTCGTATTAAGTACACCCCAGAAAATCACCAGGATGTGATTTTAGCTGGAACATCGCATCTGGACTTTGATCTTCGCTAAAAATTAACTTGGGAAGCCGGTTTAACGAATGCGATATATTTGTGACATTGTATCTTACATAAATTATTGCTGAGAATAGGAATAATTCGAGAAAAAATGTAAGACGACAAAAGGGAATATAAGTAATACCCGTTTGTTAGTATAGGAACTCCTGAAATAAGAACAATGACCTCACGGGTAGCAATTGATGAGCATTTTTTCAACTATCTCTTTAGCTTACTTTGTATGTGTATCTAATCCTCAGATTCTTGAAATAAAAGACGGCCGTATTGTTGCCACGGGTGACCTGAATGACATTATTAAGGCAGATCCCGAGATGTACGAGGAGATCAAACAGGTGTCAGCGGTGGGACGCAATGATGCACAGACAGAGAGCGCTGACAAAGACACTGTCGCAAACAGTAAATATTTATTCATTCATTGTATTTAATATACCTGCATGTACGTCCAAATTAAACAAAAAGTCAAAACACTACAAATGTTTGTTTTACAATGGACCGATCCGGCCTGTCAATCACTACGCGCGCATTGACCAATAAGATTACGAGTTTTGTTCAGGTAACTTAGCAACGGTTGCTACAGGCGTGGTCCGCCATTAGCTCGGTCAAACTATCACATGTGGTTAGAAACGTGTACACAAACAAATGGCTTCGGTACGAAAAAGCACCGTATTTGTCAATCAAAATACGGCTGTTTAGAGTTAAAAAAATTGTCAAAAATATGCATGAAATGGTCATGAAATATGTAAATAACACGCTGGTACTCGGATTACGACATCATTTTGTCCCGTTAAATACCAAAACAAATCTCGAAAATGAGAATTACCGTTGAACTCGTGTGACGTGAACGGCGGGAATGTCAAGAAGATAAACAAGGACAGTGCAGTCTAAGGTAGGATAGGGGCCTATGTAGAGTTAATAGTAATGCTCTACATGTATAGCAGTCTATTAATTAGGCTATGGTTTAATCCTGTTGTGACAAAATACGCGATTTATTCCAGTACCGGTACTGACTCCACCAAGCAACACTTACATCATCATGTACTACACCGTCCATACAAATTGACATGCATGCATGCTTCATTTCCCCCAACTGCAACTTAACCATCCTCCGTGTACTGTTCATACCGTTCCTTAAAAAAATGGTCATCCTTTTAGTTCGCCCGCTAGCTTACTGATAGTAATTTTGTCCCCGCCTAAAGTTTAAATCAACATTTTCGTTGTACGTGTTCTACGCCTAGCCTACACGTACATGTACATGAACATGTGTGCAACTTGACCGAGGTAATGGAGTCGCCATGCCGTTGCTAAGGTGGGCGGGGCTTATGGTCAAATCCGGATCGGTCCATTAAACAATTAAAACAAAAGAAAACTACGAACAAATAAAATACAAACTTTACCTAATGACATGAACAAATACAAAATTATAAGGCTTTAAAACTGTATACATAAAAAGAACTTGTACCTTGTTATTTTCAATATGTATAATTATTTGTTGAGGTTCAGGGAGAAGTACCACCGATCCTTATGCCGACTTTCACCAAAGCGTTCGTCAGAGTTTGAAATGCATTTTGTTTATAACGGTTGTTTTACCAGCTTTTTACGGTCTTTGCAACGAATTGTCTATGTGATTTCTCTCATTCAAATCACCAGAACTGGAAAAGAATGATGGAAAACTGGTAGCACAGGAAGACCGGGTTCGGGGCTCTGTTTCACCCAAGACCTACCTGTATCTGATGAGGAACATTGGATGGGGTCTGATCGTCTTAATATTTGCAACCTGCGCAATGCAAACGTCGTCCGCTCTTGTCACAAATTTCTGGTTGTCTGATTGGTCAGAAGCGGGATTATTTAACCAGGTGAGGGTTATATTTTCAGATTGAAACACAAGTTTAGATCGTTTTTTAAACAGCATTAATATTACTGGTGCTCGGGTAAACACCGTGCTCTATCGGCGCAACAACTTATCCTGTCTGCTGTTGATGAGGTGGTCCGTCGGGGACGGCTCTGCTGGTTTGGCCAGCTCCAGCGTATAAAAGAAGACAGCTTGCCAAGAAAGATCCTCGACTACCAGATTCCTGGCAATTACCCGCGTGGCTATCCAAAGAAAAGGTTGAGCGACATCACCATAAACCTGAAACGTGTGCGCAGCTGGTGGTGCTACCCAAAAATGCCTTATAATTATTTTTTGTTTATTGATATAGCCTGTAGGAATCAAATCCCGTTGTTCCTTTTATTATTATTTCGTTTTCAGAGTGAGAAGTCTGAAGCACATTACATGGCTGGATACGTCGGGCTGTCCATTGCTAGCGCCTTTTGTCAGGTGCTTGCATTCGGCATTGTCCTCTTTTCCTTCATGATTGATGCCAAACGCTTGCACCAGAACATGCTGCGGAATGTCATACGTGCCCCGTCCAGGTTTGTAAACTTTCAAATCGAATACGGATACATCGCGCTGTGTAGCGTTTGTAAATTTTGTTTGTATGGTAACACTTTGTGTAGGCCTTACTGCAAAGATCAGAGTGAATTTCACAACCTTACACAAAATCAATGGTAATTTATTAAATTGATGTTCATATTGTGGTGTTTACATTAAGGTTCTTTGACACAACTCTTGTTGGGAGGATACTCAGCCGTTTCTCGAATGACACCATGCTTATTGATACTGTAAGTGAAAGCCATGCACACACAGAAGAAATATCGCTGATCCCTGGAGTGTCTGATGACTGCTCGCCCCTCCGATATTTGCAAGACTTGCAAAATTCTGTCTCCTCCAGGAATATCGTCCAACCAAAAAACAGACTGCCTTGAACTACATTTAAGTCCGCTGTTAGTTAGTATCTCATGAAAACTAAGCCTCACTGTGACCTGTAAAAAAAAAAAAAAAAAAAAAAATGTTGTTTGTTTGCTTTTTTACAGAAAATGTCTATGTCGTACAACGTCACACTCATAACCTTTTTGCAGTTGGTATCTTCCGTAGCGGTCGTGACTATCATCCTACCCGTGTTTCTGGTCTTTGTTTTTCCGATATCTGTGGTTTTCTACTTTCTGCGGAAGTATTTTTTAGCCTCATCAAGGTAGGAGACATTAATGAGAGCGCAGGCAAAGAAGTATTGGTAATAAACACATGAACATTATTTAACTAAATCCAACTTAGTTAATTTGTCTATTATAAGATAACAAGTCGTATCCTCATTGAGTTATTCCCACAATGTTCTAAGGTTGTATCGTGAATTTGGCTTTATCCCTGGCCACACTGCATTCTGGTCTTTATGCCTTCTGCCTAGCTAAGCGATCTCAAACCAAAATACTGACAATTTGGGAGACCGCCAACATAGGGGAAGATAGCTCAGTTGGTTGAGCGCCTGTCAAGTATTCCGGACGTCGCAGGTTCAAGTCCAGCCTTGCCAATTTCTTTGTTCACATTGAAAGTTATTTACTTCGAGAGTTTTGCATTATGTCCTTCAAAGCATTAAAACAATGAAAACAAATCATGTGAATACAGTTATTTTATTTTGCTTGATATAAATTTAACAGATTTAAGTTATTGTAAAAAATATGTGACTTCGTAATATTCTTTGTTTTATTTTTCAGGGAATTTCGACGATTAGACAGCACCAGCAAATCTCCAGTCTTTTCCCATTTCTCAGAGACTCTAGACGGACTCTCAGCAATCCGGGCTTATAGGTATACTGTAATAAAATGTTTAACAAATTTGCGCCATTTACAACGGTTAAATGAAGTGCTAAAATGATCATAGGCAGCATTGATCTATTGATGATCGGTACGATGTATCACAATTCGTACACGTTAACTTCGGCACGCAGCTAGTCTAGGTTGTTGTAGAACACATGCGCTGTATCTATTTTATAGTATGGACATCCAATTATAACGTTATAACCCATATAACGTTAAAACATTCATTGAGACGGAGGATTAAAAGTTAGGATACACCATTTGCAGACATCGAACATTTTTGTCCATCGAATTATTAAGAAATATCATTCTTATTTAAAAGTAAATAATGATTGTAGGCATCCAGCAAAATAATTGCGATAGATATCCTGTAATTGTTCCAAAAATGTGAATTTCTTTTAAAGAAATGCGAATAACATAAATACAAATAACAACTGCCCGATGGTTGAAAACAAACATTTTTTTGTCTCCCTTGTTTTCTTCCTCTCGGCATCTATGATTGTAAAACTTCAGACAGGTCAGTTATTTACGATATTTACGATAAAATACACCCCCCCCCCCTTAATCCACCCATTCCTGATAATTCAAGGAATTACCAATGGTGTATACTACCTTTTAAGGTATATACATTTGTTCAACTTACTGTAAATTTACTGTTGCCATGTGGTAATTCTTAAAGGATTCTTTCATTTTTTCTTACTTCATTGTGACAGAAAGGAGAGTATCTTTTACGACAAGATACTGTCTCGCATTGATACAAATACGACAGCATATTTGTACTTCCAGGTCGGGAACAGATGGCTAGCGGCACGCATGGTAATGATATTTGTCTAAGGTTAAGTAACAATTTTCTTTCTTTTGTTTTCATTTCCATTAGTATAAAATGTTTGCACGTAAGAAACTGTCTTAGAATTCAATTAAGATTCAAAAGGAGATGGTCGGGCAAGATGATATCTCAGATTTAATATTCAAATCTAATGTGTCTTTAGTGATCATTAAGATTGGCTACTGAAACACCCGTTTTGTATTTAAGTGCATACAAAATGATTATTTCAGGCCACAGATATTTCCATCAGCGTTATTGTCTTGGTTTTGTTCGTTAGCCGCCATCAGGTCCACCTGGATTTCTGTTGCCTAGCGACGGAACTTTCGGCACGAACACAACGGTTATGCTCATGTTTGGAAAACTGGGGAAAAGTGTGATTATCGTCGGGGACAAGTGGCATCTGGGTAGAAGTGGCATCTGGGTAGAATATAATCGCGACCATGTTTAGCGCAACGACGATTCACAATAACGTTTGTTCCGTCACGGCGCAGAGATGTTCTACCCGATGACTTATTTGTTTAACCAGCGACTAATGCCGATCGTCTTAACATCGTTGTAGTACATGTAGTAATATTATGTCAGTCGCCGCATGTTCCGTGTCGTCGCAAGGTCGACCAGAGGTCGGCTCAAATATGTGTTATTTGTTGTTAGTCTTTTTTTTCTTCTTGACTTCATTTTTCAAATTGATTTGTCTAGGAGTTCCTGGGAGCATCCTTCGTTCTGTTTGCCATTACTTCCACCTTGATTGGTGCTTTGCTCCTTGGTATTGATCCTAGCCTGGTGGGCCTGAGTTCCTCATACGCACTCACGGTAACACCACTGAGTCTTTGAAACCCTTGCGAGCATGAAGTCCCAGTTTATACATGTACATGTACATACATATATATTTACTGGTTGTTGGCCATATGAAGGTGTGCAACCATCTGCGCTCGAGCTTGGTGTATCCCGTCCAGTGAACCTTTAACAAAATATATATTAAACGATCTCGGTTACTGTGCAGTTACTTTCAAATCTGTTACATTAAATTTCTAATTATTGTTTAACTATAAATTATCAATTAAATTTATGCAATTTTTTTGGTAAGGCCTACTTGTATGAAGTCAAATTTTAGTTGTTAAGTATTTGTTAAGTTAAGTATTGACTGCAGAAAGCAATGTTAAATGTAGTTTATTGTATCTAGGATGCGGCTTTTCTCATGGTATTTTTTGTGTCAACATTGACCTCTTTTGTGCTAGATGTCGTCTTTTATGACGTTTTTTCTGTATTCTTCTTCCGACGTCGAGACGCAGATGAATTCTGTGGAGCGAATCCACCATTCTTCCGATGTGGAAATCGAAGACTATGGAGGTATATAAAGCTAAATTGGCAAGAGCAAAAACATGAAATAATGTCGATGATAGTGTTCCTTACTCGTCTTTACGGTTACCTTAATTGTGTGTACTGTGGAACAATTAAGTGGGACAATTTTGTCTTCAAAACAGGTGAAACACCTCCCCCGGATTGGCCACAAAGAGGCGATATTAAAATAGTCGACATATCCGCCCGATATGCATCCGACCTTGACCCTGTTCTGACCAATTTTTCAGCCCGCATGCAGGCAGGTGAAAAGGTATGTATAAAAGTAATCGCAATTTCCTCTTTACTTTTGACCAGTTGTTTATAAAGAAAAAAATTCAAGTAAATCGAAGCAATCCACTTTGACAGCCATTAAAACAAACCAAACACAAAACAAAAACTATGTTGGTGAATATGAAGGGTTTTTATAAATGTAACACGCCTAATGGGTCACGTTTTGTCAAATTGTGTATTTTGTGAAATTGTATATCAGCGGCGATATCACCGCGATTATTTGAATGTTTTTGTTTGGTCTCGTACATCAAATTTTAAAAACGTGGATTGTAAATGTTGTAGTTACCAATGCAGTGTTTTTCCCCGCTTAATTGCCTTGTTTGTATGTTATTTTTCTTTTACCTCCAGGTACGGTCGGTATATGTGGTCGAACGGGAAGCGGTAAATCGTCTTTAACCTTAGCTTTGCTCCGAGCCATTGATGTCTTCGAAGGTATATCTTCCGAGCAAAACTTTGCTCACAAACTATACATTTTGTAATTACTTCCAAAGACGCGAATGTTCAAACAAAATGCGGTACTATCATATTCAGTACGCCCTGTGGTAGACGTAGTATACGACGTATGTGTTTAACGCCGAAACTACCGTACGTCAGTTATGTAAAACTGAAATTCTCAACATCACTGCAGGTCGCATCCTTTTTTAACATAAGAAGATTGGGTCTTGTTTCACAATTGCATCATCATGGTTTTTTTCTGAAGGTGAGATATACGTTGACGAGGTGAACATCCAGACGGTGCCACTAACCGTTCTAAGGAGCAAAATGTCGATTATCCCACAAGACCCAGTACTGTTTGCAGGACCCATTAGGTGAGAAGTTTGAGGCATTCATATTTCTCTAGTGACGCTGTTGCGATTTATTTCTCCTATTTTGCGTGTACACAGGAAGACAATCCACCCAGATTACCTTTGGTGATCACTTTTTTGATCACTTTTTGGGTCTTAAGTGCGTCACTGTAACAACAGTTTTGAATTACCAAAACAAACTGGAAATCAAAATTAGATTAATCAACAATGGAAGAAAAACAATATTTCAAAATGATATTTTCTTTTTGGGTGTGCTCGGAGCAGTTCAATGAGGCACGGCCTAAAACAAAACGAAATCACAAACATTCCTCTCTAACAGAAAACCAATACTTAAAAATCTGTCAAAGCTCCACCATGTGGCGATTGGCAAAAACATCAAGAGCCACGTTTAATGAAACTTCCTTTCGATTGAACAGAACAAACTTGGATCCTGAGGGAAAGCTAAAAGACTCTGATCTATGGTACGCGCTTGAGATTTCACAGCTGAAGGAGTTGGTGTCGCACCTGGACGAGGGACTAGGTATTATAGACCGTTTGTATAATCTGGATTCATTCAGTTGGGCCTATAAACTCGCTTCCTTGACACGTTTTGTCCACGAATTTCACACTTTTTTTCCAACCACACCGCACGCTATAAAAAATGACATTATTTGCAACGTGATTCATTTTTTTCTGAGTATGATCACTCATTTTGGGTGTACTGCTTATTAACAATAAGTACCAACAGTTATCCATATAGTCGCAAGACAATTCCTACGTAAATTAATGAAGGAAAGGAATACACTCCGTATACATTTCATTTTAATTCGTTTGCCTTGATTTTCTTGAGACCAATGACATAGATTGCGTTGTTAAGTTCAGCAGGATATGGGCGTCAATGTCCTATTCTGCACGCTATGACACCTGTTACTACATGCTATAATAATTGTTACGTAAAACATCTCCCTTTTATTTCTGAAACGAATTCATTGCCGTGTTCGATTGCTCCCCCCGCGCTTAAGGCCCGGTCACACAGCCTTTCGCGTCTGTATCGCGGGTAAAATTTCGCAATTTTGTTTTGCCCGCGGTTGCCCGTGGTGGAAAATGTGCAAAATTGGCTTACCCGCGGTTTACCCGTGGTATGCCCGCGGAACAGACGCCGGCGACTGTTCCGCGTCCTTATCGCGGGTGAAGCGCGGCGGTACCGCGGCCTACCACGGGTATAATAAAGCAGCCGAACCGGGCTGTAGAAATCATAATCATAATCATTGACGTCTGGAGCACAACTGACGAATGCTCGGCAAATCGCGCTTTTTATATACCTAAAATCAGACGTTGTACGGACGCGATTAGGCCGTGGACAATCGTATTTGGGACGTGTACAAGACGCAATTGAACGTGATTAGGCCGGTATTGGGGCGCGCTGTTTACGCGGAGAAAGGCGTTTGTCCGTGCTTACACGCGGTACACACGCTAATGCACGTGATAACAACGCGGTACAGACGCGGAACAAACGTGCTATGACCGTGCTCCACCCGCGATTACCCGCGAAAATTTCGCGTCCTACCGCGTGTAACCACGTCTTAACCGCGGCCGTAGCACGTCCTAGCACGTTCGTTCCGCGTCTGTACCGCGTCTTTACCGCGTGTGTACCACGTGTACCGCCCGCGATTACCCGCGGTCTAAATTTTTGGGCAGCCCAAAACTTTTTCGCGCGGCCAACCGCGTGTGAATTTCTTACCGCGTGTAACGACGGGTAAAGTACGGCTGTATCGCGTCTTTATCGCGACCTCAAAGCGTCCAACAGCGTCTGCTTCACGGGCAGAAATTGTTTGCCGTGATTCGGCCGCGATACGCCCGTGGAGGGCTGTGTGACCGGGCCTTTACTCGGGTAAGCGCGACACTGTTCGATTTAACCTTCACGTGACTTATCGCGCTTATTCGGGCCTGGCGAGAGTAACCGACCTGCCGAGCCGGGAAGTTTCCTATAAAGCTATGCTAAAACAGGGCTGTCACGTGCTGCGTTTGAGGCACGAGTACTAAGCGCGAGTGAGTAATCGAACACGCTGCCGAAGCGGGGGTTCTCTCTGTCCCATGCATATCTTGCTTTATTACAATCTGCAGTAGGTCTAAATCATAAGTTGCACATAATAAGAGTTGATGAACACTAACAAAGGAATGTCTTTGTCACAAATCATTTAAATATAGCTTTCATCTTGACTTAACCTTGCGACGTGCCACCGTACTTTTTTTCGAAATCGCTTCGCCGTAAAAAAACAATTGATTGATCATAATTAATGTTCAACAAATCTCATATTACATGTATTCCTAGTCTAAAGCATACCGAATAGCATGGTAAGTGCCGCTGGTTGAACCGGTGACCCAGCTTTTAGCAAAGCAAATTGCTGCCCCACGAGTATTCCATTACTGTGTTGACATATAAAGCCACAACACCGAACAGCATGGGGGTTACAAACGAAATACAACCGACTTTGAAAAAAGTACGGACGCGCGTTCGTGTAACTTGGCCGCACGTCGCAAGGTTAATGACTTTAATTTCTTGGCACGACACCTTTTTGCGACTCCGTTACAATTCTGACACAATCACCCAAAACACACACGACTTCATGAGAACTATAATGTGTACTGTATAGGCGTACTTGAGGTAATGTGATCAAATTTCTGCCGCAGACTCCACGGTTACCGAGAAGGGTGGGAATTTTAGCATTGGACAACGGCAGCTGTTCTGTCTGGCTCGAGCCTTCCTCAGGAAATCCAAAATACCCATCATGGATGAGGCTACGGCTTCAGTGGACATGGAAACGGTAATTGTAATATATCACCGATTTACTTCTTTTTTTTTGGAAATGGAAACACCAAAACAAAGTACCGTCGGTCTCTGTAACGTACCGGCAGCTTGCTGGTTGTACTGACTTGATAGTTAAAGAAAACTCACTAAAAAGCTAACTCTACGAAGTTAGAATAATTAGTTCGTGAAAAATCGAAATTGTCTCCTATTCAGGATTGTGAAAAAAACCAGTTGATTGTTGTGATCCGTCTGTAGGTAGCTCATCCATTAATGTGTGGTTATTATATAGCGCTTTATCACAAACGTTATTACCCCGGTCATTGGGCCCATGAAACATTCCAAATACCATCTCGGCTCCCTGGGGAGTATACATCTCGATGCTGCCAAAGCGGAACCACAATGACCATCTCTGCCCTCATATGTACCCATTTACTCCTGGGTGGAGTGACAAAGTGCCTTGCCTAAAGGCACATGCACCATAGTCCCAGGCAGGACTCGAACCCACAACCTGTAGCTTTACCTACAGATTACAAATTCAATGCTCCAGACCACGAGGCCACGGCACTTCATTAATGACGCAATATGCCAAGCAGGAACAAAACACTTTATTTGTAAAGACGGGTTACAAGCCAAAATGTCATGCTTTGTACATTGCTAGTCGCTGGTTCTCATCTAAATAGTCGTCAACCTAACAATTTTCTATTAATTTTCGATAGGCAGCTCGTCAAAATATGTCTGAGTCTTAAGGTCACATTATGTTGCACCAATGATAACCTGATATGTTATTGATCGACATGTTGTATTTCACCATTTCTGATAGGAACAAACCCTACAGATGGTTCTGTAGTTCACCGATCGGACAGTACTGACCATTGCAGTGAGTATCTTATTACGTAAAATGTGTTCGTTTATTTATTTGTGACCTGCTCTCACGAAATCAGAGTAAAGTTGACATTTTGATATTTTGAGATATTGGTATTTCCAGATTCTTTGAATTCGTAGCTTTTAAATGATATATAATTTATTGGGTAGGGTATTAAACAGATATAACTAATATTGAACATAACCAGCGGTCATTACACATCAAATGAGGAATAGTTACTGAGAAAACATACATTTGCATGTGAGTAACGTTGGTCGGGGGTTCCCCATCAGCTGCACCCAAAAAAACCCCGATTCCCCACTGTCAAATCGGCTATTTTCAATCATAACTCAATATAGCATATAACACGACCTTACGCCGTGTTCGTGGGAGCAGGTCACATGTATTACATTGCTTAACCCAGTTTCAAAATGATTTCCAATTGGTCCCTGCGTACGAGCAACAGTAAATTCACAAGTATGATTGTGCGTCCATCAGACGGATTGTCATTAATAATAATTACAAACACGACATAAAATAATATTTACACATTTCTTTACACAATTACGAGAATATTTACACAAATACAATACAATACAATACAATACAATTTAAACACATAAATATACGTTTATACATTTTAAACTTCCCATTATCAAGGCTATGAGTTTATTCCAGCCTTCATGTTACCCAACTAATAACTACTTATGTTGACATTATTTGTATTCTTCTATTACAAATTAATCATTATTTTTTGGATAGAGTTCGATATGCTTTATTATATTACATGTGTCTATACTTCACTGAACAAGTTGGATACCTTCTTGAAAACTAACCCCTTACAAACAGTTATGTAATAGGTATGGTGTACAGCGCTACGTGGATTTGTTTATAGGGACAATTGGAATAATGTTGCATCCACCCTCTGTTTTTTTGGTTTTGTATTAAAGCATCGCATCAAAACCATCAGGAAATCCGACAAGATCATTGTGTTAGACAGGGGACGAGTGGCGGAGTTTGGAAGCCCCGACGAGCTCCTAGCAGACGAAGATGGAATGTTTACAGCATTGGTTGGAAACGATAATTGATGTACGTAAAAACAGCTCTCGTTAAAAACTAAAACAGTATTTTGGTAACAGTGTCAGAGATTTTGCATTATGTTGTAAAAGGGCGAGTCTCAGTCCCTCAACATAACAACAACATACTTCTATAACTGTTTTGGTAAACAGACTTAAATAACATCTAATTGCTGATCTAATTGCTGATCTACTTGTTGAACAAAATTTGACAAAATTTGGAAAATAATCCCAATTTCAAATTACTTGCGATTGAATATAATCCCTGCAAAAAGCAGCTATCCGCGGTTGCGCATAATACAATACACATGTATAACAGTGTTAGAGTGCACTATGGTTGCTAGCTGCAAGAAAAGGTAGGCTGACTTTAACGTATACTTTGGAACCAAAGGATTGAATTAAGAAATTAAGGTTGTCTCCCAAATAATTTAAAATGACGACTTTTCATTAAGTTGAATCAACAAACGTTCGTCTCCTGGCACTTATTTGCTCCTGCTTGACTCAAAACAGTTCGAGTGAGGTATACGATAATACACATAATATGCTGCGTTAGAGGCGCGACTTGTATTTTTATTTTCTAGAGGTTTTTTTTTTTTAATGGATTGACACAACCGCTTCCGAATTCTTGTAATCAAAATGCCTCGCTTGATAACAGTTTCGGATATAAACCGCATTTCGGCTGCACCTATACAATCGGCACGATTACTTAAACAGGTGACCTGATACTAACGTGCGTGAAACGAGTCGGCGGAACAAATCGAAAATAGGATGGGGTGCAAGTGCTAGATTGTGACAGCATGTTAATATTGTAACGGCCCTGTTTATAATATTTTTAAAAAATAACACATTTTTATAGTCTTGTTTACAATGTTTTGTTATGCCATGTGCAGATCCAAGTAATAACGAAGGTTACAGTCACAGTAGTTTTTTGTAGTAACGCGGCAACTATGTAGTATCTGCCATTATTACTGTATCGAAACAAAATATTATTTTACCTTTTGTTTTATTTAGTGCCAAATGAAAATACTATCGACTATCTTATAGTTTCTTACCACCTTCTATAAGCGGCGTATAATTTTTTCAAAACATTGACTTATTGGAATGTAAATTAGTCCTATGTTTTTTGTTTGCGAATCGTAAAACTTGTAACCCTCGTCAAACCCACCAGACACTTTACGCATTAATTAAGCCGCTATTATCTTGGTAAAAGCATGATCACTATGTGACTAGTCTTTCACCCAACTCTCGGCAAACAAACCACCAGATAAAATTACCACTCTCGCTCTTCATCCAAAATTGAACCAAAAGATTGACTGGGTGGCATTTAAAAATACTACTACCAAAACACATACGTTTGTTTATAGTGTAAATCGAGGAGTTTCCTTTGTTCCTCTCGAAAATGTCCTTTGTTTGTACTCTAACTTTTTCCGACGGCTCTCATTGGTTTTGTACACGAATCTCAATCGAGGTCGTCCTCGATTCTAACCCTACCCCCAATTCACATTCGTGTCGCCAGGTATGTGTCCTCCATTTACACCATAAACAAACGCAGCCTATACATCATGTGTGCTTTAAGAACATTATATGTGTTTAACATAAACTGTATATGGCTGTCATAAGCCGTGTTCCAATTTTCTTCCGCGGCCTCTCCGAAACTTTCCGCGACATTTCTTCGTGCGTTCACACTTGGACTTTTATGCTGCGACATAACGTTTCATTATCCGTGCTAGACTGGCAGAATGTCGCATTAGCTCAAGACAAGGAAGTTTATGGTCGCGGTACTTGTACAGGGCATGGGCTGTTCTCTTGAGCTTCCCTGATAACTTACCGCAGCTGGGTAACCACTTTTGGCCTGGTAGTTGTACATCACCGCCGTGGTACGTTGAGGGACGTTACGAATTACGATCATCACTTATTTTAAGTGTTTCTCAATAAAACAGTATAATATATACAACAGTAAACTTAGTGCAATTAATATTTTACTTTTACAACCAACCACATGATTTTTTTCTCACAATGTTCACCATTAAAACAATAAATAGTATAACAGTATAATAACTCAACAGCATCACAAATCAGTTTGCCTCAGAATATGACAGATGCACGGGGTTTTTTTCCGAGCATAATACTTTATCTTAAAGGTAGGATACACCATTAATACTTGCTTTAATTATCATGAATGGGTAGATTTGGGAGGTTGTATTTTATAGTAAATATTGTTTAACTGACCTGTTCGAAGTTTTACAATCATGGGTGCCGAGAAAGCACGAAAAACAACGTTTGGTTTCAACTGGCGTCGAGCAGTTATTCTTATGTTATTAATTTTTTTCGTGATCGCTGTCCGGAATAATTACAGAATATTCTGCTGGATGCCTAGAATCATTATCAAGTTTCAAATGATATTTCTTAATAATTCAGTCGTAAATATTTTATTGAGATAAATAATTTATTGAGATAATTTTTGTCATTTTATCCCGATTCAGACAGATTCACCTCAAAATTGTGTAGATATTTAAGAAATAAATGTAATGGATTTCTTTTCCCCCAAATGATATTATTATCCAGGACGGTCATACGTCCATGTTAATTTATTTTGTGGACACTCCTTGTAAGTACTTGCCCGTTGTGAGGAACCTGGTTTTCCCGACCTCTGTCCTTCCAATTCAACACTGGCCCATGATTGGGTTTTAGATGTGCGTATCTTCAGCAGTGTTTGGCGCGAGGCTAGAAGCGCCTAGCCCTTTGGCCACTGTGGACACCGTGGACACCGTGGTAGCCGCTTGGGAGTTACTGGTTCCCTGCTGTTGGTGCCGTGTCTTCAACCAAAACGCCTTCCGAAACGCCTGGCGATACCGTGGGTTGGTCGCGTTGTAAATGAGCGGGTTGACGGTGGAATTCACGAGAGCCATCACGCTTCCCACCTGGAACAGACGGATGTAGAGCGATCTTGGATAGTCGGCTCCAGTGATATAGCCCACCAGTTGTATGAGAACCTTGATCCAGGACGGCAGGTTGCAGACGAAGAAGACGGCGGTGTTGGTCATCAGCATTCTCGCCACTTGGCGCCGGGTCTTGTCGGCGTTGGCAGTCGCTTGCTGCGTCGCGGCGTCTTTCTTCCCACCACCGGCCTGCTGGTTGGGTCGCTTGGAGAGCGTGCGGTAGATCCGCAGGTACATGTAGCTGGACAGCGAGAGCGAGATGGCGAAGGGCAGACTGGCCATGACCTCCTCGATGAGGACGGGGATGATATCGGCCCGGCAAAAACCTATGATTCTCGGCAAGTTGGCGAACTCGAGTGTGGGCGGCCACTCCACGCAGTAGACTGTAACATGCTTGTAATTCAGGGCCATCGTTGTTCCGTATCCGATGCCAAACAACCATGTCGCGATAGCAAGCTTGACCGCCCGCCCCTTGCCCTCTACCATGCGGTGCTGGAGGGGGTAACAGATGGCGTGAAACCTCTCTGCCGTCACCAAAGTGATCAGGGATACGGACACGACGTAGAACGTCTCTCTTGAGATGGCGTAGAAGCTGCAGAAGGCGCTCCCTGCTTCGTAGGTGTTGTAGAACACTCCGGAGGAAAACAGGCGAAAAAGCAGGCTGTCTTGGATCAGGACCGAGGCAAGCAAGAGCATGTCAGACATTGCAATGTTGGAAAGGTAGAAGTTTGTGATGGTGTGCATGGACTGGATTCTTGCTACCACATAGAGAAAGCTGCCATTCATGGTGATTCCCAGGGTGGATATGATCGGGATGACCAGCGATATGTAGGTAACATCAAAGTCCGTCCAGACATAATTTCGAGCGAAGTCCTCGCTGAAAATTCGTGTGTTCTGCAGTGTGCAAGGTCCTCTCCGGGAGGAATTTACGGTGTCGACATCAAAGTCACCCATTGTAAATGACCAACAAAACAAAAAATATGTCACAAACTAGGCAAAAAACACAACATGCAGTTAATTTAACTGTTTTCTTACTGTCAGACGTCGAGTTCCGTTCGTAGACACTCTGCAGTTGTTTCTTTGAACCCAGTGACAACAATAATTCAACTTCAAGAGATTTTCAGCTCAAAACCTGTACATATGTACTAGGTTGTTCAAGACACGGCGCCTGCATCTTAGGACTGACATGCGTTTGGAAAACCTCAGCTTTAAATAAGTTCTCGTTTGGGAGTTACGACATTTTATAGGACGGTGGCCGCCGACCGCGGTTAATTTGGCGTAAAGATAGAAGGAAGCAATCAGCAAATCGGAGTACAATAGAATCAATTTAGAGAAGCAATAGACGATCTGGAAAAACGAGTCTCTTATAACCACATATATCTTGTAGCCATTCAGGGTTAAAATTGGTTTGCGTCATTTCTGCCCTTTCATTGCCAGATGCAATTTCCAAAAGCGAAGGATGTCGAGCAGCAATAACCGCGCATTTGCTGTCCACGCATGCAACAGTCGATATTAAACGATAACCAACCAGGTAGACAAGTTATCACCACTTCAATCAATTGTACATTTACCTTGCGAGATTGTTTTCCCAAAGTTTTATTTTGTTCTAGCCCGGCTTATTATTTTTGTCTATAATCACAAGGAGATCTATGTCACATAGTCGACAGCCCAACGCTTTCTTCCAACACATTATACAGACCTTGCTACGTATATATCAGATCGTGTTACACATGAAATGCCTGTCAATCGTAGATCACAAAGATTGTGTGCAAGATGACAACAAAAAATACATCTTTACATGGATATATATTTCTTTTCTATTCTTTATTGTTTTCCGAAAAGATTTACAAAAAGCTCAAAAGAAATTTCCACTTTTGAGTCGTTTCTCCTAGTTAAACTACGTTATATTTACACCCATTGTCAAGATTTCAAAGGAACAGAAAGTGTCAATTGTTACTAATGCTTTAAGGTATGGGATGAATTATAGTACAGTCAATTTACGTTAAGACCTACTAGGTCGATTGCAAAACTATTACGGACGGATACGTAAATGACCTACAGAACTACGTATCCTCCCAAAATCACTGTAATGAATAATTATTAGCTATCGGTAGCGTATCCGAGTATGCAATTGGCCAGTGATGGTCCAGCCTTTGACAAGTAGGAGCGCTTGGCAATTACCATAATGAGACAAAAGAAAAAAATAAAGATAGAGAGGCCCCCAACTCTCGCTAGCCACCTGGAAATTTCCATAATAATACCCTTGTGATAGTGTACGGTAGGATAGCTTCATCATTGTTATCACTGGAAATGGTTTTCACCGCGTCTATTCCTTTTAATCTTTTACAAGCCAGATGTGATTGAGTATCGCCAAGTACAGTAAACTTTGAGTGTATCGCCACGATGGCAGACAGAGCAGTTGCAAGGGGTCGCTTTGTAATGAGTGACCAAGAAAAGAGAGTAATTCGTAGAGGATGGTTGGTACACAGAAATAACTATGTCCGTTTGTTGGCTTATGTTAGGGACAGACTTTGTTATCCTCTACGCGGTGCTTAGACCACACGGCATGGCTGCAAAATGTGCTCAGAAATCAATTTCCTTGGCGCACCTCTTGAATCTAAGTGGAATCACTGCAGTCTGTTAGCTGGGATCATGTGGATCACGAAAAACCAAAATCCCCAATTAAATGTTCACCAGTTAATTAAATATTTGCATTTTAATCACCTGTGTATAACGGGCGCCCTCTATTGACCAGGATTGGAAATGGGAAAAGATTGCTTATTGCAGTTGCTTG
Source organism: Crossaster papposus (assembly GCA_037893245.1). Lineage (NCBI taxonomy): Eukaryota > Metazoa > Echinodermata > Asteroidea > Velatida > Solasteridae > Crossaster > Crossaster papposus. Next base: position 1,550,392 of record JBAIAA010000322.1, on the reverse strand, counting down.
CTCAAAAGGGAATCTACAGAGACAAAATTCGATTAAAGAGGAATTAGGATGTGTTTTAATGTCTTAATACAAATTTAGTGCATTGTCATAATTTGAACTTTTTAATAGTGTCATTTTTTTATTGTTATTGTTTGATTTTTGTATTATAATTGTTTAATCTTTTTTTTTTTTTTGGGGGGGGGTAAAAAATCTAAATGTAAATTGTATGAAAAAAATATATACACGACCAGAGTTTTTTTTTAGCTTTAGTCTTTGATACATGTTTATTCGTGACGGTAAAACTGAAATTTGTCCATGTCTTTAACAATGTACTTGTGAGTGGGTGAACAACAACTCGTACCGATTTACATTTAATACACAATTCTGTTATAACAAACATTTTGCCCATTTCCAGCTGAATTTATATTAGGGAGAGTCAGATGGAAAGCAGACTGTGTGATACAATGTTTCTGTGAGAGCAGCCACTGATCTTCTTTTTTCCTCGCTGCTTCCAGAAGCTTTCCTACAGTTAGCGTCTGGCATTGTGAATGTTTGTCAAGGACAGTTGTTCGGGTCTTTTTGTCCAAACTCCACCTCTGTTCTCTTTTTTTAACGGCATATACTCAACTACATCACGTACTGTTGACAATGCGGAATATTCCTGCGGTACATCAACCAGTGCGTGTACGATTGGAATGCCAATATGATCATCTCCGCTTTTTCGGCGATTTTTGCTCGGATACATTTTTCCACCTACCGGCACAAGCGTGGAATTGTTTTAAACTCTTTTCAGAGAACAACAAAACCGTGGAATCTGCATCTGAACCGTGCATAATATACTTTTTCTTGTTCAAATCGCTATCATCTGAGCAGCTCGTGTCAACAGCGCCTACGCTCGCTCTATTTTACAACGCCCGCTATTGGTCCATTTTCCCCACTATTCGCACAAACGTGCCGCACCACGACAGAAGGGCCTCGTTGATTGGTCGTTGGAAAACATGAATTTTAAATTGAGATTTTATCGAGTACCGGTTCGCAGACCGTTTGGGGATTTTATTTGTGAGTTTCCCAACAACTTCCTCAGTAGTTTAAAGTAAAATGTATATAGATTCACGATATGCGTCAAGAAGGTGCACGATAATCGGCCATGCCCTGTGGTCTAGCTCTCACTGACATCAAACAAAACCGAAAGCGAATTAAAGTCCGGATATTTACGGAGCCAGATTAATGTCATTAGTAGTCGGTTCTGTTCATCTAGTAATGGGTTCCTTCCATTGCCCTCCCCCTCCTGAAGGTAAGTTCGTATGAACTCTAACAGCTGGCTAAAAGAGGCTACGGTCTCCCCAGTCTCTCGCCAAAAAGATCTAGGATGGTCCTTCAGAGTGCTGAAAACGTCCCTTCCTCGAAATTCAATTGTTGGCTGTGTGAATACCAGTTCGTTAAACCTTGGCGGTACAATGGGCACCATGGGTAAGCCCACTCCCGAGATTGAGTATAATTCAACGATTTCAGTTACGAATTGTCCACAATATGGCGGCGGCAAAGTACTCACTTCGGCCGTACAAACAGCAGCAACTTTTCGCAGCATGTTCATTTTGCAACAAATGCAGTCAACAGCAGTGGTTAATTGTCGGAGGACGTTGTCTGTAATGCTGTGGAATGGAAAGGGCGTTAAACAAGTAAGACACACCCACACACGCACATACGTATATAAACCCTTTGTTAGAGCCCGGTAAGCGCCATCCAATCAGCATGCACATTGTGATACCTTATCGGGTACGTAACCTACGTATCCGTCCGTAGTAGTTTTGCAATCTCCCTAGTAAGACCTAGTAAGTAATTGCAATAGAGATCATTCAAGCGTCAAAGAACTTCAAATAAATAAACAAACAACTTGTGAAAAAAACCTAACGTTTCCTATTGAGTGGAAGGTTGCTTTTTTAAGATTAACATTCAAGACTGTTTGTCCTCGAACAATTCGCCTGGTAACTTGCTTCGATCAACATGTCTGTGTAAGCTAATGTTTAGGATTCAAGACCAACTGCGAGTGCAGCAGACGACAGTGCGTCGAAAACTTAGGCCATTATAACAAGCCTTGGATTTTTTTTATCAAAATGGGCCAACATTTGAATCTTTTGAAATATTAACAATTGTAAGGGGTTAGCCTTGCATTGTTTTTATTGAAAAAAGGCTAACAATTAATCTTTTGAAATATTAACAATTGGGTTAAGCCTTGCATTGTTATCAAAATGGGCCAAAAATACAAAACTTGTTTTTTTCTCGTTCAAGTGGAGTTCAACGACTCAATTTATTCAAACTTGAACAATCAACACACTGACAAAGCTACATACATGTATATTGCACAAAACAATAATACATTTACATCATACAAAACACAACAAATTACATCCAGAATATGTACCGTTAACAAATCAAACACAAGACCAGATTAAGAAAAATAAAACAAATTGTTGTCCAAATTATATGTAAGGTTAACTCCTTGCATTAAAAACAAACAATTGGCTTAAACTATAAACTTGCTGAGTAGATGCCTCAGGGTCCCCCAAACGCTTTGCAAAAAGAAATACGTCAAAAATATCGGGGTCAAGACTAATAATATTATGATGATCGAAAAGTGACTTGAAGGATTGTCCTTGAACACAATCCAAACTAGTTTCTGGACATAGGTGCGTTTATTGTGATAAAAATTGTGATAAAAAGCATCTGTCTGAAATGTTATTTTATATTAAACACCCCGATCATTTGTATCCAAGTCTCGATATTTCTTTTATGATAAACACGCTTGCCTGTTAATTTGCAACCATATAAATATGCCAGCGGCAGGAGCATAATTGTTATTTCGATTGCAATTTCCAAATCAATATTTATTAGCCTTCCAATTTAGCTTCCGCTGTGGTCTAGACACGCTGCATGATAAATAGTTAACGGGGACCTTCACAATTCAGTATTTAATTTGATCACTAACCGTTTGGCTTTGTTTCTAATACGACGGAACAAAGAACACGCTGCCGTGTTCGTTTAAAAGCGCTGTTAACTAAATTGTGGTTTCCCCCGAAGGTCATTGTGGAATCCGCTCGTTGCACAAGCGTCTATCACCGCGTTTACAAGCATTTTTGTGCCGCGTTCACACTTGAGTGTGATCTCGCATTGATCTCGCATAGTTAAACGGAAGTTCAGTTCAGCTGACGGCAAAGGTTACTGTGCGAGGTCATTGATTGTGCGCGCGCATGTTTTTGTTCGTTGCGTCGCGCCATTTTTTTTATTTGGTGTACATGTGTGTAAACGATACGGCGACACTGTACGTTGCAATCCCCCATATACATTACACAGCGTTGGCCGGCCACGGACGATGACAGGTGGAAGGCAAAGCGTTGTTTACAATTTCTTGTTTCGCGGTTTTTTTCTAATGACCTGACACACCGGATGTGAGCAGCTTAAATTGCAGGATCTGATCTCGATCTGCGTTCACACTTGTTTTTTGATCGCCTTTGCGGGATCTGATCTCCATTTGATCTCGCAATAAAGGGAGATCAAAAAGGAGGATCTGATCCTGATCCTGATCGCGTTTACACTAGCCGGTGATCTCCCTTTGATCGCCCTTTCGAGATCAGATCCTCCTTTGATCCTCCTAGCAGGATCAAGTGTGAACGCGGTGTATGATATTATGGATCAGATTATGGCCGTGTCTGAAACGGGCTTCCAGAGCTACGGCAACGTCTATTCACGCCTAATTGGCCAACACCAGAAAAATAACGGTCTCCATAGACTACCGTATGATGTAATATATTGGACGAAGATAACACCTCCTCCCGCCCCCCCCCCCCCCCCCCCCCCCCCTCCCACCCCTCTCCTTTGTGGTGGCTATTGCGCTTGCGTAATGTTGTGGTTTCTTTTTAGGTTTTTAGGGGGGGGGGTAACATTATTCTAGGGAGTGTATAGGTATGGGGGACTAGGGGCGCAGTCGCTCGGTTCCCTATCTTGCTGAGTATAATATAGTCTACAAGCGATCAAGACACGGCATAATCCCTAATTTATGCAAAAAACAAGACTGCGTCACGACCACAGTATTCTGTTCATTTAGCAGGCGCCTTCCATAGCGACATCGCGCCTTCCGTGGCACGCGCTAGCTAAATTGGCCAATCAGCAGCTTAAGTCCACATTTTCTGTTCGAAATGACAACTCTGATTGGCTGGCACACGGACGTATACAATTATCATGAATATATCAGACATTATTTCTATGAGGTCAACGTGACATGTCATTTTTTACATTCCAATCTCAATACCAAAAATCGATCCATGTTTATATTATCACAATACATAAGATGACTTATGTTTGTAAGGACAAGTTAACAAAATAATATACACAAATTACAAGTAGACGATGAATGAAAAATCGCATTATAATTATATAAAAACCACATTTTTGTTGGCTTGTTAAACACGTAATTTTTGTTTACATTGACTTGGTTTAGGCGCGGGATTGTCGTTCACGAACCTCAATCCGAGACGGGTTCAGGCCTGCATCTGTGGGTAGCACACCCTGATATTTCCGGCCTCGCTGCTGCTTCAAACTATTACAAAGTGTATACCATCCCTTTAAAACTGGTTGCTTTCACGCACGTAGATATTGGAGTCGTTGTTTGCAGTTATCTCGATGTCCACTGATGTCTGGTTGTAGAGACGACACTGGCCGGCGAGCGCCGCGAAATCGAAGGACAAACAACGACCAAGCCTCAGACAAGAGACGGCGCATCGAATGAGAGAAGGCACCCTCTTGGTCGAGAGAGGGTTGGGGTTGGCGATGGAACCTCGCTCGTACAGCCTGCTGAAGTACATCGAGGCTGTGTCAGCGGCAGACTCTGCTGGGGAGAAAAGGGTTTCGCGGTCAAAATGGTGGATGGGTGATAATCAATTCAACAAAATCACTGTAGCGCGCAAACCAAAACCAAAAAGGCCCGTCCGATGCACCACACACGTGTGCACCCATTATGCCCATAGACACAGTATTAGTATACAAACGGTGCATGTTTCTAATGCGCGTCACATGCACACAGATAAGAATGTACACCAAATGTGGGCGGGGCATCATAACATTGCCAAATTTTAGGGTCATTGTGGTCCTAGCTAGGCTATAATTAATTATAGACTAGGACAAAAAACACGGACAGGCAGCGCAGCGTAGTTAGGTTGAAAATAGGTAAAAGTCGGTCCATTCATACCAGTGACACATTCCCGGTGCCCAGCCGCGTAGACTTCGACTCCAACCTTGGCAATCTTTAGATAAGGGTCGGTGATATTGGGCAAGGACGGGTCGATATCCAGGGTGATGTAGCGGGCGAGACGCGGCGGGTCGCACAGGAACTTGCTCACCGCGCCCGGGGCGGACTGCTCGGCCGTGCCCGGTAAACCACACGCGTGGTTCGCGGCAAAGTTCGGTCTGAGCCCGGCACGGATTACTGTGCCGAGGAAACACCCACCTAAATTAAACAACAACAAAACCTAAAAATTAACCCCCATCCCCCATTAAGTCTTTCAAATAGTGCAAATCTTTCACCCACGTTAATTCACACAAAAACTTATTCAGTATGAACATTTGGGCCTGTTGAACAAAATAGCCATTATGGTAAGTGGTTGTAGCCACCAGCAAGTGGCTTCTATGAGTATACGTCTACGTGTTATTTCCGACTATAGCCAAGTGATCAAGTAAAGCTCTAGCAAACTACATGGAACTTAATTTGATGCTTACCGCAACCGGTGTCACGTAGTGTAGTGGTTACTCGTCCCACACAAACCTCCTCTTCCATGTCTATTTTCAACACGGGATGCGGGTCTGGTGCTCCTAAATTTGATAGAATTAGAGGGAATTATCGCCCTGAAATACTGGGTACGTATTCCCAGCGGTACAATAATGAGGGGTTATACATCCTGTTCAGACAGGCGTTCCATCCAGATTCGCGCTAAACCAAATTGAAATCATGTCGCTCCCGTGTCGCTCTTACCATAGAGCAAGGCTCTTACAAACTCCAGCAGTCGATCTTTCGGCATCTAGCGCGCCTAGTCGCTCCTATTACAATAGTTTTAGACGTCAGACTTTTGACAGACTTAACTCACTCCGCTCAGTTCAGCCAGGCGTTCCACAGTCGCGCCGAACCAAGTTAATTGAGTCCGACGTCTGAAACGAATAAGGGCGACAAGGCGCGCCAGACGGCGAACGATTGACTGCTGGTCGAGTTGTTAGAGCGACCCAGGAGCGGCTTGATTTTAATTTGGTTCGGCGCGACTGTGGAACGCCTGTCTGAACCGAACGTAATTTGATTCGGTGCAACTCTGGTACCCCTGTCTGAACTTAGTGGTTCTGAGTGGTCCAAAAAAAGACTCAAGAAAACAACAGACTAAGTTTGAAATTGAATGACTTAAGACGAACTCAATCTTTGAATGCTGGCTTATTGCAGTAACGGCTTAGACGAGTCTGAACCGTAATACAAAATATTCTCAATGATAAATTACTAAATTGGTTTGATAAAAGCGTGTATTTTTTTTTCTTCGGATCGACAAAATTGAATGTGAGAGTTGGTGAGTTTGAATGAAAAATGCTTCTAAATAGCCGGGAAAACCTATACCAAAGTCTTACCGCTGTGCGCGATAGTCGCGAGATTCCCGTCGACAGATTTGTACGCGGCATACTGGGAGGAATGTGTGGTGCTCAACCACGCCGGCTTACCAATGACTGAAAAATCTGAAATATAAAGGTGTACGACTTGTTCGCTTATACAGGATGATAAACAAACCCATGCAAGTGATAATGATAATGATAGGAAATCTTGTTCGAAGGAAATTGATACCAAGAACTCTCGATTCGGTCCAGTACTTTTTTTATTATTCCAGCGCCATTTTGTTTACGATAATCGGAGGACCTAATTAGTATTATCGCACAAAGTGAACGTCCAATAGCAAAATCACTCCTGATTCTTCTTCACCAAATTGTTGCTTGAATCAAAACTAAAAAAACAAATTGGGAGTTTATATTATCATTTTACTTTTAACAAGATTTCCTTGCCAAACGTGATGGGTTAGATAACCATGGTAACCCCACAGCATGCGATTCTAAATGCTTTCCAGAATATATTATATGACTTGCCTGCTAAATCTAACAGGTTTCATGCAACGAAAATGTTAACTGGTTGGATCCTGTTGGATTCAGCAGGTTCATGGTTTTAACGAGGAATTCTGGTGTCAACAGAGCCATAAAATCGGGGCCCGGTTTTGGTCACGGTGAATTCACGTTGATTTTAATAGGTGAGACGATAATACAAAAATGGCTCGTCTTGATGTGTAAAACACAAACAAACGCACACACGTACGCAGGATTTTTAATGGGGGGTGCGAATTTGTACTGATGGGACCAACAATGGAACCACAATTTTTCGTGTGCCAGTACCGCTAGTTCTTCATTAAAATACCATTATTTACCCCGGAAAATGTGGACCTTTTGGTAATTTGGGGGGCGAATTTGTACTGATGGGACCAAAAATGTGACCAATATTTTTCGTGTGCCAGTACAGTTACTTCTACATCAAAATACCATTATTTACTCCGGAAAATGTGGACCTTTTAGTAATTTAGGGGGGTGCGTACGCACCCGTCGCACCCCCCCCCCCCCCCCCCCCCCCGCGTACGGGCCTGAAACGCCTTCCCGTTTATAAGCCATTAGCCTCGATCCAAACATTTGGCCACGGGTATCAAAATGATCAAGAGGAGTAATGCTCATAGCGATGAATTGAAACACTGTCAAAAATAACCTTCAAATAACGTTGGTTTTTTTTCAGCTGTAAAAACCAAACAATCGCCGAATGTTTTATTTAAAGGTAGGATACACCATTGGTAATTACTTGAATTATCATGAATGGGTGAATTTTGGAAGTTGTATTTTATTGTAAATATCGTTTAACTGACCTGTTCGAAGTTTTACAATCATTGATGCCGAGGAAAGAAAAAAAACGCGTTTGTTTTCAACCGGCATCGAGCAGTGGTTATTATGCTATTCTTGTTTTTTTCGTGATCGCCGTCCGGCGATCTGGAATTTTGTTTTATACAATTCAATTTTTGGGAACAATCGTAGGAGACCTAGCGCAATAATTTTGCTGGATGCCTACAAATCAATATTTACTTTCAAATAAGTAAGATATTTCTTATTAATTCGGTAGTGCAAATGTTTAATATCAGCAAATGGTGTATCCCACCTTTAACGGATTTTGGACGCGTTTGATATTACGCGTTTGTAGTATAACGTTGCAGTGGTAAATAATAATCAGCTTTCAATAGCCTTGAGAAAAGAAGAGATGCTTTTGATGCTTTTTATTTTCTTTATTACTCTGTTTATTGCCTACAAGATGTTTATTTTGACAAGGATACGGAACATCTTGTTAGAAGTGAATGGGGCTTAGGGTATAGTTCTTTTAGGACTAATTTCAGGGGTGTTGCTATTCTTTTTAATAATAATTTTGAGTATAAAGTTAATATTGTTAAGAATGATAACAATGGTAACTTGTTAATTATAGATTTTGAAATAGGAGAGCATAAAAATACTTTGGATAATCTGTATGGTCCAAGTAATGATGACCCTGGTTTTCACGATTTTGTACAATTTTGTTTTGCAAAAAGAGTTAAATCATGTCTCCCACACAGTCATTAATCACGAAAGACAAAAGGGATTTGTGGCAGATCGTTGTATTGGGGAAAATATTTGGTTGATGTATGATTTACTAAACATTACTGATTCCAATCCCAGGTTTATTTATTTCTATTGATTTGGAAAAGGCCTTTGATTCTATTTCGCATGATTTTATTTTTAAGGTTCTGGACAGTTTTAATTTCGGTCCCTCAGTAAAATAATAGATCAAGGGACTTTATAATCAAGCCTCCTCCTTGATATTAGTTAATAGATTTCTTTCGGAATCATTTCAGATTGGGAAAGAGGTATAGACAGGGAAATGGTGTAAGTCTATATCTGTTTTTCTTAGGTGCAGAAGTTGTATCCATGATAGTATGCAATAACAATGATCGGGTTGGAGGCACAGAATTACAGAATCTCAGTATATGCCGACTATATACGGTTTTGTTTTTGAATGGTACTGACAAGTTATTGCAAGCAGCTTTTAACATTCCTGAATCATATACTAATATGTCTGGATTGAAATTTAACGTTGAGAAAACGAATGCTATTTGGATTGGTTCCAAGAAGTGCACTGGGGAGAGGCTTTGTAAAGGGATTAACGTGAACTGGGTTGAAACTATAAGCATACTTTTAAAATTCTTGGTATTGTAACGCCCGTGCCGGTTGGGCGGTAGAGGGCGCTGGAGCGATTCCACGGTGGTGGGATCGCCCCGGAAACCCGCCTTGGATTGCGCAAGCGCCGAACTGGTTCTGACCAGTTCTGGGGGCCGCGTGATTGTGTGAGCCTGAAGTCCATGTTTGGTAGGCGAGAGTCCACAATAAACGGCAGAGAACCACAGGAAATAGAGGAACACTTGTGTCAGGAGTCCTTCTTGTGTGTGTAGTCGACCCTAGAGAAATCTACGTTACATTGGTGGCAGCGGTCGGCATACAGAAGGACGGGAAAAGACCAGGTGAAGTGTTCAGGTTTTCAGGAAACCACGATAACACGGCAGCCAACTCGCCCCACGGCGAGAGGGCAGGCCGGGGCGTGGGCCCGGGGAGCGGGGACCAGTCCGGGAGGCTTTCAGGCACTCCGTGCATGACGCCAGGGGAACTCTAGGGAGGTTATGGGGACTTGGGAGTCTGGGGTTTCCTGGGGGAGGAGTTGGAGAAGGATAGCGGGGAATTTCGGGACATGCGCCAATGGCTGGGGGCTTCAGTGCGTCCACTCCGATTTGGAGAGAGGGCGCCCTTCTCCATATTTGTCCGGGTCCGCTACCAGGTCTGTCGGGGGGCCGCCCCATGCTGTAGACGGCGGCGCAGCAGACGGATGGTTCCTCGCGGAACAATCCAAAGCTGTGCCCGTGGATGCAGTGGGGGGCGGGGCCTCGTCGAGACATTCTCTGGATCTTCTGCAGGAATGAAACCGAGTCGGGGGGGCCCGGCCCATGCTGTAGACGGCGGCGCGGCAGACGGCTCGCAACACTCGGAGCGAGCCCGAGCCGTGCCCGTCGGCGCAGCGGGGGCGGGGCCTCGCCGGGACGCCCACGCTCTCTAAGCCAGTCGCAAGAATCAGTCGCAGTCGCAAGAATCAGTCGCAGTCGCAAGAATCAGTCGCAGTCGCAAGAGGCAGTCACAGTCGCGGCCACAGGAGCCAGTCGCAGTCGGAGGAGCCAGTCGCAGTTGCAGGAGCCAAGCGCAGTCGCAGTCGCAGTCGCAAGAGCCAGTCGCAGTCGCAGGCACCAGATACAGGAGCCAGTCGCAGTCGCAGGAGCCAGTCGCTGTCGCGGGAGCCAGCCGCAGATGCAGTCGCAGGAACCACAGTCGCAGTCGCAAGAGCCAGCCGCAGTCGAAGGCACCAGTCGCAGTCAGAGCAGCCAGTCGCAGTCACAGTCGCAGTCAAGTTTAACATTTAGAGGGGTGTGCCGGGGCCAGGGGTGTGCCGGGGCCAGGGGTGTGTCCTGGGGCCAGGGGCTTACCCCAAATTGTTGTAATGAAAATTGTTGTAATGAAAATTGTTGTAATGTAAATTGTTGTAATGTAAATTGTTGGAATGTAAATTGTTGTGTAATGTTGGCGTTATGCGTTTTCCAGGGCGGTTGGCCGGGGTGCGGCAGCAGCGCCCATGGTCTTGTTTGGGGGCAAACAAGGTCTTCGTGGGGGGCTGTGTAACGCCCGTGCCGGTTGGGCGGTAGAGGGCGCTGGAGCGATTCCACGGTGGTGGGATCGCCCCGGAAACCCGCCTTGGATTGCGCAAGCGCCGAACTGGTTCTGACCAGTTCTGGGGGCCGCGTGATTGTGTGAGCCTGAAGTCCATGTTTGGTAGGCGAGAGTCCACAATAAACGGCAGAGAACCACAGGAAATAGAGGAACACTTGTGTCAGGAGTCCTTCTTGTGTGTGTAGTCGACCCCAGAGAAATCTACGTTACAGTATTGTAGCAAAATAGGCCTAGGTGTTTTGTTTCTTATATTGAGAATTGTTGTATTGTTATGTCCAATGATAGTCCCTTTAAAGGAATGGGAATATATGGGCTTAATCTGGTGCATACAGACAAAAGTATTATCATAACAAACAAGTAGAAATGTGTTGAGTTGGGTATAAAAATACAGTGAGACCGGCACTCCGTAAGGACTTAAGGGCTGGGCAACTGGTGCGATAGCGTCACCATTTGTCTTTAGTTTGATTTTAGTCATGTTTGGTTCACCACTGGGACTGTAAGGAGATCGTAAGTCTATACATGTTTTTCTTAATTGTGTTTGTACCCTTTTATCCACCCCGGCCGTGCCTCTTAATTTCTTTGTAAGTTGTCAAATCCATACTGCAATTAATGTTTGTTTAAATAAATATTATTATTATGAGAGCAAGTAAAAGATGTCGAAAAGAAATAGCGGCAATGACGAGCATAAATGTTGCTTCTCTATTTGAGTTTTTGTTTGTTGTGTTTCTTAAGTTAACTCGCGGAATTCGTTACAGTATTGAGTTCTATATACGATAGTCCATCATCTTATGTAAAGAAAAATAAATCTTGTCATATTTTTGTATACAATCTTGGAAAATGCAGTTAAATTAGTTTATGTAGTATTGTAAACATAAACAAAATTGTTGCCAGTTTTTATATTTGGTCCTGGGGTGATTTAGGGGCAAAAGTGTGAAAATTAAATATCAGATATCGTTTATAGCAGCAAAATGTCACTAATTAATTAATAACTTTTTTTTAATGTTGTTTTTGTATCTCATATTTTTAGTATTCCTAGTTCATCCCTTACATTTGAATCTGTAAAAAGTGCCTTGGTTTAGTGAACTGCTGCCACCTCTTCCTAAGGGTCACGAAACCCACCGCAGAACGTCTCATTTGTTTATGTAGAGTGATTTTTGTGCACAGTGTCCCATAGGGATTTTCCTATGCCATCTGCCACCTCCAATTACTTTTTTAGCCAATGTACACGAATACAAACTGTCTGTAAGTCATCACGTGGCAGGTTGTGATACGTCTGTGCTACTAGTGTTCTTTCGTTTTGGATGGTCTTGTACAACATAATAGACGATGTACGTCTCCTATCAAATCAAAAGCCGTGAAAAAACAATATGCCCTCCCACCGTGGCCCCGTCCAGTCGTTGGCCAGATGACGACCGGTCGTTACATTAGGCTTTTGTTATTACATGTACTAAGGCAAATATAATGTTACATATTCAGCATGAATTAATTGATTTAAATTAAGGAAGCTTTTTCTGCGGTTTGTTATAACAGCAATGTATGCCTACAGGGGACTCTGGATCTAGTCGTGAAATTTCTCATCTTTGTTCAATTTATATGCTTGTATCGCGCCTGTTGGAGTCAGCGTGGAAATTAATCAGCCTGGACAAACGCGTTGCTGCAATGATAGACCATGCATAGACATTTTCATTCATAATGGTTTGATGAAAGCCGCTACTACTAGTCAATAACAAATGTGATGCAATCAAGCAAAATCAGTCAAGTAAACCTTGGTCATTTTTTGGGATTTTTACATATTCTTTTGTAGCGTATTTCAGGCTCCATTCCAGTGAAAACCGCATGTGAATACGACCTTTGGTTAAACAATTACAACCATTTGAACACCAGCACGTTAAAAATAAAGAAACTGAGAAAATTATGTTTTTGTATCACTTCCCTTCTGAATTTGGTTAAAAGAGTATTTTCATGTAAAAGAACATATTTTGGCCCGATCTGAAAACAAAAATTGCGGAGTTCCGACTGATTTTGATTGATCGAATCACAAATAACCACTGAACTTGCATCCACACTCGACAGTGGCGTGCAAAGGCTTAATATTCCTCGCCTCTTTCTTGTTGTAATGTAAATTAGCCAACTCCAACCGCTCATTAATAATGAGCGCACACTTTTGTTCTTTTAATCATTTTTCAACAAAGCTCCCTGCCTCAATACCAAGAACTTAATCGTCAATTAGGTGACTGATTGATACTACAATATTCACAACTTTGAACACAAACGGAGCGAAAATTGTTCAGCTTGTCAAAGAGACAAAAGGCACACTTCGTTTCATTTGTGGCTTTTAGCTTGATTGAACTAGGAACAAATACAGTTAATATTTTATTTAGTTACTATGGGGATTTCGGTAATGATTGCCACGTCAAATGTTTCCAATAAATCGTACAATTGTGCCTGCATACGAATAGTACAAAGACCGCAATTACTGTGTGAGTGTATTGTATTTTCAGGGAGGTGGGGGGGGGGGGGGGGGGGGGGGGGGGGGGGGGGGGGGGGGGGGGGGTTAGAATAGAAGTAAATATATTTGTATTTATTTTGATGCTACAAAATTGGTCAAAGTGTTAAATAGAATGTTTAACAACAAGGCCTACTGTGTTGAAGTTTTGCTCAATTGATATTACGTTTCCTGTTTAGGGGAAAACTGCAAAATAATGCACATTTTGGGTTCGTTTGGGTTTTCTTTGCTGACGCATGGTTTCAAACCGTTTCTGGTGAAATTAGTTCACACGGGTTTAAAGGGATCGTATACGTTTGATAATTGGAACCCACTGTTTGTTTCAATCATATATAGTTATAGATATATACCGTAAAACTAACCTGTAAACATTTCATTTCAAAAGGTGGTAGCGATTTTGAGATGCTGCCAAAAATCTGGAGCGGTTATGTCCACGCAGGAAGAATAATCTGCATTGGAATACACAGTCTGAGAAACGTCACTGCAGTAACGCTTCTCAGATTCAAATTTCAGGGTATAAAAAGTGATATCTTTTTCCATAACCGCAGTACTTCGAAGTGAACAGATTCTAAAAATGCATTATACTATCCAAAGCTGCTGTACTTCTTACCAAGTAAGTTTTTATTGCCATAAATTTTTGGATAAATTACCAAACGTATACGATCCCTTTAATGTATAAAAGGACGAGCTTGTCAATATTTTTTTTTCAATATCAATATTTTTGGCTTTAAAGGTAGGATACACCATTTGCAGATATCGACAAAACTTACTACCTAATTAATAAGAAATATTTTACTTATTTAAAATTAAATAATGATTGTAGGCATCCAACAAAATGATTGGGCTATATATCCTGTAATTGCGCGGACGGCGATCGCGAACAAACAAGAACATTTTTACAATACATCCATGACAGGTCAGTTAAATGATATTTACTATACAATACAACCCCCCCCCCCCCCCCCCCCCCCCCCTAATCAACCCGATCGTAAAAATTCAATCAATTACCGATGGTGTATTCTACCTTTAAAACATCTCACTCAGTCATTCTGGCTTGCTTCTAGGAACTAAACCTGTGTAATGTCTTAAAATTAATGTTGTAAGGGGCAGACATCTCAATAGGAGTCAGACTCCTGGATGTGGATCTGGCAAACCGCACATCTGAAACTGCACTTGAAAGTTCCGTGCTAAATGGGAGGAGAATTGGCCATCGGAAAGACTCAGTTCGCTTCAGCCGGGAGCAAAGTTTGGATGAATCGTCTTCGGACTATTCAACCACATGGGCTCCACATCTAACTAGGAAATCATTAACTTATGTTGTTTCCTCCTATATTTGTCATCTGTTTCAGATTTATTTCTTGCCACAGGAGTTCGTTATTATTTGTTCTCACTCCTCTGGTTTCCTCTGGATTGTCCTACCCCCCCCCCCCCCCTCCACATTTCTCATATTAATACTTCTTTGTTAGTTCTTTCATTGATCCTACCCACACTGACCTCTCCCTTTAATCCCTCAGCTTAATCCTCCTTTTGTTGATTGTTCCACTGGACTCTGTGCTTTTCCGTTTGTTTTTCTCCCGCCAACCATAATGTGCATCATGCTGTATGTTGCCCTATATTATCTTTGTTTCTTGTGCACAGCCATTATGTCTCTAAAGAAGATCTTGTTAAGATCGAAATATTAGGCTCTCTTAACCTATTTGATTGGTATATTTCAGGTCATTCCAGCCAGTAAGCAATATGCAGCAGTCTTAATCTTAAACATGAAGACAAACAAGCCATGTAACAAGTTAATTCTCTTACCATGATAACATTCAAGTCAATATTCTGCTGTATTGGGTTTAATGACGAGAATTTTTTGTACCATAGACTAACGAACGTTAGTTAGGTGAAGTTTGTAAATGTGTACACGTGTGTATCGTATTATGCACGTTGCATACGTGCAGTGTGCCTTTGTTTATCTTACCTGTCATCTTAGCAGCTCGTGGTGTAGGCCATCTTGCTGTCAACAGCGCCTACGCTCGCTCTATGGCTGTCAACAACTTCAAGAATTGCAAGGACTTTGGAACATCATATGTCAAGCTCATGGACTCAAGATCTTGTGGGTATGACCAAGTGGGATTATCTTTGATAACTACACCAAAGTATCGTCACTTAAGGAAGGCACAAGAGAGCGCCACAGATAGTCCAAGGGAATCCGATCCTATAGTATAACATTCAACTTGCATCAGAGACAAAGGCACGTTTCTCGCAAGCAACGACACTAAGGATTCACTAACTATGTACCTGTCTCAGCAACTCATCGACAGGAGCACTACTAAGAAGCTGGTGACCGTGACACGCAGTGGTGTCAGGACCAACTCCAACTGCCCTATCTCTACAGGTGTGAGCACGCAGGATGAGGCAGACACTCTCATGATTCTGCATGCTGTGGAAGTTGCAGAAACAGGACTCCGAGTCACAAGACACTGATGTCCTGCTCCTGGCTCTTCGCAGGGTGCCATAACTGCGAACCGAATCAGCGGTAATCATGGGAACCAAAGAGCGCCGTCACAAAGTCATGATTCGACTCATCTATGACAAAATTGGGCCAGATAAAGCAGCTGCTTTAATCAACTGGCATGCACTCACCGGGTGCGACACAACTGGGCACATACAAGGAAAGGGCAAGAAAGGATGCTACACAGCGTTCCTTAATTGCAAAAAGGAGCAGGGCCATCCGCTGACGTGGCCAAGGGTGTTGGGGATTTCTTGTGTGCACTCTTTTGTCCTAGGCGACGACACATCACCCAGGCAAATACTCTCAGATGAGAGCTCTTCAAACTACTGAAACCTGAACAAGGAGTGGACAAACTTCCACCCACCCATGGTGCTTGGTTGGAACACATAAGGCGAGCGCATGTATAGGCCAGTGTTTGGGCACAGGACCTTGTCCTGGAGCTTGTCGTTCCTGACCCTTTTGGAGCTTGGCTGGCAGCAGCTGGATGGTAGACTACTGCCAGTGCTGAGCAAGCAAGCACCAGCCCCTGAGGCAGTACTGTAGTTGGTACGCTGCAGCTGTGCATCACCAAATAACACATGCTCCCGTAGATGCTCTTGCATACACCACAATCTTGTCTGCACCGAACTCTGCCATTGCGCAGGAGACGAGGACAAATGTCATAATTATACACAGACTACTGCAGTTAGGCAAGATGCAGAGGAGGACTAAGGTGTACATTTATGTGGCTGTAGGTTATGAGCCAGTATTTAGACGAGGGGGTACGGTTACTTGGGTGGTGAATAATTATACCTTAAATGTGACTCAACCCAGCAAAATGAGTCGCAAGTCACCAGATCTACTTTTGAGTAATAAGTCTTTTAACATTATCACACACAATATAAATAAAGGGAAACAGTAAACCCTTTCACCCAAATAATATCTGTATACTATAAGATGCAAACCTCAGTGACATACAAAAATGAAGAGCAAATGACGTGTTTTTTTTCTGCATGTGAAACAAACAACTGAAAACTTGTCTTTAAGACTCATTTCGAAGGATTGGGTAACAAATAACATATAACTGCTTATTATTCACACAGAGTGAATTACTATAAAGAAATATATTCCCATTGAATGAGCGATCATCCTGATTATTTTAAATGGTCACATGATATAGTTACTCTGTAAATACATATTTCTGGTGAAATATTAATTAAATTTTAATACTTATTTCGGTTTTTTTGGCTCAAAAATACCCCGGGACCACACAGAAAAACTGGCAACATTATTTTGTCTGATCTGTGATGTATTTAGATTGATTTAAACATGGTTGCCAAGATTGTATATGAAAATTTTGTTTTTTTACATAAGCTAATGGACTACGAACCTTAATTCCATGGTTTTGTTAAATTACAATAGGGTTATTTTATCCTTACGTAGTCAAATTTGTAACTGGTCAAAGAGACACTTAATTAACTGTTCTCGGTATAATTGCTATAGTTAAATACTTACTTTTGTCTAAACTATAACCTACCTTGTGTTAATTATTCCTAACCCACCGTGTAACCCTGCGTCTAGCCGAGTGCTGCCTTCAACATTACGGTCAAGGTGGTTTGAAAATGGTCGATGTTCGGGCCTACATAGATGCTTTAAAAATCACTTAGATACAATACTTTTCAAGGCATAGTGCTCGGATTGGTTTACTTTATGTAATCCTGTTTTTGATATTACCCATTTTGTCTTAATTGGAAGGGGGCTCAGCTAAAATTACGGGTACATATAATGCTTTTTGGTCAGATGTGGCTATCTCTTGGTCTAATTTTATTCCGGTTCACATTCCCACAACCAAAGTGGAAATATTGAAGAGTTCTCTTTGGTTCAACGATAAAATTAAGATTGGGTGGGAAGTTTATATACTATAAACATTGGGACAGTGCAGGAGTTCGATTTGTATGTGATCTTATAGATGCGAATGGTAATTTTCTTTCATTTGAAGATTTTAAGAATACACTTGATGTCGATACTAATTGTTTAGAGTATATGGCGGGGTATTAATTGTCTCTTCATACCGTTCAACCTTGAAGTCATTTTAAAGATAGAATACACCATTTGCAGATATCGAAAATATTGACTACCGAATTATTAAGAAATATCTTACTTATTTGAAAGTAAATAATGATTCTAGGCATCCAGCAAAATTATTGCGCTAGATATCCTGCAACTATTCCAAAAAATTGAATTTCATAAAGAAAAATTTGCGATCGCCAGACGGCGATCGCAAAAAAACAAAGATAACATACGAATAACTGCTCGACGCTGTTTTTTGTGCTTTTCTCGGTATCCATGACTGTAAAGCTTCGGACAGGTCAGTTAAACGATATTTACTATAATATTCAACACCTCAAATCTACTCATTCATGATAATTTAAGTAATTACCAATGGTGTATCTTACCTTTTTAAAAGACGAAAAAGGATCGCAAAAAATATATCATGTTTTAGTTTCTTCTAAACATATAAATACTTTAGGAAATTGATTGACAAATGGTACGCCAAATTTAATATTTATTTTGATTTTTCAAAATGGTTCTTAATTGTTGATATTCGATATTCCAGTACTGTGGACACGAAATTAGGATGGTTTCAGTATCGATTAACCCATCGGATTTTGGGAACTAATTCATTAAACTAATTGTTTAAAATTAATGGACTAATCTATGTTCATTTTGTAATACTGAAGAGGAGACATTAGTCTATCTCTTCTGTTTTATACCCATACAATTCCTTTTTGGTCTTTGGTATTTTGATTTTTATTTGGTAATACTAATGTCAATATTAAAGTGGTTAATTTGATATTATGTGTATAACATAAAAATGAATGGAAAATGCCCTTAATTTTTGATGAAAAGAGATGTAAAACAATACATTTCTATAGAAAAATGTATGTTCTACACTAACGGAGCTGGTTAGGCCAAAAGTTAGTTAGGCCAAAGTTAATTTGTTTACAACATTAATGATTGTATCTGGTACTTGTTAGCTACAAATGTTTGTACGGCTGTCAAGAAAATACAGTGAGCAATAAATAAGAATCCCTGGGAAAAAAATAATAAATAAACAAAATATAAAATCTCTTTTCGTGTTTAAATATTAAAACTGTTATGGTGAAACCGTGACTTAATCATGGCATAAAAAGATTCGGAATTCGGAATTTCAAAAGAAGTTTAAACACTCACCCGTAAGCTCACAGTTCGTCAGCTCCAAAATCTGCAACACCACCACCAAGACGAAAACGTCCATCTCGCGGCGGAACGAAAGGAGCTCAATCCACAGACTAAACTAATCAGGCAGACTGGTGGCAAAAAAGTGTTCACTCGCAATAGGGGCACGTATTGTGGTACACAGTCACAGTATGTCATGTAAATCCGTATCCGAAACTGGCTTCCAGAGCTAATGTAATGGGCAAACACTACAGACGACAGCCATAGACAAGAGATTTGGACGGGGCCATATTATAACTTTATTCTTTTTAAGGTCAAATTGGCAATATGGCCCTACAGCCAAATATCTTTCTTATATATATGTCATGATTCTATAATCAAGTGAACAATTGCATCATGACCACCAATCTTCTGACCAAACGACCCTGTGTACATGTTCACACCAGGTGATTGCTCTTGTCAGTTCATTCCTCTGAAGTCAGCCATCGGATATTGTGCACATTCAAACCCACAAATCGTGAGATATCGTGCGCGCTCAGTTTAGCGTAAAGTTCGTGACTTTTTGTTTACACCAATGCTAACCAATATACCATACAGAGCACGCTCCTTGCGGCGCCAACTCATACAACTCATACAAAATCGATATCGGGCTCGTCGAGGAAGAGACGGTGTTGAATCTATTAACCAGTAATTAAAATTTAAAAAAACCGGCATGATATTCGTTTCTGTTAAATTGGTGACTTTTTACCCGTTTTAATTTACTAGAGCACGCGCGTCCTTGACAACGCCAACTCGTTTATAAAAATCAATACCATGGGCGCTCGACGAAGCAGTGATGCTGTGTTTAAAAGGTGGAATAATATACCTTTTTCGCAGCTATCCAACAAAATGTTACTAACCAAAATACTGTTGACAATTTTACTTACAGAACGGGTACTGACTGCCCTGGTGGTGTTTTGGCGCTCTTACCAAAAGCTGCTTCTGACGTAATAAATAGTTATTGTTCAACACGCGAACACGCATGACCGGGAATTGTTCAGCAGACGACACACTTGGCAGACGACAGAATTATGTTTTCTGATTCAGTAAGTTTAAGCTGTGATGAATAGACTTATTTTCATGCTCCGCACGATTGAATTTTCAATTGCATGATTTTGTTTAAATACCAACTCGACCACAAAAAACTTAAGAAAAAAAAGGTTTTGTAAAGTTTTGCAACATGTTCACCTTTTCGCCATCTTTAATTCAAGTGGCAACCAACCCCGATCGTCGAAACAGTCACGTGATCACGGCACAACCGGGCGCGCCAAAACTGTCAACCAATGACCGACGACCGACCGTAACAGTTCTTGGTTGTGCTTGCTGAAATCGGCCCGTGGGAATAGTGCAGTGTGACTTGCCTATGAAGCAATTTATGAGACGGATATGAGACGCTGATCAAATCCTGTAACATGAAACAGCTATTTGATTTGTTCTCGAAATAACTTGAAACCTCATCTATAGACGAAGCCTAGGTTTAAAAACGTGAACAGATTTTCAATACAAACAAACCGAGACGAGGCGGAGGTATATAGTTGTTTTACTGTACGTTTCATTGTCGTTTTATTTAATTTTTAGTTTGTAATAGTTTAACACATACTTTTTATCATTCGGTACTTTACAACAATCATAGCAATTTTTAGCTGATACAAGATTTGCACAACAGTTTGAATAGTCATAACCCTGTTACCACATACACAGTTATGTATAAGTTATCGTGAAATACAGTGGGACTATTTGTCGGGGACTCTGTAGCAGTTTTAAATAGTTTACATAGAAATTGTATTTGAAAAGAGCCTAGTTGACATCAAAGAAAGAGAACTTGAAAAAATAAATTAAAAATACAAAATATTTCTCTGATAAACACATTTTCCGACCTACAAATAGTGGACAAAGAAAAACAATAATATTGTGAAAGTCGTTTATACATGTACTCTAATATTCAATGCCCAATAATAAGTGCAGATACGATTTGTATTTACCAGCGAACTATGCATGAGATGTTAGTTACATTGCTGCAGGGGGATTTGGAGTATCCCTAAGGTGCATAGTTTTAGTTTCAGATTATTCAACCACCAAATATGGCAACCACCTTTAACGTCACAGCTAGCAATGTTCACATACTGTACATTCAAATTGATAAGTGATTGATGCTGATTTTAGACAACCAATCGGTGTACGTATTGAACAAATTATGTTGTCGAGACTTGAATGATGTTGAAATGGTGTGCAATGAGCAGTTACTTGTCAATCGTAGACCTTGTCGTGTGGATGTAGTCCGGATGTGGTCCCCTTTAATGAAATAACTCTCCGTGAAGATTACATTTTCATGAAAGGCTGGCAAGAGTTTTAAAGGGGTGCGCACATTGAGGTGAAACGGCAACATATCAGGACCCGTTGACTAAATAACTATAATGTGTCTTAGTATGTAGAGAGAAACAAATGTAGTACATACATTTACGTAAACATTCTTAAATATTTATTCAATAAATAATTAAATATTTGTTTTACTTTGGAAACAAACAAGGACAGAACACTGTTTTCTTGTACGGTGCATGTATTGTTTACCGCTGAATTTCTGATACGTGAGCCATCGTACCACCGCATTGCTTGTAAAACGTCGCAGGGAGTTTCATAATCGTTTTCTCTCTGCTTTTTATTTCGATATTTAATCCACTTCTGCTTGTCAAACTCTTTGTATTAATTGTTTTGTTTTATCTTTATTTTTTATTTTTTATTTCTGCACTTTTTGTTAACATTTGATTAGATATTTTGTTTCCTCTCAAATGTTATTTAAAAAAAAAAAACTCGTGAAAAAAAGTCATGCATGACTTTTCACAATAAATGTACATGGCCGATACTCTGTTTAAAAAAAAAGAACTAACTTGACAATTTAATTCGATGGTGATTCAACCAGTAATTTTGAACATATCTGATGAATATTTATACTGCGATGAGAAATTATACTAAAGCGAAAGATTCAGAGGTGAAGAAACTTCCTACACTCACGGCTGTCTTGGACCCTTTGTAAAAAAAAAGGGCGGGAAAAATAAGCAAACAGAAAGATAACGATGTCTTTTTCTCAAAATTTGATTTGGCTCCGAACATCTAATTTTGACTACATTGTACATGTATTTTAGCCCTCAGTGTATTTTAGGGTCAGTAGTCATTATTCCGTGTTCAAAATACACCCTATCCTTTTATTAAACCCTGAACTGTTTTATTACCACTTGTCAAACCAGACCTGCCACTTCTTGTTTTATTTGTATTAAGAGTAAAATGTCAGTGGTGTCACCAAATGTAAACCGGTGACTTTCTGGTAGCTGGCGAATGGTTGCCTCTTTTAAGCAGTCCGCTGTATACCAACTGTAAGTTCTATAATGATTTTAATACACTGTTTCTGCTCGGAAAGTAATCTTAGTATATACGACGTTATATGATTGCTTTTTGATGTATAACTTGCCTAATAGAAATAAATATAATAATGTGCGTACCGACCGGTGATTGTTTTCTCCAAATTAAAAACAAAATGATTCTTCGGAAGATGAGTCAAAGCAATTATTGAATGCGAAGAATAACAAATTGTTTGGATGGTTAATTGTATTTAACGAAACACCAACTACAAGGTTTTAGCAATCGCATATTTTTGTTTCATCACTTTTGCCTTTGTGGTTCCGGAGTTTTTCACCAAAATTAATTACACATAATATATTTTATCCACGGATCTTTGCATCTGGCTAAAAGCACACCATGGCTAAAACACACCCGCGCACTTTAAACCTTTCGTGTGTATCAGTTCAACTTTTGTTTCGTTGTTTATCGTATTGTTTCTTAGCTGATAGAAAACATACATTAAGCACGATTTTAGTTTTTGTGAAACATTTTCAACTTATTGTAATTCCTTTCATATGACTGGAAATAATTAAGAATCCTCTAAAAAATGTGTCGTATAATCATCTACGCCTATGCAGCATATTTTGTTGACGACTTTGTTTTTCCCTCCTTTTGTTCAAGATGTTGTAACGGTCAGGCATTTTATCGTACCGTGTTGTCCATTTCACAAGATGACAGCTAATTAACAGTGGTTAATTTCCAGTGACGTACTATGTTCATTTAGCTGTTTTATTTGTTTTAATTTGTTTCCTTTTGAAATCTGGTACCAATCTTTCTGACTCGCTCTGTAATCGACAGTAGCAGCCTGCAGTGAGGCAAATATATTTCCTTCACTATTTGAAAAACAAACAATGTTGGTCGTCATCACTTCGATTCCAGCGGTAACGACTTGAGAACGTCTGGACAGCTTCTTTTGAGATTTCTGCTGTTTGTTTATGTTACTTCCCGAAAACAAATGGACGTTAATGATACCAAAATGCCAAATAATTAATTAAGGCATAATATGATATTGTTTTTGCATTCCAAACATCAGGGGAAAACGTAAATTTGACTCTTTTAGAAACACATTTTTGATTCTTCGATCAGCGTGGTAGGCACAATCAGAAAAAAAACGGAATTATCTTTCGTCGGGATTCGAACTCTATAGCGAACTCATTTTCATTAACGGACTTTTTTAGATACAAAATCTTTTCGTGCCTCTTTAGTATAAGTTACTTTTAAAAAAGTTAACATTTTAATTAAAAAAGCTTTCGTACTACGGTACACGTTCTATTCCTGAAGCAAATGCTGTCATAACCTACACAAATCTAATACGGTGAAGTATTAACATGTAAAACTCAAGAAAAACATTCTATAAAATTACATCTAAGAACAGGTACACATTCTACGATCACTAGTTTAAATACTGCAAAGATTGAACAGTTTAATGATGAAATAGGATGGCCCCTTTGCCAAACCTTTTATACTGAACTTCCAACTTTTTCCTTGATTATAGATAACCCTAGTGTCTTTAGACGAACAGTTTATTCAAAGCAATATTAGATGTAATAGTGTTGAAATGTTACTTTCAATTGTAGTTTGTATTTACCGTTTTTCTTCCTTTATCAATAAAAAACCATTAACTCGAACTTCCCGGCTCAAACAATACTCATTCCCATTCAATTAACTATACACCGATTTAAATAGCCACAACATTGTTACAAAGAACACAAATAGATTTCTCTCTTACCAATAATTGTTTTCATTTGCACACTCTATTGTTTACCGTTAATATAAAAACATGCCAAAAATGCACCAAAAGGCGTAATTTCTTTGAAACTTGAAAACACTAATGTCGAAAGATCGCGGCAAAGTGTTTTAACATTGCTATTTCATGTTCACAAAAATCCATACTATGATATTGGTTTATTCTTCTAATAAATAGAATCTTGATAAAAGTCATACTTTGAAGTCAAACTAGAACGATGCATTAAGATAAACACTGTCATTTATTTTTAGAGAGTAGAACCCGATTTTATTAAATAGGCATAAGACACTGAATATCAAACAAGAGGTCCAGGAAAGAACGTCTTGAGTAAGTGTTACTACACGCTAAGATTATTATTTCAAAACAGACTTGATGAAGTGAAAACTGTAAGGAACATGTTCATCAATCCAGGACATCTTGAAAGTTCTCTATTATTGTAATTGACCCGGTATATAGAGAGACACACTTTGCTAAAAAGTTGTACCTTAGTGAGACAAAATAGATTAGGAAAACAATTGAATGTTTCATTATGATGTTTCAAGTCATAGTATTTCTTCCAGATGAAAAGCACGAATTTACAAAGTTTGATGAGGCTAAGCCAGTTTAAGGTTTTTGTGGCGTAGAGTTTAGATCTTTTTTTGCACAAGTTCGTGAAAATGTTTCCCGAAGGTATAGACCCTTTTTTATAGTACCACTTTTTATTATATTAATTTGACGCCTTAAAGATAGGCGTGAAAGAAGGGAAGTCTGACAAGGTAATATGTAAGACCTTTACTGTAAACCTATCTTGTCAAAACATTCTAAGCGTGATGCAAAAGACAAATTTAGTCTAGTACTTAGTATGGGTATTTGAAATTCTGGTTTGTGATTGTGCACAATCCTAAAGGTACTAACCCCAAGCGTATATCCCGTAAAACAAATGTATGTGCACAAGTCTATGAAATGTCTCCTAAAGTTACATCACGTATAACCACAAATGTATCACTATTTGCTTCGATGAATCTAGTTCCTATATTCTGGCAGGACTTTTGCAGCAAAACATTTTGATGAGTCTCAGGAATAGAGCGATAAACTCGCAGACAGTTATGAGAGAGAAGCCAATGTAGAGGCCTGCGATGCCACCAATGTCGCCAAACAGGGAACTCTCCTGAGATGACAAAGCAAACAACGCCTCGTGGTTTAAACCCTTGTTCAATAATTATTTCCACGAGTTATAGTATCCTAGTCCACCTGCCAGTTGTTACAACTGATAATGCAGTATGACAAACGTATAATGTATCACCGACCGACCCAAATATTGATCGATACTGTTACCACTAAACGAACATTTAACAACAGATAATCAATAGTAGTACTTTTAACTACACTCTTGGTCAGTATCTGTTTCATTATCGATTAGGACCGATAATGTAATAACAAATTGACCGATAGTGCAGTATCAATCAATTTTTGTAACATTTTTTGTTATAGATCGGTCAAACTGTGTGACATTTTGGTTGGTGATACATTATATGTTAGTTACTACATTATCAGTTGTAACGCATGTTAATTTTATAGCTCTGTTTCTCATGAACGTCACAAATTACGCATAACAGAATATCCTGCGATATTTTAAGAGATAACATAAATTTAGCTTGTGTGCATGCGCACATACCAAAATCACTGCATCTAATGTATGCATGTAAACGTAAGCACTAATTAGTAATTATAAGAGCCATTATCTTTGAAGTCTAGTACCGTCAAAAAGACCAATTTTACCCATTTCGGAGGTATATATTGAAACCATTGCCATACGATAAACCGAAGGGCACATTTTCAATAAAGCACGTCACCTTTGTTTGCAAAGATTAGTACCAATAATTTGTAGAATAGTGTATTATTATTCAGCAAAATTAATTCAAACCAAAACACACCTGGTAAGCTGGTACCTCCTTGGTACTTGCATAGTTCAACTCCTCGTAATAAATCTCAAGTCTCACAATATTGTCACTGAAATGAGAAAATGAAACCAAATGAAAGCACACCTATTCGTAATTTCAAGAAGTTTTTTAGCTTGGCATTTAGATCGAGGTTCACCGCACATCCGTGCGTGTTTTGCAATGTAAAGGCCGGTTCATACTTCACGCAAAAGCGAATGCAAAGCGAATTTCACGACGTCAACGTTTGCCATGTCATTGTGACGTTTTCCGTTGCCTTAACGAATTCGCTTGGCATTGACATTTGCATGAACTATGAACCGGCCTTAACCCTCGAGCTGTGCGAGCCCAAAAACCACGCGCATCTTCCATGGGGTTATTTTGGAATGCACCTTTGTTTACGCGTTCAATCCCACTCCCAAAAATTGAACATGAAATAGTTAGACAGCGTTAGTACAGTTGTAGACATAATGACACCCCTGAAAAGGCTGGTTGGCCAGACAGCCAGGCCGCCCGGCCACAACATATTATACTTACAACAAATTGTCTTCGTTCAAATAGTGGGTTTTCTTATTGATTGAATGAATGTTTCGCAACAGGTGTTTCTGAAATGAAAATTGTAATACAAAGAAGAGGTAATAAACAATATATTTGAAACACCGTGACAAATAATGCATGACAGAATAAACCAAGGCCAACTTACGGCAAACTTCTGTGAGGGCCACTTTGACATCGAGCTAGTCTTAGTGTAATACACCTCACTGGAATTAAATTAAAAATATAATTACACCATTTGCAGATATCGTAATTTGTTACTACCGAATTATTAAGAAATATCTTACTTATTTGAAAGTAAATAATTATTGTAGGCACCCAGCAAAACAAAAACAACATAAGAACCGCTGATCGACGCAGGTAGAAAACGAACGCCGTTTGTCTTGCTTTTCTTAGCATCCATGATTGTAAAACTTTGCACAGGTCAGTTAAACAATATTTACTATAAACTACAACCCCTACAAATCCACCTATTCCTGAAGAGACAACGATGAAATACGCTTGCAGGAGGATGTAAATCATTGATATGAAAGAGCAGCATCCGTTTAAGCTTATTATTTCCTCAAGAAAGAGTAACACGTAACCAATAAAGACTACGAATCCTCTACACAAATTTCAAAGCCAAACGATAGGTTGTCCGAAGTGCGTACCTGCATTGCTGGGGACAGAAACATGTTAAAATGCTGTGCTGACTAAGGTAGTAGACAAGTTGCCTGCAGATTTCTATTAATGACAAAACGCAAAAAGAACACTTCCATTCAGACAACAGCTATGTTATTTTGACACTGAAGAGTGTCGGGCCATAATGTGTGCCGCCATTCCGGTGTACCATGAATTTTTAGACTCTGTGAAATACGGACTCATTGGTAGTATTGCGCATGCTGAATTAAGTGATGATCGGGATATAATTAGGAGAGTTACTGGTCACTTTAGGGGGTTTAACCAATAATAAAGAAAAGAAGTCCGATGTTCACAGGAGTCTGATATTCAAATCACACCGGATCAGAATTAAGAGTGCATATAAATGGCATACCAGACTTTATGGCCCTTTCTATGACATCTATAGGTGACACCCTCGTTACAGAATTAATTAAACGGAAACCCCTGTGAGATCGACCCCCTCCTTTTTTTTTTTGCTTTTTGTTAGTAAGTCATTGTGTTAACGGAATTCCCGGAAATAATGTATTACATATTATAGGGGGATGTGTTAGGTAACAGTCTGTGTAAGGTATGTGTAAAGTTATATAGGGACAAAAGGAAGAGGGGGGGGGGGCATCGTTGCCTTAAGTCGTACTGATATCGTGCTTAAATCGTATGATAGTCTCACACAAGTCAAGTTTTGTTTCTGACGTGATCAAAAAATTGAAACCCGTAATTGTAAAAAAAGAGGGAACTTATTTAAATTGTAAATAGGATAACCCAGAAGAATTGACGTTTATATCGTGATTTACCTTGGGTACTATTCAGGACGTTGCATCGCTCACCGTTGAGTTCAAGTGTATCCGAGCATCCACATTTGTTTCTAATGTGCTTATGAACGCATGTTTTCTTACACAGCTGTTGGGTGAAATTAAACATTGGTGTCAGCGGTGGGATGTGCATTTTGTTTGCCTCGCAACAGTGATGTCCTATTGTAATCCTGCGTTAACCTCTACATACATCTTTTTTAAATAAAAAGGGGCATTTTAAGCATTAGCGAACGTCTTGTTATGCTCACAAAACAGTTTATGGTAGTCATTGGAGAATATTTCTTTAAAAAAAGTTAAAATTGGCTTTAAAAATGTAGTACGATGCTTCGAAGAAGGTGAACAGTCAACACATTTAAACCCACTCATAGTGCCAGTGTCAATGGGCTTTAATGGATGATAGTAATTTGACTCACCTCTCGATCGTAATGCTCTGATGAAGTATTTTTGATCTCACCATCGGTAATAATCTCGCTCTTCTTCACTTTCTTTAAGCACTTTCCATACGGCGATCCTTTGCGAAGCACATAATTCTGATAATTTGGTGACGTACAACGTCCCCAAAACAAGAAGGTATTTAATATTAATAACAAATCGATGTTGTCATGATCAGCATGTTGATATTCCAAACAGAAATGCAAACATACATAAACACAACAAAAATACAAATTACGTCTTGCAAACATGAAGCAAGGAGTATTATTCAAATGCGCATGCATGTCTAAAGCAGATCTGCATTTATGAGCGATATTTTTTCTCAACTGAGGTTTTTTGGTTGACATGTGGAGACGCTAAGATTATTCAGTTTTAAATTGTGAATACAATTATGATTTTCGCCGGTGTTTATCAAAAGCTACCCAACTTGAAGATATTGATATTTAGGGTGTATTAGTGACCCGAGTTGTACAGAATCTTTGACGTGTACTTGCACGATACATGAACCTTCGTGATAATTTGATTGTCAATGTTCGGTAATAAACGCAGATACGGGTCCAGGTTGATAAAATGCGGGCAGATTATTAGGTCTTTAGTTTTTCTTTTGTATTATCTGCCTCCTATTTTATCACCAAGTTATGCAACATTTAAACTCCTGTAAACATTGGACTATTATTGGTTGAACCCTATCACGTGAGAGGTCACTGTCTTCGTTAACTCCACTTAAGGTTGCGCAATACTGCCAACGAATCCGGATTTCGTGGAGTCTGAAATTCATGCTACAACGGCACAGAGTTGGACGGGACATGTGCAGTGTATACTGTACAGCCATGCTACTTACATATCTGAGACCTAACGAAGTGACGGTCCCGGGTTTAACAGTGATTCCGTTATCAAGGGGACTGGGCTGGATATGCTGGGGATTGATGGACACTCTCACCCCGGCCTCTGGTCCGTATATGCTGATGTACTCATGTTGTTCCAGAAAGAGTGTCATTTGGAGACCTGTATTAACATAGGTTAATTGAGTCAAATGAATAATTATAGAACATATGGTTTGACAAGGAATCCCATGCACCGACTCTAAAAACTGCTGGGTCGGTTTGACCTGGAAGCAGAATCTATATTTGCCCTACCCATCTCCGGATCAAAACATTTACACCTTTCTGAGTTAAACAATAAAACGGCATTCCTAGGTGTCATTCTTCATCCATAAAATAGTAGAAGAAATATTGATTCTGATTCGGGTTTAATATAACCCAGCAGTTTTAAGAGTTCCTGGAAAGGTATTTTTGTTTTCAAATTTATTGTCGAGGATGTGTATTATTTTATCCCATACAGCCAAGCATCTGTCTTCTATTTGTTTTTGTTTTCGCACGAAGATTATTTGTATCACTAGCGCGCAGAACTCTAACACTTTATTGAACGTGTTTAAAACCCGATCGACGAGCGTTTTTTTTTATATCTAATAAAGCTTTTAGAAAAGAAAACCTTCCCACTTCCCAACGTCGTGTTGGCGCTTGGCTGAATATGAAATAGACACAAGAACAAATAGGCTCATCAATATATAACTGCATTCCATTACTTTATGTTCAAGTAATGACTCCTTTTCTGGCCACTCTTCTGGTACCACTCATAGAATTTTTGGTAACATCACTTGTAGTACATCAAATGTCATATATCTCATCTCTTGCATGTTTTGTGGAGGTCAGTATGTCGGAGAAACCAACAAATGCCCTAAAAAATCGATCGACTGTCAACACCAAGAAACTGGATACCCCCGTCTGTCATCACTTCAACCAGCCTAACCATTGCACTTCTGGTATGATTCTACAGGGCATAAAATCAATTGGCCATCGAAAAGACTCAGTCCGCTGCAGCCGGGAGAAAGTTTGAATGAATCGTCTTCGGACTATTCAACCACATGGGCTCAACATCCAACTAGGAAATGATTAACTTCAATTTGTTTCACCTATTTGTCATCTGTTTCAGATTTATTCCTTGCCAGGAGTTTGTTTTTGTTTGTTCTCACTCCTCTGGTTTCTCGTTTATTGTCCAAAACACCCCCCCCCCCTACATTACTCTTATTAATACTTCTTTGTTAGTTCTTTCTTTGATCCTACCCACACTCATCTCACCGTTTAATCCCTCAGCCTAATCCTCCTTTTGTTGATTGTTCCACTGGACTCTGTGCTTTTTTCTTTGTGTTTTCGCCCGCCAACCACGATGTGCATCATCTATGTTGCCCTACAAACATATTATGTTTGTTTCTTGTACACAGCCATTTTTGTTTCTGGAGAAGATCTTGTTAAGATCGAAATATTAGGCCCTCTCAACTTATTTGATTTGTACATTTCAGGTCATTCCAGCCAGTAAGCAGTTTGCAGCAGTTTTAATCTTATTCACTTTATTTTCATGTTAGCTACTCGAAAAAAGAATTATCACTTTTGTATGGCAATCAGTTATCTGTACTAAAATAGTCCCTATGATGGCTAATAAGCCACAATGACGGTTTGGTCGATCACAGATTCCCAAAATTAACAGCTATTTGTTAAGGTAGTGTTACTTTCTAAATCATTACATGTCACATTACATAAAATAGATGTAATACAAAAATATACCTTAATCGGTATTTACCGTATCTGGAGCCCGTTTTCGTTGCAGTAATTGGGTTGTCTATTGCGGCGTTAAAGGTGAAGCAGTTTCCGTAATTATCATTTTGCAGTAACTCGAAATTGCTTGAGAGGGAGAAATACAAAAATTTATTCTGATTTACTGTTTCACATTATTGCACACTTATTCAGGGTTATCATTAATTCCTTTCTAATTTGGTTGACGAAATAATATGTGGCATTACTGTACGATACAAAGTAACACCATTTATTGAAAGCCCCTTTCGGCGCAATATTTCGGCAGTGTGTATGTGTGTGAATTCCTTCCTCTCACACCAAGGCCGTTTCAAGCCCCTGGCTTCAGTTCTGTATCTGGCACATTGCTAAACGGCACTAATGAAGCCCGAGACGAAGACAAAGCTGGGGTTTGGGCAATAGCCCAAGATTACCTCAAAGAAGTTGCGGCTTGCCGAATAAGCGTGTTGAATACAATACAATACTCTGTTCTATGTTGTAATGTAAAATGCCGAAACTTAATCGTAACAGACGGCATTGCTTTTGTTATTCCATTTTATGATTTTCGTCAACTGTTTGAGTCTTTGAGTTGTTAGTAACAGGATAACAAATAAGTATATCAATATTCAGGTTTTGACGCCTGCGTTGCGCGTGCGTGGTTCTGCATTGGTAAGCTCACGTCCTTGGGCACAAAGCTCGGCGATGATCGGAGACGAAATTCAAGTGTAGTTACAAGGAAATTGTGTGACAAGTGTTAAAATAACTTGAAGACCTATAATTAACCAATAACCTTTACCTCATATTGCACTTCATTTGTTCATATGTGCACTGCAAGATGAAGTCCTCCTTTTGGTGTCCGTATCGACTGACTTCATCCTTGGTGAGTGTCGCGACTCCGACGAGGTCGCTGTAATCAGGCGTGGAGCTGTAAGTCACGAAGCCGTTCCAGTCCGGCGGGTCGCCCCCTTTGACCCGGCCGAATGGGGGCGGCCGGAAATGCTTCGTGAAATTGTCAAAAAGGTAGCGGTGTTTCTCCTTCACCATGTCTCGATATGGGAAATACCACATCGAATCTTGTAAAATGTTTCTGAAGGGATCTGTGTAATTATGAAGTAGAGAAAGTATAAAGTATCCCCTTAAGTGTGTACAAGTCGTGGTCCGTGGATGATAGAGGACTATAGAGGACATCGGGGTCCATGATTGAACAAAAGTCTGCTTCCGTTGTGTGTCCAAAACATGGGCGGTCTTCCTAAGAAGGTATAAAAATGTATTAACAAAATAGGGACAATAGGGGTTCCACGAATAAAGGTGTTCATCCGAGTCCTCAGTAGGTTTTTGTGTACAAACATTAGAGACCCCTGGCGAATCCATGATTATTTTTGCAGGGGACGTAGTAAAAAAAAGGCATTCAAAT
Source organism: Crossaster papposus (assembly GCA_037893245.1). Lineage (NCBI taxonomy): Eukaryota > Metazoa > Echinodermata > Asteroidea > Velatida > Solasteridae > Crossaster > Crossaster papposus. Next base: position 1,517,721 of record JBAIAA010000322.1, on the reverse strand, counting down.
TCACCGATCAGAAATAACGTCATAGTTGGTAAGGTCGACTCGGATTGGCTGGTGCATAAAATTAGCAGGCTTAAATATACCAGACGTTGCGCGTGGGCTTTGCACGCGTGAATGTCCGATACAAAGATCACTAACCGGCAGATCTGCCTGATGAGTTACAATTATTTTCGTCATCTCCATCGGGACAGTCTTCTACCGTGTTGCAGACATCATACTCGTGGATAAACTCCATGCCACCACTACAACTGTAGTAGTTATCGGGTGGAACCTCTCCTAAAAGTTGAAAACGAACACGTTTTAGAACTAAATGCATTTGCCAGAACTAAATGTAATTTATGTCGTGTTGTTTACATGGGCGTGTTATCATAGGCATTGTTATCAAGAGGACATCCACCTAAACAGAAGAGGAAAGGGTACACGGTGCAGAGATGCGCAGCCATTTTGCATAAAGCTCGAAGATGGTACCTTAGGAAGACTTTTCCATAAACTTACAAGTGCACAAAAAACTGTCCAACTTTCCTGACCCCTAACTCCAATTTTACCTTATCCAACCCCAACAAAAGTTCATATATTTATGTTTTGGACCAAGAACAACCTATCTGGCCTATTAATATAGTAGGTGAGGCATCGAAATGTCTCCCAAATTAAATTATGTCTCCCTATTATAGGTGCTAATTATGAAGACAAGTTCTCCTTATTATGAAGACAATTTTTAGTCTAATTCTCAAGTAACAGTCAGGTATAGTAAGTCTGTGAGTCAGTGAGCGGTTCAGTAAGCGAGTCACTGAGTGCGAGGATGAGCTAATCAGTCATATACAAGGATAACCTTAGGCCAGGGTGGTTCTTTGTGACCAGAAAATCAAACTCCTTACGCACCGGGTTTAAGACACGCTCGTTCGTCCGAGGACCTAGTTACCATGCCAGTCGGTGTACGATTGTTGTCGCTACAATCGTTGACTGTGTCACAAACAAACTTCCGATGAATACAGCGGCGGCTCCCATCTGACAATAGTTCTTTGCACGGGAACTCTTTAGGTCTGCAGGCTGTATGGGAACGATAAAGTAAATGCCTAGTGTAGAAATGATAAAAGTAAATTCCTGATGAGAACTATAAAAACAGGGATATACGTCTACAAAAATGACAATAGTCACAATAATCCCGTGTCTGTCCAGTGGTAGTCCAGGGTTTGATCTGTGCAGAACGTCAACTTTTCCCGACTATTTTTGAAGGATGTCCAAAATGATCGGCTAACTCGGCCGACCTATGCGAAACTGTCGGAGACCTAAGAATATCTCGTCTTTGCATGCGGTGTCCAGATTGCTTGATTTTGCTAGTCTTTAACGTGAATGATCGAGGCCAATTCGTGACGTGAAAGACGCCAATTCGAAACTGTGTGACTGGCGTGAAAACAAAGAAAGGTTAAAGATGAGAAACTGAAGAGGTTAACAATTGAAACTTAGACGTACCGGTTTTGCTAACTTCACATTCAGGCAACAGCTCATCGCTCCCGTCGCCACAATCGGGGAATTCGTTGCAAGTTTGCCAGTAACGGATGCATTCGCCACCACTGCCGCATTTGAAGTTGCCATTTCCGCAACTGTTTGCTAAAAAAAAAGGTGAATCTCGAATTGACGATGTTCCCTCGAATCCCAATAGGGGAATATACACTGCACTGCACTGTAATAGGAGATGTTTGATATTATTTCTCCAATTGGTTTGCCTCGACAGAAATTATACCACTGTCAAGGAATAGCGAGATACATCTAGTGAGACTTACCAGAAAGAGTGCAATTGTGTTCGTCTGAGCCCCTGACTGTGCCTGGCTTTAGAAGTCCCGTACTGTTGCCGCAATCGTTGTACCCATCACAGAGGTAGTCCAACGGAATACAGTTTGTGGCGCCGTCTGGATTTTGCTCTATGCATTGAAACTGGTTGGGTTCACATGCTGATTTGGCCCAGAAGGTGGAATTCAAAGTGGGTTATTTTGGTGAGAACAGTGACTTTTGATTAATTATATAAAAAGTGGCGGTTAGGCATTTGACTATGCGAAACCAAATTCCATTATACTGGTTTGACAACAACGTATTTAGTTTGCTCTCGAGCCCAATCTCTCTTGGGTTGGGAGCCCAAAATAGGGTCGGGAACCTAAAATAGGGTCGGGGAAGACAAAGTGGGGCCGGGGAGACCAAAATAGGGTCGGGAAGTCAAAATAGGGTCGGGAGCTTGAAATAGAGTCGGGAGCCCAAAATAAGGTCAGGAGCCCAATTTGTGTCGGTCAGAAATGAGAACCACACAACAAAACAAAATATACCGTTACCTAATTTTAAACCATAATTTAAAAATATCTCTTTTGAATGAACCTCTTCGTTAAAGATCTGGCCCACCTGGACAGGTTTACAGCACTTACCAGATGTTAAAATATAGGTACGTTGTTCAGTGTCCCAGCGTTGGTTGGAGCAAAAGGGGCATGCGTCGCGGGCGACGTCTGAAGCTGGGACCGCATGCCTCCTTTGCCTTCTTGGAGCTGAAGATGAGGCTAAGAGTCCATGTGTAAAACAAAAAATGTGAGCCAACATAACGAAAAGCAGCCAAAGAAATTTGTCGATCCTGAAATAGCCATGCTTCAACAACCTCCAGGAGGATAATATCATTAGGAGCCTTCTGAACTGACTTGTGAATTGACTAGTCAACTGACTCGTGAATGACTCGATGGCAACTCTGTCCCCGGTACTATCTCTCATTGCTATACTGTAAACTAATTGCGAAGCTTACCAGAGTCGGTATCGTTACAGACCACGCCGACGTCATAATTGTGGTTGGTATCCTGGTCCGAAGCCAGTTTATACAGGCAGTCAACGAGGTTGATCTCGTGACCCATGCACTGGACATCCTTGAGCAACACTCGCCCGGTACCCTGCCCGAAGTCACTGGTTGAGTTCACTATCGCCCCTGCAGGAAAACCGAGCTGTCGACACACCACGTTGGCATCCTCCAGAGTCCAGTCGGGATCGGATATTGTGCCGACGACGCCCGTTCTAAAGCCGACTTCTACGCGCCCTCGAGTGGGATCGACAAAACTGCCGTTTTGAGATAGGGTCACACTGAACGACTCTGCTGACAATAATGACAACAATGGGGTATGGGATCGGCATAAGATTCGGATGTCAATTCTGAATACATAGTATATAAAGCATGTCAGGTCCAAAAGTAAAATACAAATTCAAGTCCGAACTCGTCACCATAAGAACTAACTCATCGCCGTAACACAACTCGCCACCATAACACAAGCTCACAGCCATAACACGAACTCACCGCCACAACACCAAACCCATCACTATAGCACCTAGTTATTACCATAACACCAAATTTACTCACTAACACTAAACTCGCCATAATGAGACCTAACCCGCCACTGAAGCACTAAACGCCAAACCACCATAACACCAAAATCACTACAAACTTAACACATAAACGCTGAACTCGCACCATCCACAACATCAAATCACTAACCCAACTCTTAGACTCACCATCATGACAAAACTGCACAGGTTGCGTCGCCGGGGGAATGCAATCATAATATGCCAGCGACCCATTCCCGGAGTCAAAAAGACACCAGATCGTTTCCCTTTCGCCCCCCGGGTTCCGGCAGAGCCTGTGCCCCACCGTCGAGCCTGGCTTCAGCCCCTCCAACTCCCTGTAGTTCTGCCCCGTGTAGTTGAGCAGGGCAACCCGTGGGTCTGACCACGGTAGACAGTTGTCGTTGGTTATAGTGCCCATGTAGTCCCTTCTATTCGGCGCAGTGTAACACTCGGAGTACACTTCGCCAAACAAATAAGAAAAGGGAGACACACATTTTGTATTTATTAGACTCGACAGTGAAGTGTAATAAAGAAAAAATTGTAGTTGAGAAATGAGGTGAGCATAATTGTACCCCATCATTTCCATATTGCCCTACCCTCTTTAAAACCAAAGTGAAATGTCAGCACATAAGCGCTTTGTTTATTTCCAATTTATGCTACTTGTTATGTGTATTAACTATTGTTTTAATGATAGTGTAAATGTGTGTATAACAGTAGAGTCTAATACGAGAATAGGCTATCTTCACTGTAATAGTAACGTACAAACAATTAGACTACAACCCAATTCTCCTTATTTTTTGTAAGAAAGATATGCACTATAGCTTTTAATTTTAAAATTCACTAACCCGTTTTGCAACGCTTCGGCAGCTTGGTAGTAGAGTCGAAACATTCCAACCCTTTATCGCAATGATAGTACGGAGTTGAAGTACCACATAATGTTTGGTATAGGTATTCAGCACCTTAAATAACACGAAACACAAATTGGCACCTTGATAATCATCCAGAAAACAAATAGTTGACGAGACTGACGTTTTCGGGTAAGGCAACTGGTTTATAATAGAAATATCTCTATTTCTAAAAGAAATATCTCTACTTCCAATCGGAGATATCTCTATTGTTAATATAAATATCTCTATAGATATCTCTATTAAAAATATAGATATCTTTATTAGAAATAGAGATATCTCTACTATCTAATAGAGATATCTGTCAACTATGCACACCATACTTTCCCATTGCAGTCTGGAGTAATGCATATTTTCCAGACAAATCTGAACCTTTCCGTACTCCAAACACTCCTTGCGTTGTCCTATTTCTTACAATATCTGTATATTTCTTACCCCTGAAGTACATTTCAGACGACGCACCCTTGCAGTAGATCTCTTCTACGACGTCATCGTTGTCGAGTGCCTTACAAGCTGTAATGAATTCGAATGAGTGATCATTACTGAATGAGTGATGGCAGCATACACGCTGCAATATGTTCGCAGGAGGCAAGGTTCCGTTATTAACTTTAAATCAAGGAAGACTTATAATTTGTAATATATCAGTTTCCCTTTTGAATATGTGACACGATCAAGCGGAATGAGTCGGATGTCGGGGAGTCTCAAAAATGTTTTAATCAGAACTGTGTTCTTCGTTGGTATTTAAACAAATTTATATAACTCGACAACAAAACATCGTATCAACATGGGGTTTTCAGTTTTTAAAACGTACAGATGCCCTCTTTAAAATTACCTGAAAACTCGTGTCACATATACGTATTTGCAAATCTTGCCCATTTACCTTTAAATGTTTGCATTCAACACGGCACACATGTCGCATCCTGGGTTAGATTCTATGTATCAATTATTGTCTATTTCTCCTATACCAGATGTCTACAATCGACTTCACCCGTTCTGTGATCGGATCCAAACCCCTACGCCTTTGATTAGTTCGGCATTCTTGTTTTAAAAATAACCAGGGAACCATAAGCCAAATGGTTGGCTACGTTGCAACTTCCTGTAGCGTTGTTACACTCTAAAATTACCTATATGCGTATTGCTCAGCGTTGTAATTTGGTTCTGCATTTGACAATTAAAAACAAAAGGCGCTAGTTGACATAAAGCTTTGAAGACATTTGTGTTCATTGTTTTGTTTTTACTCTTCTGATTGGTGGGTCTGTAGGGCGCAAAGTCCCAATCTCTGGTGATTTACATGACTTACTGCAGTTCATTTCATCGCTCCCATTTAAACATTCGTGCTTCAGATCACATGGTGTTCCACAACCTCCACCGGGGCAAGCGGTCTGCGGTGGTGTACATAGTGGTCGACCTGTACTTAAAAACAAGGCACTGGTATAAAGCGTTTGTGTTGTAGCTGTGTCAGGGTAGCCAATAACAAACGGACAAGCATACTTTCACTACCCCGAGGCCAAACACTACCGACACCAAGAGATGGGTAATCTTTCTAGAAGAAATATGATACCAATATTTCTCGATTTAGGCTAATAGTCTTAGCTGCAGTCCCTATTTTTGTAAAGCAACATCAGAGGTCCTTTCGCACAAAGAAAAATCACTAAACCGCGCCTGCGAATTTAACTTGACACGGTTTGGTATTTCTCGGTGTGAAGGGACTGACTTTAACACCATTAATATCTGCATTGTACAATCTGGTGTTAAATGTTACTGGTGATGTCAAAATGATACCACATGGTGTCAATTTAACACTTGTTTATTTTGCAGTGTGCAGTCTAGAAAAAGGCTATGCTCACCGCAAAGTTCCAGTGCTTCATCTGTTCCATCCTTGCAATCCAAAGTCCCATCGCATTTCCATCCCTCTGCGATGCACTGATAACCATTCGTACACATTAATTGACCTGCCCCACAAGTTTCGCGCAGGTCTTCAGGAATGTCTGCATACCAAAACATGCACAAAACAGGGAGGAAAACAATGTGCTGTAAAACATTTTCGTAGAAATTACGGCAGCAAGTTGTGCAGCGAGATGCCATGATTCCACTGGTTTGTTTTTTTACAGTCGAACCGTCGGTGTTTTTACTTATACAATCGTATTTCTACGGTGAAAAGTGTGCATAGTCACAAGAAAATGTGTAAAGTAGCAGAGTGTACAGACTTGTTACCATAACAAACACGGTTTATAAATAAATACAACTATGATCCCACTGTAAAACAAAAAATACGGTCGAACCCTGGCATCTTGGTGCGCGACTTTCGACCGTAAATTTTACGGAAATGTTTCACCTTGTGAATGACTTAAATTCAACCCCCAACTCCCAACCCTTAACCCCCAACCCCCAAACCCCAAACCCCAACCCTAGCCCCGTACTGATTTGAAAACAGATCGGGTGAAAACCCTACATCACACGAAGACGACACGGGTTTACATACCTATGTATAATATTCCGCCCTTTGGAGCACAAAGCCCAGCGTCTTCGTCTGATCTGTCCAGGCAGTCGGGGAAATCGTCACAGATAAAGATGCGAGGGATGCACTTTGCTTCAGAGGAGCAGTTGAAAAAAGACGCAGAGGTGCAGTCGGGAAACCGAAGATGTTTATCACCTGATGAAGATGGCATAAATAATTCAAATTAAATCAAAAAGAAAGTAAAACAAAATAATGTTTCGTATACTTTTTGGAGCCCTTTCCTTGTCTTGGTTAGCGAGCCGTTGGCGGGTGGCAAGTGCATGGGTAAATGTATTCGATTCCCGGCTCAGTAAGTCATAATGTGAGATGTTTGTTGGTTCTCTTCATGCCTCACGTGCATGATATACCCCAGCATGTCGAATGGTTTTCACAGGTGCACGTTACAGCTATTGCGGAGTGCAGATGGAGTCAGGTTGGCGCCTTCCACCGGGTCACAACCCGGGTATGAATCTGGCCTGGGCCAATGTGGATTGGGTTTTCAGTCCCTGCCCGATTCCGTGGGGTTTCCCCAGGATATTCTTCTTCCCACCTCTAAAACTGTACCTTCTTCTCATTGCCTTCTTACTGTAGGTTTCTTCAGGCTTACGAGCTACAGTGCATATAGGGCGCTTTTGAAGGATCCTTGGTTTAATTACCAGAACGAACTAATAATAAAAAGAACGCGCAGAAGGACAGACAGCCCGACATCTAGGCAGCTTTCAGATTGTTACGTTTTTGTTACATTGTTTGTTTTTAAGTTTTCAGAACAATAGCAAACAAGTCTGAAATTTACCATGGAATTTTAAATGAAGCTATTTCAAACGACGACAATTTGTTTCACTCACTTGATGTGTTTCACGCATGTGTATTAAGGTTAATAGCCTGCAGAAACAGAAAATAAATGCGCCCAGCCAGTGACTTGACTTTAGCACGACAACCTAACTTACCACAACTCTCGTCACTTCCATCGAAACAGTCCTTTCTTCCGTCACATACTTTCTTTTTCAGGATACAACCACCTCGCTCCTTGCATTTGAACTCTAATCTCTTGCATTCTTAAAAAAGGAAGATAAATGCCACAAGATTATAATCCGAAAAAAAGGTTTTATGCTAATTGACAACAAATGTTATATCTTCCCCTCTCATCTCTGCAAGAAACAGTTGAAAACAAGGCACTTTTTAAATTGTAAGTCCACATTATTCTACGGACGGAAATGAGATTTGAAGGTTTGCATGGCGAAATGGCAATAAGATAAGCAGATTGCGGTAACACCACGGTAATACTCTTTAGTGAGCTGTGTGGTTCTGAAAAGAACCAGAGCGAACTCAACGTTTCGGAGTTCACTCCGGTTCTTTTCAGAACCATACATCTCACTAAACAGTATTAGTATTACCGTGTTGTTACCGCAAACTATATACTTATCTTGTATCTAAAAAGTAGCAAATCAAATCATCGTTTGGCATCATAGCGGCCGGCTATGACAACATTAAATATTTTCCTGGGCATGTAATTTTGTTTTAATAGTAACTCAAAATAGGAGGTGCTCTTTGTTTCTATAATTTTACTGCAGTCATCTTCATCTTCCCCTGCATAGCAATCCCGACGTCGGTCGCATTTCTTCTTGGCCGATATGCACATGCCCCGGGGGCTGCCTGATATTCCGCAGCGAAATTGGTTGTCGGTGCAGGTACGCGATTCTAAGCAAAGAAGAAACAAAATTGTTAGTAATGTATTAGCAATCTTTCTGACTCGTCGGGTATACAATTCAAATAGCCACATTGTTGTGTAGCTTGTTATTATGGTTGTGTTTGTTCAAGCGGCATTAAGCCATTCCATACGGTTAATTACAGGGAGAGTATTGCAAAATGACTATAGTTCTCAATGGCCACCGTGACTGACTTCCGGCCTTCTCTCCCGTTCTTGTTACGATTACAAACAGTTCCCACTATGTTAGTCGCATATATTTAGCGGGGTCGACCAATCAGAGACATCACAAACGGCAACAGTTATTTCACAGATAGTATGTGCTGCTGTCTTCTCAGTTTTTTGTTATGGTTGATACAACAACAGAGTGCTATAGGTTTTTTAAAACATATTTAATACTTCTAGACAAAAATGTTAACCAAATCGAATAGAGGTCCTTTTTATTGTGACCGCAACCTAATGACATAATGTACATAATGACGACGGCCTTATACTGCATTTGGTCTCACGCCACTTTTAGTAAAATTAGCGCGTGAACGAAAACAATGGAATGACGTACGTATGACGTAACTATAATTTGATATATCGTTCACATTTTGTATATTGAAATGAAAAATAACATTTATTTAGACATTTTTATTTAGACGTCAAAACTAAGTATTTCAACTCTTTTCGCTTAGTCAATGGTGTAACGGCTGCAGCCTTGTCCTATTTACTCGTGTATATTATCATTGGAACAGTGAAACAAATGTCAAAACAGTACGTTCCTATTTCTCGATGGTCTGGTTATACACGTTGAAAACGAAATCACTTAGTAACGATATAAATCCATTGTAATTTCACGCCAATGTACAAACTCATTACCATAGTCGCAGCCTTGTTCGTCGCTAAGGTCGTCCTTGCCACACTGTCTTATAGCGTCACACAGCAGGTATCTCTTGATGCACACTGGTCGTTTCTCACAGGGAAAGTCGTCTTCAAGGCATGGCGCTGGATGGGAAAGGTCATAACAAACCCGAAACCTCTGTGTATACATCTCATATGTTTTGTACAAGAATGACAAACGGGGACGTTCGGCACTATAGGGGTCCTCGTTATGTTTAACGTCCCCTATTTAAAAAATAAATCAAGTCCATGCTCATGTTGAAATGATGCTTATTACAAGTAATATTAATATTAATTAAACTTATGCATTAACGTAACTTTATTATTTTGTTATTATTGCTACTTTTATACTATTTTAATGTTTATTCACCTTGTATTCTATGCATCCTGTGTTTTGGTATTAGTGTGGTATTCAATTAATAAATAAAAAGACACTGGGGCCACTTTTTAACTTACAATGTCACCAAGTTGAACCGTATCTGAACGAATTTTGTGCACATAATTCTTAACTACAAAGTGCCCAAGAAACAGCTTTGTATATACACTTGAACTAAACAACGTCATAGAACGAAGGTTTGTCCGACCAAAATTTCCATTTAACAATTTTCTAACAAGAATCGGCAACATAACTTGGAAATTGCGATGAGACCTCGTGCTTTTGTTGGCCTAAAAAAGAAAAAGGCGATAAAATCCTACATGCAAAGTAAAAATTAACACGAAGTGACGAAAAATGAGTAAAACTAAACGAACCAGTTTGGATATCCAGTCAATTTGAATATCACGTTAATTTGTATTCTGAGTTTCCATCAACAGGCCCAACTGTTGCGACAGTTTTATTTCATTAGCTGTTTCGGCACTACAGCCGAAACAGCTATTGTATTCCTTCTAATTTTTTATTTTTTTTTTATATTTTTTTTTTCTTCTTCAGACTCTTCTCCATAGGGTTTGTACACGTTTATAGCACTTTGGCACTTTGGTAAATCCGATAGACTTGAGACTTGGCATACACTTAGACCACCATCCACAGATTATCCTAGAAGAGATTTGTCACGATTACGTCATTCGTGGTCACGTGACGTCACGTTAAAGGTACAGTTTTTTCCCATAGGATTTGTACACGTTTTTATTCAGAATATTAAATTTGACACTTCTGTACATCCAATTGACTTGAGACTTAGCACAGACCTCGAACACCATCCCCAGTAGGGCCAAGAAGAAAATCGTCATGATGACGTCATCAGGGGTCATGTGACATCACATTAAAGGTTCAGTTTTTAAGACCCTATATCTCTAGAAATACAGGTCCGATTGTGGTCAAACTTGGTATTCATGTATTCCAGGATGAGTTATATACGAAATTAGGATGACGTAATTATGACGTCATTGTTGGTCATGTGACGTCACATTAAAGGTGCAGTTTTTGGGACCCTTTATCTCTGAAAGTACATGTCCGATTGGGGTCAAACTTGGTACATACAGGTATTCTGGGATGTGTTATGGACGAAATGTAGGTGACGTCATGATGACAACATTGTGGAACATGTGACCTTGCCTTTAAGGAGCAGTTTTTGATGATGTCGTGATGACGTCACCGTGTGATTTGTATATGAAATGTTGTGTTTTGTGACCTTTAAGCCATAATTATGGTGGCCTTGGAGGGACTACACAGAGTGTGAATATTGACATCAATATTTGCAACAAATGTTACGACTTTTTCCAAAGTCGCGAATATTGACGTCAATATTGACGTCAAATGTTATGACTTTCCCCCAAAAGTTGCTAATATTGACGTCAATATTGACGTCAAATTTCACGACTTTCTCCAAAGTCGCGAATATTGACATCAATATTGACACCAATATTGACATCAATATTGACGTCAAATTTTAAGAGTTTCTCCGAAAGTCGCGAATATTTACGTCAAATTTGACGTCGATATTCGCAACAAATTTTACGACTTGCTCCCAAAGTCTTGAATATCGTCGTAAATATTGACGTCAAATTTTACGACTTTTCCCAAGGTCGCGAACATTGACATCAATATTGACGTCAAATTTCAAGAGTTTCCCAAAAAGTTGCAAATATTGACGTCAAATTTGACGGCGATATTCGCGACTTTCCCCAAAGTCGCGAATATTGACGTCAGTATTGACGTCAAATTTCAAGAGTTTCCCAAGAAGTCGCGAATATTGACGTCAAATTTGACGTCGATATTCGCAACAAATTTCACGACTTGCCTCAAAAATCTTGAATATCTACGTAAATATTGACATCCAATTTCACGACCGGTCATACATTTTGACCTTATTTTTATTCCAGCAAGCTAGGTTTTTGTTGTCGGTTATTATGCGCACGCGCAGAATAATTGGGCGTTTGTACTTGCAAACATCATGCGACCGCATGCACTGGTACTTATGCACGATGAACATTGTAGGATTTTGGTTGATTTCAATCGTTTCTCGCAGTGTGCATATATAGTATCCCTAACTTAAGGTTCATCTGTGAACAAATTTAAAAGAAGCTAATTTCAACTGATTTGGGTAGGTATGGGTATGGACAACTACCAACAAAAAGGAAGGAGCGATAGGGGTTGGTGATTTTTTTTTATTAGAGGTCAAAGGTCATTGACCCCTGCCCAAATCACTAAAAATTATATTTTAGCAACAAAATATGGTATATAGATGATCTTGGTGTCAAAATGCACAGAATTACAATAGAAGACGACATCAAATAATTATTGACCCTTGGGACCAAATCCTGACCTCCGAAAATGAGGTCAAAGGTCACAAAACAATTTTATTACTAAAATGTCATATTTATAGCAACAAAATATAGTATATAGATGATATTGGTGTCAAAATGCACAGGATTATGAAAGAAGATGACATAGAATAACTACTGGCCCCTTACAGAAAAAGGTCAAAGGTCAAAAATAGACGTATTACTAAAATGTCATATTAGTAAAATAACAGGAAAATTACCATGAACAAAAACAAATCTAAGAGGCTAATTTCAACTTATTGTGGCGGGTATGGGAGTTATTATTTATTCCAAGAGCAAAGAAGGAGGGGAAATTCCCTTTCTGAGGGTCAAAGGTCTTTGACCCTGCATTAAAACATTATAAATTGTATCTCAGCAGCAGTATGTTTTTCATAGGTCTAAGGTACAATTTTCCCCATAGGATTTGTACACGTTTTTTACAACTAATATATCTTTGGCACTTGTGTAAATCCAATCGACTTCAGACTTGGCACACACATAGACCACCACACACACATATTGAAAGTAACGTTAGACAATCGAAACAGCTCTGTGTTTGTCCACAAACACATGTCTAGTTTATTTATATATTCATTTCATGTTTATTATTTAGTAGTATAAGAAGAAAAAAATAAGAAGAAATACACAGAAAATAGGCGTCCTTTTGACCCAGGAGAAAAGTGCAATATTTAATAGCGAATGTGTGGTTCATCAGGCGCGTACACTCAAAATTCCCAACAGACTAGTAAAATATTCATTATCGGCCTGGCGGCGGCGCATCCTGCAATGTTTGAATTGTCGCTGGGTCTCGCTTTCACTAACTCTGTTTGTTTTCCATAAGCAGAACATTTTTAAAACGATGGTAATTGAAAGACAGGGGAGAAAAGACTTCAAGGTGAAGCCAATTCACGCACTATTGGTAATTAAATGTATAGGCGCATGTAATCCTTAACGAGTCTGAATAGTTCTCAACACTCCAGCACTTAAAATTTGGGGTTCCCCTGAGAAATTAGTCCAAGGCTCACTCTAGTTTATGATTTATACCTTACCACTTGGTCACATCATCCGTCGTCATTGCATAGAATTACACATGTCTGCAGATTACACACAAATTTCAGTATATCCTGTTGCGCCCCATGACGTCTTATTCACGGGGAGTGTCAAGAATTGAGAGTTGTATTGCAAGGCTGATGTACAGGTCTAGATACTGGATTCATCAACATTTTCTCGAACACAATGCAGACAAGACATAGGTTACAGTTAAATTGGTTTCAGGGCTCAACTTAATTGCCAAGTTCAACCTGTAATCTGTCAAAGTTGCTGGAGTTAATCTCCCTGTCCAAGTTACTAATCCAGTAAGGAATCTCGGGGTCATGTTCGATTTCTGGGATGACTATCTCCGCGCACAAGTGTCAAGTATCATCTAAGTTGCAAATTCCCACCTTATCAACACCAGTAGAGCCCGTAATAACTCCTGATTAATGACGCCACCAAGTTGGCAATGCACACTTCATTCGTATAGGGGACTTATGAGAAATGCATTGTGGTAAAACAAATCATGTTGCAATTTGTGGGAGGTTTATTTTAAAAAATGAATTATTTTGCCTGTACTATTTTGTTAACAGTTCATTTGAACAGCTATTGACTTGACCTGAAGCTGATGAATGACTTGCAGGGACTCGAATACAACTCTGCATCACGGCTTGACTACTGCAACAACCTCTTGATTGTTATCGGTCAAACCTCGGTCAAACAAATTAAAAAGGCGCGAACATGTTCAGCGTAGGCCTACTGCGGCCAGAGTAATTTTAAACAACTGCAAGTTTGACTCCATCACCCCTAAACTATTATCAAGCTTCATTGGCTCCCGATCACACAAAGAATAAAATAGTAGTTCTTATGCATAAATCTTGCCTGAAATATATATCATATGTTTATACTATAATGTATTTGATATTATCAAATGAGCCGTGAGCATGACACACAGCACGAAGCCGGATAATGCATTGCAGACCGTTCGTTACACTACGGGCAAACCATGAGTAATGTTTATTGGGATGCGCTTTGTTAGTCTATAGTGTAGCTGCTTTTATTGTTATCATCGACCGATTCTTGCTTTGCTTTTGGGTCGTTCAAGTTACCTCACGTTAAGCCTAAATTGGCTCTCTGTTCCAATCTGTAATTGAATTATTCAATAGTTATATGAGATTTCTTCTGGGAAATATAACATGATCGATCTCAGCCCAATGCTGAATTTGGCTTGAAACTAAAGGACAGAACGAATTTATCACTTCGCCAAAAGGTTACCGGTGTGGCGTAATTAGGGAACACACGCTACTTACAGAAAGGATCCGGCCACATTTTGTAGTGCAGACGTGCAGTTAATGTAATTTCGAAATGAAACCATACAATTAAAAATTTTGCGTGATTCCAATTCCAGAGTCACAATGCTACAAATTGGTGTTCAAATACCAGATATTCTGTCAATTGTTCTCCTTTCTCTAGAATTCACTTTTCTTTTAAAAACTGCAAATCGAGTTTTTTTTCCCTCTTTTCTTCTGATTTATGACACGAGGGGTATGTTTAAAGGGAAGTTAAGTCTAAGAAGCATTCATTAACAATATTTAATAGACTGGCAATGAGGTCACTAGTGAACGTCAATGCACCCTGAATGACTGTGAGTGAAAAGGGTCCTTTTTTGGCCGAGGGAAATAGGACTTGTTCTGGTCAAGCACAGGCCGCATTATGCCAGTCTGTATGTGTTTTATAACACACATTTGTAAAAAAAATGTCAGAAGTATCGTGATAAGTTTTATGATGAGCCTTTTCAACGTGCTATTTGAGGAATCTTTCATTTTAAGAAGATTTTTTCAGGAGTTGCAGCTACAGTGCCTGGGCGCTTTTGAGGAATACTTGGTTTTATTTCGAGAAAGAAACTTCAATATGAAAATAGAACCATTGGCCGAACGATATCAATACTACTCTATCAGCTTACCGTAATACGGCAAAGAGGTAGTTCGATCCACCACCAGCATCTGTCGATGTTTAGACTGCTCGATAGAGGAAAGTCGGAGCTTGTTGGTGTTGCACACGGTGACTGATGGGAATTCCAGCAAAGCTTGCGTGACGATTTTCACCTGCCCGTTCAAAGTATTCATTGTTATACCTCTGTCTTGCATACTGTATTTGTATTGGTCTAGAATGATCACGTGTCCGGGGTATAACAACGTGTCCGGTGTATAACAACGCATACGGGGTGATATCACATACTAATGATCATTATATTTGATACGGGATACGTAAGCTGCTCGAGAAAAAAAAAACTATCAGTTTTACATTATACATTTCAACATTTTGAGGTGAGATCTAAATTGCCGATAGTGTACCAGATGCAATAACAACGCAAAATGGTAATTTAATAGGCGATTTTTTGGAGCCGCATATGTATTCCCACGTGTATAACCTGGGGACAAGCAATGTGTGACTATAGTCCCAGGCCGGACTCGAACCACCCAATTGCTTTACCGATTCGCGCGGTTTGTTTTAAGTGATGCTTACCTCCACATTGACTGGGTAGCTAAGAAACTTTAAGACAAGGACTGTCCCCTGGTAGAAAGTTCCGACGACCCCGACCAGGAAGAGGAACGTCCACAGCAGGCGCCCGAGGGAGGTCTTGGAGCGGAAGATGTTGGGGAAGCCGTGCGCTGTCGTCTGGTCCAGAGCAAATGTCTTGACCGTTGAACATATACTTTTCCTCTGCGGGTCTTTCGGCTTGTAGTTTTCTCCAGAGGAATTCGGCTGGTCGGCAGTCAGCGGTTTCATTTGCATGTTGTCCATGTCTTATGCCTTGCTGTTTGTCCTTTGTGTTAACTGATGAAACGAGATGAATTGGGGTAAAGGTAATTGTTTTAAAGCCTCGGTGTAAGGCAGGTGTCAGGCAGGTGTGAGTATACACTGTCGACAAAAGTTAGTCAATTTGACTAATTTAAGTTAGTCCAGCACGGTGCCTCATTAGACCAATTTAAATTAGTCAAATACATTGGGTGACAAACTTTAATTAGTCAAAAATTGACTAGTTTACATTGGTCTTGTGACTAATTTCAATGGTGCCTCATTAGACTAACCTGTTAGTCATCTGACCTTTTCAGTTAGTCAGTGAAATCACTGACCGATCCGATCAGTCAGATGACTAAGAACTGAAACCATGTACACACACAGCTATTTTTTCTAAAAATGGTTTATTTTTACTGATTTTTAAGAAACTGGCAAATTCAAAATCATTACAATAAAATATAGTTTAGTACATGAATTAGCACACCGACAGTATTATAGGCAAGATGAGTGCAAGAAAATGTGAGAAGGCAAATACATGTACCCGGCAAAATAATACATGTACAAACAATGGCAAAATAATACATGTATATGTATACAATGGCAAAATGTGGCACAATGTAATCTTTGCTTTTCAAAATTCAAGTATTAATGTTTAACTTTTTTAACCTTTTTTCACAATGCTATTCTTGGCCTTCATAACACATTTGATATATTGTGTTAATGAAACAAGTATTTAAACCCTTAACAAAATACAAAGATATAGGCTTCTCTTACAGTTGCTTTATCCCTAACCTTCCAAACTCCATCATCAACTTAACTCTAGTTTAACATACTGTGGAAAAGTTTTAAGACCTACGATTATTTATTGCTTCATATTGTCTGGTGATACTCCTTTTATCATATTAAAATGAACGAAATCGAAATATCTCCATCTGGAAGTATTCAGGACTGAATAAGTGTCGGTAACGGAATTACATCAGAAAATCAATGTTTTTCTTTTGTAATTTTGAGATACAATTGTATTAAGTCTGTAACACAATGTCCTAATATGGCTCTTGGTTTTTGTTTTCTATAGTGTCAACTAAGCTATGAGATAATTGGTTCAGACTGTACTTCCTACATAATTCGTACTTTCTGGACGAATTTTCCAGAAAAAGTCATGGTAACCGAATTACATACAACTTTAGGCATTCATAATTTACAGTAACTTTTTAAGCATATCTCCAAAATGCACCTTTGACAATATTCACCATCCAAAATAATGTCAAGATTGACCAACGTGGTGTTTTTTTACAAAATAAAAAGAGTATTTACATCAAAACATATTCAGCTAAACTAAAATAAACACAAACTTTATGAAGTCTATTGCAGTATGGTGTTATGATGCAGTTTGACGAAATCAATCGGCTGACTGGTGAACACTGTACCCCCAGTCTGTCATCGAAATGATGATCTGAAATTCGGTACCCTCTGGAGACCTGAACACAATGTGTATAATGGAGACAAAAGGACGCCGGAGGGTAAATTTCTATAGATGAATAGGTCGCCACAGGGAATTTCACGAATTAGATTTTTGGAGTGTGCCTCAAATTACTCAAAAACTAGGTTTAGGATGTGGGTTTGGGTTAGGGTATGATATAGGGTATATTGGGTCGAAATTTCAACCCAGGAAATTAATTGTGGTTGAAATAGGAGCATTTTGAAAAAGGTGCCCAACTTTTTAAGCAGTTTGTACACGAGAACAAAGAGATGTCTCCACTAAAATACAAATTTGAGAGTACATGCTCTGCCACTGAAAGGTTGTTGCTGACTTTCACTAATGAGGGACACAAACAAAACAATTCAAAGAAAATTTAGGCCTATGAGTACAAATATTATGTGAAAAAAACAAGCGGCATATATACGACTTACAAGCAAACACTGGGGTGTTTGTGTGTCCATTACACTGGTGATACTGATATTTCATGCTGATACTGATACAACTGATAGACAATCTTCTTCATTAAAGGTAGGATACACCATTTGCAGATATCAACAAATGTTACAACCAAATTATAAAGAAATATCTTACTTATTTAAAAGTAAATAATGATTGTAGGCATCCAACAAAATGATTGCTCTAGATATCCTACATTTGTTCCAAAAAAACACGAATTTTATTTTTTTAAATTCACAATCGCCGTCCGAACAACATAAAAACCACTGCCCGACGCTGGTTAAAAACGAACACCGTTTTTGTTTGCTTTCCTTCGGCATCCATGATTGTAAAATTTCAAACAGGTCAGTTAAACAGTATTTACTATAAAATACAACCCGCCCAAATCCACCCATTCATAATTCAAGCAATTACCAATGGTGTATCCTACCTTTTAAATGGAGGAGGGTGACATCATTGGAATGTATCCACAGAGATAAGACTAATTTCTATTACTTCCATGCTGTTCATGAACGATGGCTTACACAAATGGAAGAATTACCTTGAAGCAGCAATGCCGGTGTCGTGCCAAAAGGTGTCCGGTGCGAAATAGTGTCCGGTGGGCATGCGCAGTAGAGGCCGGACAGTATTTGGCAAGTAATACGTGCCGAATAGTGTCCGATGCAAAATAGTGTCCGGGCGCGCGCGCGCATTCATGCATATTTGGCATGCAGGATCATAAACTGACAGTATTTTCAGGATCTGTATTATAAAATGACAGTATTTGGCAGGCAGGCCTCATGGGACAGTTTTTAGCAGGATCTTTATTATGAACGGACAGTATTTGGCAGGATCTGTATAAATAAACGGACAGTATTTGGCAGGATTCGTGGAACATTTTTATTATATAAAAGGACCTGTATTATATAAAAGGACAGTATATTTGGCAGGACTCGTGGAACATTTTTTCAAGATCTGTAATATATAAACGGACAGTATTTGGCAGGACAATTTTTAGCAGGATCTGTATTAAAATTCTCCGAATATTTCTCTGTTGGTTATCAGTCATTCCAACAGGATATAGCTTCCCCCTGAAAGAAACTGAAAAACATCTAAAGAACGGTTATATTTGATACGTTTATCAACACTATCGTCAACAGCCATGATCACCCTAAAAAGCACAACTTTTGCAATAACCAAATACAAAATGTATAACACCAAATATAAACAAGATTTACTCTTAATATTACTTATTAGTGTTGAAGTAAATGCATTAAAGTAAAAGGGGTTTCAAATGTGAAATTAGAACGTAATGTGCAGATAATAAATCGTGAATTTAAGGGGGGGGGGAATCACCAAACTGTTTGGTAAAGCATGGAAGGGGTACGTTACACTAGCAGTACTAATTTACTACTCAAACTAGTTGGAAATGAAATAATGTGCCACTGCCACTGTACGTATGCTGGACGAAATGAAAATCGAACAACTAAAATGATGTTACAAAGTGACAAATGTTAAGACGAGTAAGTACTAAAACTAAAAGGTGTTGAAAATGTGAAAAATCGAACGGGAATTTGCAGTGCATATCAAAAGGTTTGGGTCACTAAAGCCGTGCTTGTTTTAGTAGCAAAAATGTTCTATGGAGAATGACGTGAAAAACCCAGGTTTTTTTGCATCCATCTCCATGCTGCTAAAAGTACTGCATATTTTGCCTAGTTTGACTAGTATAATACAGCCAAGACTATGTTCTTTCTAATAAAGCAAACAAATTACATTTTTATTAATATTTACCCCCGCGTTTTATTGCCTAAAGTAGCCTATTTACTGTTAGTTTCAGCTCGTTTTCTGTGTAAAATCAACGGTTGAGGCGACGGAGCTGTTTTACTATTGCACAATTTGGCATAGCGCCCTCTTCAGTTTCTTAGTTTGAGGAAGTGTTTTTTCTCTGTTCTTTTTTCTTTCTAACCATATATAACTCGTTTTGATTGGTCAATGTTACCCCCCGCGTATCTGAGATATAAAAACATCACTCGCCAAAATTTCGCGCCGAGGAAAATTTTTGGTGTGGGGAACTGTGTCGCGTAGTCTGGTCATGGTCGCCGTACATAGTACAATGCATAGTGGTGGAACCAGACCGGCTGCACAGACTGCACGTCCATGCCACGTGAATGAATGTGCTACACACAGCAGCGTTTTCCCAAGGTCGTTTGTGTAGTGCTGGGTATCTGAGCATTATTACTAGGCTATTTGAATAGCCAGGGTCCTTTTACCCACTAAACCTTTTGAAATCGTTTTTTAAAAAGTCACCACACCAACGTTAAATAACGAGTATGCGTACGTGCACGTGTTTTGAAACAGAACAGTCCCACGAAAAACACACAAGTTCTTGGACAAAAAAACGTTACGAAACGAACTATCCATAAGCTAGTTAGGCCTAGACAAATACACAAATCCTTAGCAATTACAGACAAAAAGGAAAGCTTTCAAAATATGGCAAAAGGAAATTCAGGATAAAAAGCGATCTTATGTGTAACAAGTCTTCACTCTAGCTCAACAGCAAGCACGCAATAGGATGCACACTTAGCGCGGACACTATTTGGCAAGCTTCCGTAAACAATGTGACGTCATAGGCGCACGACCAATCACATGGCGGACCAGACACTATTTCGCACCGGACACCTTTTGGCACGACACCGGCACTCATCCGCATCTAGTCTGGACCTTCACATGTACTTTGTCTGCTAGAGGATATGTCGTGATACTGTAACACCGATGGCCTGAAACTGAAAACAAACACAAAATGCTGTACATAAATTGTTTGCACATACATCATGTTTGCAACATGTTAATCGTTTTACATGTGCAAGACATCAAGTACAGTGTACAAGTACAACGTACATGCTCATCACATAATGTACATGTACATCGTACATAGCCTATAGGTCTAACGCGTTAGTACGCACACTGCACAGCACACCTACAACAACTGTACAAGTACAATACATAATCATAACGTATGATATATGTACAACAATGTTATGTACATGTACATCATAATTCCTAGTACCTGTACCAGAACCATCCCAGTGTACACTGTATGTATCCTCGACCCTCCGTAATCTGCGCACCTTACGCTCATGCACGCGCGCGTGTTGCCAACGTAAATTAAATGTAAATGCGTAGAAATAGGACCGCGTGGATTTAGAGGGTCTGACGATATGAATTTGTTACCCCCCTTTTTGTTCACTTAATTTCACAGTTTAAATCTGGCGCGTCGAGAGCGCCACAGAGGCTCAGGGCTATTAAATTAGATTAACGCTAGCCTTGTGTAGCTGTACTGTGCGTTCGACCCTGAAATGTGATCCGGCACACTCCATTCACAAAATGGGTAAAACTAACCATGTTTGAACGTTGGCAAGCATAATTAGCTGCAAGCAAGAAACGGGGTTCAGTGAAATCTTTTATTTTCTAAACAACACTCGATTATTTCAGACAAGACTTATAAATAAATAAAACAGTTCTGATGTATGAAGACAACTTGGAACGGTGGTTGACTTTGTTGAATTTTAGTCCAATTGACGTTGCTGTTGATAGTAGTCCAATGTGGTCTTGTCTCGTATTATGTTTATAACCTTTTACAAATTAAATAAAAAGAAGCACATGTCACTGCAGTGCCTTTTTACATTAACTAAAATCTTGTCCGATTTAATATGGTGAAACGGTGAGAAATATCCTTTTACATTTGTGCATACTCATTGAGCAATAGTTTATTGCTCCATGGTATACTTTACGAAATCCGACGTACAATGTATAAGTGTACATGCATAATACTCCCCACATACAAAATGGTACAACCCAATAAGCAAGTGCGCGTGCTTTTCATCACCAATTTCTGTAACTGCCGTGAAGTGAACAGTATTCAGGTCCAAATTTGCCTTGTTTTAAAATGAAATTATCTCATCAAAACAACACAGTTGTAATCCCAGATAACTGATTTACAAATGGACAGTTTTTAAACGTCTAACTAACAGTAAAATCGAAGAAAATCTGTGCTGTAAAACCGGTTATGAGCCGAGCCCAAGATCGCGAAACGCGTGGTGAGCTTGACATTACTTGACTAAGCTAAAGTTGTCATTTTGACTAATATTTGTGCCCAAATTACCAACTTATGTTTACAGTGTAGGATTATGATATAACTAGATGATAGGATATATGAGTAAAGGCATTATCAATGCCTTGATGTGGACTAGTTACCTACCATAGCCCTCTTCGTGCTGTGCGTTAAGAGATCAGAATGCCTTGTTGTGTGAGAGGCTGGTTCTTCCACACTTCCCTCTAGTACTAGTAGCCCACACCTCGAGTGGCCTTTGGCCTTGTGATGGGCAATTTGCATTTAACAAAAAGAGGATAAAATGCGGATGGCAACATAGGTTGGAAGCAGCTAATATAGTGTGGGCGGAGAGTTACAAAATACAGAGGTAAAAGGTGAGGCAGCAGTTGAGCTCCCCTTAATATTTAGAAACAATCAAGCCAACCGGTAAGGAAATAATTAAGTTGGGCATGGCGTGGAAGGAATAGCACGCATATTAAACAAAACCACAAAAAAGATGAGGACTCACCTTACTGTTCAGCGTTCCCTTTTGGTCCCTGATATTCCTGCTTTCTGGCGAAAGTCGGACTTGGTATAATTCGTTCACACACGCTTTAATTTATCACAGAAGGAAGGAGACAAAGAGAGTAGCGTTTTGGGAACAGAGAATCGTTTATTCTAAGGCTACTCTTGGCAGGACCGAATGGAGTTAATAAATTCCACAAGGACACCACATACACTAGAGTCTATATTTAAACTAAGAAAACAAAAAGAGAATCCTCGTAAAAGAAATACAAAGTCAAAATTCGTTAAAGGATACACCATTGGTATTTGCTTGAAATATCATGAATAGGTGGATTTTTTTTTTTGGGGGGGGGTTGTATTTTCTAGTAAATATCGTTTAACTGACCTGTTCGAAGTTTTACAATCATGGATGCCGAGAAAAGCACGAAAAACGACGTTTGTTTTCAACCGGCGTCTAGCAGTTATTCTTATGTTATCTTTGTTTTTTTCGCGATCGCCGTCCGGCGATCGCAAATATTTCTTTATAAAATTCAATTTTTAGGAATAATTACAGGATATCTAGCGCAATAATTTTGCTGCATGCCTAGATTCATTATTTACTTTCAAATGAGTAAGATATTTCTTAATAATTCGGTAGTAAATATTTTCGATATCTGCAAATGGTGTATAGGCCTACTACCTTTAACCAGTTTGGTTACTTCAGAATCAGAGTAACTAAAAGGGACATTAATTTCTCCAAATTAAAAACAAAACGATTCTTCGAATAGTGATTAAGTCAAAGCAATCATTGAATACGAGGACAAATACATTGTTTGGATGGTTAATTGTATATATTTAACGAAACACCACCTACAAGATTTTAGCAATCGCATATTTTTGTTTCATCTCTTTTTGTCTTTGTGGTCCCGGAGTTTTTTTACAAAAATTCATTACAAAAATTAATTTTGTCCACGGAAATTGGCATCTGGCTAAAAACACACCGAATAAAAAACACCGGCGCACTTTAAACCTTCCATGTGTCAGTTAAACTTTTGTTTCGTTGTTTATCGTACTGTTTCTAATAGCTGATAGAGAACATAAATTAAGTACGATTTCAGTTTTGTGAAACATTTTCAACTTATTGTAATTCCTTTCATATGACTGGAAATAATTAAGAATCCTCTAAAAAATGTGTCGTATAATCATCTATGCCTATGCAGCATATTTTGTTGACGACTTTGTTTTTCCCTCCTTTTGTTCAAGATGTTGTAACGGTCAGGCATTTTATCGTACCGTGTTGTCCATTTCACAAGATGACAGCTAATTAACAGTGGTTAATTTCTAGTGACGTACTATGTTCATTTAATAGCTGTTTTATTTGTTTTAATTTGTTTCCTTTTGAAATCTGGTACCAATCTTTCTGACTCGCTCTGTAATCGACAGTAGCAGCCTGCAGTGAGGCAAATATATTTCCTTCACTATTTGAAAAACAAACAATGTTGGTTGTCATCACTTCGATTCCAGCGGTAACGACTTGAGAACGTCTGGACAGCTTCTTTTGAGATTTCTGCTGTTTGTTTATGTTACTTCCCGAACAAATGGACGTTAATGATACTAAAATGCCAAATAATTAATTAAGGCATAATATGATATTGTTTTTGCATTCCAAACATCAGGGGAAAACGTAAATTTGACTCTTTTAGAAACACATTTTTGATTCTTCGATCAGCGTGGTAGGCACAATCAGAAAAAAACCGGAATTATCTTTCGTCGGGATTCGAACTCTAGCGAACTCATTTTCGTTAACGGACTTTTTTAGATACAAAATCTTTTCGTGCCTCTTTAGTATAAGTTACTTTTTAAAAAGTTAACATTTTAATTAAAAAAGCTTTCGTACTACGGTACACGTTCTATTCCTGAAGCAAATGCTGTCATAACCTACACAAATCTAATACGGTGAAGTATGAACATGTAAAACCCAAGAAAAACATTCTATAAAATTACATCTAAGAACAGGTACACTTCTAAGATCACTAGTTTAAATACTGCAAAGATTGAACAGTTTAATGATGAAATAGGATGGCCCCTTTTTCCAAACCTTTTATACTGAACTTCCAACTTTGTCCTTGGTTATAGTTACCCCAAGGAGTTTCTTAACCCTAGTGTCTTTAGACGAACAGTTTATTCAAAGCAGTATTAGATGCAATAGTGTTGATATGTTTTCATTAATTTGTACACTCTATTGTTGACCGTTACTATAAAAACATGCCAAAAATGCACCAACAGGCGTAAATTCTTTGAAACTTGAAAACACTAATGTCGAAAGATCGCGGCAAAGTGTTTTAACATTGCTATTTCATGTTCACAAAAATTCATACTATAACTGTTGTTTTCTTCTAATAAACAGTATTTTGATAAATGTCATACTTTGAAGTCGGCTAGAACGATGCATTAAGATAAACACTGTCATTTATTTTTCGAGAGTAGAACCCGCTTTTATTAAATAGGCATAAGACACTGAATATCAAACAACTAAAGCCCTTTTCACACTGCAGAGCCAATCCCCGGGAAATAAATCCCCGGGAAATTCCCGGGGATTTTTTACCCCACCAACACCCCAGCAACCGTTCACACTAGACCCATTTGGTAACTCCCGGGGACACTATTTCCCGGGAATATGCACGGTCGTTTCACACTGGCCATCAAACCTTGGGAAATGTGTAAACTGAGGGCGCCCATCAGGAAGTTCCCAAATGAATTGTGGGCGGAAGTCCAATCCCACAATGCCGCGCCGCGCGCGCGCATTTTTATGCACAAGCTGCTGATGTTGTTTACGCCGTGCGATATGCCACATTACTGCATTACAATACTAAGTCACCGCGCGAATTATTTGGCGCGCTATTTGTGACCCTGTAACCTTTCGAGATTACCTGTGGACGAAAAAAGGTGGGGTAAGTTTAAACCCTGCGACGTTCACACTAGTTGCTTTTCCCCGAGAAAAACGTTAAACCCCGAGGATTTCTCCTTTAACGCTTTTCCCCGGGAAAAACGTTAAACCCCGAGGATTTCTCCTTTAACCCTACTCCCGGGGAAAAGCAGTTTCCCGGGGATTTGTTTGGTAGTGTGAACAGACCGACCGAAATTCCCCGGCAATTTCCCGGGGAATTGCCAGGGAAATCGTCTAGTGTGAAAGGGGCTTATGAGGTTCAGAAAAGAACGTCTTGAGTAAGTGTTACTACACGCTAACCCGAGTTACTATTATGTCTAAGGTTATTATTTTAAAACAGACTTGATAAAGCGAAAACTGTAAGGAACATGTTCAGGACATCTTGAACGGTTGTCAAAAACATGACCAGTTCTCTATTATTGTAATTGACCCGGTATATAGAGAGACACACTTTGATAAAAAGTTGTACCTTAGTGAGACAAAATAGATTAGGAAAACAATTGAATGTATTTTTATGATGTGTCAAGTCATAGTATTTCTTCCAGATGAAAAGCACGAATTTACAAAGTTTAATGAGGCTAAGTTTATTTTATTGTTTTTGTGACATAGAGTTTAGATCTTTTTTTGCACAAGTTCGTGGAAATGTTTCCCGAAGGTAGACCTTTTTTTATAGTACAACTTTTTATTATATTAATTTGACACCTTAAAGATAGGCGTGAAAGAAGGGAAGTCTGACAAGGTATAATATGTAAGACCTTTACTGTAAACCTCTCTTGTCACAACATTCTAAGCGTGATGCAAAAGACAAATTTAGTCTAGTACTGAGTAGGGGTAATTGAAATTCTGGTTTATGATTGTGCACAATCCTAAAGGTATAATCCCAAACGCATATCCTAAAACACAAATTGATGTACACAAGTCTATAAAAAATGTCTCCTAAAGTTACATCACGTATAACCACAATTGTATCACTATTTGCTTCGATGAATCCAGTTCCTATATTCTGGCAGGACTTTTGCAGCAAAACGTTTTGATGAGTTTCAGGAATAGAGCGATAAACTCGCAGACAGTTATGAGAGAGAAGCCAATGTAGAGGCCAGCGATGCCACCAATGTCGCCAAACAGGGAACTCTCCTGAGATGACAAAGCAAACAACGCCTCGTGGTTTTAACCCTTGTTCAAATATTTCCACGAGGTATACTAGTAACCTAGTGCACCTGCCAGTTGTTACAACTAATAATGCAGTATGACAAACAGATAATGTATCACCAACCGACCCAAATATTGATCGATACTGTTACCACTGACCGAACATTTAACAACAGATAATCAATAGTAGTACTTTTAACTACACTCTTGGTCAGTATCTGTTTCATTATCGATTAGGACCGATAATGTAATAACAAATTGACCGATAGTGCAGTACATTTGACTACACTATTAGTCCATTTGTTGTTCCTTATCGGTTAGTGATTGGTCAAACTGTGTGACATTTCGGTTGTGATACAATATCCGTTGGTTACTATACATTATCAGTTGTAACGCATGTAAATTTCATAGCTCTGTTTCTCATGAACTTCACAAATTACGCATACCAAAATCACTGCATCTAATGTATGCATGTAAACGTAAGCACTAATTAGTAATTATAAGAGCCATTATCTTTGAAGTCTACCGTCAAAGAGACCAATGTTACCCATTTCGGAGGTGTATAATGAAACCATTGCCATACGATAAACCGAAGGGCACAATTTCAATAAAACACGCCACTTTTCTTTGCAAAGATTAGTACCAATAATTTGTAGAATAGTGTATTATTATTCAGCAAAATTAATTCAAACCAAAACACACCTGGTAAGCTGGTACCTCCTTGGTACTTGCATAGTTCAACTCCTCGTAATAAATCTCAAGTCTCACAATATTGTCACTGAAATGAGAAAATGAAACCAAATGAAAGCACACCTATTCGTGATTTCAAGAAGTTTTTTAGCTTGGCATTTAGATCGAGGTTCACCGCACATCCGTGCGTGTTTTGCAATGTAAAGGCCGGTTCATACTTCACACAAACGCCAATGCAAAGCGAATTTCAAGACGTCAACAATTTCAGTTTCATTGTGACTTTCTCCGTTGCCTTAACGAATTCGCTTGACATTGACATTCGCATGAACTATGAACCGGCCTTAACCCTGCAAGCTGCGCGAGCACACAAATCACGCGCATCTTCCATGGGGTGATTTTGGAAAGCACCTTTGTTTACGCGTTCAATCCCACTCAAAAAAAATGAACATGAAATAGTTTTAGACAGCCGTTAGTACAGTTGTAAACATATGACACCCCTGGAAAGGCTGGTTGGCCAGACAGCCATGCGGCCGGCCCGGCGGCAAAACACAAAGAGCCCATTTGTGCACAACTGCATGGGAGCCCATTTTGTGCACAACTAAAACAATTATTTGTTGGCTGGGGCCCAGGTTTCTCATGACTGGAGTAACCCCTAGTAAACTCCTTCTTGAAAAGCGACTATACCACCTCAAAATACAAGGATTCATTGAGGATTACACCAAATTTGAATGGAATAGGCTATAACGGCTTCGTATGTAAATTGAAAACAAAATGTGCCTTCCGAAATCTCCACGTGGCTGCCTGCAGGGTATTTACAGGAACACACACAAATTGCACCCCTAATCTATGGACTGACCAATTCCTGTCTTTAAAAACCACAAACGCAACTCAATATCATCACCAAATGATTACATGCCTGTAATACTTACAACAAATTGTCTTCGTTCAAATAGTGGGTTTTCTTATTGATTGAATGAATGTTTCGCAACAGGTGTTTCTGAAATGAAAATTGTAATACAAAGAAGAGGTAATAAACAATATTTGAAACACCGTGACAAATAATGCATGACAGAATAAACCAAGGCCAACTTACGGCAAACTTCTGTGAGGGCCACTTTGACATCGAGCTAGTCTTAGTGTAATACACCTCACTGGAATGAAATTAAAAATATAATTACACCATTTGCAGATATCGTAATTTGTTACTACCCAATTATTAAGAAATATCTTACTTATTTGAAAGTAAATAATTATTGTAGGCACCCAGCAAAACAAAAACAACATAAGAACCGCTGATCGACGCCGGTAGAAAACGAACGCCATTTGTCTTGCTGTTCTTAGCATCCATGATTGTAAAACTTTGCACTATAAACTTTTACTATAAACTACAACCCCTACAAATGCACCTATTCCTGAAGAGACAACGATGAAATACGCTTGCAGGAGGATGTAAATCATTGATATGAAAGAGCAGCATCCGTTTAAGCTTATTATTTTCTCAAGAAAGAGTAACACGTAACCAATAAAGACTACGAATCCTCTACACAAATTTCAGAACCAAACGATAGGTTGTCCGAAGTGCGTACCTGCATTGCTGGGGACAGAAACATGTTAAAAAGCTGTGCTGACTAAGGTAGTAGACAAGTTGCCTGCAGATTTCTATTAATGACAAAACGCAAAAAGAATACTTCCATTCAGACAACAGCTATGTTATTTTGACACTGAAGAGTGCCGGGCCATAATGTGTGCCGCCATTCCGGTGTACCATGAATTTTTTAGACTCTGTGAAATACGGACTCATTGGTAGTATTGCGCATGCTGAATTAAGTGATGGTCGGAATATAATTAGGAGAGTTACCGGTCACTTTAGGGGGTTTAACCAATAATTAAAAAAAGAAGTCCGATGTTCACAGGAGTCTGATATTCAAATCACACCGGATCAGAATTAAGAGTGCATATAAATGGCGTACCAGACTTTATGGCCCTTCCTATGACATATATAGATGACACCCTCGATACCGAATTAATTACACGGAAACACCTGTGAGATCGACCCCCACCCCTTGTTATTTTGCTTTTTGTTAGTAAGTCATTGTGTTAACGGAATTCCCAGAAATAATGTATTACATATATAGGGGGATGTGTTAGGTAACAGTCTGTGTAAGGTATGTGTAAAGTTATATAGGAACAAAAGGAAGAGGGGGGGGGGGGGGGGGAATCGTTGCCTTAAGTCGTACTGATATCGTGCTTAAATCGTATGATAGTCTCACACAAGTCCAGTTTTGTTTCTGAAGTGATCAAGAAATTGTAAATAGGATAACCCAGAAGAATTGACGTTTATATCGTGATTTACCTTGGGTACTATTCAGGACGTTGCATCGCTCACCGTTGAGTTCAAGTGTATCCGAACATCCACATTTGTTTCTAATGTGCTTATGAACGCATGTTTTCTTACACAGCTGTTGGGTGAAATTAAACATTGGTGTCAGCGGTGGGATGTGCATTTTGTTTGCCTTCCAACAGTGATGTCCTATTGTAATCCTGCATTAACATCTACATATATCTTTTTTAAATAAAAAGGGGCATTTTAAGCATTAGGGAACGTCTTGTTATGCTCACAAAATAGTTTATGGCAGTCATTGGAGAATATTTCTTTAAAAATAGTTAAAATTGGCTTCGAAGGTGAAGGTGCTTCGAAGAAGGTGAACAGTCAACACATTTAAACCCACTCATAGTGCCAGTGTCAATGGGCTTCAATGGATGATAGTAATTTGACTCACCTCTCGATCGTAATGCTCTGATGAAGTTTTTTTGATCTCACCATCGGTAATAATCTCGCTCTTCTTCACTTTCTTTAAGCACTTTCCATACGGCGATCCTTTGCGAAGCACATAATTCTGATAATTTGGTGACGTACAACGTCCCCAAAACAAGAAGGTATTTAATATTAATAACAAATCGATGTTGTCATGATCAGCATGTTGATATTCCAAACATAAATGCAAACATACATAAACACAACAAAAATACAAATTACGTCTTGCAAACATGAAGCAAGGAGTATTATTCAAATGCGCATGCATGTCTAAAGCAGATCTGCATTTATGAGCGATATTTGTTCTCAACTGAGGTTTTTTGGTTGACATGTGGAGACGCTAAGATTACATTATTCAGTTTTAAATTGTGAATACAATGATGATTTTCGCCGGTGCTTTATCAAAAGCTACCCAACTTAAAGATATTGATATTTAGGGTTTATTAGTGACCCGAGTTTTACAGAATCTTTGACGTGTACTTGCACGATACATGAACCTTCGTGATAATTTGATTGTCAATGTTCGGTAATAAACGCAGATACGGGTCAAGGTTGATAAAATGCGGGCAGATTATTAGGTATTTAGTTTTTCTTTTGTATTATCTGCCTCTTATTTTATCACCAAGTTATGCAACATTTAGACTCCTGTAAACATTGGACTATTATTGGTTAAACCCTATCACGTGACCGGTCACTGTCTTCATTACTCCACTTAAGGTTGCGCGATACTGCCAACAAATCCGGATTTCGTGGAGTCTGAAATTCATGCTACAACGGCACAGAGTTGGACGGGACATGTGCAGTGTATACTGTACAGCCATGCTACTTACATATCTGAGACCTAACGAAGTGACGGTCCCGGGTTTAACAGTGATTCCGTTATCAAGGGGACTGGGCTGGATATGCTGGGGACTGATGGACACTCTCACCCCGGCCTCTGGTCCGTATATGCTGATGTACTCATGTTGTTCCAGAAAGAGTGTCATTTGGAGACCTGTATTAACATAGGTTATTTGAGTCAAATGAATAATTATAGAACATGTGGTTTGACAAGGAATCCCATGCACCGACTCTAAAAACTGCTGGGTCGGATTGACCTGGAAGCAGAATCTATATTTGCCCTACCCATCTCTGGATCAAAACATTTACACCTTTCAGAGTTAAAAAAATAAAACGGCATTCCTATAGGTGTCATTCCTCAACCATAGAATAGTAGAAGAAGTATTGATTCTGATTCCGGTTCAATATAACCCAGCAGTTTTAAGAGTTTCTTGAGAGGTATTTGTTTTCTTCAAATTTATCGTCGAGGATGTTTATTATTTGATCCCATACAGCCCAGCAACTGTCATCTATTTGTTTTGTTTTTCGCACGAAGATTATTATTGTATTACTAGCACGCAGAACTCAACACTTCATTACACGTGTTTAAAACCCGATCGACGCGCGTTTTTTTTTATCCAATAAAGCTTTTAGAAAAAACCCTTCCCACTTCCCAAAGTCGTGTTGGCGCTTGGCTGAATATGAAATAGACAATCGGCTTATTTTATACAAGAACGAATGGGCTCATAAATGCGTATAACTGTTTTCCTTTACTTTATTTTCAAGTAATGACTCCTTTTCTGGCCACTCTTCTGGTACCACTCATATAATTATTGGTAACATCACTTGTAGTACATCAAATGCCATATATCTCATCTCTTGCAGGTTTTGTGGAGTTCAGTATATCGGAGAGACCAACAAATGCCATAAAAAAGCGTTTCTATGGTCATTGATCGACTGTCCACACCAAGAAACTGGATACCCCCGTCGGTCATCACTTCAACCAGCCTAACTGCATTTCTGATATGATTCTACAGGGCATAGAATCACTTGGCCATCGGAAAGACTCAGTCCGCTTCAGCCGGGAGAAAATTTGGATGAATCGTCTTCGGACTATTCAACCACATGGGCTCAACATCCTACTAGGAAATGATTAACTTCAATTTGTTTCTCCTATTTGTCATCTGTTTCAGATTTATACTTTGCCAGGAGTTTGTTTTTGTTTGTTCTCACTCCTCTGGTTTCCCGTTTATTGTCCAAAACACCCCTCCCCCCCCCCCCCTACATTACTCTTATTAATACTTCTTTGTTAGTTCTTTCTTTGATCCTACCCACACTGACCTCACCGTTTAATCCCTCGGCCTAATCCTCCTTTTGTTGATTGTTTCACTGGACTCTGTGCTTTTTCTTTTGTGTTTCTCCCGCCAACCATGATGTGCACCATGCTCTATGTTGCCCTGTATGTTTGTTTCTTGTACACAGCCATTTTGTTTCTTGAAAAGATCTTGTTAAGATCGAAATACTAGGCCCTCTCAACTTATTTTATTTGTACATTTCAGGTTATTCCAGCCAGTAAGCAGTTTGCAGCAGTTTTAATCTTATTCACTTTATTTTCATGTTAGCTACTCGGAAAAAGAATTATCACTTTTGTATGGCAATCAGTTATCTGTACTAAAATAGTCCCTATGATGGCTAATAAGCCACAATGACGGTTTGGTCGATCACAGAATCCCAAAATTAACAGCTATTTGTTAAGGTAGTGTTACTTTCTAAATAATTACATGTCATATTACATAAAATAGATGTAATACAAAAATATACCTTAATCGGTATTTACCGTATCTGGAGCCTGTTTTCGTTGCAGTAATTGGGTTGTCTATTGCGGCGTTAAAGGTGAAGCAGTTTCCGTAATTATCATTTTGCAGTAACTCGAAATTGCTTGAGAGGGAGAAATACAAAAATAAATTCTGATTCACTGTTTCACATTATTGCACACTTATTCAGGGTTATCATTAATTTCTTTCTAATTTGGTTGACGAAATAATACGTGGCATTATTGTACGATACAAAGTAACACCATTTATTGAAGGCCCCTTTCGGCGCAATATTTGGGCAGTGTGTATGTGTGTGAATTCCTTCCTCTCACACCAAGGCCGTTTTAAGCCCCTGGCTTCAGTTCTGTATCTGGCACATTGCTAAACGGCATTAATGAAGCCCGAGACAAAGACAAAGCTGGGGTTTGGACAATGGCCCAAGATTACCTCAAAGAAGTTGCGGCTTGCCGAATAAGCGTGTTGAATACAATACAATACTCTGTTCTATGTTGTAATGTAAAATGCCGAAACTTAATCGTAACAGACGGCATTGCATTTGTTATTCCATTTTATGATTTTCGTCAACTGTTTGAGTCTTCGAGTTGTTAGTAACAGGATAACAAATAAGTATATCAATATTCAGGTTTTGACGCCTGCGTTGCGCGTGCGTGGTTCTGCATTGGTAAGCTCACATCCTTGGGCACAAAGCTCGGCGATGATCGGAGACGAAATTCAAGTGTAGTTACAAGGAAATTGTGTGACAAGTGTTAAAATAACTTGAAAACCTATAATTAACCAATAACCTTTACCTCATATTGCACTTCATTTGTTCATATGTGCACTGCAAGATGAAGTCCTCCTTTTGGTGTCCGTATCGACTGACTTCATCCTTGGTGAGTGTCGCGACTCCGACGAGGTCGCTGTAATCAGGCGTGGAGCTGTAAGTCACGAAGCCGTTCCAGTCCGGCGGGTCGCCCCCTTTGACCCGGCCGAATGGGGGCGGCCGGAAATGCTTCGTGAAATTGTCAAAAAGGTAGCGGTGTTTCTCCTTCACCATGTCTCGATATGGGAAATACCACATCGAATCTTGTAAAATGTTTCTGAAGGGATCTGTGTAATTATGAAGTAGAGAAAGTATAAAGTATCCCCTTAAGTGTGTACAAGTCGTGGTCCGTGGATGATAGAGGACTATAGAGGACATCGGGGTCCACGATTGAACGAAAGTCTGCTTCCGTTGTGTGTACAAAACATGGGCGGTCTTCCTAAGAAGGTATACAAATGTTAACAAAATGGGGACAATAGGGGTTCCACGAATAAAGCTGTTTATCCGAGTCCTCGGTAGGTTTTTGTGTACAAACATGGGAGACCCCTGGCGAATCCATAATTTATTTTGCAGGGGACGTATTAAAAAAAAGCAGTCAATTTTACCAATCAGAAATGACGTCATAGTTGGTGAAGTTATAATATACCAGACGTTGCGCGTGGGCTTTGCACGCGTGAATGTCCGATACAAAGATCACACTTACCGGCAGATCTGCCTGATGAGTAACAATAACTTTCGTCATCTCCATCGGGACAGTCTTCTACCGTGTTGCAGACATCATACTCGTGGATAAACTCCATGCCACCACTACAACTGTAGTAGTTATCGGGTGGAACCTCTCCTAAAAGTTGAAAACGAACACGTTTTAGAACTAAATGCATTTGCCAGAACTAAATGTAATTTATGTCGTGTTGTTTACATGGGCGTGTTATCATAGGCATTGTTATCAAGACATCCACCTAAACAGAAGAGGAAAGGGTACACGGTGCAGAGATGCGCAGCCATTTTGCATAAAGCTTGAAGATGGTACCTTAGGAAGACTTTTCCATTAACTTACAAGTGCACAAAAAACTGTCCAACTTTCCTGACCCCTAACTCCAATTTTACCTTATCCAACCCCAACAAAAGTTCATATATTTATGTTTTGGACCAAGAACAACCTATCTGGCCTATTAATATAGTAGGTGAGGCATCGAAATGTCTCCCAAATTAAATTATGTCTCCCTATGATAAGTGCTAATTATGAAGACAAGTTCTCCTTATTATGAAGACAATTTTTAGTCTAATTCTCAAGTAACAGTCAGGTAGTAAGTCTGTGAGTCAGTTAGCGGTTCAGTAAGCGAGTCACTGAGTGCGAGGATGAGCTAATCAATCATATACAAGGATAACCTTAGGCCAGGGTGGTTCTTTGTGACCAGAAAATCAAACTCCTTACGCACCGGGTTTAAGACACGCTCGTTCGTCCGAGGACCTAGTTACCATGCCAGTCGGTGTACGATTGTTGTCGCTACAATCGTTGACTGTGTCACAAACAAACTTCCGATGAATACAGCGGCGGCTCCCATCTGACAATAGTTCTTTGCACGGGAACTCTTTAGGTCTGCAGGCTGTATGGGAACGATAAAGTAAATGCCTAGTGTAGAAATGATAAAAGTAAATTCCTGATGAGAACTATAAAAACAGGGATATACGTCTACAAAAATGACAATAGTCACAATAATCCCGTGTCTGTCCAGTGCTAGTCCAGGGTTTGATCTGTGCAGAACGTCAACTTGTCCCGACTATTTTTGAAGGATGTCCAAAATGATCGGCTAACTCGGCCGACCTATGCGAAACTGTCGGAGACCTAAGAATATCTCGTCTTTGCATGCGGTGTCCAGATTGCTTGATTTTGCTAGTCTTTAACGTGAATGATCAAGGCCAATTCGTGACGTGAAAGACGCCAATTCGAAACTGTGTGACTGGCGTGAAAACAAAGAAAGGTTAAAGATGAGAAACTGAAGAGGTTAACAATTGAAACTTAGACGTACCGGTTTTGCTAACTTCACATTCAGGCAACAGCTCATCGCTCCCGTCGCCACAATCGGGGAATTCGTTGCAAGTTTGCCAGTAACGGATGCATTCGCCACCACTGCCGCATTTGAAGTTGCCATTTCCGCAACTGTTTGCTAAAAAAAAAGGTGAATCTCGAATTGACGATGTTCCCTCGAATCCCAATAGGGGAATATACACTGCACTGCACTGTAATAGGAGATGTTTGATATTATTTCTCCAATTGGTTTGCCTCGACAGAAATTATACCACTGTCAAGGAATAGCGAGATACATCTAGTGAGACTTACCAGAAAGATTGCAATTGTGTTCGTCTGAGCCCCTGACTGTGCCTGGCTTTAGAAGTCCCGTACTGTTGCCGCAATCGTTGTACCCATCACAGAGGTAATCCAACGGAATACAGTTTGTGGCGCCGTCGGGATTTTGCTCTATGCATTGAAACTGGTCGGGAGGTGGAATTCAAAGTGGGTTATTTGTGTGAGAACAGTGACTTTTGAGGGAAATTACAATTTGATTAATTATATAAAAAATGGCGGTTAGGCATTTGACTATGCGAAACCAGATTCCATTATACTGGTTTGACAACCACGTATTTAGTTTGCTCTCGAGCCCATCTCTTTTGGGTTGGGAGCCCAAATAGGGTCGGGATCCGGGAGCCTAAAATAGGGTCGGGATCCGGGAGCCTTAAATAGGGTCGGGAAAGACAAAGTGGGGCCGGGGAGACCAAAATAGGATCAGTGAAGACAAAAATGGTCGGGAGCCCAAAATACGGTCGGGAGCCCAATTTTTGTCGGTCAGAAATGAGAACCGCAAAACAAAACAAAAGATACCGTTACCTAATTTTAAACCATAATTTAAAAATATCTCTATTGAATAAACCTCTTCGTTAAAGATCTGGCCCACCTGGACAGGTTTACAGCACTTACCAGATGTTAAAATATAGGTACGTTGTTCAGTGTCCCAGCGTTGGTTGGAGCAAAAGGGGCATGCGTCGCGGGCGACGTCTGAAGCTGGGACCGCATGTCTCCTCTGCCTTCTTGGAGCTGAAGATGAGGCTAAGAGTCCATGTGTAAAACAACAAAATGTGAGCCAACATGAACGAAAAGCAGCCAAAGAAATTTGTCGATCCTGAAATAGCCATGCTTCAACAGCCTTCAGGAGGGTAATATCATTAGGAGCCTTCTAAACTGACTTGTGAAATGACTAGTCAACTGACTTGTGAATGACTCGATGGCAACTCTGTCCCCGGTACTATCTCTCATTGCTATACTGTAAACTAATTGCGAAGCTTACCAGAGTCGGTATCGTTACAGACCACGCCGACGTCATAAGTGTGGTTGGTATCCTGGTCCGAAGCCAGTCTATACAGGCAGTCAATTATATTGATCTCGTTACCCATGCACTGGACATCCTTGAGCAACACTTGCCCGGTACCCGGCCCGAAGTCACTGGTTGAGTTCACTATCGCCCCTGCAGGAAAACCGAGCTGTCGACACACCACGTTGGCATCCTCCAGAGTCCAGTCGGGATCGGATATTGTGCCGACGACGCCCGTTCTAAAGCCGACTTCTACGCGCCCTCGAGTGGGATCGACGAAACTGCCGTTTTGAGATAGGGTCACACTGAACGACTCTGCTGACAATAATGACAACAATGGGGTATGGGATCGGCATAAGATTCGGATGTCAATTCTGAATACATAGTATATAAAGCATGTCAGGTCCATACAAATTCAAGTCCGAACATTGCACTCTTATTACTCTATATACTGAAATTCTGTGAACAAGGCTGTCGGATACGAATCGGAACATTAGTATTGCCACAACCTGAGAGTAACACCCTATTCGTCCACCATAACACAACCTCACCACACACTCTAACACAACACCAAACTCGTCACCATAAGACCTAACTCATCGCCATAACACAAAACTCACCGCCGTAACACAGCTCGCCACCATAACACAAGCTCACAGCCATAACACGAACTCACCGCCACAACACCAAACCCATCACTATAGCACCTAGTTATTACCATAACACAAAATTTACTCACTAACACTAAACTCGCCATAATGAGACCTAACCCGCCACTGAAGCACTAAACGCCAAACCACCATAACACCAAAATCACTACAAACTTAACACATAAACGCTGAACTCACACCATCCGCAACATCAAACTCACTAACCCAACTCGTAGACTTACCATCATGACAAGACAGCACAGGGTGCGTCGCCGGGGGAATACAATCATAATATGCCAGCGAACCATTCTCGGAGTCAACAAGACACCAGATCGTTTCCCTTTCGCCCCCCGGGTTCCGGCAGAGCCTGTGCCCCACCGTCGAACATGGCTTCACCCCCTCCAACTCCCCGTAGTTCTGCCCCGTGTAGTTGAGCAGGGCAACCCGTGGGTCTGACCACGGTAGACAGTTGTCGCTGGTTATAGTGCCCATGTAGTCCCTTCTATTCGGCGCGGTGTAACACTCGGAGTACACTTCGCCAAACAAATAAGAAAAGGGAGACACACATTTTGTATTTATTAGACTTGACAGTGAAGTGTAATAAAGGAAAAATTGTAGTTGAGAAATGAGGTGAGCATAATTGTACCCCATCATTTCCATATTGTCCTACCCTCTCTAAAACGAAAGTGAAATTTCAGCACATAAGCGCTTTGTTTATTTCCAATTTATGCTACTTGTTATGTGTATTAACTATTGTTTTAATGATAGTGTAAATGTGTGTATAACAGTATAGTCTAATACGAGAATAGGCTATCTTCACTGTAATAGTAACGTACAAACAATTAGACTACAACCCAATTCTCCTTATTTTTTGTAAGAAAAATATGCACTATACCTTCTAATTTTAAAGTTCACTAACCCGTTTTGCAACGCTTCGGCAGCTTGGTGGTAAAGTCGAAACATTCCAACCCTTTATCGCAATGATAGTACGGAGTTGAAGTACCACATAATGTTTGGTATAGGTATTCAGCACCTTAAATAACACGAAACACAAATTGGCACCTTGATAATCATCCAGAAAACAAATAGTTGACGAGACAACTGCAGGTTTCTAATAGAAATATCTCTATTTCTAAAAGAAATATCTCTACTTCCAATCGGAGATATCTCTATTGTTAATAGAGATATCTCTATAGATATCTATAGATATCTCTATTAAAAATAGAGATATCTTTATTAGAAATAGAGTTATCTTTATTATAACTAGAGATATCTCTATTATATGGATATCTCTATTTTTGATTTAATGTCAACTATGCACACCATACTTTCCCATTGCAGTCTGGAGTAATGCATATTTTCCAGACAAATCTGAACCTTTCCGTACTCCAAACACTCCTTGCGTTGCCCTATTTCTTACAATATCTGTATATTTCTTACCCCTGAAGTACATTTCAGACGACGCACCCTTGCAGTAGATCTCTTCTACGACGTCATCTTTGTCGAATACCTTACAAGCTGTAATGAATTTGAATGAGTGATCATTACTGAATGAGTGATGGCAGCATACACGCTGCAATATGTTCGCAGGAGGCAAGGTTCCGTTATTAACTTTAAATCAAGGAAGACTTATTATTTTTAATATATCAGTTTCCCTTTTGAATATGTGACACGATCAAGCGGAATGAATCGGATGTCGGGGAGTCTCAAAAATGTTTTAATCAGAACTGTGTTCTTCGTTGGTATTTAAACAAATGTACATAACTCGACAACAAAACATCGTATCAACATGGAGTTTTCAGTTTTTAAAACGTACAGATGCCCTCTTTAAAATTACATAAACTCTTTTTTTTTACCGGGGCTGACATCCGACTCATTCCGCTTGATCGTGTCACATATACGTATTTGCAAATGTTGCCCATTTTACCTTTAAATGTTTGCATTCAACACGGCACACATGTCGCATCCTGGGTTAGATTCTATGTATCAATTATTGTCTATTTCTCCTATACCAGATGTCTTAAATCGACTTATCCCGTTCTGTGATCGGATCCAAACCCCTACGCCTTTGATTAGTTCGGCATTCTTGTTTTAAAAATAACAAGGGGACCATAAGCCAAATGGTTGGCTTCGTTCCAACTTCCTGTCGCGTTGTTACACTCTAACATCACCTATGCATAATGCTCTGCGTTGTAATTTGGTTTTGCATTTGACAATGACAATTAAACCAACAGGAGCTAGTGGACATAAAACTTTGAACACATTTTGTTTCATTGTTTTATTTTTACTCTTCTGATTGGTGGATCTGTACGGCGCACAGTCCCAATCTCTGGTGATTTACATGACTTACTGCAGTTCATTTCATCGCTCCCATTTAAACACTCGGGCTTCAGATCACATGGTGTTCCACAACCTCCACCGGGGCAAGCGGTCTGCGGCGGTGTGCATAGTGGTCGACCTGTACTTAAAAACGAGGCACTGATAAAGCGTTTGTGTTGTAGCTGTGTCAGGGTAGCCATACTTTCACCACCCCGAGGCCAAAAACTACCTACAACAAGAGATGGGTAATCTTTCTAGAAGAAATACGATACCAAGATTTCTCGATTTAGGCTGATAGTCTTAGCTGCAGTGCCTATATTTGTAAAGCAAAATCAGGGGTCCTTTCGCACAGAGAAATAACTAAACCGCGCCTGCGAATTTAACATGACACGGTTTGGTATTTCTCGGTGTGAAGGGACTGACTTTAACACCATTAGTATCTGCATTGTACCATCTGGTGTTACATGTTATACTGGTGATGTCAAATAGATACCACATAGTGTAAATGTAACACTTTTTGTTTTGCAGTGTGCAGTCTAGAAAAATGCTATGCTCACCGCAAAGTTCCAGTGCTTCATCTGTTCCATCCTTGCAATCGAAAGTCCCATCGCATTTCCATCCCTCTGCGATGCACTGATAACCATTCGTACAGATGAATTGACCTGCCCCACCACAAGTGGGTTCGGTGTCTGCATATCAAATTATGTACAAAACAGGGAGGAAAGCAATGTGCCGTAAGACATTTCAGTATAAATTACGCTCGCAAGTTGTGCAGCGCGATGCCATGATTCCACTGTTTTTATTCAAACCGTTGGTGTTTTTACTTATAAAATCGTATTTATACGGTGAAAAGTGTGCAAAGTGACAAGAAAATGTGTAAAGTAGCAGAGTGTACAGAATTTTTACCATAACAAACACGGTTTATAAATAAATATAACTATGATCCCACTGTAAACAAATACGGTCGAAAACTGGCATCTTGGTGCGCGACTTCCGACCGTAAATTTTTACGGAAATTGTTCACCTTGTGAATGACTTAAATTCAACCCCCAACCCCAACCCCAAACCCTGTACTGATTTGGAAACAGAGAGGTCGGGTGAAAACCCTACATCACACGAAGACGGCACGGGCTGTATACATACCTGGGTATAAACTTCCGCCCTTTGAAGCACAAAGCCCAGCTTCTTCGTCCGATCTGTCCAGGCAGTCGGGGAAATTGTCACAGATAAAGATGCTAGGAATGCACTTTGCTTCAGATGAGCAGTTGAAAAAAGACGCCGAGGTGCAGTCGGGAAACCGACGATTTGTATCACCTAATGAAGATGGCATAAATAATTCAAATTAAATCAAAAGGGAAGTAAAACAAAATATTGTTTCGGATACTTTTTGGAGCCCTTTTCTTGTCTTGGTTAGCGAGCCCCTGACGTGATGGCGGGTGGCAAATGCATGGGTAAATGTGTTCGATTCCCGGCTCAGTATACATAATGTGAGAAGAGTTTGTTGGTTCTCTTCATGCCTAAACGTGCATGATATACCCCAGCATGTCGACTGGTTTTCACAGGTGCACGTTACAGTTATTGCGGAGTGCAGATTGAGTCAGGTTGGCGCCTTCCACCGGGTCACAACCCGGGTATGAATCTGGCCTGGGCCAATGTGAATTGGTTTTCAGTCCCTGCCCGATTCCGTGGGGCTTCCCAGGATATTCTTCCTCCCACCTCTAAAACTGTACCTTCTTCTCATTGCCCTCTTACTGTAGGTTTCTTCGGGCTTACGAGCTACAGTGCATATAGGGCGCTTTTGAGGGATCATTGGTTTCATTACCAGAAAGAATTAATAATAAAAAAAGAACGCGCAGAATGACAGACAGCCCGACATCTAGGCAGCTTTCAGATTATTACGTTTTTGTTACATTGTTTGTTTTTAAGTTGTATTTTCAGAACAATAGCAAACAAGTCTGAAATTTACCATGGAATTTTATATGAAGCTATTTCAAAGGAACGACAATTTGTTTCCCTCACTTGATGTGTTTCATGCATGTGTATTAAGGTTAATAACCTGCAGAAAATAAATGCGCCCAGGCCAGTGACTTGACTTTAGCACAATAACCTAACTTACCGCAAATCTCGTCACTTCCATCGAAACAGTCCTCTCTTCCGTCACATACTTTCTTCTTCAGAATACAACCACCTCGCTCCTTGCATTTGAACTCTAAACTCTTGCATTCTTTAAAAAATAGAAGAGAAATGCCACAAGATTATAATTCGAAAAAAGTTATAGGCTAATTGACAACAAATGTTATATCTTCCCCTCTCATCTCTGCGAGAAACAGTTGAAAACAAGGCACTTTTTTTATATTGTAAGTCCACATTTTTCTACGGACGTAAATGAGATTTGAAGGTTTGCATGGCGAAATGGCAATAGATAAGCAGATTGCAGTAACACCACGGTAATACTCTTTAGTGAGCTGTGTGGTTCTGAAAAGAACCAGAGCGAACTCAACGTTTCGGAGTTCACTCCGGTTCTTTTCAGAACCATACATCTCACTAAACAGTATTAGTATTACCGTGTTGTTACCGCAAACTATATACTTATCTTGTATCTAAAAAGTAGCAAATCAAATCATCGTTTGGCATCGTGGCGGCCGGCTATGACAACATTAAATATTTTCCTGGGCATGTAATTTTGTTTTAATAGTAACTCAAAATAGGAGGTGCTCTTTGTTTCTATAATTTTACTGCAGTCATCTTCATCTTCCCCTGCATAGCAATCCCGACGTCGGTCGCATTTCTTCTTGGCCGCTATGCACATGCCCCAGGGGCTGCCTGATATTCCGCAGCGAAATTGGTTGTCGGTGCAGGTACGGGATTCTAAACAAAGAAGAAACAAAATTGTTAGTAATGTATTAGCAATCTTTCTGACTCACCAGGTATACAATTCAAATAGCCACATTTTTGTGTAGCTTGGTATTATGGTTGTGTTTGTTCAAGCGGCATTAAGCCATTCCATACGGTTAATTACAGGGAAAGTATTGCAAAATGACTATAGTTCTCAATGGCCACCGTGACTGACTTCCGGCCTTCTACCCGTTCTTGTTACGATTACAAACAGTTCCCACTATGTTAGTCGCATATATTTAGCGGGGTCGACCAATCAGAGACATCACAAACGGCAACAGTTACTTTGCAGATAGTATGCGCTGCTGTCTTCTCAGTTTGTTATGGTTAATACAACAACAGAGTGCTATAGTTTTTTTTTTTACATATTGAATACTTCCAGACAAATGTTAACCAAATCGAATAGAGCTTATTTTTATTGTGACCGCAACCTAATGACATAATGTACATAATGACGACCGCCGTATACTGCATTTGGTCTACGCTTTGAGAAAAAATAGCGCGTGAACGAGAACAATGGAATGACGTACGTATGACGTAACTATAATTTGATATATCGTTCACATTTTGTATATTGAAATAAGTATTTCAGCTCTTTACACGTTGTCAATGGTGTAGCGGGTGCAGCCATGTCTTATTTACTTATGTATAATATAATTGGAACAGTGGAACAGACGTCAAAACAGTACGTTCTTATTTCTCGATGGTTATACACGTTGGAAATGAAATCACTCGGTAACGATATAAATCCATTATAATTTCACGCCAATGTACAAACTCATTACCATAGTCGCAGCCTTGTTCGTCGCTAAGGTCGTCCTTGCCACATTGTCTTATAGCGTCACACAGCAGGTATCTCTTGATGCACACTGGTCGTTTTTCACAGAGAAAGTCGTCTTCAAGGCATGGCGCTGGATGGGAAAGGTCATAACAAACCCGAAACCTCTGTGTATACATCTCATATGTTTTGTACAAGAATGGCAAACGGGGACGTTCGGCACTAAAGGGGTCCCCGTTATGTTTAACGTCCCCTATTTCAATTTAAATCCGTGAAATGATGCTTAT
This sequence comes from Crossaster papposus, assembly GCA_037893245.1. NCBI lineage: Eukaryota > Metazoa > Echinodermata > Asteroidea > Velatida > Solasteridae > Crossaster > Crossaster papposus. The sequence goes on along the minus strand of JBAIAA010000322.1, from coordinate 1,473,912 downwards.
TTCAAGTAATACTAATATTAATTAATAACTTATGCATTAACGTAACTTTATTATTTTGTTATTATTGTTACTCTTATATTGGTTTATTGTTTATTCACATTGTATTCTATGCATCCTGTGTTTTGGTATTAGTGTGGTATTTTTTTTAAAAATAAAAATATACTGGGGCCACTTTTTAACTTACAATGTCACCAAGTTGAACCGTATCTGAACGAATTTTGTGCATATAATTGTTAACTACAAAGTGCCCAAGAAACAGCTTTGTATATACACTTGAACTAAACAACGTCATAGAACGAAGGTTTGTCCGACCAAAATTTCTATTTAACAATCGGCAACATAACTTGGAAATTGTGATGAGACCTCGTGCTTTTGTTGGCCTAAAAAAGAAAAAGGCGATAAAATCCTACATGCAAAGTAAAAATTAACACGAAGTGACGAAAAATGAGTAAAACTAAACGAACCAGTTTGGATATCAAGTCAATTTGAATATCACGTTAATTTGTATTCTGAGTTTCCATCAACCGGCCCAACTGTTACGACAGTTTTATTTCATTTATTTATATATTCATTTCATGTTTATTATTTAGTAGTATGCTTACCTTTTCGCGGATGGGATGACCGTTTGCAGTATGTTTACGACATTGGGATGACCACCGACGTTAGGATGACCGTTTGGTGGTCGTCCTACCACCCAAGTACTCGATAAAATTTCATTTTTTAAAATGTTATTGAGTATGTCGATAGATTTCGGTACATTACCCTATAGATTTTTAATTTTGTGGCAAAAGCTTCAGGTAAAAACGGGTTAGGTTACAAATAAAAAAGTAAATTTTACCGTACGTTTCTATGGACCGGTCATCCTATCCCCGGATTGGTCGTTATATATATAAGAAGAAGAAAATAAGAAGAAATACACAGAAAATAGGCGTCCTTTTGACCCAGGAGAAAAGTGCATTATTTAATAGCGAATGTGTGGTTCATCAGGCGCGTACACTCAAAATTCCCAACGGACTAGTAAAATATTCATTGCCGGTCTGGCGGCGGCACATCCTGCAATGTTTGCATTGTCGTTGGGTCTCGATTTCACTAACTCTGTTTGTTTTCCATAAGCAGAACATTTTTAAAACGATGGTAATTGAAAGACATGCAGGGGAGAAATGACTTCAAGGTGAAGCCAATTCACGCACTATTGGTAATTAAATGTAATCCTTAACGAGTCTGAATAGTTCTCAACATTCCAGCACTTAAAATTTGGGGTTCCCCTGAGAAATTAGTCCAAGGCTCACTCTAGTTTATGATTTATACCTTACCACTTGGTCACATCATCCGTCGTCATTGCATAGAATTACACATGTCTGCAGATTACACACTAAATTTCAGTATATCCTGTTGCGCCCCATGACGTCTTATTCACGGGGAGTGTCAAGAATTGAGAGTTGTATTGCAAGGCTGATGTACAGGTCTGGATGCTGGATTCATCAACATTTTCTCGAACACAATGCCGACAAGACATAGGTTACAGTTAAATTGGTTTCAGGGCTCAACTTAATTGCCAAGTTCAACCTGTCATCTGTCAAAGTTGCTGGAGTTAATCTCCCTGTCCAAGTTACTAATCCAGTAAGGAATCTCGGGGTCATGTTCGATTTCTGGGATGACTATCTCCGCGCAAAAGTGTCAAGTATCATCTAAGTTGCAAATTCCCACCTTATCAACAACATCAGTAGAACCCGTAATAACTCCTGATTGATGACGCCACCAAGTTGGCAATGCACACTTCATTCGCATAGGGGACTTATGAGAAATGCATTGTGGTAACACAAATCATGTTGCAATTTGTGGGAGGTTTATTTAACAAAATGAATTATTTTGCCTGTACTATTTTGTTAACAGTTCATTTGAACAGCTATTGACTTGACTTGAAGCTGATGAATGACTTGCAGGGACTCGAATACAACTCTGCATCACGGCTTGACTACTGCAACAACCTCTTGATTGTTATCGGTCAAACCTCGGTCAAACAAATTAAAAGGCGCGAACATGTTCAGCGTAGGCCTACTGCGGCCAGAGTAATTTTAAACAACTGCAAGTTTGACTTCATCACCCCTAAACTATTATCAAGCTTCATTGGCTCCCGATCACACAAAGAATAAAATAGTAGTTCTTATGCATAAATCTTGCCTGAAATATATATCATATGTTTATACTATAATGTATTTGATATTATCAAATGAGCCGTGAGCGTGACACACAGTACGAAGCCCGATAATGCATTGCAGACCGTTCGTTACACTACAGGCAAACCATGAGTAATTATTATTATGATGCGCTCTGTTAGTCCATAATGTAGCTGCTTTTATTGTTATCATCGATCGATTCTTGCTTTGCTTTTGGGTCGTTCAAGTTACCTCACGTTAAGCCTAAATTGGCTCTCTGATTCAATCTGTAATTGAATTATTCAATAGTTATATGAGATTTCTTCTGGGAAATATAACATGATCGGTCTCAGCCCAATGCTGAATTTGGCTTGAAACTGAATGACAGAACTAATTTATCATTCTGTCTAAAAGGTTACCGGTATGGCGTAATTAGGGAACACACGCTACTTACAGAAAGGATCCGGCCACATTTTGTAGTGCAGTTAATGTAATTTCGAAATGAAACCATACAATTAATTATTGTGCGTGATTTACAATGCTTTAAATTGGTGTTCGAATACCAGATATTCTGTCATTATTGTTCTCCTTTCTCTAGAATTCACATTCTTTTAAAAACTGCAAATCGAGTTTTTTCCCCTCTTTTCTTCTGATTTATGACACGAGGGGTATGTTTAAAGGGAAGTTAAGTCTAAGAAGTATTCATTAACAATATTTAATAGACTGGCAATGAGGTCACTAGTGAACGTCTATGCACCCTGAAGGACTGTGAGTGAACAGGGTCCTTTTTTGGCCGAGGGAAATAGGACTTGTTCTGGTCAAGCACAGGCCGCATTATGCCAGTCTGTATGTGTTTTATACCACACATTTGTAAAAAAAATGTCAGAAGTATCGTGATAAGTTTTATGATGAGCCTTTTCAACGTGCTATTTGAGGAATCCTTGGTTTCATTTTCAGAAGATTTCTTCAGGAGTTGCAGCTACAGTGCCTGGGCGCTTTTGAGGAATACTTGGTTTTATTTCGAGAAAGAAACTTCAATATGAAAATAGAACCATTGGCCGAACGATATCAATACTACTCTATCAGCTTACCGTAATACGGCAAAGAGGTAGTTCGATCCACCACCAGCATCTGTCGATGTTTAGACTGCTCGATGGAGGAAAGTCGGAGCTTGTTGGTGTTGCACACGGTGACTGATGGGAATTCCAGCAAAGCTTGCGTGACGATTTTCACCTGTCCGTTCAGAATATTAATTGTTATACCTCTGTCTTGAATAATGTATTTTTATAGGGACCAATAAATTTGATACGCATACGGGATACGTATGCGGCTCGGAGAAAAGTCGCCTATTAAATCGCCATTTTGTGTGATAATTTCATCAGTTTTACATTATACATTTCAACATTTTTCGGGTGAGATCGAAATTGCCGATATAGTCCAGGAAAAATAAGTTTCATAATTATTTAGTCACTTACATGCTTTGGAAAATGTTTTTGAAGTAAGCATGTGTAAGTATAATCGCCAAAATAAACTTTTCAAAAAATAAAAATAAAATATATACCCAAATATAGGAATAAACATATTTACATGGCAGGGATTAACGATTTATGCAAATTAGACATATTTCCACCACTTGGATTTTTGTAGACTTTTAGTATGTAATTATAGGGACTTTAATATAGAAGTGCACTGTGGTGAAAAACAATTTGTTGCAATTTGTTTGAGGTCAACAAAACAAAATTATGTATTTTGCCTGGACTAATAGTGTACCAGATAAAATAACAACGCAAAATGGTAATTTAATAATAGGCCACTTTTTCGAGCCGCATAAATTATGTATTCCGTACGCGTATCAAAATATAATGGTCCCTAATTTTATTAGTGTGTGAGCGTAATATTAAACGGCTGCCGTGAACCCCAGACAGTGGTACATGTGTGTATAACAGTAACACAGTACTCCAACACGCAGCTTTACCTTACATACGTACTGTGGACATTCCTTTGTCTTCGTGTAGTTAACAAACTTTGACTAAATTCTCATTTTTCTCGCTTCCCCAAAACAAATTTACCCTCAAATTTGGATTATGGGCCTCTCAGCTGTCCCTTCTATCTTTTCTATATATAACCCTAACCCGTTTTTCCTCTAGCGCTCTAGTTTTTCGGAAACTGAAAAACGGATTGTGGACCTGGGCAAGTCCACAAACCGTAACCTCTTCCCGCATCGTGTGGACCTATATTGTTCGGATGCAAGACTAACTCACAATGTTTACTGCTGTGATGTGGGATGCGACGTTTTGAACACCCTCGGTGTGAATTGTCAATTGTTACTATTTTAACAACTAATAAACAAATAGTGTCATGTGGTTTATCCCCTGTTCTTATTTGCAGGGGTCCGGCAGGTGGGGCCTTCCCCAGCATATCTATATGAAGCAAGATGTCAGTGGGGCAAATAGACTTCCTCTTTTGTGAAATTATTGTGTTCGTGGAATCTCAGGAATTCTTCTCAGATATCCAGGTAGATGTGTTAGGTAACAATACATATTATATGTGTATAATAATAATTGTCGTGATTATATAAATAGCGCTTTCGATCGAATACACGATCTCAAAGCGCCTTACAATTATTACCTCGTTCATTATAGGCAATGGGCCACGCGGTATAGCCGAAATCAGCCCTCAATCGGCATCGACCCTCACATGTACCCATTTATATTCATACAGCCTATAGGTGGATTGAGACAATTGTAGTAAATTGTCTTGCCAAGGGCACAGACGTAATGTTGCTGACAGGGTTCGAACCCACGCACCACCATGCATGACTCGAACACTGGGCCGTGGCATTCTAACAGCCATGGCCTTCTACATCTGGTTATTATCTTGTTATTAATATTAGCGGTTAGCCAAGCACAACGCACTAATCACTCAAGGTGAAGGTCATGCATGGAGATAGAATGAAGAAGAGCATTTATTTAGAAAGCTGTACGTTTACAATTATTTTTTGAATGATGCAGCAGGTTGAACTGGTTTGGAATGTTGGTGAAGATAATTCCCTAAGATTCTAATTAACGCTATGGGTAAAGATTCTTTTAAAGGCCTTCACCAAACAGAGAACATAATGAGCAGTTTTATACATTTAGTGCTTGGTAATGGTATCCGACGCCAATACAATAAACATAAGCATTCTTTCTCTATGCTTTATAGAAATAACCGAATTTGTATAAAGCCATATACAGGTTTTAAAGGCGCTCTGTTATAACCCCTGTTTATTGGGCCCCCGAAACATTCTAAATACAATCTTAGCTCCCTGGGCAGTACATAGCTCGATGCTGTCATTTTGGCGCAAAGCAGCTAATAATACCAACCATCTTTGCCCTTACATGTACCTATCTATAGGCATCTGCACCTGGGTGGGGAGAAGCAATCTGTGACCATATAGTCCCAAGCCAGACTCGAACCCACCACATGCAGCTTTACCCACGGACCGTGAATTCAATGCTCTAGACTACGAATTGTCTTCACCTGGGTGGGAAGAAGCAATTATGTGACTATAGTCCCAGGCCGGACTCGAACAACCCAATTGCTTTACTAATTTGTTTTAAGTAATGCTTACCTCCACATTGACTGGGTAGCTAAGAAACTTCAAGACAAGGACTGTCCCCTGGTAGAAAGTTCCAACGACCCCAGCCAGAAAGAGGAACGTCCACAGCAGGCGCCCGAGGGAGGTCTTGGAGCGGAAGATGTTGGGAAACCCGTGCGCTGTTGTCTGGTCCAGAGCAAATGTCTTGACCGTTGAACATATACTTTTCCTCTGCGGGTCCATCGGCTTGTAGTTTTCTCCATAGGAGTCGGGTTGGTCGGCAGCCAGCGGTGTCATGTGCATGTTGTCCATGTCTTAGGCCTTGCTGTTTGTCCTTTGTGTTAACTGATGAAACGAGATGAATTGGGGTGAAAGTAATTGTTTTGAAACCTGGGCGTAAGGCAGGTGTTAGGCAGGTGTAAAGGTGTCATTATTCATTATTGATGTGGACTAGTTACCAACCCCAGCCCTGTTCGTGCTGTGAAGAGATAAGAATGTCTTGTTTCAAAAGGCTGGTCCTTCCACACTTTCCTCTAGTAGCCAAGATAAAAGGTGGGAGGCAAAAATTGATGAAAGCAGCGAATATAGCAGTGCGGGCAGAGAGTTACAAGATACAAAAGTCAAATATAAGGCAGCAGTCGAGCTCCCCGTAATTGGAAACATTTAAGCCAACCGGTACGGAAACAATTGCAAGACAGAAATTGGGCATGGCGTGGAGATAATTTAAAAAAAAAAAAAAAACCAAAAAAATAATATTAGAACTCGCCTTACTGTTCGGCGTTCCCTTTACGATATTCCTGATTTCTGGCGTAAAATCGAGCCGTGGCGTCGAATGGCGTGATCGTTCGTGTACGAAATTACAGCGTTTACTGGCACCATTCAGGCGCTGCATGCTATAGTCGGACCGGGTATAATTCGCTCACACACGCGACATCGATTACAGCCACGCTTGATGTGCCGGCTCATCCCTTATTTGAGCTTTCAACACTTAGGCCGCAGGATGGTCTCACAAATTCGTTGTTTTTGTGACCCCCCTCAGGAAGCTATGACATTTTGGGCTTAAAATTCGTGTAAATTCCGTCTTTTATCACCCTAAAACTCGCCAAGCCTAAAACATTCGCATTATCAAGTAATAGTAAATTTGAGTTTGAAAAATACACAAGAAATAAAGCCATGGTTTTCCCGAACCGTGTAAAGATAAATCGATGACTTTTACTGCTAACCAATCACAACGAGTTTCTCATACAACGTTGACCAATGTCATGGCTCGTTTCAGCGGAGTCGGTGCGATGACGTTGTGCAAGATGGCGTCTTCATCGGACGCGAATTTTGCTGAAGATGAAGGCGAAAAAAGTCCTTTGTATTGCTGTATGCACACAACTTATGCCAAATCTAAAGTAATACAATTCAGCGTGAAGAGCTAGGCAAAATTCAGAGAGTGTTATACGCGATGGCAAAAGCTTTAAATTGCCCCGAACTGCCACTAGTTGTCGTTCATTGATATAGACCACGCACGAGGGTATTCGGCATTGGCAAGCCGGGTAAGCAGAGGCCAGCCGTGCCTCTTGGAAGTGAAGACGCCAGCCACCCCATTGCTCTATCAAGTGCTTTCCAGGACCATGGACGTAGAAGGTAAGATTTTGTATTATTTCATAAATTAAAACTCCCAAAAAGTTTTTTAAACTAATAAAAGGCTAAAGAAATGATCGTCGCCCCCAAAATTAATGTCACCACTTTTGTAAGCCTTTTTAGGAATTTATTATTTATTGTTTATAAAATGTGGCGGTGGCCGAGTATGAAACTAATTCCAGTATTTTGTGTTTTACTGTTACGTTGAGCATTGGGCTAAGTTTGTACTAACAGTTTTAAATTATTATTCTGCAGGAGACACAGCGACAATCCGAGGTATAATCTCCACCACTTCTGCAAGTCGAACTGGCTGAAGTGAAGACAGACAAAAAAATGGCAGACCAGAGAGAAATAGAACAAGGTAGTAAAATCCCTTATATAAATAAAACAGCACAAAAGAGCATTTGGCATCTGCTTAATGTAATTTGTATGTAAATATAAATATATTTAAATATAAATATAAATATAGGACTTGATGAATTCTGTGTTAAAGGTAGGATAAACCATTTGCAGATATCCAAAATATTTACTACTGAATTATTAGGAAAATATCTTACTTGGAAAGTAAATAATTATACTATTTACTAGGCATCCAGCAAAATGATTGCGCTAGATATCCCATAATTGTTCAAAACAAATTTGCGAAACAAATACAACTGCCCCCCCCCCCCCCCCCCCATTTTTGTTACAAATTTCTGATAATTCAAACAATTGCCAATGATGTATCCTAACTTTAAATGAACTGATGATTCATAAACAAAAATGGGGGAAATATTAAAATAGTATAAAATAATAGAAAAACATGCATACTACTTTGTAGTTAAAGGCTACAAAAATGTATTCTTAACCACTTTCAGTAGAGGTTCTAGATGAAGTACATGTAAGTTTTCTTTTGTGGGAGTAGATAAATGGATAACAAGTTAAAATTAGAGCTTGTTGTAGTTTATTTATGTTATATGTTGTTATTTTTCAGCTGCTGAAGAAGAAAACTGCAGACAAACAAGATGGGGAGCCTTTGTTCAAGCTGGTCGGCGTTCCTCAACTTCTGGTGATCAACATGTGCAACCTCTTCCAGGCTGAAAACATGTCTTGCCTGATCAGTGTATCATTTGTAAAGATATACTAATAAAGAAAAACGCACGCACAAGCGTAAGGTGCAGCGGCTAGTTATTTGCGAAACAATGCAGGGTGGGAAATTGCTTAAAGCTGCAAATATTAGGCAGGATGAGCTACTGTTACTTGGTATTCAGATAGGGATCTACATGTAGTAGCAATAGAGGTAAAATACCAAGTAGCCATAAGTACAAGTCAAAAGCAAATGTTGACACTGTGCAGCAAGATTAACAACTGTCATTTCAGGAATGGAGAAGCTCATCCAAGGGAAATGTGGTTTAATTTACCTGCCTTATCTTATTCCATAGCATGTTTTATGGGAGTATGTAAATTAACAAAACTTGAGAAGATTTACATAAGCAAAATGGTACTAATTGTTAGTGTTGTAAAGGTGAAAGTCTTGCACTCAAAAACAATTACTTATCGGGACACATAATTTCGTATTTTATTATCACTCCTTTAATTTCACCTCAGGTTAAGATAATCCTTTGGTTTTTACAGGTATATAAATGCAGTTATAATTTTGTTTACTGAAGCATCATAAAAAAATTAAAAAATGAATTTAATGGAAGCTGATGTGTTGGTTTACATTCACCTGTAACTCATTTAAGCATAATTATTACACTGTACATCTACACAAATCTGTTGTAACTTTAAAATATCATCGAATTACAATTACTGCACATATATAACTTACAAAGCAATAATCAATATTGCTGTATTTTTCAGGATAACTTTTGGTTGAAGATTGTCAATCACATGGCGTTTTAAAGTATACCATTCTAAAAAGGTTTTTGATGGAGTTCTGATATTGTGAAAAAATAGCAAAATTAATGATACAATATTTGTATTTTATCAAAACAAGTGTCTCGTATATTTTATTGTGAGAATTTGCAATAATGTATAATAAATATTTGTCATTGTTCTTATAACTGTTTCTTCTTTTTCTCTTCTGTTCTTGTATTTATTTATTTATTTTTTTGGGGGGGATTCCCAAAATCAAAAAGAAACACACGCAAGATACAAACATTCGGTTGATAAAATGAAAAGAAACTATAAAAACAAAAACTGAACTGTTGATAACATGAAAAAAACCTGACAATCTTGGTTAAGAAATATTTCTTTATATAAAGAATATACAGGAAATCGGGAAGACAAAAACAGAGCAGTCATTTCTGTCCAGACGAACTCAAATCGCCCCCTGCAATTTGTTTGTGTACATTTCAATTCCTCATAGGTTTTGTACACACCTCTCCTGAAGTGACCAACAGAGGGCGCTATTTTCAAGCTTGATATTTTAATTGGTTAAGCTTAATTAATGTGCAGTTTTTTCCTCTGGCGAACCTGATATTCTTATTCAATAGGATCATATTTGTATTTCTGGAAAATATCAGGTAGCTTCTAGAGGGGGGTCACAATTCTTAAAATGTGAATGCCTATTTCATGTTCATCCCATGGTCTAACTGTAACGCACATTGATTGATGGAGCTTTTAGGTAATACATAAGCCGTGTCAATTTGCTTTCAATGATCATCCGCGTCGTATAGGCATAATTATAGTCATTCAAAGTGTAGAAAGGGGGAAAGTGCATGCAACAAGTAATCAAGTAACAAGTGATTCTTGCATCGTTTTCACTGTTATATATTTAACTGCTAAATAATAAAAAAACCATACGGAGTATGTTTACATGACTTGACTGTTTCTCAGAAATTTATATGTCTCTAATGTTATGTTCCCAATCAATTGACATTCTAGGTCAAAATCCAAAAGATACATATAATAAATTTAAAAAAACCGTGCTGCGCACCTGAAAAGCCGCAATTAGGCCAAGCCTACGGGAAACAGTAAGAATATGTTAATGCAAGAACATGTTAATGTATAGTTAACTTGTAAACATATGTTCATGTAAGAATATGTTCATGTAAGAATAAAGTAATATAGGATTATAAAATGATTTATTTGCGAGTAATTATACATCGAAACAGTTTCTAAATGCACAGTATAACATGCAGATATTGTATTACATTGCACAGGCAGGGATCCCCCGTTGTACATAAGTGCATTGCTTCACAGGCAGGATATTTCAACCGCATGGACTTCTTGTATGCGAATTAAACGGATCGTATACGTTTGGTAATTACTCCAAAAATTAACGGCAATAAAAACTTACTTGGTAATAATAATAATAATAATATATTGTATACAATATACAATATATTGTATATTCCAATGCAGATTATTCTTCCTCCGTGGACATAACCGCTCCAGATCTTCGGCAATATCTTAAAATCGCTACCACCTTTTGAAATGAAATTTGTACAGGTTAGTTTTATGGTATATATCTATAACTAGGGAATTAAACAAACAGTGGGTTCCAATTACCAAACGTATACGATCCCTTTAAGCCCATCATTACCTAAATAATGGTGGTAATTGGTAACATAATCAAAAATCTAAGTAGTCCATGGTCTGAGTATATGTCTACCAAGTTTGGCGTCACTGCAGTGGGCACAATACTCTAAGAGGAGTTCATGATCAACTGGTCAAGCAAGATCCAAGTTTTTGTTGAATAATAGGATACAAATTTAATACCAATCTTGATATCAAACTACAAGCAACCAAATCGTTATAGATTTAATCTTTAAAAATCAATATAAAATCAACTGTAACAAATCTGATTTAGATTTTTAAGGGAATTGATAGAATAATCCATGGTATTCAAAATTCGTATTACATGCAAAATGACGTGACCCTTCCTTCCGTTCCAAACCGTGAGTGCCTTATAATTTAAAAGTGGAAAACGATGTCAACCTACTTTCAACGATGTTAGGTTCTGGTTAGATTGTAAGTAACAAAACAGTTAACGGTCACTTCATAAAATGTTATAGCGCCCTCTAGCGGCATGTTGACAAATGTTTAAAATAAATATTCAGTGGATTCGCGTGGCGAAGTTTGCTGAAATTACCTTATAATTGATGTGTGTAACTAGCTTCCTGCTAAGAACAAGTTGAGGGGGAGAAAGATTGATGACGTCACTAGACCGAAAGTTACAATGAAAACAGCTTTAAACCTTTCTTTTTGGGTACCCAAAGCCCATAGACTTTGTACATAGATTTTTTAACAGAAAACAAACCGAGGTGAAGAACATAATAGGTAACTTGTGTCTCGCAGACACAAATATTAGTCCCGTGACGTCGTCTTAAAAGTACATTATTTCAAGGTCCTTCATATTGAGAACTATAAGTCTGGTTGATTGGGCTAAAACTTGGTATATAATTATGGGGGATGTGTTATAAATATTGAGATGGCGTCCTTATTACGTCATCTCACGATTGTATGTGAATTATTACGTTTTTGGACCTTTAAGCCATATCTCAGCAACGGAACATGCTAACATCAAAAATCATTTTGTATTAGGTTTGTTAGGTTATAGATAGTTGCACAAGAAGTTCACAAATGTTTGACGTCATCGTTTTAATAAGTTTGAATCAATTCTATTCTGTTTAAATTAACTTAATTTGTTTTCACTGGTTTTGAATTGTTTTGATGGTATAGGTAGTACAAATGTTGAAAATTGAAATCTAAAAAAAAATGTGAATGCGAAAAAGCCCTATGTTCTGTTCCTCGAACAGACGTAGTTGGCTTTTTCGCAATTTTGCGAAAAAGCCTTTGTTTTTGTTCAGATTTTTTTTTCTTTTTGGCTTTTTTTTTGCAATTTGCGAAAAGCCTTTGTTTTCGTTCTGATTTTTTTTTTCTTTTTGGCTTTTTCGCAATTTTGCGAAAAAGCCTTTGTTTTTGTTCTGATTTTTTTTTCTTCTTTTTTCTTCTTTTTTTTTCTTTTAGTAACCTAAACCCCATAGACTTTGTACACGTTTTTTTGCACAAGTACTTTTACCAGAGAACAAAGTCGTATTTCCATAAAACTTAACCCAAGTGAAGACCCTATAGTAAGCTCGTGCCTAGCCGACATACGACATGGTGACGTCATCAGGGGTCACGTGAAGTCATCTTAAAGGTGCAATTGATTTAATCTTTGAAAATCAATAACAAATCAACCGCAAAAGACCGAAACTTGTTTTTTGTGGCAACAGATAGAATAATCCAGGATCTTCATTTTATCCCATGTGCGTAAAATCACGTGACCCTTCCTTCTGGTCTAAATGGAAGTGCCTTATAATTTAAAAGTGATAAATGATATAAACTTACTTTTAACGATGTTAGTGTCTGGCTAGTTGTATTTTTCAAAAAAATACCGGCGACGTCATAACATGTTATAGCGCCCTCTAGCGGCAGGTTAAAAAATTGTTCAAATGAATATTCGGTTGATGTGTGTAGCGAAGTTTGCGGAAATAACTTTATAACCAGTGTATATAATCAGCTTCATGCTAAGACCATATTGGGAAGGGGAAATATTTATGACGTCACCAAACCGGAAGTTACAATGAAAAATCCTTTAAACCTTTAAAAATCGCTTAAAAATCAACCGGGATAGATATAATCCAGATTTTTGCTTCAAATAGCAAAGTTAAGACAGCTCTCGAGCTTTCTGTTAATTACGTCACGATGACGTCATCAAGTGTCAAATTACAATAAACCAAATATTTCTAGATATAATCTTTGAAAATCAATACAAAATTAACTGTAAGAGATCTGATTTAGATTGTTAAGGGAATTGATAGATTAATCCATGGTCTTCATAATGTTACTACATGCAAACAAACCTGACACTTCCTTCCGGTCCAAACCGAAAGTTCCTTATAATTTAAAAGTGAAAAACGATGTGAACTTATTTTCAACGATGTTAGGCGCTGGCCAGGTTGTAAGTAACACAAAAGTTAACGGTGACTTCATAAAATGTTATAGCGCCCTCTAGCGGCATATTGACAAATGTTACGTCATATTACGATTATATTTCAATTGTTACGTGTTTAGACCTTTAAGCCATATCTCAGCAACGGAACGTGCTAACATAACACTTCTTGTTGTATTGTTAGGTGATAGAGTTGAACACAAAGTTCACAAACGTGTGACGTCATCGTTTTAATTAGTTTGAAATAATTTTAATCTGTTTCAATTAACTTACATTCTTTTTCAATGATTTTAAATTGTTTTGATGGTATAAAAGTTAAATTTTTGAAAAATTTAATCTAAAAAATTGCGAATGCGAAAAAGCCCTATTATATGTTCTGTTCCTCGAACAGACGTAGTTCTAGTTTTTTTCGTTTTTTTCTTTTAGTAACCTAAACTTCATAGACTTTGTACACGTCTTTTTGCACAAGTACTTTTACCAGAAAACAAAGTCGTATTTTCATAAAACTTAACCCAGGTGAAGACCCTATAGTAAACTCGTGTCTCGCAGACATACGTCATGGTGACGTCATCGGGGGTCACGTGACGTCATCTTAAAGGTGCAATTGATTTAATCTTTGAAAATCAATAACAAATCAACCGCAAAAGACCTAAACTTGATTTTTGTGGCAATAGATAGAATAATTAAAGATTTTCATTTCAACTCATGTGCGTGAAATCACGTAACCCTTCCTTCCGGTCCAAACCGGAAGTGCAATGAAAAGACCTTAAAACCTTAAAACGTCGCTTAAAAATCAACCGCGATAGATATAATCCAGATTTTTGCTTTAAATAGCAAAGTTAAGACAGCTCTCGAGCTTTCTGTTAATTACGTCACGATGACGTCATTAAGTGTCAGATTACAAGCAACCAAATATTTCTAAATTTAATCTTTGAAAATCAATATAAAATCAACTGTAAGATTTCTGATTTAGAGTTTTAGGGGAATTGATAGATTAATCCATGGTCTTCATAATTTGTATTACATGCAAAAAGACCTGACACTTCCTTCCGGTCCAAACCGGAAGTTCCTTATAATTTAAAAGTAAAAAACGATGTGAACTTACTTTCAACGATGTTAGGAGCTGGCTAGGTTGTAAGTAACAAAAATGTTAACAGTGACTTCATAAAATGTTAAAGTGCCCTCTAGCGTCATGTTGACAAATGTTACGTCATATCACGATTATATTTGAATTATTACGTTTTTAGACGTTGAAGGCATATCTCAGCAAAGGATCGTGTTAACATAACACCTCATTTTGTGTTGTTAGGTGATATATAGTTGCACAAAAAGTTCAGAAACGTGTGACGTCATCGTTTTATTCAGTTTGAATTTATTTTAATATGTTTAAATTAACTTAAATTCGTTTTTTTTGAAAAAAAATACTCAAACAAAAAAGCGAATGCGAAAAAGCCCTATGTTCTGTTCCTCGAACAGACGTAGTTCTAGTTTTCTTTTTTTCTTTTTTTTCTTTTAGTAACCTAAACCCCATAGACTTTGTACACGTTTTTTTGCACAAGTACTTTTACCAGAAAACAAAGTCGTATTTCTATAAAACTTAACCCATGTGAAGACCCTATAGTGAACTCGTGTCTCCCAGACAAACGTCATGGTGACGTCATCATGGGTCACGTGACGTCATCTTTAAGGTGTAATTGATTTAATCTTTGAAAATCAATAACAAATCAACCGCAAAAGACCTAAACTTGATTGTTGTGGCAATAGATAGAATAATTAAAGATCTTCATTTCAACTCATGTGCGTGAAATCACGTGACCCCTCCTTCCGGTCAAAACCGGAAGTGCCTTATAATTTAAAACTGAAAAATGATATGAACTTACTTTCAACGATGTTAGTGTCTGGCTAGAATAAACTTTTCAAAATAATTACCGGCGACATCATAACACGTTATAGCGCCCTCTAGCGGCAGGTTGAAAAATGGTTAAAGTGAATAATCTGTTGATGTGTGTGGCGAAGTTTGCTGAAATCACTTTATAACCGGTGTATATAATCAGCTTCGTGCTAAGAACATTATTGAGAAAGAGATTTATTGATGACGTCACCAAACCGGAAGTTACAATGAAAAGACCTTAAAACCTTAAAACGCCGCTTAAAAATCAACCGCGATAGTTATAATCCAGATTTTTGCTTTAAATAGCAAAGTTAAGACAGCTCTCGAGCTTTCTGTTAATTACGTCACGATGACGTCATCAAGTGTCAGGTTACAAGCAACCAAATATTTCTAAATTTAATCTTTGAAAATCAATATAAAATCAACTGTAAGAGATCTGATTTAGATTTTTAGGAGAATTGATAGATTAATCCATGGTCTTCATAATTTGTATTACATGCAAAAAGACCTGACACTTCCTTCCGGTCCAAACCGGAAGTTCCTTATAATTTAAAAGTAAAAAACGATGTGAACCTACTTCAACGATGTTAGGAGCTGGCTAGGTTGTAAGTAACAAAAATGTTAACAGTGACTTCATAAACTGTTAAAGCGCCCTCTAGCGTCATGTTGACAAATGTTACGTCATATAACGATTATGTTTGAATTATTACGTTTTTAGACGTTGAAGGCATATCTCAGCAAAGGATCGTGTTAACATAACACCTCATTTTGTGTTGTTAGGTGATAGATAGTTGCACAAAAAGTTCAGAAACGTGTGACGTCATCGTTTTAATCAGTTTGAATTTATTTTAATATGTTTAAATTAACTTGAATTCGGTCTTTTTGAAACAAAATACTCTAAAAAAATGCGAAAGCGAAAAAGCCCTATGTTCTGTTCTTTGAACAGACGTAGTTCTAGTTTTAATTTGTTTCCTTTTGAAATCTGGTACCAATCTTTCTGACTCGCTCTGTATGCGACAGGAGCAGCCAGGATGCAAATATTTTTCCCACTATTCGAAAAACAATGCTGGTCGTCATCACTTTGATTCCAGCGGTACAACTTGAGAACGTCTGGACAGCTTCTTTTGAGATTTCTGCTGTTTGTTTATTTTACTTCCCGAAAACAAGTGGACGTTAATGATACCAAAATGCCAAATAATTCATTAAGGGATAATAATGATATTGTTTTTCCATTCCAAACATCAGGGGAAAAGGTAAATTTGAATTCTTCAGAAACACATTTTTGATTTTTCGATCAGCGTGGTAGGCACAATCTGTAAAAAAGCGGAATTATCTTTCGTCGGGATTCGAACTCAAGCGAACTCATTTTCATTAACGGACTGTTTTAGATACAACATTTGTTCGTGGCTTTTTACTATGTTACTTTTTAAAAAGTTAAACTATTTATATAAAAAAACGTTCGTACTGCGGTACACGTTCTATTCCTGAAGCAAATGCTGTCATAACCTACACAAATCTAATACGGTGAAGTATGAACGTGTAAAACCTAAGAAAAACATCCTATAAAATTACATCTAAGAACAGATACACTTCTACAATCACTAGTTTAAATACTTAAAATATTGAACAGTTTGATGATGAAATAGGATGGCCCCTTTGCCAAACCTTTTATACTGAACTTCCAACTTTTTCCTTGATTACAGATAACCCTAGTGTCTTTAGACGAACAGTTTATTCAAAGCAGTATTAGATGTAATAGTGTTGAAATGTTACTTTAAATTGTAGTTTGTATTTACCGTTTTTCTTTCTTTATCAATACAAAAACATTAACTCGAACTTCCCGCCTCAAACAATACTCATTCCCCTTCAATTAACTACACACCGATTTAAATAGCCACAACATTGTTACAAAGAACACAAATAGATTTCTCTCTTACCAATAATTGTTTTCATTTGCACACTCTATTGTTGACCGTTAATATAAAAACATGCCAAAAATGCACCAAAAGGCGTAATTTTGTGGAAACTTGAAAACACTTATGTCGAAAGATTGCGGCAAAGTGTTTTAACATTGATATTTCATGTTCACTAAAACCCATACTATGATAACTGTTTTTTCCTTCTAATAAACAGTATTTTGATAAATGTCATACTTTGAAGTCAGCTAGAACGGTGTATTAAGATAAACAGTGTCATTTATTTTTCGAGAGTAGAACCCGCATAAGACACTGAATATCAAACAACTAAAGCCCTTTTCACACTGCAGAGCCAATCCCCGGGAAATAAATACCCGGGAAATAACCGGGGATTTTTTACCCCACCAACACCCCAGCAACCGTTCACACTAGACCCATGGTAACTCCCGGGGACACTATTTCCCGGGAATATGCACCGTCGTTTCACACTGGCCATCAAACCTTGGGAAATGTGTAAACTGAGGGCGCCCATCAGGAAGTTCCTAAATGAATTGTGGGCGGAAGTCCAATCCCACAATGCCGCGCCGCATTTTTATACACAAGCTGCTGCTGTTGTTTACGCCGTGCAATATGCCACATTACTGCATTACAATACTAAGTCACCGCGCGAATTATTTGGCGCGCTATTTGTGACCCTGTGACCTTTCGAGATTACCCGTGGACGCCAAAAGGTGGGGTAAGTTTAAACCCTACGACGTTCACACTAGTTGCTTTTCCCCTTTTCCCCTTTAACCCTACTCCCGAGCAGGGGTAAATATTTCCCGGGGAAAAGCAGTTTCCCGGGGATTTCTTTGGTAGTGTGAACAGACCGACCGAAATTCCCCGGCAATTTCCCTGGGAATTGCCGGGGAAATCGTCTAGTGTGAAAGGGGCTTATGAGGTTCAGAAAAGAACGTCTTGAGTAAGTGTTACTACACGCTAACCCGAGTTACTATTATGTCTAAGGTTATTATTTTAAAACAGACTTGATGAAGCGAAAACAGAAGGAACATGTTCATCAATCCAGGACATCTTGAACGGTTGTCAAAAACATGACCAGTTCTATATTATTGTAATTGACCCGGTATATAGAGAGACACACTTTGCTAAAAAGTTAGACAAAATAGATTAGGAAAACAATTGAATGTTTCATTATGATGTTTCAAGTCATACTATTTCTTCCAGATGAAAAGCACGAATTTACAAAGTTTAATGAGGCTAAGTTTAGTTTATTGTTTTTGTGACATAGAGTTTAGATTTTTTTTGCACAAGTTCGTGGAAATGTCTCCCGAAGGTAGACTTTTTTTATAGTACAACTTTTTATTATATTAATTTGACACCTTAAAGATAGGCGTGAAAGAAGGGAAGTCTGACAAGGTAATATGTAAGACCTTTACTGTAAACCTATCTTGTCACAACATTCTAAGCGTGATGCAAAAGTACTGAGTGGGGGTAATTGAAATTCTGGTTTATGATTGTGCACAATCCTAAAAGTACTAATCCCAAACGCATATCCCAAAACACAAATTTATGTACACAAGTCTATGAAATGTCTCCTAAAGTTAACCACAATTGTATCACTATTTGCTTCGATGAATTCAGTTCCTATATTCTGGCAGGACTTTTGCAGCAAAACATTTTGATGAGTCTCAGGAATAGAGCGATAAACTCGCAGACAGTTATGAGAGAGAAGCCAATGTAGAGGCCTGCGATGCCACCAATGTCGCCAAACAGGGAACTCTCCTGAGATGACAAAGCAAACAACGCCTCGTGGTTTAAAACCTTGTTCAAATATCCTCACGAGTTATACTATAGTGCACCTGCCAGTTGTTACAACTGATATGCAGTATGACAAACATATAATGTATCACCGACCGACCCAAATATTGATTGATACTGTTACCACTAACCGAACATTTAACAACAGATAATCAATAGTAGTACTTTTAACTACACTCTTGGTCAGTATCTGTTTCATTATCGATTAGGACCGATAATGTAATAACAAATTGACCGATAGTGCAGTATCAGTTAATTTTTGTAACATTTTTTGTTATAGATCGGTCAAACTGTGTGACATTTTGGTTGGTGATACATTATATGTTAGTTACTACATTATCAGTTGTAACGCATGTTAATTTTATAGCTCTGTTTCTCATGAACGTCACAAATTACGCATAACAGAATATCCTGCGATATTTTAAGAGATAACATAAATTTAGCTTGTGTGCATGCGCACATACCAAAATCACTGCATCTAATGTATGCATGTAAACGTAAGCACTAATTAGTAATTATAAGAGCCATTTTCTTTGAAGTCTACCGTCAAAGAGACCAATGTTACCTATTTCGGAGGTGTATAATGAAACCATTGCCATACGATCAACCGAAGGGCACATTTTCAATAAAGCACGTCACCTTTGTTTGCAAAGATTAGTACCAATAATTTGTAGAATAGTGTATTATTATTCAGCAAAATTAATTCAAACCAAAACACACCTGGTAAGCTGGTACCTCCTTGGTACTTGCATAGTTCAACTCCTCGTAATAAATCTCAAGTCTCACAATATTGTCACTGAAATGAGAAAATGAAACCAAATGAAAGCACACCTCTTCGTGATTTCAAGAAGTTTTTTAGCTTAGCATTTAGCTAGAGGTTCACCGCACATCCGTGTGTGTTTTGCAATGTAAAGGCCGGTTCATACTTCACGCAAACGCCAATGCAAAGCGAATTTCAAGACGTCAACAATTTCAGTTTCATTGTGACTTTCTCCGTTGCCTTAACAAATTCGCTTGGCATTGACATTCGCATGGACTATGAACCCTGCAAGCTGCGCGAGCCCAAAAATCACGCGCATCTTCCATGGGGTGATTTTGGAAAGCACCTTTGTTCACGCGTTCAATCCCACTTAAAAAAATTGAACATGAAATAGTTTAGACAGCCGTTAGTACAGTTGTAAACATATGACACCCCTGGAAAGGCTGGTTGGCCAGACAGCCATGCGGACCGGCGGCAAAACACAAAGAGCCCATTTGTGCACAACTGCATGGGAGCTCATTGTGTGCACAACTAAAACAATTTGTTGGCTGGGGCCCAGGTTTCTCATGACTGGAGTAACCCCTAGTAAACTCCTTTTTGAAAAGCGACTATACCACCTCAAAATACAAGGATTCATTGAGAATTACACAAAATTTGAATGGAATAGGCTAACGGCTTCATATGTAAATTGAAAAAAAAATGTGCCTTCC
Organism: Crossaster papposus; assembly: GCA_037893245.1. NCBI lineage: Eukaryota > Metazoa > Echinodermata > Asteroidea > Velatida > Solasteridae > Crossaster > Crossaster papposus. The sequence goes on along the minus strand of JBAIAA010000322.1, from coordinate 1,453,532 downwards.
GAAATCTCCACGTGGCTGCCTGCAGGGTATTTACAGGAACACACACAAATTGCACCCCTAATCTATGGACTGACCAATTCCTGTCTTTAAAAACCACAAACGCAACTCAATATCACCATCAAATGATTACATGCCTGTTATACTTACAACAAATTGTCTTCGTTCAAATAGTGAGTTTTCTTATTGATTGAATGAATGTTTCGCAACAGGTGTTTCTGAAATGAAAATTGAAAAAAAAGAAGAGGTAATAAACAAAATTTGAAACACCGTGACAAATACATGTAATGCATGACAGAATAAACCAAGGCCAACTTACGGCAAACTTCTGTGAGGGCCACTTTGACATCGAGCTAGTCTTAGTGTAATACACCTCACTAGAATAAAATTAAAAATATAATTACACCATTTGCAGATATCTTAATTTGTTACTACCAAATTATTAAGAAATATCTTACTTATTTGAAAGTAAATAATTATTGTAGGCACCCAGCAAAACAAAAACAACATAAGAAAACGAACGCCGTTTGTCTTGCTGTTCTTAGCATCCATGATTGTAAAACTTTGCACAGGTCAGTTAAACGATATTTACTATAAACTACAACCCCTACAAATCCACCTATTCCTGAAGAGACAACGATGAAATACGCTTGCATGAGGATGTAAATCATTGATATGAAAGAGCAGCATCCGTTTAAGCTTATTATTTTCTCAAGAAATAGTAACACGTAACCAATAAAGACTACGAATCCTCTACACAAATTTCAGAACCAAACGATAGGTTGTCCGAAGTGCGTACCTGCATTGCTGGGGACAGAAACATGTTAAAAAGCTGTGCTGACTAAGGTAGTAGACAAGTTGCCTGCAGATTTCTATTAATGACAAAACGCAAAAAGAACACTTCCATTCAGACAACAGCTATGTTATTTTGACACTGAAGAGTGCCGGGCCATAATGTGTGCCACCATTCCGGTGTACCATGAATTTTTTAGACTCTGTGAAATACGGACTCATTGGTAGTATTGCGCATGCTGAATTAAGTGATGGTCGGAATATAATTAGGAGAGTTACCGGTCACTTTAGGGGGTTTAACCAATAATTAAAAAAAGAAGTCCGATGTTCACAGGAGTCTGATATTCAAATCACACCGGATCAGAATTAAGAGTGCATATAAATGGCGTACCAGACTTTATGGCCCTTCCTATGACATATATAGATGACACCCTCGATACCGAATTAATTACACGGAAACACCTGTGAGATCGACCCCCACCCCTTGTTATTTTGCTTTTTGTTAGTAAGTCATTGTGTTAACGGAATTCCCGGAAATAATGTATTACATATATAGGGGGATGTGTTAGGTAACAGTCTGTGTAAGGTATGTGTAAAGTTATATAGGAACAAAAGGAAGAGGGGGGGGGGGGGGGGGGGGGCATCGTTGCCTTAAGTCGTACTGATATCGTGCTTAAATCGTATGATAGTCTCACACAAGTCAAGTTTTGTTTCTGACGTGATCAACAAATTGAAACCCGTAATTGTAAAAAAAGAGGGAACTTATTTAAATTGTAAATAGGATAACCCAGAAGAATTGACGTTTATATCGTGATTTACCTTGGGTACTATTCAGGACGTTGCATCGCTCACCGTTGAGTTCAAGTGTATCCGAACATCCACATTTGTTTCTAATGTGCTTATGAACGCATGTTTTCTTACACAGCTGTTGGGTGAAATTAAAAATTGGTGTCAGCGGTGGGATGTGCATTTTGTTTGCCTCGCAACAGTGATGTCCTATTGTAATCCTGCGTTAACCTCTACATATATCTTTTTTAAATAAAAAGGGGCATTTTAAGCATTAGGGAACGTCTTGTTATGCTCACAAAACAGTTTGTGGTAGTCATTGGAGAATATTTCTTTTAAAATAGTTAAAATTGGCTTCGAAGGTGAAGGTGCTTCGAAGAAGGTGAACAGTCAACACATTTAAACCCACTCATAGTGCCAGTGTCAATGGGCTTTAATGGATGATAGTAACTTGACTCACCTCTCGATCGTAATGCTCTGATGAAGTATTTTTGATCTCACCATCGGTAATAATCTCGCTCTTCTTCACTTTCTTTAAGCACTTTCCATACGGCGATCCTTTGCGTAGCACATAATTCTGATAATTTGGTGACGTACATTAACGTCCCCGAAACAAGAAGGTATTCAATATTAATAACAAATCGTTGTTGTCGTGATCAGCATGTTGATATTCCAAACATGAATGCAAACATACATAAACAAAACCACAAAACAAATTACGTCTTGCAAACATGAAGCAAGAAGTATTATTCAAATGCGCATGCATGTCTAAAGCAAAACTGCATTCATGAGCGATATTTTTTCTCAATTGAGGTATTTGGTTGACATGTGGAGACGCTAAGATTAAATTATTCAGTTTTCAATTGTGAATACAATAATGATTTTTGCCGGTGCTTTATCAAAGGCTACCTAACTTGAAGATGTTGATATCTAGGGTTTATTAGTGACCCAAATTGAAAATAATTTTTGACGTGTACCTGCACGATACATGAACCTTTGTGATACTTTGATTGTCAATGTTCGGTAATAGACGCAGAGACGGTTCCAGGTTGATTAACAATGCGGGTAGACGGTTCTTTAGACTGTCTTTTGTATTATCTGCCTTCTATTTTATCACCAAGTGATGCAACATTTAGACTCCTGTAAACATCGGACTATTATTGGTTAAACCCTATCACGTGACCGGTCACTGTCTTCGTTAACTCCACTTAAGGTTGCGCAATACTGCCAACGAATCCGGATTTCGTAAAGTCTCAAATTCATGCCACAACGGCACAGAGTGGGACGGGACATGTGCAGTGTATACTGTACAGCCATGCTACTTACATATCTGAGACCTAACGAAGTGACGGTCCCGGGTTTAACAGTGATTCCGTTATCAAGGGGACTGGGCTGGATATGCTGGGGACTGATGGACACTCTCACCCCGGCCTCTGGTCCGTATATGCTGATGTACTCATGTTGTTCCAGAAAGAGTGTCATTTGGAGACCTGTATTAACATAGGTAATTTGAGTCAAATGAATAATTATAGAACATGTGGTTTGACAAGGAATCCCATGCACCGACTCTAAAAACTGCTGGGTCGGATTGACCTGGAAGCAGAATCTATATTTGCCCTACCCATCTCTGGATCAAAACATTTACACCTTTCAGAGTTAAAAAAATTAAACGGCATTCCTAGGTGTCATTCTTCAACCATAGAATAGTAGAATAATTATTGATTCTGATTCCGGTTCAATATAACCCAGCAGTTTTAAGAGTTTCTTGAGAGGTATTTGTTTCTTCAAAATTATCGTCGAGGATGTTTATTATTTTATCCCATACAGCCAAGCATCTGTCATCTATTTGTTTTGTTTTTCGCACGAAGATTAATTGTATTACTAGCACGCAGAACCCTAACACTTCATTACACGTGTTTAAAACCCGATCGGCGCGCGGTTTTTTTTTTATCCAATAAATCTTAAAAAAACAAAACCTTCCCACTTCCCAAAGTCGTGTTGGCGCTTGGCTGCATATGAAATAGACAATCGGCTTATTTTATACAAGAACGAATGGGCTCATAAATGCGTATAACTGCATTCTATTACTTTATTTTCAAGTAATGACTCCTTTTCTGGCCACTCTTCTGGTACCACTCATATAATTATTGGTAACATCACTTGTAGTACATCAAATGCCATATATCATCTCTTGCAGGTTTTGTGGAGTTTAGTATATCGGAGAGACCAACAAATGCCCTAAAAAGCGTTTCTACGGTCATTGATTGACTGTCGACACCAAGAAACTGGATACCCCCGTCGGTCATCACTTCAACCAGCCTAACCATTGCATTTCTGATATGATTCTACAGGGCATAGACTCACTTGGCCATCGGAAAGACTCAGTCCGCTTCAGCCGGGGAAAGTTTTGATGAATCGTCTTCGGACTATTCAACCATCAATTTGTTTCTCCTATTTGTCATTTGTTTCAGATTTATTCCTTGCCAGGAGTTTGTTTTTGTTTATTCTCAATCCTCTGGTTTCCCCTTTATTGTCCAAAACTTCCCCACCCCTCTACATTACTCCTATTAATTTAATACTTCTTGGTTAGTTCTTTCTTTGATCCTACCCACACTGACCTCACCGTTTAATCCCTCAGCCTAATCCTCCTTTTGTTGATTGTTTCACTGGACTCTGTGCTTTTTCTTTTGTGTTTCTCCCGCCAACCATGATGTACACCATGCTCTATGTTGCCCTGTATATGTTTGTTTCTTGTACACAGCCATTTTGTTTCTTGAGAAGATCTTGTTAAGATCGAAATACTAGGCCCTCTCAACTTATTTGATTTGTACATTTCAGGTTATTCCAGCCAGTAAGCAGTTTGCAGCAGTTTTAATCTTATTCACTTTATTTTCATGTTAGCTTCTCGGAAAAAGAATTATCACTTTTTTTATGGCAATCTGTTATCATCTGTATTAAAATAGTCCCTATGATGGCTAATAAGCCACAATGACGGTTTGGTCGATCACAGAATCCCAAAATTAACAGCTATTTGTTAAGGTAGTGTTACTTTCTAAATAATTACATGTCATATTACATAAAATAGATGTAATACAAAAATATACCTTAATCGGTATTTACCGTATCTGGAGCCTGTTTTCGTTGCAGTAATTGGGTTGTCTATTGCGGCGTTAAAGGTGAAGCAGTTTCCGTAATTATCATTTTGCAGTAACTCGAAATTGCTTGAGAGGGAGAAATACAAAAATAAATTCTGATTCACTGTTTCACATTATTGCACACTTATTCAGGGTTATCATTAATTTCTTTCTAATTTGGTTGACGAAATAATACGTGGCATTACTGTACGATACATGTACAAAGTAACACCATTTATTGAAGGCCCCTTTCGGCGCAATATTTCGGCAGTATGTGTGTGAATTCCTTCCTCTCACACCAAGGCCGTTTTAAGCCCCTGGCTTCAGTTCTGTATCTGGCACATTGCTAAACGGCATTAATGAAGCCCGAGATGAAGACAAAGCTGGGGTTTGGACAATGGCCCAAGATTACCTCAAAGAAGTTGCGGCTTGCCGAATAAGCGTGTTGATTACAATACAATACTCTGTTCTATGTTGTAATGTAAAATGCCGAAACTTAATTGCTTTTTATTCCATTTCATGATTTTCGTCAAATGTTTGAGTCTTTGAGTTGTTAGTACTAGGATAACAAATAAGTATATCAATATTCAGGTTTTGATGCCCGCGTTGCGCGTGCGTGGTTCTGCATTGGTAAGCTCACGTCCTTGGGCACAAAGCTCGGCGATGATCGGAGACGAAATTCAAGTGTAGTTACAAGGAAATTGTGTGACAAGTGTTAAAATAACTTGAAGACCTATAATTAACCAATAACCTTTACCTCATATTGCACTTCATTTGTTCATATGTGCACTGCAAGATGAAGTCCTCCTTTTGGTGTCCGTATCGACTGACTTCATCCTTGGTGAGTGTCGCGACTCCGACGAGGTCGCTGTAATCAGGCGTGGAGCTGTAAGTCACGAAGCCGTTCCAGTCCGGCGGGTCGCCCCCTTTGACCCGGCCGAATGGGGGCGGCCGGAAATGCTTCGTGAAATTGTCAAAAAGGTAGCGGTGTTTCTCCTTCACCATGTCTCGATATGGGAAATACCACATCGAATCTTGTAAAATGTTTCTGAAGGGATCTGTGTAATTATGAAGTAGAGAAAGTATAAAGTATCCCCTTAAGTGTGTACAAAGTATCCCCTTAAGTGTGTACAAGTCGTGGTCCGTGGATGATAGAGGACTATAGAGGACATCGGGGTCCACGATTGAACGAAAGTCTGCTTCCGTTGTGTGTACAAAACATGGGCGGTCTTCCTAAGAAGATATACAAATGTATTAACAAAATGGGGACAATAGGGGTTCCACGAATAAAGTTGTTTATCCGAGTCCTCGGTAGCTTTTTGTGTACAAACATGGGAGACCCCTGGCGAATCCATGATTTATTTTGCAGGGGAGGTAGTAAAACAAAGCAGTCAATTTTACCAATCAGAAATGACGTCATAGTTGGTGAAGTTATAATATACCAGACGTTTCGCGTGGGCTTTGCACGCGTGAATGTCCGATACAAAGATCACTTACCGGCAGATCTGCCTGATGAGTAACAATAACTTTCGTCATCTCCATTGGGACAGTCTTCTACCGTGTTGCAGACATCATACTCGTGAATAAACTCCATGCCACCACTACAACTGTAGTAGTTATCGGGTGGAACCTCTCCTAAAAGTTGAAAACAAACACGTTTTAGAACTAAATGCATTTGCCAGAACTAAATGTAATTTATGTCGTGTTGTTTACATGGGCGTGTTATCATAGGCATTGTTATCAAGAGGACATCCACCTCAACAGAAGAGGAAAAGGTACACGGTGGAGAGATGCGCAGCCATTTTGCATAAAGCTCGAAGATGGTACCTTAACTTTTCCATTAACTTACAAGTGCACACAAAACTGTCCAACTTTCCTGACCCCTAATTCCAATTTTACCTTATCCAACCCCAACAAAAGTTCATATATTTATGTTTTGGACCAAGAACAACCTATCTGGCCTATTAATATAGTAGGTGAGGCATCGAAATGTCTCCCAAATTAAATTATGTCTCCCTATTATAGGTGCTAATTATGAAGACAAGTTCTCAAGTGACAGTCAGGTAGTAAGTCTGTGAGTCAGTGAGCGGTTCAGTAAGCGAGTCACTGAGTGCGAGGATGAGCTAATCAGTCATATACAAGGATAACCTTAGGCCAGGGTGGTTCTTTGTGACCAGAAAATCAAACTCCTTACGCACCGGGTTTAAGACACGCTCGTTCGTCCGAGGACCTAGTTACCGTGCCAGTCGGTGTACGATTGTTGTCGCTACAATCGTTGACTGTGTCACAAACAAACTTCCGATGAATACAGCGGCGGCTCCCATCTGACAATAGTTCTTTGCACGGGAACTCTTTAGGTCTGCAGGCTGTATGGGAACGATAAAGTAAATGCCTAGTGTAGAAATGATAAAAGTAAATTCCTGATGAGAACTATAAAAACAGGGATATACGTCTACAAAAATGACAATAGTCACAATAATCCCGTGTCCGTCCAGTGCTAGTCCAGGGTTTGATCTGTGCAGAACGTCAACTTTTCCCGACTATTTTTGAAGGATGTCCAAAATGATCGGCTAACTCTGCCGACCTATGCGAAACTGTCGGAGACCTAAGAATATCTCGTCTTTGCATGCGGTGTCCAGATTGCTTGATTTTGCTAGTCTTTAACGTGAATGATCGAGGCCAATTCGTGACGTGAAAGACGCCAATTCGAAACTGTGTGACTGGCGTGAAAACAAAGAAAGGTTAAAGATGAGAAACTGAAGAGGTTAACAATTGAAACTTAGACGTACCGGTTTTGCTAACTTCACATTCAGGCAACAGCTCATCGCTCCCGTCGCCACAATCGGGGAATTCGTTGCAAGTTTGCCAGTAACGGATGCATTCGCCACCACTGCCGCATTTGAAGTTGCCATTTCCGCAACTGTTTGCTAAAAAGAAAGGTGAATCTCGAATTGACGATGTTCCTTTGAATCCCAATAGGGGAATATACACTGCACTGCACTGTAATAGGAGATGTTTGATATTATTTCTCCAATTGGTTTGCCTCGACAGAAATTATACCACTGTCAAGGAATAGCGAGATACATCTAGTGAGACTTACTAGAAAGAGTGCAATTGTGTTCGTCTGAGCCCCTGACTGTGCCCGGCTTTAGAAGTCCCATACTGTTGCCGCAATCGTTGTACCCATCACAGAGGTAGTCCAACGGAATACAGTTTGTGGCGCCGTCGGGATTTTGCTCTATGCATTGAAACTGGTCGGGTTCACATGCTGATTTGGCCCAGGAGGTGGAATTCAAAGTGGGTTATTTGTGTGAGAACAGTGACTTTTGAGGGAAATTACAATTTGATTAATTATATAAAAAATGGCGGTTAGGCATTTGACTATGCGAAACCAGATTCCATTATACTGGTTTGACAACCACGTATTTAGTTTGCTCTCGAGCCCATCTCTTTTGGGTTGGGAGCCCAAATAGGGTCGGGATCCGGGAGCCTAAAATAGGGTCGGGATCCGGGAGCCTTAAATAGGGTCGGGAAAGACAAAGTGGGGCCGGGGAGACCAAAATAGGATCAGTGAAGACAAAAATGGTCGGGAGCCCAAAATACGGTCGGGAGCCCAATTTTTGTCGGTCAGAAATGAGAACCGCAAAACAAAACAAAAGATACCGTTACCTAATTTTAAACCATAATTTAAAAATATCTCTATTGAATAAACCTCTTCGTTAAAGATCTGGCCCACCTGGACAGGTTTACAGCACTTACCAGATGTTAAAATATAGGTACGTTGTTCAGTGTCCCAGCGTTGGTTGGAGCAAAAGGGGCATGCGTCGCGGGCGACGTCTGAAGCTGGGACCGCATGTCTCCTCTGCCTTCTTGGAGCTGAAGATGAGGCTAAGAGTCCATGTGTAAAACAACAAAATGTGAGCCAACATGAACGAAAAGCAGCCAAAGAAATTTGTCGATCCTGAAATAGCCATGCTTCAACAGCCTTCAGGAGGGTAATATCATTAGGAGCCTTCTAAACTGACTTGTGAAATGACTAGTCAACTGACTTGTGAATGACTCGATGGCACTTCTGTCCCCGGTACTATCTCTCATTGCTATACTGTAAACTAATTGCGAAGCTTACCAGAGTCGGTATCGTTACAGACCACGCCGACGTCATAAGTGTGGTTGGTATCCTGGTCCGAAGCCAGTCTATACAGGCAGTCAATGATATTGATCTCGTTACCCATGCACTGGACATCCTTGAGCAACACTTGCCCGGTACCCGGCCCGAAGTCACTGGTTGAGTTCACTATCGCCCCTGCAGGAAAACCGAGCTGTCGACACACCACGTTGGCATCCTCCAGAGTCCAGTCGGGATCGGATATTGTGCCGACGACGCCCGTTCTAAAGCCGACTTCTACGCGCCCTCGAGTGGGATCGACGAAACTGCCGTTTTGAGATAGGGTCACACTGAACGACTCTGCTGACAATAATGACAACAATGGGGTATGGGATCGGCATAAGATTCGGATGTCAATTCTGAATACATAGTATATAAAGCATGTCAGGTCCATACAAATTCAAGTCCGAACATTGCACTCTTATTACTCTATATACTGAAATTCTGTGAACAAGGCTGTCGGATACGAATCGGAACATTAGTATTGCCACAACCTGAGAGTAACACCCTATTCGTCCACCATAACACAACCTCACCACACACTCTAACACAACACCAAACTCGTCACCATAAGACCTAACTCATCGCCATAACACCAAACTCACCGCCGTAACACAACTCGCCACCATAACACAAGCTCACAGCCATAACACGAACTCACCGCCACAACACCAAACCCATCACTATAGCACCTAGTTATTACCATAACACAAAATTTACTCACTAACACTAAACTCGCCATAATGAGACCTAACCCGCCACTGAAGCACTAAACGCCAAACCACCATAACACCAAAATCACTACAAACTTAACACATAAACGCTGAACTCACACCATCCGCAACATCAAACTCACTAACCCAACTCGTAGACTTACCATCATGACAAGACAGCACAGGGTGCGTCGCCGGGGGAATACAATCATAATATGCCAGCGAACCATTCTCGGAGTCAACAAGACACCAGATCGTTTCCCTTTCGCCCCCCGGGTTCCGGCAGAGCCTGTGCCCCACCGTCGAACATGGCTTCACCCCCTCCAACTCCCCGTAGTTCTGCCCCGTGTAGTTGAGCAGGGCAACCCGTGGGTCTGACCACGGTAGACAGTTGTCGCTGGTTATAGTGCCCATGTAGTCCCTTCTATTCGGCGCGGTGTAACACTCGGAGTACACTTCGCCAAACAAATAAGAAAAGGGAGACACACATTTTGTATTTATTAGACTTGACAGTGAAGTGTAATAAAGGAAAAATTGTAGTTGAGAAATGAGGTGAGCATAATTGTACCCCATCATTTCCATATTGTCCTACCCTCTCTAAAACGAAAGTGAAATTTCAGCACATAAGCGCTTTGTTTATTTCCAATTTATGCTACTTGTTATGTGTATTAACTATTGTTTTAATGATAGTGTAAATGTGTGTATAACAGTATAGTCTAATACGAGAATAGGCTATCTTCACTGTAATAGTAACGTACAAACAATTAGACTACAACCCAATTCTCCTTATTTTTTGTAAGAAAAATATGCACTATACCTTCTAATTTTAAAGTTCACTAACCCGTTTTGCAACGCTTCGGCAGCTTGGTGGTAAAGTCGAAACATTCCAACCCTTTATCGCAATGATAGTACGGAGTTGAAGTACCACATAATGTTTGGTATAGGTATTCAGCACCTTAAATAACACGAAACACAAATTGGCACCTTGATAATCATCCAGAAAACAAATAGTTGACGAGACAACTGCAGGTTTCTAATAGAAATATCTCTATTTCTAAAAGAAATATCTCTACTTCCAATCGGAGATATCTCTATTGTTAATAGAGATATCTCTATAGATATCTATAGATATCTCTATTAAAAATAACTCTATTAAAAATAGAGATATCTTTATTAGAAATAGAGTTATCTTTATTATAACTAGAGATATCTCTATTATATGGATATCTCTATTTTTGATTTAATGTCAACTATGCACACCATACTTTCCCATTGCAGTCTGGAGTAATGCATATTTTCCAGACAAATCTGAACCTTTCCGTACTCCAAACACTCCTTGCGTTGCCCTATTTCTTACAATATCTGTATATTTCTTACCCCTGAAGTACATTTCAGACGACGCACCCTTGCAGTAGATCTCTTCTACGACGGCATCGTTGTCGAATACCTTACAAGCTGTAATGAATTCGAATGAGTGATCATTACTGAATGAGTGATGGCAGCATACACGCTGCAATATGTTCGCAGGAGGCAAGGTTCCGTTATTAACTTTAAATCAAGGAAGACTTATTATTTTTAATATATCAGTTTCCCTTTTGAATATGTGACACGATCAAGCGGAATGAGTCGGATGTCGGGGAGTCTCAAAAATGTTTTAATCAGAACTGTGTTCTTCGTTGGTATTTAAACAAATGTACATAACTCGACAACAAAACATCGTATCAACATGGAGTTTTCAGTTTTTAAAACGTACAGATGCCCTCTTTAAAATTACATGAAAACTCTTTTTTTTTACCGGGGCTGACATCCGACTCATTCCGCTTGATCGTGTCACATATACGTATTTGCAAATGTTGCCCATTTTACCTTTAAATGTTTGCATTCAACACGGCACACATGTCGCATCTTGGGTTAGATTCTATGTATCAATTATTGTCTATTTCTCCTATACCAGATGTCTTAAATCGACTTATCCCGTTCTGTGATCGGATCCAAACCCCTACGCCTTTGATTAGTTCGGCATTCTTGTTTTAAAAATAACAAGGGGACCATAAGCCAAATGGTTGGCTTCGTTCCAACTTCCTGTCGCGTTGTTACACTCTAACATCACCTATGCATAATGCTCTGCGTTGTAATTTGGTTTTGCATTTGACAATGTTATTACAACCAACAGGGGCTAGTGGACAAAAAGCTTTGAAGACATTTGTGTTCATTGTTTTGTTTTTACTCTTCTGATTGGTGGGTCTGTACGGCGCACAGTCCCAATCTCTGGTGATTTACATGACTTACTGCAGTTAATTTCATCGCTCCCATTTAAACACTCGGGCTTCAGATCACATGGTGTTCCACAACCTCCACCGGGGCAAGCGGTCTGCGGCGGCGTGCATAGTGGTCGACCTGTACTTAAAAACGAGGCACTGGTAAAGCGTTTGTGTTGTAGATGTACAGGGTGGCCAATAACAAAAGGACAAGCATACTTCCACCACCGGCCCCGAGGCCAACAACTATCTACACCAAGGGATGGATAATCTTTCTAGAAGAAATACGATACCAAGATTTCTCGATTTAGGCTGATAGTCTTAGCTGCAGTGCCTATCTTTGTAAAGCAAAATCAGGGGTCCTTTCGCACATTGAAATAACTAAACCGCGCCTGCGAATTTAACATGACACGGTTTGGTATTTCTCGGTGCGAAGGGACTGACTTTAACACCATTACTATCTGCATTGTACAATCTGGTGTTAAATGTTACTGGCGATGTCAAAATGATACCACATGGTGTAAATTTAACACTTGTTTATTTTGCAGTGTGCAGTCTAGAAAAAGGCTATGCTCACCGCAAAGTTCCAGTGCTTCATCTGTTCCATCCTTGCAATCCAAAGTCCCATCGCATTTCCATCCCTCTGCGATGCACTGATAACTATCTGTACACTTGAATTGACCTGCCTCACAAGTTTCGGGCAGGTCATCAGGAATGCCTGCATACCAAAACATGCACAAAACAGGAAGGAAAACAATGTGCTGTAAAACATTTCCGTGGAAATTACGGCAGCAAGTTGTGCAGCAAGATGCCATGATTCTACTGGTTTGTTTTTTTACAGTCGAACCGTCGGTGTTTTTACTTATACAATCGTATTTCTACGGTGAAAAGTGTGCAAAGTGACAAGAAAATGTGTAAAGTAGCAGAGTGTACAGACTTGTTACCATAACAAACACGGTTTATAAATAAATACAACTATGATCCCACTGTAAACAAAAATACGGTCGAACCCTGGCATCTTGGTGCGCGACTTTCGACCGTAAATTTTACGGAAATGTTTCACCTTGTGAATGACTTAAATTCAACCCCCAACTCCCAACCCTTAACCCCCAACCCCCAACCCCCAACCCCCAACCCCCAAACCCCAAACCCCAAACCCCAACCCTAGCCCCGTACTGATTTGAAAACGGATCGGGTGAAAACCCTACATCACACGAAGACGACACGGGTTTACATACCTGGGTATAATCCTCCGCCCTTTGGAGCACAAAGCTCAGCGTCTTCGTCCGATCTGTCCAGGCAGTCGGGGAAATTGTCACAGATAAATATCCTAGGAACGCACTTTGCTTCCGATGAGCAGTTGAAAAAAGACGCCGAGGTACAGTCGGGAAACCGACGATGTTTATCACCTGATGAAGATGGCATAAATAATTCAAATTAAATCAAAAGGAAAGTAAAACAAACTAATGTTACGGATACTTTTTAGAGCCCTTTCCTTGTCTTGGTTAGCGAGCCGTTGGCGGGTGGCAAGTGCATGGGTAAATGTATTCGATTCCCGGCTCAGTAAGTCATAATGTGAGAAGAGTTGTTTGTTGGTTCTCTTCATGCCTCACGTGCATGATATACCCCAGCATGTCGAATGGTTTTCACAGGTGCACGTTACAGCTATTGCGGAGTGCAGATGGAGTCAGGTTGGCGCCTTCCACCGGGTATGAATCTGGCCTGGGCCAATGTGGATTGGGTTTTCAGTCCCTGCCCGATTCCGTGGGTTTTCCCTAGGATATTCTTCTTCCCACCTCTAAAACTGTACCTTCTTCTCATTGCCTTCTTACTGTAGGTTTCTTCAGGCTTACGAGCTACAGTGCATATAGGGCGCTTTTGAAGGATCCTTGGTTTAATTACCAGAACGAACTAATAATAAAAAGAACGCGCAGACAGCCCGACATCTAGGCAGCTTTCAGATTGTTACGTTTTTGTTACATTGTTTGTTTTTAAGTTTTCAGAACAATAGCAAACAAGTCTGAAATTTACCATGGAATTTTAAATGAAGCTATTTTAAACGACGACAATTTGTTTCACTCACTGTCTTGATGTGTTTCACGCATGTGTATTAAGGTTAATAGCCTGCAGAAAACAGGGTTGTAGTCGAGTCCCTGCAAGTCCTTTCACAAGTCCTTTCGTGAAGCCAGTCACAAGTCCCTTCATAAAGGCAGTCACAAGTAACTGGATGAACAATGACAAAGGAATGCTTTTGTCAAAGCTAATTTGAATAGCTTGTGATTTGAATTGGAACTGGAGGACTTGTGATGGACTTGCAGGGACTTACAGGGACTTGCAGGGACTTGCAGGGACTTGTGATGAACTCGACTACATCCCTGGCAGAAAATAAATGCGCCCAGCCAGTGACTTGACTTTAGCACGACAACCTAACTTACCACAACTCTCGTCACTTCCATCGAAACAGTCCTTTCTTCCGTCACATACTTTCTTCTTCAGGATACAACCACCTCGCTCCTTGCATTTGAACTCTAATCTCTTGCATTCTTAAAAAAAGAAGAGAAATGCCACAAGATTATAATCCGAAAAAAAGGTTATATGCTAATTGACAACAAATGTTATATCTTCCCCTCTCATCTCTGCGAGAAACAGTTGAAAACAAGGCACTTTTTAAATTGTAAGTCCACATTATTCTACGGACGGAAATGAGATTTGAAGGTTTGCATGGCGAAATGGCAATAAGATAAGCAGATTGCGGTAAAACCACGGTAATACTCTTTAGTGAGCTGTGTGGTTCTGAAAAGAACCGGAGCGAACCCAACGTTTCGGAGTTCACTCCGGTTCTTTTCAGAACCATACATCTCACTAAACAGTATTAGTATTACCGTGTTGTTACCGCAAACTATATACTTATCTTGTATCTAAAAAGTAGCAAATCAAATCATTGTTTAGCATCATAGCGGCCGGCTATGACAACATTAAATATTTTCCTGGGCATGTAATTTTGTTTTAATAGTAACTCAAAATAAGAGGTGCTCTTTGTTTCTATAATTTTACTGCAGCCATCTTCATCTTCCCCTTCATAGCAATCCCGACGTCGGTCGCATTTCTTCTTGGCCGGTATGCACATGCCCCAGGGGCTGCCTAATATTCCGCAGCGAAATTGGTTGTCGGTGCAGGTACGCGATTCTAAATAAAGAAGAAACAAAATTGTTAGTAATGTATTAGCAATTTTTCTGACTCGTCAGGTATACAATTCAAATAGCCACATTGTTGTGTAGCTTGTTATTATGGTTGTGTTTGTTCAAGCGGCATTAAGCGATTACATACGATTAATTACAGGGAGAGTATTGCAAAATGACTATAGTTCTCAATGGCCACCGTGACTGACTTCCGGCCTTCTTAGACAGGGCCCAGACCAGGAAAAACTAAGGGTTTTTACTGTCAAGGTTTTCTCAACGGTTTCATCATCCTGAACCTCAACCATTTGATATTAGCTTGGGGGCCACCCTGATTTTTGCCCCTAATTCAAAATGGCCGCCAAAATCCAAAATGGCCGCTAAAATTACATAAATTACGTATATACTGCTAATTACGTTTAATATCAATTTTTTTTTTAGTGATTCTGTCATCTTGAATGTACACCCATTGAATTTGGCTCCAGAGCCACCCAGAATTTGAACTCAAATCCAAGATGGCCGCCAAAATCTTAAATGGCTGCCAAAACTACATAAAATATACTGCTAATTACGTTTAATATCAACGGTTTTGTGTGTGATTCTGTCATCTTGAATGTACACCCATTGAATTTAGCTCCAGAGCCACCCAGAATTTGGCCTCAAATCCAAGATGGCCGCCAAAATCTAAAATGGCTGCCAAAATTACCCTAATCAGGTTTATACTGCTTCTATTTTTTTTTCTGTCAGAGTTTTTTCAGTGATTCCGTCATTCTAAGCCCAATGCCTTTAAGATTAGTCTGGGGAATACCCAAGATTTATCGTCTAATCCAAGATGGCTGTCAAAATGGCTGCCAAAAGGGCTGCCAAAAGGGCTGCCAAAATGGCTGCTAAAATGGCCATCAAAAGCATCTTACTTAAATTTAAAGTACATCTTCGTTTTGTCCTGTTAAAGTTCACTAAAGTTGGTTTCATTGTGGCGTTCTGAACCTAAGCCTTTTGAAATTAACTTGTGGCTACCCAAGATTTGTTCGCCCAAATCCAAAATGGCTACCAAAATGACCTTAATCAGATTTAAACGGTCTCTTATTTATCTCCCATAATTTAGTAAAAGACCTGGCTCACCCACTTTCATTGGGTTTTATTTAAGTTCAATTATGTTTATTTTTCATTTTCTATTGTATAATGTTTTCTTTTTGTGTAGGCGCCTTGATCGGTTTTCTGGAGAAGTGCGCATTATAAATCCATATTATTATTATTATATTATTATGTATGCACATTATTTAGGAGAGGATAACTCAACTGTTCTAGGCTGATATGACCCCAATGAACAACTTGGGATGTGTGCCAAAATCTCTATCCGGTGCGAACAGCCCAGAAATGACCACGACCTTTTTAAAATGACCATGCCCTTTTTATATGACCACGCCCTTTTTATCGAAAGTGCTACTTCCGACATAGCTGTATCTTCTAAACCGTTGGAGCTAGACATTTTCTGATGTGCTCAAGATGTTCATTGGATATTTTACAAGAACATTTCTAAAAACCGTTCGGTCAACTTATTACCATACAAATAAATACATACACCGGGAATTTCCATATATATTTATTAATTAAACTGTCCAAACTTAGAGCAAAGTTAGAACATTTGTGTCATCTACTAGAGCTTAACTGACAATTCGGAATTTAAACAATACAACATACTTTGTTTTAAGAAAGAAAACAAGCATTTAATTATTATAAAGTAACACAACAGAGTCCAGGTATGAGAATTATGAGCAGTGTTCATTCAGTGATGGGTTCTTACAACAATTACCTCCCTTGCATTTGCAGTACTTGCAACAATGGATCCAAGCAACTCGCCTTCTGGTTTTGAGATCACAATCTCGGGGACTAATGAATTAAGACGATTTCACCCTTAAAACGGCCACAAAAGTACTCGATAAGCCATCTGAGATGCAAGTACAGTACTTTGTGAGCTCATCTCCCAGCGTTATGCAGATATCGTGGAGTGGTAATATTGATCTTTTCACCCTTGAGTTGTGGATGAGCCAGAACTCTTGGAGGCCAATATCTCTCAAATTGACCTGATGACACATCTGTGTCACCTGATGGCAGAGTCAGGGATGTAGGTCCTGTCCGGTGACTTAGAATGCCCTGCACATGAACATCATCCTGTCATCAGCTTCCTCGTGTGTGCAGTTGAGCCGAAGGAATGACGAAGCACACACAGCTGACACAATCCATGCCTTTGGTGATATACCAAGGTATAGATGTTTGGTGTCTTGTTATCTGGTGGTGAGCCACTAAACATAGAATGCCTGGAAAGCAGTTTTGCTGATGGAAGATGACCAAAAGTCACCATGTCTTTTGACACTTACAGAGAGGACAGCATCAAGAATAGAGAGAGGGGAAGAAGAGGAAAGTGAACCTTGATTTTGAATGCCGCGTCTTATGGTTTTGTAAGATTAGTCCCCAAGATTGTGATCTCAAAAAATCCTTGTATTGTTTAAATTCCGAATTGTCAGTTAAACTCTAGTAGATGACACAAATGTTCTAACTTTGCTCTAAGTTTGGACAGTTTAATTAATAAATATATATGGAAATTCCCGGTGTATGTATTTGGTAATAAGTTGACCGAATGGTTTTTAGAAATGTTCTTTTAAAATATCCAATGAACATCTTGAGCACATCAGAAAATGTCTAGCTCCAACGGTTTAGAAGATACAGCTATGTCGGAAGTAGCACTTCCGATAAAAAGGGCGTGGTCATTTTTAAAAGGGCATGGTCATTTAAAAAAGGGCGTGGTCATTTCCGGGCTGTTCGCCCCGGATAGAGATTTTGGCACACATCCCAAGTTGTTCCTTGGGGTCATATCAGCCTAGAACAGTTGAGTTATCCTCTCCTAAATAATGTGCATACATGGGTGAGCCAGGTCTTTTACTAAATTATGGGGGATAAAATTAATAAGAGACCGTTTAAATCTGATTAAGGTCATTTTGGTAGCCATTTTGGATTTGGGTAGCCACAAGTTAATTTCAAAAGGCTTAGGTTCAGAACGCCACAATGAAATCAACTTTAGTGAACTTTAACAGGACAAAATGAAGATGTACTTTAAATTTAAGTAAGATGCTTTTGATGGCCATTTTGGCAGCCATTTTGGCAGCCATTCGCGTTCGTTTATACCTCTATTAATAATAATTTAAAAGTAGTATACACCATCGGTAATTGCTTGAATTATTATGAATGGGTGAATTTGGGGGGGGGGGGGGGTGGTTGTAATTTATTTTTAATTATTTTAATTTATTTTTAATTATTTTAATTTATTTTAAATTTAAGTAAGATGCTTTTGATGGCCATTTTGGCAGCCATTTTGGCAGCCATTCGCGTTCGTTTATACCTCTATTAATAATAATTTAAAAGTAGTATACACCATCGGTAATTGCTTGAATTATTATGAATGGGTGAATTTGGGGGGGGGGGGGGGGGGGGGGGGGGTGGTTGTAATTTATTTTTCAACTGGCGTCGGCAGTGGCTCTTATTTATAATGCTCTGGGGTTTTTCTTCGCGATCGCCGTTCGGAATTATGAAATGTATTTTTTTGGAACAAATACAGGATATCTAGCGCAATCATTTTGCTGGATGCCTACAATCATTCTTTACTTTCAAATAATACAAGAAATGGGGACACAACTGTTTGTTTGTTTATTGTAACATGCGAGCTTCGCGCTCGCATTTTACAGTTTTGGGTGGGCCCCCCGTCTAAAAAATTCGTGGATCCGCGCTTGCACTTTTTCAACAATCAACGGTCGTTTTAGATTCGTTTGTAAAGGATATTTTTCTTCCGCGTCGCGCAATTGTTTAGTTTCCATATTTGGCCCAACCACAGTCGCCATAATTACTTTTGATTAAATACACCTTTT
Source organism: Crossaster papposus (assembly GCA_037893245.1). Classification (NCBI taxonomy): domain Eukaryota; kingdom Metazoa; phylum Echinodermata; class Asteroidea; order Velatida; family Solasteridae; genus Crossaster; species Crossaster papposus. Next base: position 1,434,591 of record JBAIAA010000322.1, on the reverse strand, counting down.
AACAGTGTCATACACTAGAGAAATTAAGGGAAGCAGTCAACCCTTTCACCCAAATAACAACTGTACATTATAAGGTGTCAACCTGAGTGATAGAGCAAATACCTAAAAACCTGTCCTTGAGACTCATTCGAGGGATTCGGTCACATAATAGCGCTAGCAGCAATTTTTCAGGGGTGATTTTATTAGGAAATCATTGTACCAAAAATAATGTTAAAATCAATATTTTATTTGAGGGGTCTGGAAGCACGCCACCAGTCAACTTTCAGGCTCTACCCCAGTTCATTTTCACAAAGGTTTGTTAAATACTCAACTTGAACAGGGAAAGGAGGGAAAGGAGTGAAATAAGACGGGCAGGCCACCTAAATAATTAAATTTATCGAATTTTATACAAAGCGTTATGCACGGCTGCTTTACATTCACAGTCACCTCGTTTGTTAATATAAAGCTCATTTATTGGTTCGTCAAAATAACGAGAGCAACTGGCCAACTGGTCCGTATGAAACTAGCGAGACAGGTGGACAGATACAACTGGAAATAAACGTATCATTTGCTGTTAACTGTGCATTAATATTTGGATCACAAATCAACTTCATGTCCTCTTAGTTTGTTAATTTGGTCACAGTCACAGAGAATAAGTGCATGGTGTTTGTGGTCTATGCGCGTCTTAAGTCATACTGAGCGATCCGACTTTGGCTTAGATAAACAATTTTTGGCTTAGATAAACAATCTTTGTTGTTATATATTAATGTTATACAGAACGTAATTATGTGTCTAAGACAGTTAATGGAGTTCCATGGTCATTTAAAAAAAGGGCGTGGTCATTTCCGGGTTGTTCGCCCCGGATAGAGATTTTGGCACACATCCCAAGTTGTTCCTTGGGGTCATATCAGCCATTTTGGCAGCCATTTTGACAGCCATCTTGGATTAGACGATAAATCCTGGGTATTTCCCAGACTAATCCTAAAGGCCTTGGGCTTAGAATGACGGAATCACTGAAAACAACTCTGACAGAAAAAACAAGAAGCAGTATAAACCTGATTAGGGTAATTTTGACAGCCATTTTAGATTTTGGCGGCCATCTTGAATTTGAGGCCAAATTCTGGGTGGCTCTGGAGCTAAATTCAATGGGTGTACATTCAAGATGAGAGAATCACTAAAAACCCGTTGATATTAAACGTAATTAGCAGTATATATGTAATTTATGTAATTTTAGCGGCCATTTTGGATTTTGGAGGCCATTTTGAATTAGGGGCAAAAATCAGGGTGGCCCCCAAGCTAATATCAAATGGTTGAGGCTCAGGATGATGAAACCGTTGAGAAAACCTTGACAGGAAAAACCCTTAGCTTTTCCTGGTCTGGGCCCTGTCTATCTCTCCCGTTTTTGTTACGATTACAAACAGTTCCCACTATGTTAGTCGCATATATTTAGCGGGGTCGACCAATCAGAGACATCACAAACGGCAACAGTTATTTTACAGATAGTATGCGCTGCTGTCTTCTCAGTTTGTTATGGTTAATACAACAACAGAGTGCTATAGTTTTTTTTTTAACATATTGAATACTTCCAGACAAATGTTAACCAAATCGAATAGAGGTCCTTTTTATTGTGACCGCAACCTAATGACATAATGTACATAATGACGACCGCCGTATACTGCATTTGGTCTACGCCACTTTTAGTAAAATTAGCGCGTGAACGAAAACAATGGAATGACGTACGTATGACGTAACTATAATTTGATATATCGTTCACATTTTGTATATTGAAATGAAAAATAACATTTATTTAGACGTTTTTATTTAGACGTCAAAACTAAGTATTTCAAATCTTTTCGCTTAGTCAATGGTGTAACGGCTGCAGCCATGTCCTATTTACTCGTGTATATAATCATTGGAACAGTGGAACAGACGGAAAAACAGTACGTTCATATTTTTCGATGGTTATACACGTTGGAAACGAAATCACTTATGGCCCAGTCACAATGTCGGCGATCTGTCGGGGATTAGTTTGGCCGGGGGTCGTCGTAGAAAATAAAGAATCCTTGAACAATCCTAGCAATAATCCTAATAAAAGTGGAGCAGTCACATTGTCTGAGATTTTTTCAAGGATTTTGACCCGGTTTTGTCGAAAAATCGTGGGATTAGCCTCCGATCGCCTCCGATTGCATCGGAGACGATATCTGCAGCAAGAGCGTCTCAAACTTTTAGCGATCCGATCGGAGGCGCCCTTATATACACGGCAATTTACTACGATTCCACCGTACGATTCGTCGGAGACGATCACAGAAAGCGTACGAATCGTCGCAGGGCGCCTCCGATTCAGTCGGAGGGCGCCGGAGACCACTCGCAGACATTGAATCTCAACCTGAATTTCCAATCCCACACAGAATCTTGCGACTAGTCTCAGATTATTCGGAGGACGCCTCCGATTAATCGGAGGGCATCGTAGGTCATCGGAGATTGTGTCTGGGATGCCCAAAATGGGTGAAAAATCTTGCGAGCAATCTTAAAATTTTAAGTTCAAAGTTGGGGACCGCGACGGGTGTGGCGATGCCTAAAAAATCTGCGACAAGCCGCAGGCGTCCGGAGAGCGCCTCCGACGGGTGCAAAATCGTGAGATCTGTCTCAAGATTTTGTTCAAATTTCCCGGTTTTACCCATCGCCGACGCATCGCAACTGATTTGTGACTGGCCCATTAGTAACGATATAAATCCATTATAATTTCACGCCAATGTACAAACTCATTACCATAGTCGCAGCCTTGTTCGTCGCTAAGGTCGTCCTTGCCACATTGTCTTATAGCGTCACACAGCAGGTATCTCTTGATGCACACTGGTCGTTTCTTACAGGCAAAGTCGTCTTCAAGGCATGGCGCTGGATGGGAAAAGTCATAACAAACCCGAAACCTCTTTGTATACATCTCATATGTTTTGTACAAGAATGACAAACGGGGACGTTCGGCACTATAGGGGTCCTCGTTATGTTTAACGTCCCCTATTTCAAAATAAATCAAGTCCATGCTCATGTTGAAATGATGCTTATTACAAGTTATATTAATATTAATTAAACTTATGCATTAACGTAACTTTATTATTTTGTTATTATTGCTACTCTTATACTATTTTAATGTTTATTCACCTTGTATTCTATGCATCCTGTGTTTTGGTATTAGTGTGGTATTCAATTAATAAATAAAAAGACACTGGGGCCACTTTTTAACTTACAATGTCACCAAGTTGAACCGTATCTGAACGAATTTTGTGCATATAATTATTAACTACAAAGTGCCCAAGAAACAGCTTTGTATATACACTTGAACTAAACAACGTCATAGAACGAAGGTTTGTCCGACCAAAGTTTATATTTAACAATTTTCTAACAAGAATCGGCAACATAACTTGGAAATTGTGATGAGACCTCGTGCTCTTGTTGGCCTAAAAAAGAAAAACACGATAAAATTCTACATGCAAAGCAAAAATTAACACGAAGTGACGAAAAATGAGTAAAACTAAACGAACCAGTTTGGATATCCAGTCAATTTGAATATCACGTTAATTTGTATTCTGAGTTTCCATCAACAGGCCCAACTGTTACGACAGTTTTATTTCATTTATTTATATATTCATTTCATGTTTATTATTTAGTAGTATAAGAAGAAAAAAAATTACAGGAAATACACAGAAAATAGGCGTCCTTTTGACCCAGGAGAAAAGTGCATTATTTAATAGCGAATGTGTGGTTCATCAGGCGCGTACACTCACAATTCCCAACGGACTAGTAAAATATTCATTGCCGGCCTGGTGCAATGTTTGCATTGTCGCCGGGTCTCGCTTTCACTAACTCTATTTGTTTTCCATAAGCAGAACATTTTTAAAACGATGGTAATTGAAAGACGGGGGAGAAATGACTTTAAGGTGAAGCCAATTCACGCACTATTGGTAATGCAATATGTAGGCGCACGTAATCATTAACGAGTCTGAATAGCTCTCAAGACTCAAGCCTCAAGCGCTTGAAAAATTGGGTTCCCGTGTGGAATTAGTCCTAGGCTCACTCCGGTTTATGATTTATACCTTACCACTTGGTCACATCATTGCATAGAATTACACATGTCTGCATGACACACAAATTTCAGTATCTCCTGTTGCGCCCCATGACGTCTTATTCACGGGGAGTGTCAAAAATTGAGAGTTGTATTGCAAGGCTGATGTACAGGTCTGGATACTGGATTCATCAACATTTTCTCGAACACAATACCGACAAGACATAGGTTACAGTTAAATTGGTTTCAGGGCTCAACTTAATTGCCAAGTTCAACCTGTCATCTGTCAAAGTTGCTGGAGTTGATCTCCCTGTCCAAGTTACTAATCCAGTAAGGAATCTCGGGGTTACGTTCGATTTCTGGGATGACTATCTCCGCGCACAAGTGTCAAGTATCATCTAAGTTGCAAATTCCCACCTTATCAACAACATCAGTAGAACCCGTAATAACTCCTGATTGATGACGCCACCAAGTTGGCAATGCACACTTCATTCTTTTAGGGGACTTATAGAAATGCATTGTAGTGAAACAAATCATGTTGCAATTTGTGGGAGGTTTATTTAACAAAAAGAATTATTTTGACTGTAGGCCTACTATTTGTTAACAGTTCATTTGAACAGCTAGTGACTTGACTTGAGGCTGATGAAGGATTATGTGATGGGCTTGCAGGGACTTGCAGGGACTCGAATACAACTCTGCGTCACGGCTTGACTACTGCAACAACCTCTTGATTGTTATCGGTCAAACAAATTAAAAAGTCGCGAACATGTTCAGCGTAGGCCTACTGCGGCCAGAGTAATTTTAAACAACTGCAAGTTCGACTCCATCACCCTTAAACTATTATCAAGCTTTACTGGCTTGCAATCACACACAAAATAAAATAGTAGTTCTTATGCACAAAGCTTGGCTGAAATATATATCATATGTTTATACTATAATCTATTTGATATTATCAAATGAGCCGTGAGCGTCACACACAGTACGAAGCCCGATAATGCATTGCAGACCGTTCGTTACACTACGGGCAAACCATGAGTAATGTTAATTGGGATGTGCTTCGTTTGTCCATAGTGTAGCTGCTTTTATTGTTATCATCGATCGATTCTTGCTTTGCTTTTGGGTCGTTCAAGTTACCTCACGTTAAGCCTAAATTGGCTCTCTGATCCAATCTGTAATTGAATTATTCAATAGTTATATGAGATTTCTTCTGGGAAATATAACATGATCGATCTCAGCCCAATGCTGAATTTGGCTTGAAACTGAATGACAGAACTAATTTATCATTCTGTCTAAAAGGTTACCGGTCTGACGTAATTAGGGAACACACGCTACTTACAGAAAGGATCCGGCCACATTTTGTAGTGCAGAAGTGCAGTTAATGTAATTTCGAAATGAAACCATACAATGAATTGTGCGTGATTCCAATTCCAGATTCACAATGCTACAAATTGGTGTTCAAATACCAGATATTCTGTCAATTGTTCTCCTTTCTCTAGAATTCACTTTTCTTTTAAAAACTGCAAATCGAGGTTTTTTTCCCTCTTTTCTTCTGATTTATGACACGAGGGGTATGTTTAAAGGGAAGTTAAGTCTAAGAAGCATTCATTAACAATATTTAATAGACTGGCAATGAGGTCACTAGTGAACGTCTATGCACCCTGAAGGACTGTGAGTGAAAAGGGTCCTCTTTTGGCCGAGGGAAATAGGACTTGTTCTGGTCAAGCACAGGCCGCATTATGCCAGTCTGTATGTGTTTTATAACACACATTTGTAAAAAAAATGTCAGAAGTATCGTGATAAGTTTTATGATGAGCCTTTTGAACGTGCTATTTGAGGAATCTTTCATTTTAAGAAGATTTTTTCAGGAGTTGCAGCTACAGTGCCTGGGCGCTTTTGAGGAATACTTGGTTTTATTTCGAGAAAGAAACTTCAATATGAAAATAGAACCATTGGCCGAACGATATCAATACTACTCTATCAGCTTACCGTAATACGGCAAAGAGGTAGTTCGATCCACCACCAGCATCTGTCGATGTTTAGACTGCTCGATGGAGGAAAGTCGGAGCTTGTTGGTGTTGCACACGGTGACTGATGGGAATTCCAGCAAAGCTTGCGTGACGATTTTCACCTGTCCGTTCAGAATAATAATTGTTATACCTCTGTCTTGAATAATGTATTGTTATTAGTCTAGAATTATCACGTGCCCGGTGTATCCCTGGTGATATTACATAATAGGGACCAATACATTTGATACGCATACGGGATACGTATGCGGCTCGGGAAAAAGTCGCCTATTAAATCGCCATTTTGTGTGATAATTTCATCAGTTTTACATTATACATTTCAACATTTTTCGGGTGAGATCGAAATTGCCGATATAGTCCAGGAAAAATAAGTTTCATAATTATTTAGTCACTTACATGCTTTGGAAAATGTTATTGAAGTAAGGATGTGTAAGTATAATCGCCAAAATAAACTTTTCAAAAAATAAAAATAAAATATACCCAAATATAGGAATAAACATATTACACGGCAGGGATTAACGATTTATGCAAATTAGACATATTTCCACCACTTGGATTTTTGTAGACTTTTAGTATGTAATTCTAGGGACCTTAATATAGAAGTGCACTGTGGTGAAAAACAATTTGTTGCAATTTGTTTGAGGTCAACAAAACAAAATTATGTATTTTGCCTGGACTATAGTGTACCAGATGAAATAACAACGCAAAATGGTAATTTAATAATAGGCCACCTTTTCGAGCCGCATATGTATTCCGTACGCGTATCAAAATATAATGGTCCCTAATGTTATCAGTGTGTGAGCGTAATATTAAACGACTGCTGTCAGTGAGCTCACTAGACGTGAACCCCAGACAGAGGTACATATGTGTGTATAACACAGTACACACACACAATGTTTACTGCTGTGATGTGGGATGCGACGTTTTGAACACCCTCGGTGTGAATTGTCAATTGTTACTATTCTAACAACTAATAAAAAAAATACAGTGTCATGTGGTTTATCCCCTGTTCTTAGTTGCAGGGGGTCGGGCAGGTGGTGCCTTCCCCAGCATATATATATAAAGCAAGATGTCAGTGGGGCAAATAGACTTCCTCTTTTGTGAAATTATTGTGTTCGTGGAATACATATTATATGTGTATAATAATAATTGTCGTGATTATATAAATAGCGCTTTCGGTCGAATACACGATCTCAAAGCGCTTTACAATTATTACCTCGTTCATTATAGGCAATGGGCCACGCGGTATATAACAGAAATCAGCCCTCAATCGGCATCGACCCTCACATGTACCCATTTATATCCATACAGCTTATAGGTGGATTGAGACAATTGTAGTAAATTGTCTTGCCAGGGGCGCAGACGTAATGTTGCTGACAGGGTTCGAACCCACGCACCACCATGCATGACTCGAACACTGGGCCGTGGTATTCTAACAGCCATGGCCTTCTACATCTGGTTATTATCTTGTTATTAATATTAGCGGTTAGCCAAGCACAACGCACTAATCACTCAAGGTGAAGGCCATGCATGGAGATAGAATGAAGAACAGCATTTATTTAGAAAGCTGTACGTTTACAATTATTTCTTGAATGATGCAGCATGTTGAACTGGGTTAGAAGGCAATGTTGGTGAAGATAATTCCCCAAGATTCTAATTAACGCTTAGGGAAAAAGCTGCTTTTAAAGGCCTTCATCAAACAAAGAACATCAGTTGTAAAGTGCTTGGTATCCCACGCCAATATAATAAATATAATCATTCTTTCTCTATGTTTTAAGTAATGCTTACCTCCACATTGACTGGGTAGCTAAGAAACTTCAAGACAAGAACTGTCCCCTGGTAGAAAGTTCCGACGACCCCGGCCAGAAAAAGGAACGTCCACAGCAGACGCCCGAGGGAGGTCTTGGATCGGAAGATGTTGGGAAACCCGTGCGCTGTCGTCTGGTCCAGAGCAAATGTCTTGACCGTTGAACATATACTTTTCCTCTGCGGGTCCATCGGCTTGTAGTTTTCTCCATAGGAGTCGGGTTGGTCGGTAGCCAGCGGTGTCATGTGCATGTTGTCCATGTCTTAGGCCTTGCTGTTTGTCCTTTGTGTTAACTGATGGAGCGAGATGAATTGGGGTGAAAGTAAGTGTTATGAAGCCTGGGCGTAAGGCAGGTGTTAGGCAGATGTAAAGGTGTCATTATTAATTATTGATGTGGACTAGTTACCAACCCCAGCCCTGTTCGTGCTGTGAAGAGATCAGAATGTCTTGTTTTAAAAAGCTGGTTCTTCCACACTTTCCTCTAGTAACCCACACCTTTGGCCTTGTGGTGGAGAAAGAAGATAAAAGGTGGATGGCAAAAATTGATGAATGGCAGCAGTCGAGCTCCCCGTAATTGGACACATTTAAGCCAACCGGTACGGAAACAATTACAAGACAGAAATTGGGCATGGCGTAAAGATAATTTAACCCCCCCCCCAAAAAAAAAAAAAAAAAAATATATATTAGAACTCACCTTACTGTTCCGCGTTTCCTTTACGATATTCCTGAATTCTGGCGTAAAATCGAGCCGCGGCGTCGAATGGCGTAATCGTTCGTGTACGAAATTACAGCGTTTACTGGCACCATTCAGGCGCTGCATGCTTCGTTCACACACGCGACATCGATTACAGCAACGCCTGATGTGCCGGCTCATACCTTGTTTGAACTTTCAACACTGTAACGCACATTAATTGATGGAGCTTTTAGGTAATATATAAGCCGTGTCAATTTGCTTTCAATGATCATCCGCGTCGTATAGGCATAATTATAGTCATTCAAAGTGTAGAAAGGAGGGAAAGTGCATGCAACAAGTAATCAAGTAACAAGTGATTCTTGCATCGTTTTCACTGTTATAGGTTTAACTGCTAAATACAAAACAATCATACAGAGGTATGTTTACATGACTTGACTGTTTCTCAGAAAATTATATGTCTCTAATGTTATGTTCCCAATCAATTGACATTCTAGGTCAAAATCCAAAAGATATACATAGGCCTATAATAAATTTAAAAAAAACGTGCTGCGCACCTGAAAAGCCTCAATTAGGCCAAACCTACGGGAAACAGTAAGAATATGTTAATGCAAGAACATGTTAATGTATAGTTAACTTGTAAACATATGTTTATGTAAGAATATATTCATGTAAGAATAAAGTAATATAGGATTATAAAATGATTTATTTGCGAGTAATTATACATTGAAGCAGTTTCTAAATGCACAGTATAACATGCAGATATTGTATTACATTGCACAGGCAGGGATCAGTCCCCCGTTGTACATAAGAGCATTGCTTCACATGCAGAATGTTTCAACCGCATGGACTTCTTGTATGCGAATTAAACGGATCGTATACGTTTGGTAATTACTCCAAAAATTAACGGCAATAAAAACTTACTTGGTAAGAAGTACAGCAGCTTTGGATAGTATAATGCATTTTTATATGTACTGCGGTTATGGAAAAAGATAACACTGTTTATCCCCAAGAATTTGAATCTGAGAAACGTTACTGCAGTGACGTTTCTCAGATTGTATATTCCAATGCAGATTATTCTTCCTGCGTGGACATAACCGCTCCAGATTTTCGGCAATATCTTAAAATCGCTACCACCTTTTGAAATGAAATTTGTACAGGTTAGTTTTATGGTAGGGTACGTGCAGGTAATATGTGACTGCAGGTAATTTGGGACGCATGAATTAAATTCGGCGCATATTTAACTATAAAGCTTCAGAGACAAGAAATAGCGCTCTCAATAGTTGCGATAACTCATTGCCATCGCTGCCAACATGGCTGATTTGTTCGGGAACGGAGATCTCGGTGAAGAAATAATCAAAATTTGACAATGTATGTTAAGTTGACAGTATTTTTGTGCTCTGATCTAAAAATAGATATTTCATGGAATGTACTGATATTAAAAACTGACCAGAGGGTGAGCTGAATTCTTGACATATTTAGGATGCTTATGAAGTGTTTTGATTGTATTGAAGGTGTGGGGTCCTGTGTATAATTGTTTTAGGATTTATTATGCATTTAATGGGAGCTCCGGGAGCGCAACAAGGTGCAGGTAATATGGGACGCGATAGATGTGATAGAGCGGAATGAAATTGAAAATTATATTATCATATACAAATTACCATACGTCCCATATTACCTGCACTGCAGGTAATATGTGACCTTTGGTGATGACGTCATAATTTGAATGTAACTGTCATAAATGGATACAACATGGTTTAAATTATATCATCAAAAGGAAGGGTAGTTGTTACTGATTCCATTAACCAAGGTTTCTTTAGAATGATGTTATCTATCTTTATGCAAATTATGCAAATGAGCTTAATGGGCCCATATTACCTGCACCTACCCTATATATCTATAACTATATGTGAATTAAACAAACAGTGGGTTCCAATTACCAAACGTATACGATCCCTTTAAGCCCATCATTACCTAAATAATGGGGGTAATTGGTAACATAATCAAAAATCTAAGTAGTCCATGGTCTGAGTATATGTCTACCAAGTTTGGCGTCACTGCAGTGGGCACAATACTCTAAGAGGAGTTCATGATCAACTGGTCAAGCAAGATCCAAGTTTTTGTTGAATAATAGGATACAAATTTAATACCAATCTTGATATCATTACCCGACTGAATAACAAGAATTGTACCCGCTATAGTTAATTATTTTATGAGATGTACTAACGTAGTGTAAATATATTGAACATATTTATATTTAGAAGCACAAGCAAGCCGAGTAATTTAGCCTTTTTGCAACAAAATTGTGCCTTTTACAGAGGAGCTGTGACAATAGGGAGACATTGAAATGTCTCTCTAATCTACCATGTTTCCCTTAATTGCGACAACAAAATTGTCTCCATTATGTATACCTCAAGGGGAATTATTTAAATCACGTTTTACTGCCAAAGTTGATTGATAATTGTAAATAACAAGGTTCACTTCCCGTGGACAGTGACATACAATTATTGTTCGTGCGTCTACAGTGCCTTGCAGGTGTGTAGGTCTATTCCCTGCCAAAGACGTGCTTGCTCTGAGGAGTTTGTCATTAGCAAGGGCCGTTGCGAAACTTGTACCGTACAGTTGCTGCCTTAAAGGCATATATTTATAATTAAACACAAAGTTTGGTAAAACATAATTGGGCGCTGTTATATTTGCCCAACATTAGTATAATTTATTACATTGTAGTAATAATCAGGTTAAAAATTGACTAAATAATGGGAATAATTTGCCCAGGATTGTATAGGCAGTTGATATTGACATTGGCCAAAATATATCACTTCGTTTTTTTAAATGTTGGATACATGATCAGCTGCCTCCAGAGGGCCTCACAACAAATCACTTTTACTCACGGCAATCACTTATCCTATTTGCGGTATACCAGACACGTTAAGAGGGCGCTGTCTGATTTCGGTAAAGTATTTAGAGGAACAGCTTCAAGATCTTCCTTCTTGTATTCAAGATCCTGCATGGTCGTGCTTCTCAGTATCTCTGTAAGCTCAGGCTCCCTTGGGCAGACATGTCGGGTTCTCAGATCTTCAGGCTCATACTTGTTATAGCAGAACCCAAGGTTCGTACTGTCCGCTATAATTAACGTGTTGCCAAAGAAGCACCTGCCATTTGGAATAAACTCCCTGCCACACTTCGTCAAGTAACATCCATGAACATCTTCAAAAGAGAACTGAAGTTTCATTTATTTTATTAGTCGTCTCTTGGTTTGGAGCAGAGTTTGTGTGCTGCCGCCTTGATCGGGTTAGCGGATAAGTGCGCTATTTAAATCTATATTATTATTATCATTATTATTATTAACGTGGGCTGTCTCTTGTGCGCAGTAAAACACTACATTCACTAATATTAGTCAAAAATAAATATTGACTTGTAGTATAATAATGAAGGGAAATACTTGCCCCTGCTTTGTTTTTATTTTAAAGCGAATTTAGAACAAACTAAAACGGAGAGAGAATAACAGCGGGAAATATTCGCCATAAGTAGAGCTGCTAGTTATATTACACAAAATAGCTGTGTCTACAGAACCAATACTATAAGTCGTTATTCTGATGAACATTTGCAGCGTGCCAAGGCTCTCAACACCGGGCCGAAGTGTGGATGCTTAGCAGCATAGACTACAGGGTTAATACAGGCACTCAGGAAGAGGGCCAGTCCGCCATACAGCTGGTAGCGGTTGTTCTTGGTAACCACCATGACGGCGATGGGAGTGAAACACACCATAAAGGCAAACACTACGACGAAGAGGTTCTTAGTGATCGCCAGCTGGTCGGTCTTGGTGCGTTGGAGCGTTCCGAGCTGCTTGCCGGTGAGAGTGCCTTTTGGTCGGGGTGTGTCGTCCAGATCAAGCATTGAGATGGATGAAGGCGGTTCTGAATTAGGCATGAGCGTGGACGCATGCACAGACTCGCTCAACGTCTTCCGGCGTTTGTGGAAATGCTTCTTGGTGTGTCGCCAGATCAGGACGTACGACACAACGATCACGACGAGCGGGAGTGGATAGAAGACTCCAAACTGAATCTTATCGTAGGTTGAAGCTCTCGCGTGGGTGTCGATGTCGGTGCAGGTTCGGCTCTGCGGATCGAAACCGAGATCGCCGATTCCGCACAGCGGGGGCACCACGATGGCGCAGAAGGGAACGAGCCAAGCAATCAAGACCATCCAGGCAATCTTCTTGGGTGTGTACAGCCACTGGTATGTCTCTCTGGCCCTTGTAATCAGGATGCAGCGGTTCAGCGCGATATAAGCAAGGCTGTTCAGGCTGCAAGACACCGTGATAAAAACGAGAGCAGCCGAGGCTATACAGGGGACGTCTGTCTCCAACGGGTATCCTGTTGTCGCACTCGCCATGCTCGGAACGCTCCACAGAAAAGCCAATCCGGACAAGCAATCCGAGACACTCAGGTTGACAACAAACACATTGGTGACATTCTGTAGTTTCGTTGTACTGGCCACTGCCACCAGCACCAGGCCATTACCGACGAGCGACAAGGTAATCAGGACGGAGAACACGACGGCACAGAAGACCAGCTCGGGGTAGGTGTACAGCGTATCGTCGGCTGATAAAAGGTTAGACGAGTTTGACGAGTTTGTGGTCATCAGAGGCGCCATGGTTGCATCAGCAGAAGAGTTAAAAATATCGGCCTGAGTAACAATCATATTTGCATGGATCGTGGGCCTCCATCATGCTATTGGTACAAATCGGCTGTCTTCCACCATTACAACTTTCGTTTCGCACGTTGTTTCGCAATGTCAATTTGAGGAAGTAAGATACTGTTCTATCCAGATAAAAACAACAAAACGGCATTCTTTCGCTTTCTGGTTTTGTTTTCGGAAATCCCGACAGCTTTGCCATATGAAGCTGAAAGTGCAGTTGTGAGGAAATGTAAATTAAGTCGACTAGCCGATGTTAGACTTTATCCTGGCAGGAAGCGAAGGTATTATTAAAAGAGAGGCCCATGACTGAGGTCGCGGAAGCGCATGTGTACTTTATGCATTGCGAACTTTTTAAAATTCGACTTTTACAGGCTGTGTAAAATAGAGCCAAAAGTGGAACCTGCGACTCGGGAGTATTAAAGGCGTATTCTCCATGCTATTTTCTCCAGTTTCACCTCGAAAAACATATTAATTTTTCAATTGCCGTTTTTTAATTGATACAAACAAGACTGCATATTTTCTTCACACAAGTCTATTTAATTATTGGGTTTCGGACACATTACTATTCGGCCCTCAACTCACAGACATGCAGGGCTGTTTATTTGTTCATTGTAATGAAAGCCTATTCTCAGAGGGTTACAGATCACCCGAATCTATTTTTTTTAATGATCATTTTTTGAAGAGCAGGCAATATACATCTTGAGGAATCTTGGAACTGACGCTCAAGATTAGCTGTGGGCCTTGCGTTACTTCGTGAAAACGCCCGAATTAGGTCGCGCCACACGTCACACCAATGTTACTTCTTGGTGGCAATGACGAATTAGTTATAGAGGAAAGTAAAGACAAGACAAGAAAAAGAACTTCAACTGGCATTATTTCTACCATCTTACTATAATTTCAGGAAACTAGGCCTATGTGGTTTTTTTCGAAACCCATGCTTTCTTTTCGCCTCCGACTACCAAATCACTGAGAAGAAATAGAAGCAAATGGAAATGATACAACATTTAGGTTTATATCAATCGATTTAATGTTTCTGAAGCACAACATGCACCAGAATGTTGCTGAAGTTCTCGCAGCTTGGAGCCGAAAATCACCTTCAGCCCAAGACAAAGACGAAGACAGGGATTCGAAAAGGCCCTATGTATATGTGCGTGTCTGTCCAATCGGGATGTCCAATCGGAGCCGGCAGCGTTCGGAAAATTGATTTCGCTAATTTGCTAATAATCGGCACGTGATGCCACTGCATGGCTTGGTGTTGACACTTTTTGTATTTTGTGCACTCTGTTTGCCACATACACGTGGAAATGCCTAGATCGGTTGGAAATGTAGCCTAGAACTACGTTACTATCCGTGCAGTAGATAATACTGTCGATATAGTTGCTCGTCCTTTGATCTCTGGCTCAACAGTCTGCACCAGTGTAGTTATTGCTAGCACCGCACCACACAGTTCCAGAAGAAAGTACACATGGCTGGTTGTTTTCGTTGACAAGGCTCAGGTAGGCGACCGCTCCTATTGCTCGATCGATGGCGTCGGAAAAAAGATGAATCTCTCTTCTGTTGACTTGGCAAAAGTCTGTAGGCTGGTAACAGCAAACATGGATGCCGAATTGTAGGTTGCGTATAGAGTTGCGCCAGCGGGTCCATCTTGGAAGACCACTCTCAGGGAGCGGTCGATCCCAAAGATCCTGAGGCGAGTTCTGCTCCTTTTTCAAGGTTTTCATAAGCTCTCGCAGTATGAATTTCCCTTCGATGGTGACTGGTGCTGCTAGATAGACCTAATGGGTCGTAGATGGGTGGAGCTTGCTACCAAAAGGAATCCCCGTCGTGAGAAAGGTTTTGTCTTGCAGGTCGACTTGGAATGTAAAAGTGTCTCGCTCGATCGGGGACCAATAGGCCTACACTCCGAGCAATAGGCCTATTTGGGTATGTAGGCCTATAGCTCATCTTGGCAGAGATCTATATATGCACTTTAGGTCCTTGATTCTTTCTTCTTCGGGAAGGGCGTTCATGACCTACTTGATGTTAGAGGCAATATATGGAAGCGTATGAGTTCTTGGTGTTGGCAAGGGCGTCTATGCGTTGGACCAGGTTTATGGCAGTGTGCGCCTCTGGTTGAGAAGTAACTTGCCGCCCACCTACATAGAAATCATGGTGGATGAATTGCCTCACATCAGCTTCGCAGTAGATTTACAGTAGGTTTAGGCCCTACACTTCATCCTGTCTGTATTCTACAGCCGGTTTTGTGGGGTCTTGTCATCAAACCACAAGAAGCGCAGATAGTCACGATGTTCTGAGTAGAACTTACGACACTTATACAAAACACACTGACAAAATGCATGAAAATTGTACAGGGCCAACCCATTTATTTGTTTAAACAGGCCCCATGGCCCTTTTCCAGGCATCAGCCTATTTCTATTTTCGAGTGGAATCTTCCTTTGGCGGGAGGGTCGGCCGTATACCCGAGGTAGTGTGGCAATACCTATTCGAGTTCACAAAAAAGTAACAATATTGTCAGCACCTTAGATTTTGCATTTTCTTCAGTAAACCGCCAAATATGTCTCATAAAATCAGGACTTTTTTTTACCGTTTCCATACAAAAACTTGCAAAATATTCAAACAGTCGTAACGCGGATTTTAGATATGTTGTTTTGTGGTATATTTCGCTCATCTGTGTACAAATCATCTCTATACCATTTTTGTTCCCGGCCAAAATTCCCAACGACCAGACTATTAAATAGTGTGGTGCAATTAAACGGATTTACAAATATCTGACTCCACACAGCCAAACAGAGTTCACTGAGATATTGTAAGTTGCGGAATCGTGCATGTACGTACAATACATGCATCAAAGTTCAAACTAGATTTCACTGGGCTGTAAATAATTATGTTGCACAACCGCGGTGTAATAGCACATGATTCCGTGGAGGGCCTTTTGCTATAAAAGGGGCACAAATTGGTATTCTTATTATAATTGTGTGATTCGCAATGGATGATTCCTGAGGCCGTGTACCAACAAATTAAGGGGAAAAGGACGGGTTCAAAACGGCCACTTTGCCTCCTGGAAAAGCGTCTACTGTATTCTCAACTCCTGCTGTTGTATGTGAATTGGAAACCAGAAAGTGATTCACAAACTAGGCGCATGCAGACGCTTTTTCACCAGGCATATGGTTCCTTCAAGTTCATACTTATAGACAGGCTCGGTAAGTATGGAGCTAGCTATAAATCTGCATTGGTACAGCTAGCTGGTTAGTTAGCAATGTTTGTGCCCTTTAATATTTAATTAATCTTATTTTTGTAAGACCTGAGATGGTATTCACGTGATGTACCGCTTTACAGTCACTTCGCCCCATTTCCACTTCGCCCCGTGCCACTTCGCCCCGTGTCACGTCGCCCCATTGCCACGTCGCCCCATTGCCACTTCGCCCCATTGCCACTTCGCCCCATTGCCACTTCGCCCCATTGCCACTTCGCCCCATCGCCACTTCGCCCCATCGCGCGCGCCCGGCCGGCTCGCATGCATGCTGCGCGCGTCGGTCAGCATGAATTTTAAGAGGGTTTCTATTTTCTATGAATCACGGATTCATTGGTGGAGGGCGACAACAAGGACTCCCCAAACCATACCCAAACTGCTATTGGCCGTGCTCAAACTACCATCATTCTCTAGGCTACATTAATTGTATACTTTAAAAAAAAATTGTTGTGTTAATGACGTAGCTATAAGGTTACTTAATTAGATCCTCTGTAAAGAAGAGGTCCGATTCAGCGTTTAGTCTTGATTGAACATCAACATAGGAACATACCAAAAGTTACAGAGTTTTTTTCAAACAGCCGAAACAGCTAGTTTAACTGTTACCCTTACTGTTTCTTTTTGTTTCTCCTCCCCCTCCCCCCGTTTATGATAATTCATAATTTATATTATAAAATTTGATAATTGCAATAAATCGACCTAGCTCCTGCACAAAGTATTTTCAAAGAGTAACTTTTTGTTTACTCCTAAATTGGGCCTAGTGTTTCTTCATCAGATTTACAACTTGTGGCATTTAAGGAATGACTGAGTGGCGGAAATGTATGGAAGTCTTTCCTTCACGAATCCCGCTAGCCCAATTACAAGACATCGGGAACGTGTTTTTTTATAGCAACTCCACTTTGGGAACATTGAACATAATAGAAACCCTCTTAAAATTCATGCTGACCGACGCGCGCAGCATGCATGTGAGCCGGCCGGGCGCGCGCGATGGGGCGAAGTGGCTATGGGGCGAAGTGGCGATGGGGCGAAGTGGTAATGGGGCGAAGTGGTAATGGGGCGAAGTGGTAATGGGGCGAAGTGACACGGGGCGAAGTGGCACGGGGCGAAGTGGCAATGGGGCGAAGTGACCGACATCCGATGTGCACCGATGTACTACTCCACTATGTGTAGCGACGTTGTATGGTTGTGCGACGTTGTACTATACTACATGTAGGGCAGGCTAGGGAGATCGATAGATTTCCATAGCACGCAATCGTATCTGCTAACGTGTGAAAATTAGGTGACAATAATTTATTGTAAAATCAATATTTCTTCATATTTTACCTTCTAAATTTATCCTATGACAGCCAAGAAGTTGCAAATGTGACTTCCAATTTGACAAAATAAGTTATTAAAACCTGGAAAAAAAACTATGAAAGTGCTCTATATGACTATGTGATCATGTCGGAGAACTGCGCGATAGCTGATTTCTATGGAGGTCGCCATTTTGGGAAATGTCCTGCTAGACCTTTGAACTGTGACGTCACTCCACTTGCTGTAGGGATGTAGGAACCTGTTATGAAATGTATCGTGTTCAAGAGACATCAAGCTTTCGAATGATACCACATTCGACACAGTTCTTCTGCGTTTTTGCCTTGAAAATCAAAAGATCGTTTTGATGAAATTTTTGCATCATTTCTACGCCAATGTTTCTGTTAAAATCACCCAAAAACTGTATCAAGGAAGCTGAAAAAGGTATGAAAAAGTAGTATTTTATGAAAGTCTGAAGTTTTCTGATCATGTTGCCGTGGGTCTAGTACCTGCGCTAAGCTGCGATTGTCCGATGTAAACAAATCGCCCACTTTCTGATTTATATATTTCCCGCCATATTGAGATATATGTTTGGAAAACAGTCATTGCTCACCGTTTCGCTATTGACCTTTACAGAATGAATTGCTATACAAATAATAATAAAACTTGCATATCTCGGTCATATTGAAAGGTATAAAGCTGATTTAAACACCATTGTGTTTTTTTTTGACAAGCTTTCCAATGATACCAAATGTGTTGGGCTGCTGTAAAGAAATCTATTTTCCACCGATCTCCCTAGTTGTACATGATCGCGTGATGTAACATACGTAATCGCTGACTCTGCAATTTCGGAAGTAGCAGGTTCAAATCCCGCTGCAGTCATTTTTTTGCTAGCCCTTTAATAAATAATTATAATGTACCGGCCTATTCAGATGGATACAGTTTCTGTAAATTCAATAACCTGCAAAGTGTCTTCTAATTTAATATTCTATTTCTAGTGTTTTCTAATTATTCTAGTGTCTTCTGGATAAAGTGGGTTTGTCGAAAGCATCGAGGCCTACAGTAGTTGGACATCAAGACCTAGCGGTTTCCTCATCAACATGCTTGGCTTTGCGATCTTCGCTGTGACGTTTGTGGTGGCTCTGATCATAGCCGTCGTGTACTTGTATCCGGTGAGCATTTAAGAAGTAAAAAG
Organism: Crossaster papposus; assembly: GCA_037893245.1. Taxonomy (NCBI): domain Eukaryota; kingdom Metazoa; phylum Echinodermata; class Asteroidea; order Velatida; family Solasteridae; genus Crossaster; species Crossaster papposus. The sequence continues at coordinate 1,415,597 of JBAIAA010000322.1, read as the reverse complement.
TAGATGATTAACCCTAACTCCCTCACCATTGTTATTGAACAATACAATTCCTTCAAAATCCTCCAACTTCCTTTTATTTGTTGTGTAGGGAGTTAGGGTTAAAGATAGGATACACCATTGGTAATTGTTTGAATTATCATGAACGGGTGGGTTTGGGGGGTTGTGTTTTATAGTAAATATTGTTTTATAATGTTGATGCTGAGAATTAAAAAGCAAGAAAAACGATGTTCGTTTTTAACAGACATTTTGCAGTGTTTCTTATGTTCCTCGCAATCGCCAGACGGCAAATTATACTGGATATCTACATGTAGCACAATCATTTTGCTGGATGCCTAAAATCATTATTTAATTTCAAATATTAAAGTAAGATATTTGTGTAACCCCAACTCCCCAAGGTTTGTGCTAAATCATTGGTTTTGAAGGATTTGGGAGGGTTAGGGTTAATAATTTGGTAGTAAAAATGTTTGATATATCAAATGGTGTATTCTACCAGTACTTTTAAATATTGGCTTCTTTTGCCCTTGAATTGTAAATGGAATACAGATCATGAAGGTTCACATATGATTCCATGTATGAACAGAAGTGGCAGAAGCCATGTCGCATTCCTGTACTGGGTATATGTTGGAGCCTTGGGGCAGACATTTGGAGCAAATCATCTTTATTCAAAATAATGAAGAAGCAGATGCCATTGGAAAGTGGAAACTATGCATTCAAGATTTTCTCTCGGCAGCCCTTGCCAAATTGCTCTAAAAAAACAAATTGAAGGGATACATGTGCCAGTAGTTTATCCCATCCGGGGACTGTGGCTCTTGTCACAGAGGTAACGACTTCCTCGATGCTAGAACTGCCCGTCGGGAGAAACAAACCATGATCTGCATTTGCTGCTTCGTTCACAATTTTGCATTGGATGGTGGAAAATACACACAGCACAACCCTAAGTTGCATTAAGTGTTGTTGGCAGTGCTCCAATGTCCCATTCACCAGTGTCTTCATCCCACTACCCCCTCCCCCCTTCCCACCCACTTGTAACTGTTGAGGAGGTACTTTTGAATGAAATTTGTTTGTGTGAATGTGGGAAATTTTGCCTCCAAAAAAGAGGGAATCTAGCCATTTTACCATTTATCGTGCAATTTGTACTGTTTTCTTTCAGGGCTCGGCTAAGAAGAGCACCATCCCTGGCATGGACCCCTCTGATCCAAGGTAAAAAGCATTCTGGACTAAGAGGTATATGTTCTGAAGAGACAACATGGGGAAAAGAGAAGTGACAATTTAGCTTAATACCCAGTGTCCTCTGAATGAGCTAGGTGGCTTTGGTGGATTTAGAGTTTTGAGGTGTAATGACAAAAATATTTTATTTATTTATTTATTTATTAACCACTTCCAACAGTGGAGGAACCGCCAATTACAGGAATGGGATAAACATACAAACAATATATCTTTATATATAAAACAAGTATATACAGTCAGTCCGCAGCGCACTGAAAAGCCGTTCCTTTTATGTGCGATTTATGCATGGCACTTTGTGCGTGACCTCGTTTTTGAATACTTAATGAGCTGGCGACAACGCCTGGATTTTGGTCCGAAACATCCGTTTTATTCACTGGCTGTCAATATTATGTATATTTTCTTTGGGATAAGGAAACATTTTGTTATATTATCAAATCAGATTGGAAATTATATGACATTTAGAGGGTGAAATTTATAACGTAAAAAAAGCTCCCGAACCAACAAATTGACCTTTAAATAAAGACGAATTTTGTCTACCTTCTGGCAGCGGCCACAACCCAATTTCACACTGATGTTAAAGATAATTTCATATTCTATCACAAAACTGTAGATTTGGGGTTGATATTAACTTAGTCCAGTCAGGGCGCAGAAAATTATAACGTTCTCAATAAATTAACAAACGGAACATCCCGCCATGACAGTCCATAGTCTTCCTGCGCCCTCATTGGTCGAAAATGACGTCATTGAAAAAAGCTTCGTGGTAACGTGTAGTTCATGCACATTTCAATACGCAGTTTTTTGTGTATTTTTTTAATTGTAAGCTCAAGCGAAAAGGATTCTGCCAATCAGTATTTTGTTTAATCTTTTTAACAGTGGACTGATTAAAAAATAATAATATTGCCTGCGTAATACAATGTATACAGCCAAATATACACAAAAAAAGCAACAAATGAAGTCGTTGTTTAAAATTTATATCTGTATTGTGAGGTTGGTTTATAAAAGAAACTGCACTTTTTATTTGAAACGTGCATGTTATTGCTTACATTAATATACCCTGTTGATGTTATACGACTTGAATACAATTGTTAAATTAAACCCTGAAATTGTAAAAACTTATTTTAATTACATCATCGTGTACATGTACATAAATACAGATTGAAGAAATGACCAAAATTAGGGTTGATAATGAGATAATAAATGTTTAGCAATTAGGCAAAACATTAACAAAAATATGGCCAACATTCAAATTAAAATAATGACAACATAGTGAAGATGATAATTACCACCATCTTTGGCATAATGTTCAATGTGCAAACCATTAAGATTTATTATAAAAGTAAATAAAGTTTTGTTTATCTTTGCTTGATGTTTTTGGCATAGTTTCTTTGTCATTAAATTATTGTAAATATTAAATTACAATGTATACCCGCTTCTAACATTGCAAAAACAAATGATTTTAAATTAGACATAAATTTAGTAATATAGATGTTAATGCACATAAATTATATCACTGAATAGAAATAATACAATCTGCATTCATAAAGTAATATGCTGTTTGTGTCAAATTTACATTGTAGCTCAAAACTTTGTTGGCATAGTTTTTGGCATTAAGTCCTAGATGATTTGACAAACTGACCCGACTCGACCAGACTCGGTTTCGATCTGTTTCAGCTGCACTGTGTTTGCACAACACTGACACAAAGTCATGTATATTATTTAAAACACTAAAATACAAAAACATTTAAATCTGCATGTACAAAGCACGTGCTGCATATATCCACCAGTACATTTAAATCTTCAACTATTTTCAACACTTCTTTGGAAACCCAACTCTAGATTATTTGTCCCAACATGAATCATTACAAATACAATATGTCAGGCACAGTTGTGAGGTTGATGTCATGCTGATGAAGCAGATACTTTCTAAGGCCAGAAATTGTAGTACCGCGACCGAGTCACTACCTGCAAATCAACCAACTTTAGTAGTGATGTTCTCTTTGAGATACTTTGTGAGAGAATATCCAAGGACAAGAGCTTTGCCTTTGGCCTTCTGTAGAGGTTCCCGACATGCTGGCAATGGCTGCGATGGCTGCGGTGGGCATGGCCATGGTGGTGGACGGCATGACTACTACCTAGTATAAGAAACATATTGGAATTAGACAGAAATATGAACTATGAAGTTTAGCACAATAATAGCAGTAACGGGTCCTACTATTCACCGACAACACACCGACAACACGCACAGCACCGACAACACAACGACAACACATCCAAAACGTAATCTATATTGACAAAAAAGGTATAGCACTGTAATATACACGATACAAAAGAGTGTCATTGTGCTTGAGGTTACATTTCTTTTGTAAAAATGATGTTTTGTTCACGCGAAAAAATATCTCTAACCAGCACGGTCGTTGGCCGCCATCTTGCCTTCGCGTGGAGTTGGCCTAAACCATTTTATGTACGGGCGTGCAGAAAATGAAATTATCATGTCATACACAACAGAGGGCGCCCTGTACGGTTTTATGCTGAATTAAAGTACATGTATGTTGGAATGGAAGGTGAGATTTGATATGACTTAATTGGCCTACTACCTGTAATATGATTTTTAATACGGGGAGACAACATTATTATCCTAGTAGGCCATGTCATATCAAAACTCACCTTTCAATTCAACTAACTTTAATTCAGCATAAAACGGTACAGGGCGCCCTCTGTTGTGTATGACATGATAATTTCATTTTCTGCACACCCGTACGTAAAATGGTATAGGCCAACTCCACGCGAAGGCAAGATGGCGGCCAACGACCGTGCTGGTTAGAGATATTTTTTCGCGTGAAAAAAACATCATTTTTACAAAAGAAATGTAACCTCAAGCACAATGACACTCTTTTGTATCGTGTATATTACAGTGTTATACCTTTTTGGTCAATATAGATTACGTTTTTGATGTGTTGTCGGTGTGTTGTCGGTGCTGTGCGTGTTGTCGGTGTGTTGTCGGTGAATAGTAGGACCGCTAGTATTATTATTAAACAATTTGTTATAATTTTGAACAAAAACATAGGCCTAAGTCGTTTTTATACATGAAAGAAAAATCAATTTTGTATGCATGACATGAAGGCAGAAACCTAACTTATCATATAAATAAGCCACACAATTAAAACAAAACAATTAATTTTGTTTCTGTTGGCTACTGTGCAATCACCATGATCTAGTGCATATCCAGCACACTTTGTAGGCCTACATTTGTACATGTACATGTACGTACATGCACCCCTGTGTGCATAACACACGCTCTGCGTATGTACAAGCCGAAAGACATGGCCGAAAAAGTTGAAATCGCGCGCACGAAAATCGTCGCAAAATACATGAAAAAAATGTCGCCACAGGCTAAATTGTATATCAAACGAAAGATCATTGCTTCCTTTATCGATGTGTAGTAATCATTTTTGGCAATATTTGTTAGTCCAGTCAGGGCGCAGAAACTAAACACACGACAACAAATTTCCTTAAAATCATACCATAACTTCGAGTGAACAAAATTCTGCCAAAAACATACTGAATCTCGTCATATTTTATATCATTCGATTCAGAAAATCGTTCGCTTTCCACTTACCACGCCATCTTGGAGAATCACTGCTTCGTTTGCAACGTGTAGCTCGTGAAAACAAAGCGGTCGAACTCTCGCAATTACTCGCGTAAATCTCGTGGCCGATTTGCGACGCCGGCCCTGCAAATAAAGTTCGGGATATGACCTCATTAACGCGGGCGCTGCGGACTGACTGTATACATGTAGATATAAAATATACAAACTGTATTAAATTACTTTGTATTATATTATCAAAGTCATAGGCAATAATCCTGCATTGTCCGTGTTCAGTCATGCGTAATTTGAGACAAACATTACATTATGATGGGAACCATCCGCATATCATTAGCAATACCTTAAATTTGTTGGATGAGCTACTGTAATAGGGGGTGTGGCACAACACTTTCGAAAGTAAGGGGACCAAAAGCAGCACCAGATCAGGTAGCTGGTAATTTTGTTTTAACCCTAACCCCCTATTATATAGGCTCTCACACTAGAAAGCATAAACCTAACAGCTCACACAGGTTTAATTGTACACTGTACTGAACCTAACAGTACTAAAGCCGTGTTCGCACTGGACTTTTTTTTTGAATGTTTTACTGAGACGATGGTAAAAAAAAAAACGGTCAAATGTTACCACTGTGCCCACTTGGACTTTCGACACGAGAACATTTTACTGAGACCGTAGGAGAAGTAGCCGAGCTGTCATTATAATGACTCGTGAGGGCGCTTTGCGTGACCTTTCTGCATTGACCCCGGTGTACCCATTCGCGCGCGCGCGTTTTTTTTTTTTATCGCATCATTGACGCCATGCCATCGTATGTACGGTATTGCATCCGTTGTCGTGCTTTCTTTCGTCGTAAGACATGTTGACGTTCTTTATTATCATTTGGAAATGATGCACTGGTAGCACCAATCAAACTTCCGACTGTATCAATAATAATATCTGCCATAATATTGACCAAAGGAGCCCCAACTCTACGTAATCTTTTTGAAGAACCACGTGCGAATGTGATCACGATGTGATTTGCATGCGTGCCCGCACGTAAACAATGCAAAGAGCGCATGCGTGGTGTCTTGTGTAGCATGACCTTGCACTGGAGGGCTGGCCGAACGTTTTCCTGGGCCGCTTTTACCGACGCGCGCTGTTCGCACTGGACTTATCGTCTAGGGAAAAGTGACCAGGGAAGTTTTCCCGGGCAGCAGTTGGCCGGTAGAAGTACCCACTGGACTCGGGAGAAGTACCTGAGAGGAAAACGTCCTAGGCTGTCCGCACTGGACTTAAAATGGGAAAAGTACCCATCGTCTAGGTATGTTTTATCATAATAAGTCCAGTGCGAACAGGGCTTAGACCTGCCAAACTCCAAAAGTTTGATTGACTTGGTGCAGGTATGACTAGTGGTATTATGTGCTTGATGAGTATATGTACACACATTCAGGGTGTACATACACTACTTACAGTGGACCAGGAACCTGTGCCGTGACCAATTGGGTCACCCACGAATAAATGCCGGTGCATTCTCCCAAACTCCAACATTTTGACAAGTCTCATCATGCCTTTCTGTCCTGAACCTCACAGAATTCAACAGGGTCTTCCTGGGCCTTTGGTACTGAGTCAAACAAAGTCCAACAAGTTGTTATGGTTTGGTAGCAAACCCGCCAAAATCTGGCAAAACCTGCAGTTGGAGTTTAATAACACCATGGCTGAAACTGAAGGGAAGTGGGGGAAAAAAGTAGAGAAATCAAATTGGAAAATTTTGAGGGAATGCACAAGTGTGAATAACGAGGAATAAACTTGCAGAGTGATCTTTTTCAGGAACAACAGCCATGTTGAACCGATTCTACAGTAATTTGTTTTTAATTTCTTGAACAGGGAAGGCAATTTCCCGGACATTGGAGCTGCTGGAAGCATGCACGAGTTCCTCATGTACCTTCATGAGAAGTTTGGACCAATTGCGTCCTTCTGGTATGGGCCAAAGTACACTGTCAGCATTGCCTCGCCAGAGCTCTTTAGGGAACACGCTGGGCCATTTGATCGCCCACGTAAGTTAAACAACTTTTTAAACCGTATCTTTTGGGTTACTTTTACCCACCAACTTCTACCTGGTTTCTTCTCCCATGACAAAAAATCTGTAAAAAGGGAAAGCTTTGTATTTTGTGGCATTGTAAGAAGGTCCAACATACTACACTGACAAACTGAGCGTTTGTTTTGCATAATTTCTGAAGCTAGCACTTATATCATTTCTTTACACACCGAGTTGATCTTGTTTGAGACAAATGTGAGGGGTTCTGGCAAAATGAGACGAAACTGGGCAGAGGTTGAAACGAGGGTTCTCATCAGGTATTAATAAAGAGGCTACAATTTTTCTTAAAATGCTGCTTGTTGTGCTTCAATATGACATAATATTAACAAGTTATGGTTGTTTAAAGTTAACATTTATCAGCATATCAAAAAAGTAAAATATTGAGAAAAAAGCCTTTGAAGTTTAGAGTTTTGTACATGTGATATGGACAAATGTGAATTGGTTTTCCTTAAAACACTATTATTTCACTACTTCCATACTATTTCTTAACAAAATATAGTTAGTAGGCATACCTTAAAATAAAAATAAAAAATCCCATTCATTATTTTGCAGTTTTCTCCACTATGCCCTGTGCCAAGTTCCGTCTCTTTTTGCAAATGATCAGGATGTTGGATGTTGTCGCTGTATTGTTACCTCAGGCACCCATTCTGTATTTCAGGATTTTAAATTATGAGTCCATAATAGGGCACCCTTGACTGAAACAGAATGATTGCTGAATAGAGTTGAGCACACTAGACCTTTTATGACACGGGTTGTGACTGTGGAGACTTCAGGCATTGAATGCACAGTTGGGCTGTGCTATGTTAACAATCATTGTTGTTCTTATCTATGAACAGCTGAGCTTTTTGCTCTGTTTAAACCCTTGATTGGCAAGAAATCTATCCAGTATGCAAACAAGGCCGATGGCAAGAGGAGGCGCAATATCTACGATTCTCCGTTTGGGCACGAGAGTCTGAAGTATTTCTACGGGACTTTCAATGAGGTATAAATAACAGAGTACAAATGCTTAAAGTTGTCCCTCTAAGCAAAGTTCGATTAAAACAACCTTTCAATAAACAGTTCAAGTCATTGCAAAAGGGAATCTGTTGTTATAATAATAATAATAATAATAAGCAGTTCTTATAAAGCCCACGTATCTACCAAGACTGGTACTCAAGGCGCTCTGTGATTTTCAAAGACAGGTTAATGAAGTTTATGAGAATATGAGACCTATTACGTAGCACCTTCGGTAAGAGTATTTTACAAGGTGCTGCGGCGCACTTTGCCGCCACTGCCAGGAACACCGGGGCAAACCACTCCTCTTAGCGATAAGTGTTACTGGGTACTTTTACGTGCATTACACAACACTTGGGACCTACAACTTAACCTCCCATCCGAAGGACGAAGCATTAGTGGTTAAGTGCCTTGCTTAAGGACACACGTGTCAAGACCAGGACTCGAACCCACACTCTGCTGATAAGAAACATCAGAGCTTGAGTCCGCTCCACCGTAACACGCCACATAAAACATAAATCAGAGGTGGTGTACTTTCACACTGATCAGGTAGCCAATGAGCTTGTGAAGAAGCTGTCCTCTTTGCCAAAAGATGAGCACCTGCCACTGGTTCAGAATTGTCATGCCATCGTCATCAAGGGCCTTGCACAGACGTCCTTCGGTGATTACTTCAAGGAAGATGCCAATATTCTCAAGTTTTGCCACTCCTATGATATTGTGAGTATTTTGTATTTTTTGTTGCCAGTTGTGGTTTAAGAGAGTTTGACTATTGTATCTGTTTGGATGGTTCGCCCAAAACGCTCATGAGAACCCAAGGTCGCCTTCTTTACAATTTGTCATTATCTTGGGCCCAGTGCATTGGCTACCTGCAAAACCTACATGTAATGCCAACAACTTTCTTGTGAAGTGCATGGTTCAAGATAACAGAATCAAGCTATCTCAAAACAAAAACAAAAACACTGAAAGATACGCCATATGACAATGGTTTGACTGGGCTAGTAAACTTTTCAGACCAGCATTTTTTTCTTTGATGGCTTGATCCTGTTATCTTGAACCATGTACTTCACATGAAAAAATTTAGTACTACATGTACATGTAGGTTTTTAGGTAGCCAATGCACTGGGCCCAATTTTCGAGTGGTGAAGCTCGTTTGTGTAAAAAGAAAACTGTCGAATGCACTCTTGATCTTCCGAGGGGAGATTTTTCAATCAAATTCAAAGATTCATGTTTTTTAATCTGCCAGACTCAAGAAGCCACCTTGAATAGTCAAAGGCCTCTGACTGTTATCTTTTCATGTCTGGTAGAGTACATTCGACAGTTTTTTTTTTTTTTAACACAAACAAGCTTCTTGCGAGTTGCATGGTTCAAGATAACAGGATCAAGCTATCAAAAACAAAACAAAAAAACAAACACTGTAAGATACGCTGTATTTTATATGACAATGGTTTTACTAGGCTAGTAAACTTTCAGACCAACATTTTTTGTCAAAAATAATTTAAGATGTAAAACGTCTTAATTTTTAGGGCGAAAATAGTTTGGCCCCCAAATTAAACCTGGTTCGAGTATGATCCACAAACATGGTTATTAGAAGTCTGGAGAAATTACTGTGCGCAAGGTGTTGGCTGCCTTCTTTCTTACAAACCGTGTTGTATTCATACAAACCCAGTTCTGCATTTCAGAGAACCTTCTGGTTTTGTGCCTTTTTTTTCAGTGCTGGAATGATATGGAAGAGAGTTTAACTGAAGGTCTGCCGGAAGAGGGCTCTGAGAGAGGCAAGAAATTTAAAGAAGGTACATGTACGTCCATGTTGGCTTTGATTAAAATTTGTGTTGGTTGTTGTCATACTTGTGGTGAGCTATAAGGAAATGACAGCATCACAAGTTAACGAAACAACTCGTAACTGAAAAGCTACTAATATTTAAAGCTGAATTATTAATAAGATTAAAACAAACTGCTGCAAACTGCTTACTGGCTGGAATGACCTGAAATTGTCGAATCAAGTAAGTTAAGCGGGCCTAATATTTTGATCTTAACAAGATCTTCTTCAGAGACAAAATGGCTGTGTACATAAAACAAACATATACATATACATGTAAAGAGGGGCATATAAGCATAATGCACAATACGGCTTGGAGAAGGAACAAAAAAATAAATAGCAGAGTCGAGTGGAACAATCAACAAAAGGAGGATTAGGCATTTGACACAATGCAACGCAACATGCATCAAACATGAGTTGAAATGCTTTGAGGTCAAAATTTCAGCCTGAACAATTTCCTTTAGCTTGTTGTCACAAATTCGTTCCAAGTATAAACTGTCCTTGATGCCTGGGATCGGAGTGGCTATAATGGCCGCAGCCTGCTAATCTATCCGAAATGCTGTTTTAAGCTGTGCTATGCCATAGAACACAGCCTGTGTCACAGCTGCACGCTTGAGTCCATTGTGCAGTGCAAGGCTGCTGGACAAAGGCTGCTGTGCAGTCCTGCATATAATCCGGTGAGTTAGGAATTAGTACCAGCGTCTAAGGGTTATAGTAGAGATTATAACACCTCACTCACAGATTCTGTGTCTTGATTGGCCGAGAGCGCGGCACGTGTCACTTGCTATTTTTACTATTTTTTACTTGCGCTATCCAAAAAGACTATACCACGCAAAAAGGACTATGCGCATAGCAACACACGAACTATGCGCATAGCAACGAAAGCGTGACTGAAACCCAGACGTGTGTTTCGGTGCATTGCGTAAACATTGCTCTATCACCTTCGCACCCGTTCATCAAGGCATGGAGGAATAAGAGCTTATTCCTCCATGATCAAGGCAACAAAGTACACGTATGATCAAGAGACGTATAATTCAGAGATTTTTTGTCATTACTATACTTTCAGGAAGCTTAAATTGTGCAGAATCTGTGAGTGAGGTGTTATAAAACAAATATTGACTGCTTTATTTCGCGGTATAGTAAAACTAGCCTCCCTCGGTGATCCATGGAGCATTCTATTTTCCCTCGGCTTCGCCTCGGGAAAATAGAATGCTCCATGGATCACCTCGGGAGGCTAGATTTACTATACCACTCAAAGCAGTCAATATTTGTATATTAGAATTGAACACAAAAACTGCTTGTGAAATCAATTTTGAGCTGTTACCTGCAGTGCCAAATTTCAAATGTTCATAACTTTATACGTACTATACCAAGTTTGTGTGTTAAGATAGATATGGAACATTTAAGCTGAATGTGCTTAATTTGTCCGTGTGCTGGGTGCATATTTGCCTGCCCCCACTGACCCGTAATAAACAGGTACACTGTACTATGTCCTTGTTCTAAACCATACTTCAAACACCTTGTCAGCTTTGGGTTACCTGCACGATACTGTCCGGGATGTGATCAAGCAGCGCAAAGAAAATCCGACAATCGGGCACCAGGTCTTTATCGATGTCCTGATTGAGAATGAGCTGCCTGAGGACCAGATACTAGACGACTGCGTCAGCTATATGGTGGGCGGCTTCCACACATCCGGACACCGTGAGTATTTTGTACCGGTAATTTTAAATCTGGTGCTAACATTTGCAGACAAAAGCCTTTAAAACCATGCGACTGTATCGCATGATACCACAATGATGACTGTATTGCACGAATCGGATGTCATGTGGGGTCAATTATGAATTAAATAACCCTGTCCCCTTACGAAAATGTCCTGTGGTATTCCTGTGGTATACCACACAATTACCACAGGACAGTCAAATACCACACAAATTTGTGTGGTATGTACCACAGGACATTGCTGCCCTGTGGTATTCCTGTGGTAATAAAATTAGATACCACACAAATTACCACAGGACAGTCATACAAAATGGTTTTGTGTGGTAATATACCACAGGATAGAGATGTCCTGTGGTATTCCTGTGGTATTTACTTGGATATCACACAAATTACCACAGGGCATGTCATACAAAATGGTTTTGTGTGGTAATATACCATAGGATACTACAGGATAGAGATGTCCTGTGGTATATTCCTGTGGTATTTACTTAGATACCTCACAAATTACCACAGGACACAAACATACAAAATGGTTCTGTGTGGTAATAAGTACCACGTCTGCCCTGTGGTACTCATGTGTTGTAAATATCAAGAGACCACACAAGGACAGTCAAGTACCGCAATATTGCCGTTTCTCACATCTCTGTCCTGTGCGGTATCCCTGTGGTAAATGCTGAGATAACACACAAATTAAAGACATTGAAGTACTACCTAATTAGTTCCCATCTTGTTGCCCTGTGGTATCCCTGTGGTACAAACTGAGATATCGTACCACATAGATTGGGTTCCTATCTCTGTCCTGTGGTATATCCCTGTGGTACTCGAGTTAGATTTACTTTTGCTGTAATTTTCATAGGGATTTTAATTTTGAGGGCAGGTAGAAATGGTAAATTGTTTCACAGAACTGTCTGCGTTGTTTTTTGTGGACGCTGGAAGAAGATACCAGACAAGAAATGCTGTTCTTATTCCAGTTAATACACACATCACACAATCTCAAACTAAATGCTCATCTCTCAGTCATTGTGTACATATACTGTACACAGCTCTGGTGCAGTATAGGCACACAATGGCTTGTGGTTGTCTTGCAAGGACACATAATGCCCTTTGACCCCTATATACAGTGCATGCAAGTCTCAAGGTGCAATGACCTTGTATTAACTCTAGGCTTGGCTACTCCACTGCATGCTGCATATTTTGAATTGGGTTGGGGAAAGAGCAGTTTATCAGTGGTATATGTACATCAATGTTTGCTAGAAAACTGCAACTATTCATAGTATAATGGTGACCCAGAACTGCCAAAATGTATCTCACATGCCTGTCAAGATATCATGACCAAATGACTTGAGTTTATGTATGTTTTGGTTGAAAACATAAGGCTTTCATTTGGACAGAACTTCACTGCATTCTGCATATAGTCTTGCTGTCATGGCTGTCGGTTGACTCGGTTGTGTGGTAAGTTTTTTGTATTGACTTCAATGTTTAACATTTATATCGTGTCAATCTTTTATATACTTGTTGTGATCCTGTAATGTTAGTCAACTGATTGCTTATTCCAATATGCAACTTACGATCAACACATTTTTGATCACATTGCATGTACTTTAGGGATAATAAGAAGACTTTATTAAAAACCAATGTAATGGAATATTAAAACATCATCATGGGTGCTTAAACAACTACAAACAATGTTAATGTAATGACTGAAAATGTTGAAGGCTGAAAAGACTAGGTTTGTGATTGGTGCCATTCTTTAAGGTGTACGTCTTAAACTACGTTTGATTCTTTCATATTATAGTCTTTGTTTTTTCCCTTGGTTTTGAACTTTGTTAATGATTTGTCCTTTTTGTAATTTTTATTTTTGTTCTCAATGCCAGGGAGTTGGTCAAGATTGAAGATCAGTTCAACCGTACTACTAGTGAAGAGATCAAATTTGTGGCTGCATGGTTGAAACAGATGTAGATGGGGGAATTCAGCGAACACCGAGAGGAGCATACGTACAGAGACTTTATAAATGAAGTCTTAATTGTTGATGTGATCGAACAAACTTGTGCATTATAAGGGTAAACTCTGGACACTAAGAAATGTTGAAGGACTTTTTTGTGTATACATGTTCATATTCCTTTTCGCATTCGCACCACAAAGATTTTAACAGCTACCGGTAATTAATTATACTTGAACATAATTGTATTTGTAAGTCAAATACATTAGGTTTGAAACTAAGCAATCAGTAGTTTCTTTCCTCTTCTTGAATCAGTACAATTTGCAAATATCAAGCGAAGAGACTGTTCTATGACTTTTGTATCATCACATGTAAATCAAATGTGACAGAACCTAAATTTATTTGTTTAAAAAAACCAATAAACCCTTCCACTTTACTTAATCAAATTACGCACAAGTTGACTCAGAAATATATATAAAATAACTTGTTGACTTGCTGTTATTACCGTAATTATAGTTTAAGGACATGAAACTTCATTGCAAAGAAATGTATGAATGCAAACAGTTGCTCCTTGAATCCAAAATTTGAATGTAACCTGAATCTACTTTGTTTGCTGTATATCTTAAAAATCGACACAAGTACATGTAGGATTGGTGGTGGTGGAAGGTCTTTCAATAAACAACAATCTAAAAGAGCATATTTAAAGGGTTTTAGTGCATCACTTTAATTTCAAAGTGCCATGTTTTTACAGGAATATTCAACAGAAGAAAGTGGTACTCATTGAAAGGGAAATACCACATGATCGATACCACAGGAACAAGTACTGGAAACATGTATCACAGGAACATGTTACCACAGGAATGGTACCACAGGAATATAGTACCACAGGTACCACAGGAATAGTTCAACAGGTACCGCAGGAAAAAAAGTACCGCAGGCAAAAGAGTACCCCAGGCAAAAAAGTACCGCAGGAAAAAAAGTACCGCAGGAAAAAAAGTACCGCAGGAAAAAAAGTACCGCAGGAAAAAAAGTACCGCAGGAAAAAAAGTACCGCAGGAAAAAAAGTACCGCAGGAAAAAAAGTACCGCAGGAAAAAAAGTACCGCAGGAAAAAAAGTACCGCAGGAAAAAAAGTACCGCAGGAAAAAAAGTACCGCAGGAAAAAAAGTACCGCAGGAAAAAAAGTACCGCAGGAAAAAAAGTACCGCAGGAAAAAAAGTACCGCAGAAAAAAAAGTACCGCAGGAAAAAAGTACCGCAGGAAAAAGTACCACAGGAAAAAGTACCACAGGAATTTGTCCTGTGGTAATGTCCCAAAAAATGACAGGACATTTCCCAAAAAATGACAGGACATTTCCTGTGGTACTGTCCTGTGGTATTTTTTGTGGTAATACCACAGGACATTTTCCAAATATCATGACCTTACGAAAATGTCCTGTGGTATTCCTGTGGTATACCACACAATTACCACAGGACAGTCAAATACCACACAAATTTGTGTGGTATGTACCACAGGACATTGCTGCCCTGTGGTATTCCTGTGGTAATAAAATTAGATACAATACCACAGGACAGTCATACAAAATGGTTTTGTGTGGTAATATACCACAGGATAGAGATGTCCTGTGGTATTCCTGTGGTATTTACTTGGATATCACACAAATTACCACAGGGCATGTCATACAAAATGGTTTTGTGTGGTAATATACCATAGGATACTACAGGACATTGCTGCCCTGTGGTACTCATGTGTTGTAAATATCAAGAGACCACACAAGGACAGTAAGTACCGCAATATTGCCGTTCTGTCCTGTGGTATCCCTGTGGTAAATGCTGAGATAACACACAAATTAAAGACATTGAAGTACTACATAATTAGTTCCCATCTTGTTGCCCTGTGGTATCCCTGTGGTATCCCTGTGGTACAAACTGAGATACCACACACAGTACACATCGTACCACATAGATTGGGTTCCTACTACATCTCTGTCCTGTGGTATCCCTGTGGTACTCGAGTTAGATTTACTTTTGCTGTAATTTTCTAAGGGATTTTAATTTTGAGGGCAGGTAGAAATGGTAAATTGTTTCACAGAACTGTCTGCGGGTTTTTTTTGTGGACGCTGGAAGAAGATACCAGACAAGAAATGCTGTTCTTATTCCAGTTAATACACACATCACACAATCTCAAACTAAATGCTTATCTCTCAGTCATTGTGTACATACAGTGTACACAGCTCTGGTGCAGTATAGGCACACAATGGCTTGTGGTTGTCTTGCAAGGACATGTGAATGCCCTTTGACCCCTATACAGTGCATGCAAGTCTCAAGGTGCAATGACCTTGCATTAACTACTCCACATGCTGCATATTTTGAATTGGGTTGGGGAAAGAGCAGTTTCAGTGGTATATGTACATCAATGTTTGCTAGAAAACTGCAACTATTCATAGTATAATGGTGACCCAGAACTGCCAAAATGTATCTCACATGCCTGTCAAGATATCATGACCAAATTTTCGATCCATATTGGATCCAAACACGGACAATGA
This sequence comes from Crossaster papposus, assembly GCA_037893245.1. Taxonomy (NCBI): domain Eukaryota; kingdom Metazoa; phylum Echinodermata; class Asteroidea; order Velatida; family Solasteridae; genus Crossaster; species Crossaster papposus. The sequence continues at coordinate 1,399,686 of JBAIAA010000322.1, read as the reverse complement.
GCTTTATATGCCATTTACACAGATCACATTACATATACACTGATTAGTCCCACTGGGCAGTCCCAGAAGCGGTATGGCTGGCTTATTTTCTTATGTTCAGTCAAAGCATATCTTGCACAAAATGTCAGTTCAGCTGTTAAAAATTGGTCACATTATTGATTTTCGCTTCTACTGGGATGGGCTTTGTTGAATTTTCCAGCAACTGGGAGGTACGTGCAGTGACATACTCTACAAGATACAAATACAATCGCAAAAGAACACTATTAATTACTGACACTATAGACCCTCCATTTCGTTTAATACGTAGTGATGGCCTGGACTTTGTACTTCCTGGCAACCCATCAGGAATGCCAGGAGAAAGTGCACCAGGAAATTGTGAAAAACGTCGGCCAAAATGAAGTGGAAAGCTCAGATCTCAAGAATCTCCCGTAAGTTTTCCTAGTGTATATTTTAAAAATATCAATGCACATGGGATGTACATGTCATGTACTTGTCATCTTCTGTAAACTGTGTACAGTACAGGTGTACATGAATATTCCTAAAGGTACATACAACTATAAACTTAAGCTTGTTAAACCATTTCGTGCCAGTATTATTTTGATATTGAACGGGCCAATGATGGAGGTCATCATCAACTTGCATTGGTCATGCTGCGAGTACCGTTACACAGTATATTACTCTGATAATTTAGCAAAGCCACAGTAGTGACCCCCAATGCACTTCAGTAGAAGCTTTGACAATCTATTGTCTGGTAATGCAAACAATCCTCCAATGCACTGCAGCTGGAGTGAATTAGCATGTACATGTGTACCACTGACTTGCAATAAAAAACTCTCATAGAGCAAGGGTTATAAAACAATGTTATATTTATATACTGTCATTTAGAATCCCCAATATATGCACTGCAGTTTAAGTGTATTGGCATGTACCACTAGACTTGCAATAAACAACTCTCATAGAGCAAGAGTTAATATGTGGTTGTTTGTTTGCTGTTGTAGATATGTGCGCCAAGTACTTGAAGAGAGTCTGCGCGTGTCTGTTCTTGCTCCACACGCAGCACGTTATCAGGACAATGAATCGCAACTCGGCGGTCACGTCATCCCCCCAGGAGTAAGTAGACAACTACAGATAGATGGAACTGCAAATCTAGTCTACTCATAAAAAGTCTATAAAGGTTGTCTACAATTGGTCCTGTCCCTAGTTGTCTGGAGCATTGAATTCGTGGTCTGCGGGTAGTTCTGCAGGTTGGGGGTTTGAGCCCGGCCAGGGCTATAACACTTCTACACATAATATGGGTAGAAGCATTATTAATGCCTTTGTGTGGACTAGTTACCCATCCCAACTCTATTCGTGCTGTAAAGAGATCAGAATGGCTTGTTTCAGTGTGAGAGGCTGGTTCTTCCACACTTTCCTCTAGTAGCCCACACCTCGAGTGGCCTTTTGCCTTGTAATGGGCGATTTTCAAAAAAAAATGTTTGGTTCATCTCAGCAAGATCTTCTTCCTTCTTCCAGGTGGTTTCCAATAATTGCAAAGCAACTTTGGGGATACAATATCTAATCCATTCTGAGCACGTGGCCTAGCCATCGGATTTCATTTTATTTGCCATTTTGAATAGAAAACACTTGTACTTGACATTATGATAAATTTTATTTTGACACTATGAATGTGAGAAAGGTTACAGTTCATATTGATTTAAGAAGATTTGCTTAAGGAACACAAAAGTAAGGGACTTCAATCTGTACTGCAGTTTTAACTGTATTTACTTGTTGTACCCTGTACCCACTAATTTGATGTATACAGTTCACAGAGCTAATTTCTGGGAAGAAGGCACCATGTTTTGGCACCATCGAGCCTCGAACCTTTAGCTTTGGTACCTGATAAGCCTTGGCACTTGACAGAAATGCTACTTTGTGTGTGTTTTGTATTTTAACTGCTAGAGGCATATATTACTTGTACTAGTAACTTCCATTATGTGACAAAAATGTGACGAACAAGGAAAGTAATGCTAACTGAAGTTTGAATTGTACAATTTTAGTTTACACAGTATGTGCAGTAAACCTTTGTCATGATCCGATTTTGAAGTTTATAATATATTTTTGATTGAGTGATAAAAAACATTTTGTACCATTTACCTTCAATAACTTTAGGTTCACTTTCCTTCTGTGTTTACCTTTTCAGACTCCTATTATCCACGCTCTTGGTGTTGTACTTCAGGATGCAGAGCTTTGGCCTGAACCAGATAAGTGAGTTTTGCATCGGTTTGGGATTAAATTGATGTACATGTAGTTGGAAAATGTAGAGAAGAGTACAATTCCAGCCTGTGGGACTGCAGTGCATATGCATTTTTTTGCATGGCTAGCTCTTTGTTACTGTTTGGTAATTTTTTCAAAGAAGCAAAAGGATACCCTTGATTCCAGAGGTCATGTGTTTGCCGATAGTAGCTGAAGAACAGGGGCTGCTGGCTACACATGCACTGATGAATGTAACTCTATGGAGCACGAACGGCGACCTGCATGGTCGGGCTACGCTACGCAAATCAGTTAGTGCTGGTCCAATGGTCGCATTGCTTATCTTATTTAAGGCAATCGGGACTACTGTTCAAAGCATTCAACCTGGGGCACTATATGATAAAAGGTGGCGCTATATATTTGCAAAGAGCACATAATTTTGCCGACATAAAGATTTTGCCAACAAGAACGACACCTCCATCTCTCCACAACTCGCATCCTCTTCTCCCTCTACCAGAGTTATATTTGAGTCCCTGCATGTCCTTTGTTGGACAATCGCTTATGATATGCGAGCAGATTTGGTGATTAATTATACAAACAAGACTGCATCTTGACCTCAAGATTCTGTCTAATCGCCAGATTCTGTTCAAATCGGCAGGCGCTTTCCATCTAGACAGCGTTTATCTTCCGATTTCCGTTGCTATGTTACTAAAACACGGCAGCCAAATTGGCCAGCAGCTTTGTCTAGATCTCTGCACTAATTGAGACTCCAATTGGCTGGTGTGCGAGGTCACATACATTTGCATGTCCACATCCGATGTTGGTTTGGAGATGGCTCCGTTAACCAACGTATGATACACAGACTAGTCCTTTCACCAGTCCAGACACAAGTTCTTTCATAAAGCCAGTCGCAAGTAACTGGTTGAACAATGACAAGGAAATGCGTTTGTTAACAATTCGTTTCAATATATATAGCTAGTAACTTGACTTGAGACTGAAGGTGATGGGCTAGCTTGCAGGTACTTGCGGGCACTCGAATACAACTTTGCCCTCTTCATGACACCTGCTTGTGGTGGACTTGTTGTAATTTAACAGTGGGCCTGACTACAAAACTCGACTGCACTGTGAAATTCTTGTGTAAATTCTCGCCAGATTTGATCCAGAGCGCTTCAACAAGAAGCGGTTCACCCCGCGCCACCAGGCAGCTTACAAGCCCTTCGGCTTCGCCGGCAAGCGCGCCTGCCCCGGGCAGCAATTCTCGTACGCTGAGGTGACAGTCTTCCTGGCCATCCTCTGCCGTGCTTTCAAGTTTAACCTTGTACCAGGGCAGGTTGTGGAGCCAAAGCATGGCTTAGTCACCTCGCCCAAGGAGGAAATCTGGGTGACCCTTGAGAAGAGGTCATAATCCAATAAGACCTATAATGCAAAGAGCTTCTGGCCTACCAGTATGTGCGTGATGCCTTTGGCTTGCAAACATTTATCAGATCGTTTTCAGCAATGTCTTGTGAAAAACAAATGCTAAAATTGCTATATCCATCATTACAATTTAGTGAAATACATTATATATTTGTTTGGGTTTTAGGGTAAGGGGAGAGATATACTTAGCAGGTATAATTTATAGGATAAATTACTCTGAAGTTAAATAATTAGTAACTGATAACTGGCGGGAATGACCTGAAAATATACAAATCATATAAGTTGACAAGATCTTCTTTAGAGGCAAAATGGCTGTGTACATGAACCAAACATACTGCACGAAGGGGGACACACAGGCATGATAACTGGGTTGGGAGAAGGAAAAGAAAGGGATAACAGAAAGGGGTGGAGTGGAAAAACCAACAAAAGGAGGATAACAAATTTTGGTATATTTGTATATTTGGTGTTTCAGGAAGGGGTACTTTTTGAAGCAATTAAATATTTTTGACTCGATGCAAGTAGCATCGGGATCAAAGAGACGCTTCCTCCCTAAGAGGGACATACATGTTCATTGTACCTGCTAAAAGTAAAGCAAAATGTGGTGAGCATAATTTTTTCTCAATATTATTACTTTTTAGCTAAATAAAAACATATATATGTGACCCGTTCCTACGAAACCCGACATAAGTCGCACATGCTATTTCGAGATACAGCTTATTAAAGTTGAAATGGGGTGAACAATCTGGCGGACATCGATTTTTGTTTTTCGTTATTTTTTTATTCTTTAATATGTATACTTTAACTCTCAGTTAGGTTAAACAAAATCAACTTTATTGATGAGAAAGTACAAAAATCATGCATGTATTGAGACAAACTGTGTCCTAAAAGTGGTAATTTATCTCCCAAATACATCGAAATAAAATCCTCATAAAATTGGAAGTATGTATGGTATAAAGGTAGTTTTGGTACCAAATGAAAGCTGAAGATGTGTACTAAATGGAAATAACAATATCTCACAATACCCCCAAAACACTTATGTCTGTTTTTGTGGGAGCAGGTCACATATAGGATTTGTTTTTGCTTTAAATAAGCAATTATTATAATAGTGTTGAAGAATTGGATATCGCTTGGAAGTTTGTTCATGTATATTATTCTAGCTGCACCATATTAGGGAATAAAGGGAACATGTTTATAATCATGTAGATCCTGCATCTATAAATTGCCATCTGTGTTTTATTCCCTAGTTGTTATCCTACTTGGTTATTATTATTGTGTGGTTAATCAAACGTTACCACACAGAAAACTGTTGGGTTGCCAATCTGTTGTTTATCAGTTCGACCTGTGGAACGGGTTATTGTAGTTTTTAGTACCTCAAAATAAAACCCTTCGTTTTGATTAAATGACACTCGTGAGTTTACGATCCAGCGTCAAAGAACTTTGGGCTGGCGTGTATGACAACATACGTATTGTTATTATTATTATATATTTCTGGTAATAAAACCAAGGATCCCTCAAAAGTGCCCAAGGCACTATAGCTCGCAAGCCTAAAAAAAACCTGCAGAGCGAAGACAATTAAAAGAGGTACAGTTTTAGAGGCGGAGGAAAACCCAAAGAATCGGGCAGGAACTGAAAACCCAATCCACATATTGGCCCAGGCGGGGTTCGAACGTGCAGCTGCACAAGACGCAGCTGCACAAGAAGCAGCTGCACAAGAGGCAGCTGCACAAGAGGCAGCTGCACAAGAGGCAGCTGCACAAGAGGCAGCTGCACAAGAGGCAGCTGCACAAGAGGCAGCTGCACAAGAAGCAGCTGCACAAGAAGCAGCTGCACTGCACAAGAAGCAGCTGCACTGCACAAGAAGCAGCTGCACTGCACAAGAAGCAGCTGCACTGCACAAGAAGCAGCTGCACTGCACAAGAAGCAGCTGCACTGCACAAGAAGCAGCTGCACTGCACAAGAAGCAGCTGCACTGCACAAGAAGCAGCTGCACTGCACAAGAAGCAGCTGCACTGCACAAGAAGCAGCTGCACTGCACAAGAAGCAGCTGCACTGCACAAGAAGCAGCTGCACTGCACAAGAAGCAGCTGCACTGCACAAGAAGCAGCTGCACTGCACAAGAAGCAGCTGCACTGCACAAGAAGCAGCTGCACTGCACAAGAAGCAGCTGCACTGCACAAGAAGCAGCAGCACTGCACAAGAAGCAGCTGCACTGCACAAGAAGCAGCTGCACTGCACAAGAAGCAGCTGCACTGCACAAGAAGCAGCTGCACTGCACAAGAAGCAGCTGCACTGCACAAGAAGCAGCTGCACTGCACAAGAAGCAGCTGCACTGCACAAGAAGCAGCTGCACTGCACAAGAAGCAGCTGCACTGCACAAGAAGCAGCTGCACTGCACAAGAAGCAGCTGCACTGCACAAGAAGCAGCTGCACTGCACAAGAAGCAGCTGCACTGCACAAGAAGCAGCTGCACTGCACAAGAAGCAGCTGCACTGCACAAGAAGCAGCTGCACTGCACAAGAAGCAGCTGCACTGCACAAGAAGCAGCTGCACTGCACAAGAAGCAGCTGCACTGCACAAGAAGCAGCTGCACTGCACAAGAAGCAGCTGCACTGCACAAGAAGCAGCTGCACTGCACAAGAAGCAGCTGCACTGCACAAGACATATGAAGCACGATATGTGGCAGAGAAAATCCCCCCTCTTTTGTGTTGACCATTGTGTTCCCGGAATCTCAGGAATTCCTTTTAGATTTTAAGGGGGGGTGGGTTAGGTTACAATAGTGTCGAGTGCGTATAAAGTATAGGGATAAGAGGGGGGTACCCCTCTGCTACATATCGTGCTGGGTATAGCACAAGAAGCAGCTGCACAAGAAGCAGCTGCACAAGAAGCAGCTAGAATGAGTGGACCGTAAAATCCGTACCTGCATAATTGACCTGTACCGTACCTGCATTATTGTGTTGCTGTGGTGCGTGACCGGCTGGATATTACAGTGGGCAGCTGGATAGAGAATAGTGAACAGGTATATATATATATTTTTTTAAAATATATTATCGGTTGCCGTATATTATGTTTCTCGGCATTTTATAAGAACCAATGTGCATGTACATGTATACTTAATATGCTAGGAATTATGATTTCGGCAGTGTGGCTTTTGGATCAATGCATGTTGTAGCGCCAACCTGGCGCAGAGATCACCCCGACTTTGGCAACCTGTCCACGGTATATACATTGTACGTGTATTGTATAGACCTAGGCATTTGTAGGGCAATTCACCGGTTTGAATATTCACTGAATTGACCATATCGTATAGGTTTATTAACTATGGTAATTCAGTAATTGATATACTAGGCTATACCCTGATGTAAAAAAATACAACACCAGTCGGTGCCTATATAGTTTATTAATTTTATTTCATTTTGTTGAAGTCAAAATGCTGTGTATTTTAGTTTAATCAAGAGTCGGAAACTATCATATATAATATATTGGCAGGGACGTAGCCAGACATTTTTAAGAGAAGGAGCACTTTCCTTGTACATAGGTTGAAGTTTGTGACGCATCGATCCTGAGTGCTGTCGATGTTTGCCGACCTGCCGAAGCCAAAATGATCAGCATGATATTCGCCGTGACGACTGTTCTGGTAGTGGTTGCAGTTTTGTACATGTGGAGGGTATGTACCCTTTGAATTAAAAGTAGAATATACTTATAATTGCTTGAATGATCATGAATGGGTGAATTTGGGGAGTTGTGTTTTATAGTAAATATCGTTCAACTGACCTGTCCAAAGTTTTATAATCATGGATGCTAAGAAAAGCACGAAAAACGGCGTTCGTTTTTAACCGGCGTCAGGCAATGGTTATAGTTATGTTGTTTCAATTTCAATATTTCGAAACAATTACAAGATATCTAGCGCAATCCTTTTGCTGGATGCTTACAGTCATTATTAATTCAAATAAGTAAGATATTTCTTAATAATTCGGTGGTAACATTTTTCGATATCTGCAAATGGTGTATCCTACCTTTAATGACAACTAAGTAATTACAATGTCGGTGTATATTACTACCACAACGGTTACGAACGGAAGGGGATATCCAGCACAATATAGGGCAAGGCTGCCTCTTGTCCCTATACACTCCAAACTGTTAATTGCTACCTATCCCCTAGATATCTGACAAGAATTTATGACATTCTGGGCTAACCAAAACCAACATAAAAGAGGCGGGGGGGGGGGGGGGGGTGGGTCCCTATCTGCTGCCCCACTTGGGACACTATTAGTCATTTAAGTTAGTCTAATCATTTCAAAGAAATATTGTTATTATGAATCGACTGAAGTCGTTTTTTTTCAATTAGTGTTTTATTACCGCTGTATAATGTTTTCATACTCACTCATTTACACTATTAAGTTATTCTATGGGGTGGCACGATTTCATAATATATTAAAATATTTATCTTGCACAGAAAAAGCTGTACGTATTATTTCCAAAGCGGGCCGGTTACTACCTTATATCTTAATTTATTACCTTATTGCTTTAATCATGTAACCAGAAGTATACATCTCGGAAACTTTTGTATCAACATTTTAATCGTACAACATTTTAAACGGGATTAGCTTTAGTTAAATTCACAAATCACTTGCTATGCTTTCAGGGATCCTCAAAGAACACTAGATCTGTTCCTGGAATGGCTCCAACCGATCAAAGGTAATTGGCGCTTGAGGTATATGAGGTACGTAGGTGGGGCATTTAACGATAGCCGCCTTGTACTTTGCCATTGGCCTGCTGCACAAGTATTCTCTTATCGGTATTATTAGAGCAACCTCATTGTGTTCCATAGGCTGACTATAATACTACAATGTATATACTCGCCTATAATTATACTATACAGCAAGGAATGTCGCTAAACGTGAAACGATTTAAACAGAAAATAGCTGTGAATCGCAAGCAAACTCGGACGTATATTACAAATGGGAATTTGTACGCAGAGGTTAACTAAGAATGTTAATGAAGAAAAAAAAATATATATAAACAATATTACAGGGTGCCCCATAAACAAATAACATTTTCTGGTACTTTCACATAATTTACATTTACATTCACTGTCGACATAATTAGTCAAAATAACATTAATGCGTCACACGAGGCATCATTTTGACTCATTTTAGTCGAAATGATGCCTCGTAATGACTCAGTTACGTTATTTTATTATGTTGACAGTATTTACATTTATTTTATTTTTCGGGAAAAACATGTTACAACAAACAATGACATAAACACCCCAATACACATAGACATCGGCTAAACATGCATAATACATGTACAATATTTAACCAGCTCATAGTTTCTATCGAGGGGTTCTTCAACCGATTAAATATGAAATATGAAACAATGTTGATACATTTTAAATATGTAAAACCTTAGTAAAATAAAACAATATTAACATAATAAAAGAAAGTCCATAATAAATAGAACGATAAATAAAACGGGTAATTGTATTATCTAATTAATGTAAAAGGTATTTATAAGATGTATACGCCCAGTCGTGTCTTGTTGGGCCTACGGGGTGAAGTAACATTGGTTTAAGTTGTTCCACTCGGTGCCATGAGGACCTGGCGTTGCTTCACTAAAGAGGGGGAACTCCTAAATGAGTGATATAATTTGGATGAATTAAAGTCTACTTTTCATTAACAAAGTTGTTACGCGTAAACACCATTATCATGGCCTGGTTCAAACATACATTTTGAGAGTAATGAAACTGCAGCGTTTCAAGTTGACAATGATCGTATAATGAGTTGCGCTGTCTGATACATGTTGAATGCAACCTAAACCGTCTGATATTTTCTTCATTCAATTAGGAAAGGCAATATTCCTGATATTAAGACTGGGGGTGGTATACACCAGTTCCTAATAAATCTTCACAAGCAATATGGGCCGATTGCCTCCTTCTGGTACGGAGCTACGTACACCGTTAGCATCGCCTCACCGGAACTCTTCAAGGAACACATGGGCCTCTTCGATCGCCCTCGTAAGTTTACTCATGACGCCTGATTAAATTGCAAGCATTGCTTTAAAGGTTTTCTGGTGGGACTAAATACTTTATATTTTTAGCACTTTTACTGCTTCAAACGATTTAAATGCACAACCGACAAACGGTATATTATATCTTTGAGATTAGGTGAGATCCATGTCAATTACTTAGTCCATTTTGTTCATTCAGGTGAGCTCTTTGAGTCATTAGGATCTTTAATCGGCAAGAACTCTATTCAGTTTGCAAACAAGGCCGACGGCAAGCAGAGGCGCCATATCTACGATACGCCTTTTGGCCACAAGAGTCTGCAGTATTTCTACGAGGATTTTGGCGAGGTATATATGACAATAGTGGAAAAACAGTGTTTACAACTTATATATAAATGTGTTTGTGTAAATTATCCGTGTATTTGTGTAAACTTGTTTTTGTATACAGACCAATTATTACTAGACACGACTCGGGCTATTGTTGAGCTGGGAAGAGTACGGGGCTGGTTCTTCCATCGCATTCCTCTATAGTAGCCGACACCTCGAGTGGCCTTTGGCCTTTGGCCTTGTGATGGGCGATTTGCAAAAAAAAAACACCAAATCGCTATACGAACAAAATTTTGGAGCTAATTATCCGAGAAAGAGTTCGAGAAAAAATGTTACCTAGGGTTCCACCGATTGTAACCAAATCAATATACTCGCAAATGAGATACCACGTCACACGAAACAACTGCATGTGAAGTTTTTCTTCGTTTACTTCAGGCCGCCAACGATCTGGTGCAAAAACTGGCGTCTTTGCCAGGGGACGAGCAACTGCCGCTGATCAAGCACTGTCACGCCGTCGTCATTAGGGGCCTCTTGCGAACGTCGTTCGGTGACTACTTTAGGGACGATGCTAATATCTTCAAGTTTCTCCAAGCCTATACAACTGTGAGTTGACCTTTTTCTCGCACCCAAGGGAGGCCTTGCCGGTGTTTGGCACAATGTCCCTTGGCCAAATTTCACATCCCTGAGCGATTAACTGAACATTAAACAAAAATGGACATGAATTATTGTTGGCAAGTGACGTGTTTTCGATAAGCCAGTTTTGCCTGTTCTATAAGCAATTCCCAGGTGAGAAGCTCTATTGAATTGGCCCCAGATATTTGACATTACTTTTAATAAGGACTTGGGAAAATGACGCAAGACAAACCTATTTCGTCCATTTGTGACAAAAACCTTGTCGAGATGAAGTCTATTCGAAGTCATCAAGTCATCAATCGTTAAAACATTCGCGTTGGCTAAAAAACAAGCACTGGTGCCATCATGCTCGTTATTGACTTGTTCAGGTTGATAGTTTAAACTTTTCGATAATCTTATGATGCCGGCTTTAGTGTTGGGGTGACATGGAAGCCAGTCTGACAGAAGGACTACCAGAGGAAGGCAGCGACAGAGACAAGAAATTCAAAGAAGGTTTGCAGAAGATAACATTCCTCCAAATATGCTGTATAGCTCTTTTAAACATAACAATAACGCTGCTGTTGTCATTAAAGTTAACCCTCCTATGGTTTCACCTTTCAAAACCTTTCAAAATCTGCTTACGGGGCAAAATGGATATAAAAAAGTATGAACCTTTCAAAACGCTCCAGAATTTGTTGCTATACTGCACTACCACACCTTTCAATACCTTTGGAAAGGAATTGAAAGGTAGAAAAACTGGGCTATGGTATACCCTATGATAAAGGTATGGGAAGTCTATCAGAAAACGGCCAGACCTTCCAAAACCTTGCGAAAGGAAATGAAAGGTGGAGCTATTGCTCAACCAAATATCAGTACAGTTGCTATGCATACATGGTTTGACCTTTCAAAACCTTTTGAAATGTTTTGAAAGGTAGAATTACTCCCCAGCACATTATATAGAATATCTCTCACAGAAAACAGCTAAACATTTCAAAACATTTCAACTGTTATTTGGTATGGTATGCCCCTATGATAAAGGTATGGGAAGTCTATCAGAAAACGGCCAGACTTTCCAAAACCTCACACCAGTTTGTTCAGAGAGTTGTTTTACCTTTCAAAATCTTTCATAGGTTTATTTTGTCAGACAGCTTTCTCACCTTTCAAAACCCTTTAGTCCAGGAAACTTGACAGGTTTTGAAAGGTCTGACAGCTCTATGGTAACTGCACGGTATATAAGAGGGTTAAAGACCAATTTTTAGATGGCGCGCCTCAAGAAAAAACAAACACGCTTGCCAAGCTTGAATAGATGAAATGCCAGCTACAGCTGCTGTTCAATTTGTGTGGTACATGAATCAAGATGGCAGGGAATAACGTTTCAAGGCTCATTGTGAATTAGTTCGCCCGTCGTGATTGTAGCATTAAGTTTTGTCTGTCCTTTCGAAAAAGGAAAATGGGTTCGAACTATAAACTTTAAGAAAGTTCTTACAACAGTATAATATTACATCTGAAAATCCGTTGCCTATAATTAACAACAATCAATATAATATTAAAAAAACGACACTTAGAGAGACAATCCCATAGGGATGTACACAAACTTAAAACAGTCCTAACTTGTTTACGCTAACCCTTTTCTCTAAGATTTTCGAGATTTATGCTATTTAGACCCTAATCTGTCGTTCTAGAGCAAACATAACTCCCAAATATTGTAGCTATAGACACTTATGGAGACACTGAAATGTCTTCCTAGGTGTCACTGTCTCCTTGTTACCTGAAAACTTACGCTAATTTGTCTCCCTAAGTGCTCATTTAGTGAAATAGGCCTACCTCGTTGTAATTTTAAACCTGGAGTTTACAAATGCCGCAAACACCACCTCAATCCTCGTATCAGCTCTGGCTTTCATGCACGATACTGCCCGTGAGGTGGTGAAGCTACGCAGAGCTAACCCAACAGTCGGGCACCAGGTCTTCATCGACGTCCTGATTGAGAATGAGCTGCCTGAAGATCAGATACTAGACGATTGCATCACCTTCATGGTGGGAGGATTCCATACCTCTGGATACCGTACGTATCCATTTAAATTGTAATAATAACCAACATCATTTGTATACATATGGTTTTTGTTGTTCGGTTTAAGCCCATGCTTGCTTATACTAGTTTGAGGTTTAGGGTTTTTCTGAATAACCAACTATTAATCAACAATCTCCCCAAATTTTAACATAATCCTTTACCCACAAGCTTGTTTTCTATCGATTTTGTTGAACAATATGCTTTTCTGAACTTCAAATTTGTTTATCTCGTAATTAGGTTGGCTTATGTAAATGCTACACCATTTTAAAGCTGAGAACCTAGAGAATTTGAAAACAAAAATTAATATTTAAAAATACTAATTGTCAACGCATGTCCGGGTGTCGTTGGAGCAGGTCACCTATTTAGAATCGCTTTGGTCATTCGAAAAGAGCAGCTGCTTGTCTTCGCCATTTTAAGTCCTTTACCAAATACAGAATACAACAAATCACAGTGTAGAATATTTAAAAACAATTCTCGGTTATTAGGAAGTTTGCACTTGTTCACTTTACAGTTATGGCGTGGACTTTGTACTTCCTCGCTAAACACCAGGAGTGCCAGGAAAAACTACATCAGGAAATCAAGGAGATTGTCGGTTGCGACGAAGTGGAGAGTTCACATCTCGTAAAGCTCACGTACGTGCGTATAATATATATACCCATGATTCCAAACTTGTATTTAACAACCCGTGAACTGATCACCCTAGGAGGTGAGTGGGTGCTTACAACCCTCAGACAAGCTTAACACTTAAGGGTAAGCAAACCCTTAAAGAGGTTTTTCACTTTGCGGCTCTGGCCCAGGTGTACTTTTGGGGATCACGTATATGTACCCTTAATAAATGATAAAGAAAGGGGCCTAACCATATAGTAAGCGGTACTTTGGGCGGGATTTACAGTTACACCGTTGGGGCCGTGGCTTGTCACTCCTAAAAGCTGGAGTGAACAAGTCAAGAGATGCCGCCAATGACTGCATCAATAGGTTTCTGTTGCAATTCACATCATGCTCTTCAGTCCATGTCGGTAGACACTGGGCTAACATACGTTCCCTAAAAGGTTTAACTATGAGGCAATCGTACTGACATTAAAGAACTGACATCATCATAGACAGAAGGTTGCTAGCCCCAATGTTTAATGTAAATAAATGAAAGGCTTCCCTGTTTATGTTGGTCTCGCTATATAGATACCTCCGTCAGGTGCTTGATGAGAGTCTGCGGGTATCTGTGGTTGCTCCGTACGCAGCCCGTTTTGATGACAACGAATCAGAGCTTGGAGGTTACGTCATTCCTCCTGGGGTAATATTCCAGTGCTGTGAAATACGAGGAAAGTAAACATCATTAGGTCCACACTGCTAAACGCATTAACAAAATATTTTGTACAGAAATGCTTTCTTTAGGCTGATCCGCCATTATTGTCAGTTTCTTGATTCTGTTTTGTAGAACATTAACCCCTAACACCCCCCCCCCCCCCCCCCCCCCCCCCACCCACCAAAAACAAACAAATAAAAAACACACACACACACACACGCAAGTGGGTAAATGCCGTCAATAGGGGACGGGGCATTGTCCGACCGTCTTCCCTCTTTTGTTTGTACTCTAACGTTTTCGGATGATCGCCATAGGATTTGCACACGAGTCTGAATCGGGGACCTTTGCGGAATAGGGGACCCCATTGTTCCCTTTGTCATACGTCCCCTATTTCAATCAAAAACAAACGCACACACACCCCGTCGTGAACCACATAACGATCGAGGCTCGATATTGTGTTTTCCTTTATTCCTATGTTATACCCAATCCCCATTGCTTTGCGCTTGCACCCTCGATCGAGGACCGAATTTGTCCATTCATACCGCCGACCGAGGGGCTTTTGTTTCCTTTGTTCTCCTTATACCCAGCATGATATGTGACAGAGGGGTACCCATCTCTTATCCCTATACTCTATACGCTCTCAACACTATTGTAACCTAACCCATCCTCCTTGAAACCTAAAAAGAATTCCTGAGATTCCGGGAACACAGTGGTCAACACAAAAGAGGGAGGGGGGGGGGGGGGGGGGGGGGGGGGGGGGTTCTCTGCTACATTTCGCGCTTCATATGAATATTTTGGCCGAGTCCGCCACAAGCCCCTGGCCCTGTAGGCCTATATGACAAGTCCATCATAAGTCTGTCACAAGTTATTCAGCCAGCCAAGTCAGAAGCTCTTCAAACACAATAACATTCCTTTTCCATAGTTCATCCAAGTGGACTTCTCAAATAAATTCTGATTGGAGTAAATTGTGAAAGAAATCTTAATAACAGAATAGATACAAACAAAAAAACACAAACAAAACATTTTAATAGTTTAACCACCGTTTCTCCAACATGCTCTATCATTCACTCATTTAACATTTCTGTTTACTCCTAGACTCCGGTTTTCCATGCCCTTGGTGCTGTACTTCTGGACAAAGAGCTGTGGCCAGAGCCAAATAAGTACGTTTACTAAAGCTAGGAAGAGTTTACAAAACATAAATGGAGACTTACAAGAAACAGGAATTTGGCATTCATACAAGTGGGATTTTGACCAACAAAATGAAAGGACCACATACTCGTACCAGGATAGCACCGATTTAAAGCAGATATAACAGGAATGTATACCTGAAGAACTACTTCAATATCGAACTTTGTTGTTTCTCCGGAGTATAGATTTGACCCGGAACGCTTCAGCAAGGAACGGCTCACTCCTCGTCAGCACGCAGCATTCAAACCCTTCGGCTTCGCCGGCAAGCGCGTCTGCCCCGGGAAGCACCACTTCTACGCCGAGGTCTCCACTCTTTTGGTCATCCTCCTCCGCACTTTTAAGTTCAATCTTGTTCCGGGGCAGGTGGTGGAGTCCGTTCACGGCCTGGTCACCAAGCCCAAGGAGGAAATCTGGATGACGCTGGAGAAGAGGAACTAAGTAGTTTCGTCCTGGCCAAGCTTGGCGAAGTCGAATAGCAAATGCCAATCGAAGTACTTTCCGAGATAGGTCATCACAAGTACACCACATCAAGGTCACAGATTTCAAGTAACAGGTGGCGAACAAAATGCCATTGTCTTAGTTCTTTTTAGTGATTTGTGAGTTGTGACAATTGGTAACTTGTGGTTGCCTTGTGGTGATTTGCGGATTCGTGATCTGTCATGATAATTGATTTTAGCAAATCTGCATTGTAATTGTAATGTGCGCTGAAGTTTGTGCTTGGTACATTTTTTTTTGCTTCTGCTTGACACAATTATGTTGCATGAAATTAATATGCCTTCCAGACCTCACGTTTTAACAATATTAAATTATGTTTATCTAATTATAACCATATTATAATCGTTGATTTTAAGGGTATAAAGATTTAATTTTTAATATTGGAATTATAATTGCAGAACTTTTGAGGGGCCAACGGTAATGTGCTAATGACATGAACAAGTGATCTAACTGTACAAAATATAGGTGTGTTTTTTTCTAGCAAAAGCCATCGTAAACATTTTTACACTGAAAAGGTTCAGGCTCAGGTTCAGGTTCAGGTTCAGGTTCAGGTTCAGGTTTATTTCCATACTATTAGGTAACTTATACAACGAGAAACACTTTAACAGAACTAAATTAATAGTATGGGGAGGTCAGACAAGAAGCCGAAGCTTGTACTAGGTCTGCACCCAGAAGGTGTCATGGGTTTAAAAACTGCCGAGTAAGTTGAATGAAGGCAATGAGCTATCAATAGCAGTTTATTTGTATTTATTATTAGCCTCGGTATTAGGCTAAATCTGGTCGTTGGAATATTTCCAACCGATGAGTGACAAATAACTCCTGTATCATTTGGGGGAAAATTAATAATTACAGGATTAAAATTAATTGAAAACGGAAAAAGAAAACTAAAGAACCAGTCGCAAAGGAGAGTTTTTAACTAAATCATTAATTGGCCATGTTTGGTCGGTAGGTACCGACTCCGAGTGAAGCGAAAATGCATAAAATGGCTCCGAGGCCAAAGTGGCACCAGCATCTCCAAGAAAGCGGCTCAAGATTAAATGGCGTTATTTATATAAAAAAATTGATCTTTTTAAGAAATTGTGTATTTGTTTTGTTGCACGGCCCATCATTCACTTATGACGGTAACCATTTCTGTTAACTAACTAAATTTGATTCAGTATTATTCACTATTTTAATTGCAGCCAATTGTTTTCAGTAGTTTGGTTGTTATGTTTTCAAATGTTGTATTTTACCTTTCTGTTATTAAATGACCCTAGAAAGAACAATAGAGCCCGAAAGTGCGCCATTTTGTTTTTGAGCTTCCGGACCCCTCTGAGCTGAGACCCTTAGGCACCTTACACGGGGTTACCCTATAATTCTATCTGCTGAAAATTTTGACGGAATGATTTCTAGACGTACTCATCCCAACAAAAATACTTAGGTTTGAATTTTATCTTGGCATTCCACAAGAAAAAATGGTAATAAATCAATTGGAAATGGGTACTAAAACAATCGAATTGTATTTGCATCGGGATTTTTGTTCCTGGGATACCCCTTTGTTTGGTCAATTAATCTATACCATAGGCTGTGGCAAACTACTAAGTATATTGTTTCTTCGCTGCGTTCCTTGTTTGAGTCTGCAATTGTCAGTAATAAATGAACCATCGTAAACGTTAGTCAGACTTGAGCGAAGTCTACTGCAATACTTGTTGACAAAAACCGACTCTACATGTATCGCATATTTAATAAATTGGCGCATCCTGGTACACCCATTCAAAACAGTTTTAATACAGAATGCATGCGCATGATGATTATATGGTGTCAAGTGCCAGCCTGAGGCTATAGGCCAAAGGTCGCGTGTTGTAATATCAATTTACATTGTACAGTCAAGCACAATCATATTCATTTTATTGCTGCTGTAACTAGTTTACATTCACACGAAGCTGCACTCACTACGAGTATAGTACAGCATAAAGGCGGCTGCAAGCTTTGACAGCATTTTATACGAAGACCTCGGTAAGTCAGTAGCAGATTTTCACCCAAAGTTGGCAACTTGCCCCCGATCATGTATTACAATATGAAAGCCCCACGGGGAGGTATAAAATGGTTGAGTATTAGGAATTTTAGTTTTATTTCCTTCCTTAACTAATATTATGAACGGTTCCATAATTCTTCCAATTTCTTCCCATTCGTTTGTTTTAATGGTATAGTAAGCAGACATCGAGTAAATGTTTACTACCAATTTATTAGTTTAAAACAATCACTAATACACGTGGTTGTCTTTGCTATCAGTTGATGTTGTTTGTGATTATTACCGGTATTCGATGTTTTTTGTCATGTTAATAGACTTGTCGAGTTCTATAATTTTGCCAGTGGAATAGACGTATCCTGCCCCAAACGACCGCCAACATGATTAGCCTAATTGCCATATTCGCTGTGACGTTTGTACTGGTCTTGGTTGCAGTCTTTTACTTTAACAGCGGGGTAAGTTTTTACAAGTGGCAACCGATATGTCTCCTTAAATGTATCGAGTCAACGGTCGCGAATAAAAGACCATCCATGCTTTTAATGCAAGAAGGTACATGTAACTAGATTGTTAATCATCAAAAATTGTAATAATTGGAACCAAAATAGGATTTTACCTAATTAGCTAGACATTTTTCCTAATTGGCTAGACATTTTTCCCTTTCAGAGATCATCGCAGAATTCAAGATCTGTCCCTGGCATGACTTCAACCGATCCAAGGTATGGAACTCTTATTATATAGATCATAAGGCGGACGTATAAGAAACACCAAGATACCACGGTAGCATTCGCTTTAACTTTAAGAGCCTATTTTCAACACGTTGCAGAGTTGCGCCATTCGATAAATCCTGCTTTTATAGCTGAACACCACATGATTCAACTTGTTTTTGTATATCCTTTACTTTACAGAGAAGGCAATTTTCCGGATATTGCGGCTGCGGGTGGAATACACCCGTTCCTCGTAAAACTTCACAAGGAATACGGATCGATTGCCTCTTTCTGGCACGGAGCTACGTACGCCGTTAGCATCGCCTCACCGGAACTCTTCAAGGAACATATGGGCCTCTTTGACCGCCCTCGTAAGTCTACTAATAAAGCTTGATTAACTTGAAAATTCTGCACAAACAACTTGTTACAGTAAGGTGCGAAATGATATTTGTTGTATAGTAATTTGAGTTGATATTACACAAAATATATGATGACAATTTTCTTTTGGGAATAAGAATACCGGTCATTTTGGAAAAAGGTACTATTTTTCAAACCATATAAATTATGTGTTTCGCCAGTGACTCGTAAGCTGTGCACAAGAGTTATTTACAGCCTTTTGTTCATTCAGGCGAACTCTTTGAGATGATGGTGCCTTTGGCCGGCAAGAGCAATATTCAGTATGCAAACAAGGCCGACGGCAAGATGAGGCGCCGTATCTATGCTAAGCCTTTTGGCCACGAGATCCTGAAGTATTTCTACGAGGCTTTCAATGAGGTATGGCAACATTGTTGCAATGTGATATAAAACGGTACCGGTACTGGTGTAGGTATTCACCCACCCATGAATGACTTGCAAGACTCGAGGAAGAGATCTTATGCGGCATGATGCAACCGCAAACTTACTCTTGATGTTTTCCTCGCATTTCAGTTAGCCGATGATCTGGTGCAAAAGCTGTCATCTTTGCCAGAGGGCGAGCAGCTGCCGCTGGTCGAGCACTGTTATGCCATTGTCATCAGGGCCATTATGAAAACGTCGTTCGGCGACTACTTTAAGGAAGACGCTAACATCCTCAAGTTTCGGCACACATATGAAACTGTGAGTTGGCCTTGATCTCGAGTCTGGACCTGAACCCAGTCACTAATCTCAATTGGACTTCATCAAGGGATAAAACCTTTCTAACAAAACACATTAACCAACATATTTGCTTTCTTCAAATTTGTGATTAATAAAGAAACAGTTTTTTAAATTGGTGTCGCCCCTTAATTGACTCGATCAAGTTGATCTATTATCTTAGTGTTGGAATGACATGGAAGCCAGTCTGACTGAAGGGTTGCCAGTTGAAGGCAGCGACAGAGACAGGAAATTCAAAGAAGGTTAGCTCAAGAGACATAACTCCAAACACGGCACAAGTTGTATCGATATTGAAACCTAAACAAAACTTCCCCCTGGCCTCGCATAGACCAATTCTTCAATGGTGTGCCTCTGGGTACCCATTTCTCTGAATGCCAATAGCTATAGGCTTGTAGTACGTACCTCTGTTTATCCCAAATGCTGTGATTGAATCTGTTCGGAAAATGATAAGGACATAGGCCTACCATGATGTGGTATAGCTGCTGAAATTGTTCTTGTGGCCACGAAGACAAGAAACAGTGTTTTGAGGCTCGGGGTTTCAACAGCTTCTGACATCAAACTGGCAAGAACGTTCACAATACATTGTATTACGTCTGAAATTTCATTGCCTGCTATAACCCCAATCAATAACTTAGTCCGACATTTTAAAACATGGAGTTCAGAAACACCGCACATACGCACTGTGGACATTCCTTTGTCTTCGTGTAGTTAACAAACTTTGACTAAATACTCATTTTTCTCGCTTCCCCAAAACAAATTTACCCTCAAATTTGGATTATGGGCCTCTCAGCTGTCTCTTCTATCTTTTCTATATATAACCCTAACCCGTTTTTCCTCTAGCGCTCTTTTTCGGAAACTGAAAAACGGATTGTGGACGTGTGCAAGTCCACACACCGTAACCTCTTCCCGCATCGTGTGGACCTATATTGTTCGGAGGTCCACAGTGCGTATGCAAGACTAACTCACAATCCCCGTGTTGTGTCAGCTTTGGTCTTCCTACACAATACTGTCTGTGAGGTGCTGAAGCAACACAGAGCTAATCCAACAGTCGGGCACCAGGTCTTCATTGATGTTCTGATCGACAGTGAGCTGCCTGAAGATCAGGTACGCGACGACTGCCTCGCTTTCATGGTCGGGGGATTCCACACCTCCGGAAACCGTACGTATCTGGTTACATCTTTCTCAAAACACCACTTTTTAGTAAAATGTTATACATATAATATTATACATAATATTATTATTAAAATATTACGCTAGAACATACAAAGAGAACAACAGCACTAAGACAAATGTGTCATGAAGAATAATTGTTTTCGATGATTATACTTTTTACTCTCATTCTGTTTTACAGTAATGGCGTTTGCTTTGTATTTCCTCGCTAAACACCCGGATTGCCAGGAAAAACTACACCAGGAAATCAAGGAGATTGTCGGCAGCGATAAAGTCGATAGCTCACATATAAAAAAACTAACGTACGTATTATGATGCTCCCACTGAAGCAGAGTTCCACTAATGAAATTGAGTTATTTGGGTAGTACGGGTTGGGTTTCAAGTAACGTGTCCCAGGAGGGAGGGCTACAGGCCCTCGAAGGAGGTCATGTGACTTGGAGAGGGCAATTCACCCTTTGCACGCTTCCGCCATCGAAGGCTTGGACTGGCACCTTTACACAATAAATAACAGCCAGTTCAGTGATTCCCGTATAAGTTGCTTAGTATTGTGACTACTGCCAGATTGAGGCCCTACCCTCATGTTTGATGACCGTGCAATTTAAAGAGCGAATGAGGGCATTTAGCGCTCATTCTAATCGGAGGGGTTCACACATAAGTACGTGTATCGCTGTCCAATTATCATTCAATGGGATCACACAGATTGGTATCCCACTGAAGTATATTCATCCTTGGATGGAGCTCGGTCAAAGCCTTGGGTTCGACCGACACCCAAAAGGATGATTCTTGGCGGCCGGGGGTTTGCACCTTATGGACGTTCAACTTGCACAATTGGATGAGAGTGACAAGGGTCTGGGTATCCGAACCTCCAACTGGAAGGGATCACATCCCTGCCAATCATTGGAAGAAGTAGTATCGGTCACAGCCCTTGAATTGACTCAAACACATACCCGAGAGGGGCTCAAACACAATTGGATGAGTGTCAGAGAGGTCTGGATATCCGATCCTTCAACAGTATTGGTTACAACCCCTGAATCGACTGGTCACAGCCCTGAAATCTTAGCGGTGCTTGCACCCTCAGTGTGTCATAATTATGGGTCTTGGTGATGGAGTCTTCATGGTGGCATAGAGGTCGGTATCCGAATGTTCACCAGAAAGATATACCTTGGAAAGAACTCACATCATCAGGAAGGACACCCTGTAGTGCCAGACAACCTAGTCGCAAATAACCCTTTCAGAGGGCCCACGACGATGAGGATTGCGCCTCAGGGGGGGGGGGGGGGGGGACACACGTCCTTTTGTTGGTAGGGCCAACTTGCGTTCCATGCGTTGGTCCAATCTTCGAAGGAACTGGTAACGTGGGACCCAGTTTAGGTGTGCCCCAATTTAAGTCTGTTGCAGGAAAACGAATCGTGTGATGTAAGCCGCCCATTTCCAATTCTTTGTTTCCCTATAGTTATCTCCGTCAGGTGCTTGATGAGAGTCTGCGGGTGTCTGTGATTGCTCCGTACGCAGGCCGTTTTGACGACAATGAATCAGAGCTTGGGGGTTACGTCATCGCTCCTAGGGTACGTTCTAACTCTTATATAATCTTATATAATCTTTTAAAATGAAGTAATTTGAACCAAAATAATGTGATCAACTTGCAATCAATCATGATGATGACGGAATATCCTCCCTTACTGTCCACTCGATTCCATTTTGTTGCGGTTAATTCATTGGCAATTTCGCGTTTAATATGCGCAAAGTAGACCTCTCTTAATAATAAATCTCTATTCAAAGCAAAGCCGTCCCAGTAATTTACTACCATTTACGCCGAATTGTTTTGTTTCTAGACCCCAGTTTTCCATGCGCTCGGTGTTGTGCTTCAAGACGAAGATCTGTGGCCGGAACCAAAGAAGTAAGCTGGCCAAAAACCTGGTTAAAAAAAAGATACAAAACACATGTATTGTAAAGGCACATTTAAATAAGTCTGAACAATAAAACAGCAATGTTATTTTGACGGATACATTTTGGCAAAGAATGGAACAGTTGGTGGGAGCGTGAACCGCATACCCTCCTCCGATTCTCCCGGCTAAGCTGCTGGTCCAGAGCATGCTCCAACGTCGATTTTTCAAACTGGAAAAAACAAAACATTTGGCCTCTATTATTGAGCTGTACGTAAGTGTACATGTACTTAAATACGACAGGACACTATAAAATGGGTTAAACAGTTGACGAGCTCTGAAATCAGTACCCTTATATGTCTAATTTATAATATAAACCGGGCAGATTATATGTAAACTCGAGCGAAGGCTCGTCTATTTGATTAGATGTAGTTTACTCTAGTCTAGAGTTTCAGTCGCAGGGAGTGAATCTTCACTTCAAGTTGAGTAAATGTTTGCTCCTTGGCTTCAAAAGTTAGTGGCCTAAAGTTCAAAACCGTTAACTTGTTATTATAGGTTTGATCCGGAACGCTTCAGCAAAGGACGGCTCACTCCTCGTCAGCACGCAGCCTTCAAACCCTTCGGTTTCGCCGGCAAGCGCGTCTGCCCCGGGCAGCACTTCTTCTACGCCGAGGTACCTACCTTCCTGGCCATCCTATGCCGAGCTTTCAAGTTTAGTCTCGTTCCGGGGCAGGTGATGGAGTCCGTGCACGGCCTGATCACCAAGCCCAAGGAGGAAATCTGGATGACGCTGGAGAAGAGGAACTGAAGAAGCTCTTTCCCGAGAGGAAACTTGCAAAGCTATATATATATCATGATTTATAGTCGAAGTGTAACCTGTAATACCAACTCAATTGTGGATTACACGGGTGCTTACGTCAACTAAATCACTTTTCAATTCAGTCACAAGTAACAGGTAGTGAACTACAAAATGATATCAGAGTTCTTTTAGTTGAGTTGTGGCACTCTATGACTTCTGGTTGGCTTGTGGTCCACTGGGTATCATATTTTTCTTCTAGAAGAATTATCCACCCATTGGCCTTTTTTTTTATAGGTATGGCTGACATAAGAGGGCGCTGTGGTAAACGCTAAAGACTTTACCCAAATCAAACGGCGCCCTATTGTGTCAGCCATACCTTAAATATAAATATACTAATTGGTATAGGTAGTTTGGGCTTTTGTAAATAAAATCTGATGAGTCAACTATTAAATTCTATAACTTTAATTATTTGCAAGCTTGTATTGCTGCCACGAATGTGCAGCATCATTAACCACTGACGAGAAGTTAAACAAAAATATAACAAACCGGACGCAGGAAGCGTATAGGATAGTTAGGGTTATTAATTATTATCATGAATGAGCATCCCACCTGACCTAGCGTTATGATTATTCAGTAGTTTAACAATGACACTAACATATTATTGCTATTGCTCAGTCAATTATGAAGACCTATAGTAGCACATTATCAAAGTATTTTGAAAAACGGGTTCTGTCAACGTCTCAAGGGAGCTATAGGTTGGATTAGTGTCAAAAAAAAAATAAAAAAAAAATACATGTTTAAAGGA
This sequence comes from Crossaster papposus, assembly GCA_037893245.1. Taxonomy (NCBI): domain Eukaryota; kingdom Metazoa; phylum Echinodermata; class Asteroidea; order Velatida; family Solasteridae; genus Crossaster; species Crossaster papposus. Next base: position 1,375,545 of record JBAIAA010000322.1, on the reverse strand, counting down.
ATGCCACACATAGCATGTGTAACCATGGTGCATGTAACAAACTTATACTAGACATATTTACTTGCTAAGTAAAGACGAACAGGCAGGCCAGACAATTATCTACACAGAGGCAAGTGGGCTACCTTTGTCCCAATGCCTAAAACAAGAAAAAGGTCCCTGAAATGAAAACCCCTGGAACAACTCTGGTGATATCCGTTTAAGTTCTCCGTCTATCAAAACTAGTCAATTTTGGGGTCGGCGGGTACTTTGCGCGCGTATACTACTACCGAGTAGTACAGCGCCCCCGTCGTCAACGCATAAGTTACTGTCGCTTGGTGGCGCTATTAAGTGTGAAGCGAAAACGTGACCGCGGGCGATGTATACTCGTCGTAGTTCGTACTGTCCTACGTACCGGAGTACAATGTAGCTATTCTATTCGTCAGTTAGAACTTGGAAGTCACTTTACGGAGACGTACATGGCGGTGCAGAAACGTGTCTCATGAGACAGCACTGTCTCGGCCACAGCAGTTTTCTTTAACATTTACGGTAAGTCAATTTGTAAAACCATTCGCGTTGCAACGATGTGGCTTAACCAACCCAACACATTTTATCGTTCATGACTCATTAAAATGAACACGACTCTTCTACTAATATTTATTATACTGACTGTACAACCATGTTCTATGCTCCATGGTACAACATCATCCATGTTACTAGTACTACAAAAAGTACCGCTGTTTTGGCCATAATGTGACCTGTCCCCACAATATGAGAGTAAAGTCGGAAAATAAAAAATTGAGATATTGGTATTTTCAATTTCTTGAGAAAGAGAGCTTTCCAATGGTATATTACACTTATGGGTTTTGCGATCAATAAATTTTACAGCGCTCCAGAAAGTCACGGGTTTCACAAAACGTGCTTGTGAGAAAACTTACTTATAAACATCCTAAAAAACACACACAAAAGATTGCCAAACAGGACAAGTAAGGTTCGGTTGAGCATAGCAACGGCCATGTTCAATATTTCTTCTTGAAACTTTTCACACATACAAACTAATGTATAATCAACATAATATCAAAATTTCGAAAACATGGGACAGTTACGAAGACCTAATTTGCATATTTAATTACCGTGTTAATTAGACCACTGATGGACTTTAATCCAAACACTAACTACGCAAACACTACTCAAAATCACGTAATTTAAGAGGTTTTCGATTATCTGATTGCACCCCAAAAATAGGATCATGTAGAGGAGGACTTGGGCTTTCCAAATTAAGCAAAATCTCAAAATTGATCACCCATTCATATTTTGACTTTGGATGGCCATATCTCCAAATCACATTGTGCGACTTTACTCTCATTTTGTGGTGACAGGTCACATATGTGCATGATAACCGACATAAAGTTGTGCACATGTGCCATTTTCAAAACCAGGTCAAATATAATGCATAAGTGGTGTCACTGTCACCCCCGAGAGAGGGACAATCAAAAACCAAAATCTACCAATAAATACATCTCACTGCTGGTTAACTTGCCAAAGCAATGCACACTCCAGCTGTGTGCATTAGAGGATTAGGCCCCCCCCCCCCCCCCACCCCCCCCCCCACCCCCCTCCCCCCCACCCCCCCCCCCCCCCCCCCCCCCCCCCACCCCCCTCCCCCGACCCCCCCCAAACCCCCCCCAACCCCCCCCCCCCCCCCCCAATCTACCAATGATTACATCACACTGCTGGTTAACTTGCCAAAGCAATGCACACTCCAGCTGTGTGCATTAGAGGATTAGGCCCCCCAACCCCCCCCCCCCCAACCCCCCAACCCCCCCCCCCCCCCCCCCCCCCCCCAAACCCCCCCCCCCCCCAAACCCCCCCCCCCCCCCCCCCTCCCCGTAAATGCAATGTGGCCTTATTTACATGCGCAATTAAAGGTTAACCCTAACTCCTTCACCATTGCTATTAAACAATACAATTCCTTCAAAATCCTCCAACTTCTTTTGTTGTGTAGGGAGTTAGGGTTAATGATACTAGTTTGTATAAACTAACTAGGCTCGCATCCATATTGTGCTCCAAATGTTTGCATTTTTGCTATGAAAGCTATATCAAAATTGCCACTACAATTTATAAAAACTTAACCATAACCCTCCCAAATCCTCTAAAATCAATATAATTTTGCACACCCCAGGGTGTCAACAATATTTATAGTCAAACAATGAAGAATTTAGGTCGTGCACACCACTATGCAAAATGCTAGCATCGACGGAAAAACTGTTTGCCGCGCAGCAGTAAGCGTGTGTGATGCACTTTCTGTGGCGGGCTATCCTCGTGTTTTGTTTTCAATTTGCCGATAACAAATTAGGTTCAGAGCCTAAAATAGGTTCGGTCGGGTATCCGAATTCAGAACAAATTTGAAAATAAACGAAGAATTGGGTACAAAATTAGTGAATTTCACCTCGACAGCCAATTTGTAACATTCTGTAATATACAAGATACCAGTGCCGTGTTACGGTACCTCATAAGGTTGACTTGTATCATAAAAAAATATCGGAAGGCAGCTCTGTGAGAAAGGTTGAAAATTTACCAAATCTTCCAAACCTAAAGTAGAAGCGTATGTTATTCGCTCCAGGAAAAGGTGACGTAAGTCGCGCTATGCATTTATAAGTAATGACCTGTTATTAAAGTTAATAGGGTGAATATTTTGGTCAAAATTTAATTTAAATTTTTTGTATTTTTTGACATCTTTAACCCTAACTCCCTACACAACAAAGGAAGTTGGAGGATTTTGAAGGAATTGTATTGTTCAATAACAATGGTGAGGGAGTTAGGGTTAATATCCAAGGTTTCAGATTTAAGTAACAAAAAGCTGTAATTTGATAAATAAAGTGAAACGAAACCCCTTAAGAGTGCATGGTTCCAACGGTCTTAGTTTTGTTGTGTTTCAAAACCCGTTTTCTCAGATTGTGTATTTTGAATTCCATGGAACCATTAATATGGGAAAACGTCAATTCACCAGAATGGGAGGGGCTATGGAGCTGTACTATGTACCAAATGAAAGCTTATATCCTGGACTTTTAAATCATGTTCGTATACATAACTCTATTTTTAGTTTTTGCGACTTATGTCACCTTTTCCTGGAGCGGGTCACATACATTGTATAACAGCATTAATAACAACAAATATGGTGTCAAATTAACCCTTGCTCTTGTTTAGACTCCAACGCACTTAAGTATTTGCTTAAGCTCCAATTCACAGGCATGATATTTCTCAGATTTGTGACCGGCTCTACAAAAAGGTGCACCAAGTCGCGCTGTTCACTGTAACCCGCTCAACGTCTCATTTTCATCCAAATGTGATTTTTACTTTTTGTCAATAATGACATCTTTATTACTTACAGTTTAAGATTTCATTTAAAGAAATGTTGATTTTGATGAATAAAGTGGACAAAACACAACATAGTCGGCTATTTCATTTTAAAAGCTTGTTTTATCTATTGTGTAATTTGAACTTTGAACAAGAAAGTAATCAATATGTAAACATGTCATATCTCCAAAATGGGAGGTGCTATGGAGATATACCAAATGAAAGCTTTTGTTGTGGGTTTTTCAACCATATTTATAACTCAATTTCATAATACACCTTTTTGTAGAGCCGGTCACATATTCAGACTTTTTGAATTTTGGAGAAAGCCAAAAATATGCATCTTTCAGACATTTTTTCTAAATTACCAATCTCGCCCCTGAATTCACACAGCTGGAGTGTAATTGGCATGGTCCAACTATATGTAATAAACGGAACCCATAGAGCAAGGGTTGAAATATATCTTTCTTGTTCAAAAAGTTTATTTTCAGCTAAAATCATGGATTTTTGTTGGTTAATTTACCACCAACGTACAAAAATGCGAGTGTTATTGAGAGTTTTGTGTTTAGAGAACTTCTCATCAAACTCCACAATACTGTACTGTATCCCTGTTTGTACTCTACCAATATAATCTGGTACGTACATATACCAGTAGTGAGTACTGTACCAAAAAAAGTACATGTATTTGTACAGTATAAAATAAATTTACAAGTTGTGTCGTGCGACCTTGGCTTGGTAAGAAACTTGCATACATTGTATACTACAAACATGCAACAGTATTGTTCAATAACAGAGTAGGTCAGACCTATTTACATTGTAAATGTAGGATATAACACCGTTGGTAAATTGCTTGAATTACCATGAATGGGTGGATTTGGAGGTTGTATTTTATAGTAAATATTGTATCAAAAGCACGAAAAACCATGTTTGTTTTCAACCGTCGTCGGGCAGTATTTTTTTGTGTGTGAGTTTTGTTTTATAAAATTCAATTTTGGGGGATTTAATTACAGGATATAGTGCAATCATTTTGCGGAATGCCTAGAATCATTATTTACTTTCAAATAGGCGAGATATTCCTTAATAATTCGGTAGTATTTTTGATATACATGTAGCTGAAAATGGTGCATTGTACATGGTACTAATTATGTACTGTGTCATTTGATAGTAGTCTTCACTTTAACCCTAACTACACCAAGCCCATCAAACTCCGACTGCAGGTTTTGGCAGGTTTGGTACCAAACATTAGCAACTTGTTGTTTGACTTTGTTTGAATCGGTTGTAAGGCCCAGGGAGATCCTGTATAATTCTGTGAGGTTCAGGGCAGAAATGCATGGAGACTTGTGAACATTTCTGAGTTTGGGGGAATTCACAGGCATTTATTCCTGGGAGAGCTCAGGCTTGTCACAGCACAGTTCCTGGTCAACTGTAAGTGTGATCATTGATGTGTACAGTACACCCTGTGTGTCCCCACTCCCTGATGAACACTGAACAATGCTTAGACCCAAGTTGGAGTTTAGGCAGGTTTAGTATGGTTTAGGTTCAGCACCATTAATTACTGAACCTGTGTGCAGTTGTTGAAGTTTGTTAGGTTTGGTATGCTTTATAGTGTTAGGGCCTAGGGTTAAGGTTTCAACCATGTACAATGTACTCTGCTTGTTCTTTTGTACCCTTTCCATCAACATCAGCACGTTAGTTGTTACAGGCTTTTATTACAACTTTAATTTTATCATTCGACAATGTTTGAATGATATTTGTTTGTCCGAGCCATGTATTTATTGGGTTTTCCATACATGTACAGTGTACCATTACAGCAAGATTGTGTAAAGACCAACAAAAAAACAAAAAAGTATTGTCGTTTTCCATGGTCAATAACACTTTGCACCACCGTGTTGGTCTACCATTGTGCCCCAATGTAAACCTACAAGTCACAAAAGATCAAAAGCCTGAAGGTCATATTTTGTATACCTACATGTACATCAGAATTGGTGTACCCTACAAAACAACATACACAATTAAGTTGTCCTACATATTAAAACTTCAACAACAATCAACAACTAAAAAAGAGAGGACGGCTCACTCAATTATTTGTGTTTCTTTTAAACTAAACCCAGGCCATATTCTTAAATATTTTGGACCATTTCCGAACAAGATTTACAGCCTTCAATAAATTGATTCCCAACCAGTAAATAACTGTGATCTCGAATCGCAAATCTTCCCTCGCCATTTTAAATATGCTGACACAAGTGATAGCTCGCCCCGAACAGTACTGAAGTAAACTGTTTATTTTTTCTGTGGCGGGGGTTCGTGGATTCAATTTCCCGCTCTGACAGCCAATAAATTTTCGGTCGGTCATTACCGGTGTTTGGGGAACCCCTTTTCCCCCCAGCAGAAGCACAGAAGATTGTTATAGTTGAAACTTGCTGGGCAGCCAATCTTGTGCTTGTAGATAACAAAGTTGACCTAATTTTGTGGAGCAGGAGAGAGAGATATTTTGCATAAAATGTTTCGAATATGTACATGTACCGGTACACGCCCGTAAACTGTGGTACTGTAGCCTAGGATTGCTGTAATGTTCTTGGTTTATGATTGCACTTTTAATCATAATACATACATACATTGTACACTGGTGACTTTACAATCGATTTTAACACAAGTAAAAAAATTGGGGGATTGAGGATTCATGCATTTTTTTTAGTAGGGCAATTAACCCAAGGATTTAGGAGTATTGGGGATGGTTGCTAGCAAAATACATTTGTAGGCCCCTAGGGGGTTAGGGTTAAAAGTTAAATACATTGCATGCAGAACAGCTACTGTACTGTGCTATGGTGTCATGTACATGTATAACCTTTACTTTTGTGTACATGATCAATATGTATGTGTCTGGGAAATGTACAATGCAGGTGAACCACATGGAGCACAGCCGTTTTGGCCTGTTGACTGCATACAAGTACAAACATATAAGGCATCCAACTCATTAAATGCAGCCTCCGCCTATTGCCCCTTGGGCCTTGAAGGTTTAAAGTGCAGTTGGGTTTATATTGCAATTTTGAGGATTCAGGAAGTTTTGATTTTTTTCGAACTAATCAAATTACGTACAAGTATAAAAAAAACAGGACGGAATGAGCTATTGTTCGGGTTTCTCAAATCAGCCATGATTGCAGGAGTTGGGGAATTTCTCTAATTTTACTTCCTTTTTTTGGGGTTGACTCGTTTTTTCGGGTACTACGCGCAGTTCCACTTCCTGGTCAATTTTGATACAGTGTCTGATTTAGTAGAAAACTTGCTCAGAGTTCGCTAATTCCTACAAAACTCTAACGAAGTACAAACGATGTACATACATACAATCTACGCGTGCTATATCTGGATTGAACGTGTACATTTTGTAAAATACATACAGACAATTAAAAGCACAAGGGAAAAAAAATTAAAATCCCCTGTCTGCACACAATTGACTGTCTAATCTTTTAAATAAAGTAAAATAAACAGGGAAGTTCATTCTCATTAACAGTGTAATTATCTCTATTATTATCTCACCAACAGGGAACCACAAAAAAATGAGAAGTCCTGGTAAATCCCCTGCCAACAACCCACGTGGAATGCCATCACTTTTGATTTCTGCCTGCGAGTTTCGCCCACTTCATACCCGTGCACGCACGCACTTGTCAGTGAAGACCCAGTGTAATTTTACATTTTTTCAAGAGCCGGCCTGCTTGTCGGAGACTCGGAGTATTTAAGAACTGGATATTTATACACGTACCGGTACAATTGCCAGATGTGGTTTTTTTAACGGAAAACTGGTGACAGAACTGTTTATTTTATTTTTTTACTTAAAGGAGAGCAACCGAGATTAAATTTGAGTGAACTGCTGCCGCCTGTTTTCTAGGTGTAATTTTGATGTTGTTGGGTGAATATTAAGTGGACAACCCTGACATCTGTTGTGGTTGGTCAACTCCAGCTTGTGCGCTTGACACCTTTTGTTGTTTTGCCGCGTGAAAACAGGAGTCACTAGATCTAGTTGTTGCAGAAGTTGTTTTGTGTGAACCGCCGCGGCCGCATTGTGAACTAAATTGATTGCCTGCAGTGACTTACATGTGTACCGGATGTGTGTGTGTTTTACACCATGTGCTGAGTGTCAAACCAGATACGTGTAGGGTACTTCTACGTGATGAGAAATCAACTTGTACACGTACCATCAGATCTGTGGTCATGGTATATAACCCGGATCATACTTCTCATTTCACTTTTGTTGCCCGGCTTTGGACAAGCTTTTTTCTCACTGAGAATTTAACGCTGGGGAACGTGCGCTGTAACTATTTTTAGAAAGTGTTTCACATCACGTCGCGGTTTTGTGAACAACTATTAAAAGTTCACCGTACTTTGTTTTTTTAAATTCAGTACCAAGTTTCGAGAGAAAATCTACTAATATCAGTACTTGTGTTCCATGTATTATTGTGCATACATTTGTTTGTTTAAATCCTAAAACCTGCAAGTTGTTTTGGGGATTATAGCAACTTATTTTGATTACACCAGTAACTTTGCTCAAGTTTTGCTGCATAGCAAATTACGAAAAAAGAAGAAAACAATAAAAGGATTCCAGAATTGTAACAGTTGCTGCAATTGTGAGGACATTGAGGATAAACTGAGGACTCTGAAAATCTGACCACAATGGCACGACGTCTGATGTACTGTAAGGTCGTCCTCGCGACATCCATGGTGTGGTTTATGCTGGACATTGCCTTCATTATGTACTACAGCGACTGCACTGACGAGACGAGGTGCCCTCGGGCACAGGAGAGCGGCGTGGGGCCGCACGAAGAAAGTAAGTGCTGCATGTTCTGATAATTCATAATCATTCATAATCATCCTAAAACTCCCAACAAATTTTAACCCCAAGTCCGGTTTGCATCGCGTCGCATTGACATTTGCTTGAAGAATTAAGCAGCCTTGGGTAAGCCTGCAAGTTTGCGGTTATCAAATTAACCGTGTAACCGTTGTTTTGCGGTTACAGTTAACAGTTAACCGTAACAATTTAAAAAAAATTAAAAAATAAATAAAATATGGGCTTGCATTGCATATCTAATTAGCGCTGCTTCATCAAGGAATTTAGTGTGTGCGCGTAGAGCGTGTTGATAACCGCAGTTGCTACGATTGCTACCGTAATTGTCTGCATCAAATCTTAGGCCGACTGGCTATACCGGTATGTTAGATAAGCTACATGTATCAGAAATGTCCATACACAATTTAATCAATTGTACTACATCATATTTGTGACCTGCTCCAACGAAACCCAGACAAAATTGACAATAATTAGTGGGGTTTCTTTTATTTAAAGAACCGCTGCAGGCTTAGCCTTGTGTCAGTTTCAGAAGTCAAGTTTACTGTATATGCCGTGTCGGATACCATTCAACTTGCATTTTTGTATTCGACACGGCACAAGAAACAGTGTTAAACAAAATTTGGCTCGCCAAATTAATTTCGACTCGGCAGATAAATTAAAGGTAGGATATACCATTGGTAATTGATTAAATTATTATGAATGGGTGGATTTGGGGGGTTGTATTTTATACTAAATATTGTTTAACTGACCTGTTTCAAAGTTTTACAATCATGGATGCCGAGGAAAGCAAGAAAAAAACGGCATTTGTTTTTGTTTTTTCCGCGATCGCCATCTGGCGATTTTACTGGATATCTTTACTGGATATCTAGCGCAATCATTTTGCTGGATGCCCAGAATCATTATGTACATTGTACTTAATAAGTAAGATATTTCTGAGCAATTCGGTAGTAAAAACTTTTGATATCTGGTATACTTTTAAGCTTCCTTGGGGGATGAGTGAGGTGCTGCATAAAATGCCCTGTTCAATGACTACATGTAGGTGTATACATTGTACAGTACATGTACCGGTATGTAGTTTGCAGAGGATTACCACTGGGTTACAAAAATACTCCAGAGCCATTATGTGGCGAAAAAATTTGCACATGAAACCACCAGTAAGCGAATGCAGACGCAATCGGAGACCATGAAGAAAATTGGGGGATTTTTCAGTTGTTTTGTTTAGCTATGCCACAAAAAATGTACAAATGTACTTGAGGCTTAATTTTTTTACATTGGTAATTGCTTTTGAATATTCGGTTTCCACTATCAAAACCGAATAGTGATTCCACAAACCAAATATGCGACCTGCTCTAACGAAACCCAGACAAAGTTGACAATTGTAGTTTTTTAAATGTTTTTTTTTCTTCAAATTCTCCAGGTTCTCGGCTTTAAAATGATCATTTACATATCCTTACCCTACATGTACATGTATCTCCCCAGGTGGAAGGATTTAGTGATAAAACCCTGACAACCTAATTATGACATAAACAGCTTTAAAGTTAAGAAAAAAACTATTATTTCTAAACACAATTGTTTATCAAAATCGAAAAAAAAATAAAAAATTGGGTGACGGATTATGTTCAAATTTGGGGAGATTGTACTCGTAGATTAATAGTTCATGATTCAGAAAAACCCCAAACCTCAAAATGGTAAAATCCACCCAGAAACGACTTCACGAGTACACATTAAACATGTACACATTGTAATAAAACACATTGTGTGACTTTGTCCGGGTTTCGCTGGAAAAGGTCACATGTATACAAAATGTATTGAACAAATTAGGTTTGAAATCCCACCGCTATTACAAAGCAATGTATTATTCATTGGCGTTTCCTGTGAGTGCTTATTGCAACATTTTTGTTTTGAAATGGGATCTTGATGAGCGTCCCAGCCATGTACTTTAGTGGATCACCCCTTCAAATGTACTAAAAAACAAAACAAACAAAACCAGACAAGCCTTAAGGAAATGACAAACATGGGACGGTCCAGAGTTTTTATATATTTTTTGTAAGAGAGAGGAAGGAAGACAGAATAACATTGACACAAAATAGAAACAGCCGTTGGCGAGATTTTGAATGTTGCATAATCATGATAGAACGCGTTCATGTGACCCTGATATAAAGGTACATGTAGCATACACACAATTGGTAATTGTTTGAATTATCATGAATGGGTGGATTTGGGGGTTTTATTTTATAGTAAATATCGTTATTAACCAGTTTGCGCTGGGATTATTTTAACATCACCGAGCCGAGGCGTGAAATTATTTTTAACGAAACTCGATCCGAGGCGGGTTCAGGCCGATGGTACCGGGAAGCACACCCCTGCATGTCTGGGCTTGCTCACTACTGACAGACATTTCTGGCCTTGCTCGTGACATGTTTATAAATGCATCATTCGTTTACGAATCTGAGGAAAACTTTGCGTGTACAACATGTACGTCCTCCGGCGTGAACTGGTTAACTGACCTGTCTGAATTTTTACAATCGTGGATGCTGAGAAAAAAGCAAGAAAAACAGCATTCGTTTTTAACCGGCGTTGGGCAGTAGTTCGTATGTACAGCGATCGTGATTATTATTTTTGTAGAAAATTCAATTTCTTAGAACAATTTCAGGATATCTACCTGTACATGTAGCGCAATCATTTTGCTGGATGCCTGGAATCATTATTTACTTTCAAATATAAAGTAAGAGATTTCCTAATAATTCGGTAGTAACATTTTTTTGATATCGGCAAATGGTGTATCCTACCTTTAATTTAATAAAAACTCGTGCAACTTAAATTTGTCCAGATTGTAATCAGGTCCCTGGGGCCTATAATTGCCTTAATCATGATTTGTATGTAGTCCCAAGTAGTCCTTTGCTATCTGCAGATTGTACACGTGTACAGACTTTACGGCCGTGCAGCAGGCTTCGTCTGCACATAGCATTTCTGCCATAAACGAATTATCGACGTTAGTCAATTGCTTTCGATTTGGGGCTCGCTAACTCCCCGCTAACTCAATAAAAATATTATTTCCAGATATTTGGCCATGTTTGTGTGTGCGCTGTTACTGGCAGACAGCTATGGTTGCTGACTTGCATGCTTTGCAGCTTTATTGGCACTGCACAATTTTGCAAAATGTATTTGAAACTTGTAATGAAAGTCTGATGGGGAAGATGTAATCATGCATAGAACTTACAGGGAGGATACACCATTTATAGTTTGCTTGAATTATCATGAATAGGTGGATTTAGGGGGGTTGTATTTCATAGTAAATATCGTTTAACTGACCTGTCCGAAGTTTTACAATCATGGATGCTGAGAAAAGCCAGAAAAACGGCATTCGTTTTCATATCAACCGGCGTCGGGCAGTGGTTATTACATACATATGTTGTTATTGTTTTTTGGCAATCGCCGTCCGACGATCGTGATTTTGTTTTTATAAAATTCAATTTTTCCGAACAATTACAGGATATCTAGCGCAATCATTTTGATGAATGCCTACAATCATTATTTACTTTCAAATAAGTACGATATTTCTTAATAATTAGGCAGTACATTTTTTCGTTATAAATAGTCTGCAAATGGTGTATAACTTTAAAGGTAATGTAGGATACACTATTTTTAGATATTAAAACTTTTAACCTTGAACAGCCACTGTTTTTATTACTTTTACACTCCTCAGCGTAATTGTTTTCTCTGGTGTATGGCTCTCCAATTTAAATAAAATATTTGAGAAGAATGTACACTGTGTATGTAGTATCCTGACCCTATATGTACACTACAAATACTTTACCGATTGTATACAAAGTATTTCAAAAAAAAACCTGGAAAGGTCGCATCATTCTTTCCATTGAATGCCTGCACTGCAACTAGGAATTTTCACCGTGGGGTTGCTCTTGAAACAAATTGTACGTTTCTGTAACCTTTTCCTGCATGCATCCTGTGGACATCTTTTGTTCGCAGATTCCACAGTGAGTATGGAAAGTTCGTACACAGAATCAGGCAGGGACTTAAAAGTCCAATTCTGGAGCTAATTTCATAGAGCTGTTGTCCAGTTCGCGCCGGATGACGTATATATAAACGCATCCAAAATCAAAATTCAAAACGGATGATGCATAAACACGCCAAGTTCAAGTTCGGAAATGTATGTCAGCAGCGCGCAAGGCCGGAAATGCGTGGGTGTGTTTCCCGGCACTATCAGCCTGAACACGCTTCGGATCGAGTTTCGTTAAAAATAATCACGCCCCTCGGCTTGGCGATGTTAAAATAATCCCGGCGCGAACTGGTTAAGCACAACAATTTGCTTAGCATGAAAATTACTCATTGTCAAAAACAGGGTTACAAACCAAATTTTGTTTCTGACTTATAATCAGTTCGTTTTTTGCTTAGCATGAAATGCATGGAGTTTTGGCTGGCAACCTGTAATTTTTGAGCAAGACTGTTTGGTGCTAAGCACATTTTTGTGCTTAACAGCTCTATGAAATTGGCCCCACAAGTGAACCAGTGCAGGAATTAGACCTAAGTCCACAGCGGTGGTAGGGTGCAGACAAATACAATTAATACATACATGTACATGTACCACTGCTCTATACTCTAAACTTCACAGCATATGCCAAAAACAGTGCAGTATTTTATTTTCATCCAGTATTAAATGAGACCATGTGTAATCATGTGTACATACAGATTGATGTACTGGTACTTTGTGTAGGATACACCATTTGCAGATATCAAAAACTTTTACTACCGATTTATTATAAAATATCTTTGAAACATAACTAAATAATGATTCCAGACATCCATCAAAATGATTGTGCTAGATATCCTGTACATAATGTTTGTAATTGTTATGAAATTTATTATTATTATTTTTTTTAAATCACGAATGCCGGACAGTGATTGAAAAACCAAGAACAACCAAGAACTGCCCGACGCCGGTTAAAAAACGAACGTCGTTTTTCTTGCTTAGTAGTTTTTTTAGTCACGAACGCCGGACAGTGATTGAAAAAACCAAAAACAACCAAGAACTGCCCGACGCCGGTAAAAAACGAACGTCGTTTTTCTTGCTTATTTTCCTTGGCATCCATGATTATAAAACTTTGAACGATAATTTCTATAAAATACAACCCCCAAATCCACTTATTCATGATAATAAATGATAATGATAATTCAATTGATAATTCAAGCAATTACCAATGGTGTATCCTACCTTTTAACTTAAACAAAAAATAACCTTAAAATATGTAATATCAATTTGTCAAAATGAAAATAAAAAAGGACTTTCAATATTCAGAAAGGAAAACAATGAAATGAAACACACTGGAACCAGCTGTCACGTTTGTTTACTTCAAATGTCAGATGGTTTGTTTGTCCACAAGTGTGCGACAGATGTGAATAAAAAAATAAATCAATAAATTACATGTACAAATTGTATTGATTTTTTTTTTTTTTAAATTGACATTTCAATGCATACATTTTTTTAAATACTGCAGCCTTTAGTGGCAATATACATTTGTACCAAAAAAACAAATGGGCATTTATTTTGTACATGAACATTGTGGAAATGAAAACTTGCAAACCTCTCCTTTGTCTAAACAGCTACATGTACTAGTACACCATGAGATACATGTAGATGTGTATACATTGTACAAATGTTGTACATTGAACTGTAATATCAGAAACAGATTATGTAAAAATGATAATAAATTTCTAATTGAATCCGAATCTTAGAATATTGTTTGCTTGGAATATACAGCATTTACTGAGGTATTTGTACAACCTCACCCTCACGGGGTTAGTTATCTTAAAGGTAGTATACACCATTGGTCATTGCTTAAATTATCATGAATGAGTAGATTTGGGGGGTTGTATTTTATAGTAAATATCGTTTAAAGGTAGTATACACCATTGGTCATTGCTTAAATTATCATGAATGAGTAGATTTGGGGGTTGTATTTTATAGTAAATATCGTTTAACTGAGCTGTCCGAAGTTTTACAATCATGGACGCCGAGAAAAGCACGAAAAACAGCGGGTTTATTCAACCGGCGTCGAGCAGTTATTCTTACTGTATGTTATCTTCTTTTTTTCACGATCGCCGTCCGGCGATCGCGAATTTTTCATTATAAAATTATATTTTCGTAATAATTACAGCGCAATCATTTTGCTGGATGCCCAGAATCAACATTTACTTTCAGATGGGTAGGATATTTCTTTATAATTCGGTAGTAAATATTTTCGATATCTGCAAATGGTGTATCCTACCTTAAAGCACCTTGATCTGGTACTGCAAACTGTACATTTTTCACACTTTATTTTCAGGCAAAGGAACACATTTGGCTATTATGAAATTCACCAATTGTAGTTTGTGTGTACAAACGTGTACGTGTACAATACAACATACACATGTATGTACACAGTACTGTATGTACCGGTACATGTATTAATGATTACTTGCCAGGAATAATATCCTAATTATTTTTGCCATTTCTTTTGAATTGGGAGAGGCATGCATGGGAGTAGGGGATGATCGTGCCTCGTGCTTCATTGTTCTCCATTTTTTAGTACAGAACATGTACAATATACATGACGACCCGTTGCACTAATTAACCGTTAATAGGTTGCCATGATTACGGTAACCGTGCCTCCCGTTGCCCTTGAGATGCGCAGACTATATAGCTCTGCATTATTGATTTGACTCGGCTGGAAAGGGATCCCTTTCCTCCCTCCAGCCTGCCAGCTCCATGCATAATGCTCTCCTTTTTTGGGGTTTTGGATTTTGTTTTAAATTTTCCTTTTGCAATATTTCAACATGCATTGTATTGCGTTCAATGTCGTTATTCCTGGATTCAAACAAGGCTGGAGGAATAAATCGATCGTCGTGATTTGGGATTAGTTGTTGCATGTTTGGCTGCTTTTTTTTAATTGGTATTTCCACTGCAGGATTTTTGCAGGATTACTTGGCATTGGCCATCCCAGTAAACAATATTGGGGGATTCTGCAGGATTAAGGTTACAGTGTATGTATATGGAGTTTTAACACTTTGCAATTAGAGGATGTTGTAGGATTCAGGAACAGAGGAGCCTTGTTGCAGGGACTCAAATACCACCATAGATCTTTCCCTTAACCAGTTTGTGCCGGATGACGTATATAAACGCAAACATTTCCCCAAATTCAAAACGGATGACGCATAAACATGCCAAGTTCAAGTTCGGAAATGTATGTCAGCAGCGAGCAAAGCCGAAAATGGGTGGGGGTGCTTCCCGGCACTATCAGCCTGAACCCGCTTCGGATCGAGTTTCGTTAAAAATAATCCCGCCAGTCAGCTTGGCGATGTTAATATAATCCCGGCGCGAACTGGTTAAAAAAACCATGTGTACATTTTATACTTAAAATCCCTACATGATTGAGGTGGGCAATACAATGAATACCATTACCAGCATTATGTATAGCGTTGACGAAGCTACATGTACATGTACGTACATGTACGGTACACATTGTTAAAAGAAGTTTCCTGGCATGCAAATAAATGCGAACAGTCGCCTACAATAGGCTGTATTATTTAACGTTGAGGGCGCTGTGCTCACGGTATTTGGGGGTATAATTAAAAGTAATTAGGAGATAATTCCAACAGTTTAAATATTCTTACAGCTCCAAATTGTTTTTCTTTCTAATATTTAATTTTTAGATAAAAGTAAAGTTACTAAAACTACTTCAATAAACGCGATTTTGCCTGTGTTGGGTGTCACCCAGAAAATGGCGTCTTACAGCGCCCTCTGCGGCCAGAAATACGGTTCATTGCAATCCTTCTGCCGTTCACGGTATTAGTCAGTGTGGTAATTTTGACCATTGACAGTTCCTAATCAGTTTGACTGAATACGGATAATAAGTGTTTATAATTTACCTATTTTGTTTTCAGTATTTTCCCCATCGATTTCAATGTCTATATTTTTTCAATAATTACAACCACACAAACTCACAAAAGAGAATTACGGACGATGCTACCAAAACAAAAACTTAGTTTAATCAGAAAATAAAATGTTAGTAATCGCTTAAAGATTACTCTTCTCATCCAGTTTAGCGAAATATACATTTCAGAAAACAAATTTGGATGAATTTGAGTATACATGTACCGGTATGTCTCCATTTTTTTTTTTTTACTTCTCAGGGGGATTTCCAGTTGGTCATGAGAAACCGCCGCCTGTCGTCCACCCAAAGAATGGTCCGGGCGAGATGGGAAAAGCTGTGGTCATCCCGCCAGAACAGGAAGACAAGAAAAAAGAGATGTTCAAAATTAACCAATTCAACCTGCTGGCTAGCGACATGATTTCGGTCAACAGGTCCCTGCCGGATGTCAGAATGGAAGGGTAGGGTGTTTCTGACTTTTTGCAGTTAACTTTGCTTACACCGAACATAAGTTGGTGACAAGTCAGTTGTAAACTTGACACCGACTTGCGACTGACTTGCGACTATTACTTAATTGCAACTTAATTGTGACTCGTGATTGACAAGTTTGTAAATAAATTACCTGTATGATGGACTTTACCTGACTTGGTAGCCTTGCCTGATTGATGGACTTGCGCTTGACCTCTGAATAGAATTGCGCTTGACCTCTGAATAGACTTGCGCTTGACCTCTGAATAGACTTGCGCTTGACCCTCGTAATAGACTTGCGCTTGACCCTCGTAATGAACTTGCGCTTGACCCTCGTAATGAACTTGCGCTTGACCCTCGTAATGAAATTGCGCTTGACCCTCGGAATGAACTTGCCCTTGACCCTCGGAATGAACTTGCCCTTGACCCCCGGAATGAACTTGCCCTTGACCCCCGGAATGAACTTGCCCTTGACCTATGATGGACCTTGCTTGATGATTGACTTATGGACTTGTGATTGACTTATGGACTTGTGATTGACTTATGGACTTGTGATTGACTTATGGACTTGTGATTGACTTATGGACTTGTGATTGACTTATGGAGTTGTGATTGAAATGGACTTGCGATTGACTTATGGACTTGTGATTGACTTATGGACTTGTGATTGACTTAAATGGACTTGTGATTGACTTAAATGGACTTGTGATTGACTTAAATGGACTTGTGATTGACTTATGGACTTGTGATTGACTTATGGACTTGTGATTGACTTATGGACTTGTGATTGACTTATGGACTTGTGATTGACTTATGGACTTGTGATTGACTTATGACGACTTTATTATTACTCTGAATCTCTGGAGTCTGGAGTACTGTTACAACCTGGTCTAGAACAGGGAACCCCCGATCTGTAGATAATTCTACAGTGTACATGTATACATGTAGGTTTGCTTCGGTTGTGGGTAACTTGATTCCTCGGCAAGACTTTTTTGTTTTATTTCACCCATCCTACAGATGCAAAACCAAAGAGTACCCCTCACACAGTGTCCTACCGAAGACGAGCGTCATCATCGTCTTTCACAATGAGGCTTGGAGCACGCTGCTGCGCTCCGTCCACAGCATCATCAACCGGTCGCCATGGGAACTCCTTGAGGAGATCATCCTGGTGGATGACGCGAGTGAAAGAGGTATGAAAAGACAATTGACAAAAAATTTTTTTCCAATGGAATTCATCAAAATCCAAACCCCTGTTCTGGAGAATTTCGGCGGATTAAGGATATCTCCATATGTGACCCGCTCCATCGAAATCAGGAATAAGTCGCAAAATGAGATATGCACATGGTGAGAATGGGAATTTCATAAGCTTTCTAATGATACCCATCACAAGTGTGTATCTGTTTAGGTTAACGAGTTACAATGTATGGTCTGATGAAGATGACAGGTGTATATTTATTTGCCGAATCCACATTCCGAGAAAAACAGCTTAGAAATAAACAAAATTGACCAAAATCATACGGACAGCACACACAAATCCTCTTCATTTTCATCTTTATTGATCGTTTTTACATACAAGACATTAATGACAATAATCTACACTTTCTAAAAATACAATGTTCAGAAAATCGACTTGGTCACGATTTTCACCCATGCGTTCACTTTAACGGCCGATTGCGTAAAACGGCCTCAGTGACTTATTCCTGATTACGATGGAGCGGGTCACAGTCACCAACACCACAATTTGTGTGCGTGGCAAAAGTGGTAGATTTTGACAGATTCAGGATACTTTCTAGTAAAGATACCCCCAAGGGGTAAAGATTAACCAGTTCGCGCCGGATGACGAATATAAACGCAAAGTTTTCCCCAGATTCACAACGGATGACGCATAAACATGCCACGAGCAAGGCTGGAAATGCCTGTCAGCAGCGCGAGCAAGGCCAGAAATGCGTGGGTGTGCTTCTCAGTACTGGCAGCCTGAACCTGCTTCGGATCGAGTTTCGTTAAAAATAATCCTGCGGGTCGGCTCGGCGATGTTAAAATAATCCCGGCGCGAACTGGTTAACAAATCAAAAAGTGACGAAATTCGTAGTCATCTACCAACTGGCAACTGGGAATCTTACCAACACGTGCCCCTTCAAACTGGCACCTGCACAAACAAATCAACCAGGCACTTGACAAACTGGGCGCTTTAACATCTGGGCACCTTCAACATGACACTGCACGATGGGTCGCATAGGTCACGCTAACCGCGGCAGTTTGTGGAGGCAAATAAATTTGTCTCTCCTCAAAAACAATTTTCTAAAGCTCTTCATACTTTAGGTCTAAAATTCAGACAAGTACTATTTTGTCTCTTTTTGTCGATCCATACACATTGTAGCTTTTCTTTTCACTTTAAAATTGAGCAAAATTCAAAACCCTTTTTTCAAGGACCTACCGGTACCGGTACGACTGAGCATCCTTGTTTACTACAAGTACGCAGTCTTGCACTTTTTGAGCAATTGGCAATATGCTTCCAAGTAGCGCTACTTCCAAACAAGGGCACTAAATTAGATTTCCCGATTTGTAACATCGTTGACCAGCGTGTGACTCGCGGACATGTGTATGTATACATAATCGACTGGCCTTCAACAGGTACATGTACTGTTATGGGTAAAGAAAACAAAGAAGATATTCGAGGGCACTTTGTCCTGTTTCAAAAACATCCATTTGAGTTGACCAGCAGCTTTCGAGATCCAATCGAGCTTCTTTATACGTTTTACGCACAATTGACATGTACTTGATTGCAGTTCCGGTCAGTTGTCTCGGAATCAATCAATGTAGCTTTGGTCAAGAGGCACGAGTCGAGTACGTACCATTACACGTATTTTTTTTTCTGTTTCGAAAAGTTACATGTAAACCATTCGTATTCACTGCTTATTGTACCGGTACCACCAAAGAGTCAATGATATTATTTAATCCCTCCTCATAGGGTGAACCCAGTTGGACTTTGAACAGGTACTTCAACTGGCATGTGAAGTAGCGTACTTGTACGTGTCATCATGTCCGCAGATCTTTATTTTTAATTGGCTTGTCTCAACTTTATAAAGATCGCAGATGGCAATTGTTGTATGCCTGTGCCTTGCGGGGGAAAATCTTGGCCCAAATCCAGGGAAATCCGCAGACACCGGCAAGTCCCTTGCTCGGATAAAAAAATAATGATAACAGACATTGGCCAGGGAAAATCCGCGAGGATCACTCTTTGATCTGGACTATTATTTGGCATTTGTATGGCTGCGATTGACCAAGCAATCTGCTCGCTTATAATTGGATTCTGTTCCCGGAACAGATTTTCTGAAGCAACCGTCACAAAGATGGCTTTAAATACATTATCTTGAGTTTACACCTGCTCTAAGTTTTTGTATTGAAAATTATTTATGAGATTATACGGTGTCATCAGCAGGCATGAGATTTTTCAGACCCTTTTGAATCTGAGAGCAAACGAAAGACGCTATCAGTGCAGAAAGATATGCATCTTTTTGACCTTTCTTCAAATTTTCAAACCTATAGATTTAACTCATACCCGTACACGTACCGTACCGGTACACTATCACAGTTTGTTGTGAGAAGAAAAAAAAAAGAAACAAAACTGAAGACATTTTTTACTTTAAACTTGGCATGTTTTGGTCATCAACTGACATGATACATGTACATGTACTGATGTACATTGGAATTTGACTTTAAATAATGTTCATTCTGTCTTGTCAATTTCTGACAGTTATTTTTTTAAATCATTCCAATCTCCAGTTTTCTCCAGGTAAGTAATTAACAATTGCAATTCACATGTAAAATTATATATAAAATACCGGTGTGTATATAAATATATATATATATTTTTTTTTTTGGGGGGGGGGACACACACTTTATTTCATTAAGTTGACTGTTTCCTATACTTACCGGTACAATGTAACAATGGTAACAGAGTATTTTATAAGAAGTTCTTGCAAAATGAGGTGGAACTGGGCCAAGGCCATATCGAAAATGCAATAAAATCACATTTTTTATTTTAATATATTTTGGGGGGTTAATTTGTGTATTTTTGTGTTAATTTGTGTATTTTTTTTCTTCTAAATTGACAAAATTATCCTTGCTGCTTACCGGTATGTCAACGATAATTGTATAAAAATGTGCATTTTTACTACATGTACCTTAGGAAAAAAGAAGAAACAAACCTACATGTATGTAGTAGACTGTGAAAAGACTTCAAAATGACTTGATCGCATCTGCTTCAGGTGTTGACATTTGGACCGTTTAAAAGGAAATTGATCAGCAAAGCCCCCAGGGTGTGACAGTGTAGATAAAGCTTAGTTTTGAGATGGATGGATGAGGTTTTATCCGTCAAAGGGTAAACGGGCCCTTGAGACACCGCATCGAAATCCATGAGCCATGTCCAAATAAAGTTGGTCCCTAGCCATGTTTATTGGGAGGGCATTATCCTGAAATGCTGTCGTCCATGTACAGTGGAACGCCGCTATAACAAACCACAGGATCCACAGAATTTGTTCGGTACAATGTATATCGATCGTTCGGTATATTAATTTTCAGCCACCGGCCCACCAGGTACCCTCTTTAACATGTAATAATAATAATAATACTAATAATAAAAATATCTTGGATTTATATAGCGCTTTTCACACCCAAAGGGCATCTCAAAGCGCTTCCAACATTATTACCCCTGGTCACTGGGCCATTTTCAATCCTTAAACCATCTCAGCTCCCTGTGGAGTATACAGCCTGTGCTGCAATATATGCGCTACTAGGCTAAATCAATCACAATAACCATCTCTGCTCTCACAGGTACCCATTTTACCCCTTGGTGGAGAGAAGCAATTATAGTTGAGTGTCTTGCTCAGGGACACAAGTGTCACGACCGGGACTCGAACCCACACTCTGCTGAACAGAAACACCAGAGATTGAGTTCGGTGTTCTTATCCACTCGGCCACGACACCCATAGTTTGACATTCGGGAATGTAAAAAACGACCAAAATAGCGTTTGACATGTACATACACCCAGTGGATTTCTAAACATCTGTTGACATTATTTTCAACAACATTGTTCGGTGTGTTTGGAAACACAAATCGGGAGCAAAGGAAAGTGGGTTTGATTATTCTAGTGACTTTTTTTCAACAACAATGTTTGTGATTTTTGTACAGACAAATTGGGAGCCCAGGTTGGTGTTTGGTATAGCGGTGTTCGGTATAGCGGCGTTCCACTGTACCTTTTTGTGTGTGTGTACATTTTGGTCTTCATCTTCATTTTTATGTACAGGTGTGTATGGCAAAGTTCGTAATCCTGTTCACATATTCTTTTGGTACATAGCATTATGGGGACAACCCATACGGTTTGTGTGTAAACTGAAATCTCTCTAATCTCAAACTCAGAACACTCTAAAATTCCAAAATTTTCAGCATCACCCTAATTTGTCCTCTTCTACATTTTCTTTTATTATACCCTAACCCAATTTTATCTTGTTCTACCTTTACTGAAGACCCAACGCGCTATGGGGACTCAAAAAAGTCCCCACTACTCGGTCTGTCTTTTCCAAACAAAATTGCCTGTCCCCATAACTTGGTGTGTGCCTACCCATCGATGTTGACAACTGTAACAGTACTTCGAGGTTGTGTGGTCCACACTTTGCAAATGTGATGGGGAAAAATATAAATATTGGAAATGTTTTTGAAGTTTATTGCGGACAACCCCCTACATGTACCTGTAGGATCTGAAATTCGGTACCCTCTGGAGACCTGAACACAATGTGTATAATGTAGACAAAAGGACGCCGGAGGGTAAATTTCTATAGATGAATAGGTTGCCACAGGGAATTTTCACGAATTAGATTTTTGGAGTGTGCCTCAAATTACTCAAAAACTAGGTTTAGGATGTGGGTTAGGGTTAGTGTTTGGGTTAGGGTATGATATAGGGTACGGTATATTGGGTCGAAATTTCAACCCAGGAAATTAATTGTGGTTGAAATAGGAGCATTTTGAAAAAGGTGCCCGACTTTTTAAGCAGTTTGTACACGAGAACAAAGAGATGTCTCCACTAGGATACAAATTTGAGAGTTAATGTCCTTTTTGCTAGGAACCATCCTCAATACTCCAAAATCCGTATATTTTATTTTATTTCATTCAACACCCAACAGCGCTATTGCGCCAATTACCGGATGAGAGAAGATAATGTAAAGAAATAACAGTTTTAGAGGTGAGAGGAAAACCCTAGAAGAATATTCTGGGGAAAACCCACGGATTCAAGCAGGGACTGAAAACCCAATCCACATTATTAGCCTAGGCAGCTTTCGAACCCGGGTCACAGCAGTGAAAGGCAAGGACAGAACCGCTGCGCCAACCTGACTATCACCAGTTTGTAAACATTTGATTCATCCTTAATCCTCCAAAATTATTGTTTATTTTTTGCATTTGTTCAGTTGAAGGGTGATCACTTCCTCAATCCTCTTCAATCCTCATGTAATCAATGCTATGAGTTGAGTCAGTGCCAGTGACATTTAGAAGCAATGTGGGTGGTATGGAGCATAATGAAGAGTTGCATTATGCATTTAAAGGTAGGATACACCATTGGTAATTGCTTGAATTATCATTAATGGGTGGATTTAAAGGGTTTTTGTATTTTATAGTAAATATCGTTTAACTGACCTGTTCGAAGTTTTACAATCATGGATGCCGAGAAAAGCACGAACAACTGCATTTGTTTTCAACCGGCGTCGAGCAATTATTCTTATGTTATCTTTGTTTTTTCGCGATCGCCGGACTGCGATCGCGAATTTTTCTTTATAAAATTATATTTTTCAGAATAATTACAGGATATCTAGCGTATTCATTTTGTTGGATGCCTAGAATCATTATTTACTTTCAGATGAGCAAGATATTTCTTAATAATTTTGTAGTAAATATTTTCGATATAGATCTGCAAATGGTGTATCCTACCTTTAACTGAAAATAAAGAATGCTGGGTTGGGTACAACCTACGACCTCGACCCATTGCATCCTCCAATGTCAACTGTCACTTTTCGCTATTCATCCTCAATCCTCAAAAATCTTCCAAAACTGCAATGAGGATTTTGGAGGGTTAGGGTTTAATTATCTTATGATATATCTGCTAGTCTGTGGACATTTGTAAGAATTTGTTAAAATGTAACAAAAAAGGAAATCCATCTAGGTATTAGATTATGCACATATATCATTTTTTAAATTATAAAAGTGTAGAATTGGAGGAAATTAACTATTTGAGATTCCTAGCTTTAGCATACTGGTTCGTGTGTACTGTCTTAAAGGTAGTATACACCATTTGCAGATATCGAAAATATTTACTACTGAATTATTAAGAAATACCTTACTCAATTGAAAGTAAATAATGATTCTAGGCATCCATCAAAATGATTGCGCTAGATATCCTGTAATTATTCAAAAAAATTGAATTTTATAAAGAAAACTTCGCTCTCGCCGTTAACAAAGATAACATAAGAATAACTGCTCGACCCCGGTTGAAAACAAACGCTGTTTTTCGTGCTTTTCTCGGCATCCATGATTGTAAAACTTCGGAAACATCAGTTAAAGGTAGTATACACCATTGGTAATTTGTTGAATTATCAGGAATGGGTGGATTTGGGGGGTTGTATTTTATAGTAAATATCGTTTAACTGACCTGTCCGAATTTTTACATTCATGGATGCCGAGAAAAGCATTAAAAACAGCGTTTGTTTTCCACCGGCGTCGAGCAGTTATTCTTATGTTATCTTTGTTTTTTCGCGCTCGCCGGACGGCGAGAATGAATTTTGGTTTATACAATTCAATTTTTTGAAACAATTACAGGATATCTAGTGCCCTCATTTTGCTGGATGCCTGCAATCATTATTTACTTTTAAATAAGTAAGATATTTCTTAATAATTCGGTAGTAAATTTTTTTGATATCTGCAAATGGTGTATACTACCTTTAAACGATATTTACTATGAAATACAACCCCCCAAATCTACCCATTCATGATAATTCAAGCAATTACCAATGGTGTATACTACCTTTAACACATTGAAATTACCTTTCAACAGAGCCTGCAAAATCTTCGCTACTTGTAACTCTAGCAAAGCTCGATAAAAATATACATTTAATGTGTTTTGTTCAATTAATGCTGTCATCTGGTTTTGTTGTGTAAGACAATGGTGGGGAGAGGTTGATGGTTTTGAGAGTTCATTATAGGTTTTTAGTTCATATTTTGTTTATATACATGTATTTCTTTAACAATTTGTAATGTGTAACTTAAATATTTTTTATTATAAGCATGTTCGACAAGGCGAATTTTCATTTTCGATGGACAATAAATGTGTATAAAGTCGCAAAAAAAGAAATTGAGTTATATTCATGGTTGAAATGCCCACAACATAAGCTTTCATTTGGTACATAATAGAGCTCCATAGCCCCTCTCATTTGGGAGATTATGACGTGTTTACATATTGATTACTTCCTTGGAGTTCAAATCACACAACTGAGAAAACAGGCTTTGAAATAGCCGGCTCTGTTGTACAAAAGTACTACAACAGAACGATGCACACAAAATGTTATTTTTTTCCACTTTATTCATCAAAATCAACATTTCTTTAAATGAAACCTTAAACTGTAGGTATTAAAGATGTCATTCATGACAAAAAATAAAAATCGCATTTTGATGAAATGTTTACCCTCGGAACGTTGAGCGGGCCATTACATGATAGTGCACAGCGCGGCTTAATACACCTTTTTGTAGAGCCGGTCATAAATTTGAAATTTGAAGTCGCACCCTAACCAGTAGTTGTGATACATGTATCCCGCCGATGCCAAATCTTTTGTATTGCATTTTGTGGCAGGTGTATGCCGGAGATGACAAGTTGCCATACTTTGTTATGATAATTCTTCTTCACATTGCAAACACACACACACAGCTTCTACAGATTTTGTGATAAAGGCACGTACCTAATCGCCAGTAAAAAACAAATAAAAAACGGTACTGAACTGCCAGCACGAAGTAATATTGAGTAACTAATGCGCAATTTACGATGTGCAATGACTGGACTCTTTGCTAGACAGCGCCGGCCAGGCATTATATTAAAGATCCGGATTTATTGCTGCAGTGGGTCGGGGGGAAAAGTGGTGGACCAAATCGTATTTTATTCAAAGTGCAGACATTTATGGGAGGATTATTTTTCTGCTGGGACATTATTAGATGAAGTTCAAATCAAATGTTTTCATGTTTCAGGATAGAAGTCTTAACTGATATTGATTTTTAAAGTTACAGTAGAAAAAGGAGATTATATTATCTACGGTACGTACATTACTGACAAAATACATTAGTGACAAAGTGTATTTGCTGCCGATTGGGGAAAAGGTTCGCGTAATTGGAGAGCGTGTACAAAATCAATAGGGATTTTTCACAGGACAACACCTTCAATCGTGAACGTTGAGCAATAGACAATCGGGTCCCCCAGGTCCCCAAGTGGATTCATTTACAAAACATACATGTATGGACGCGTTTGTTTATGGTGTAAATGGAGGACACATGCCGATTGAGAATCGTGTACAAAACCAATGAGAGCCGTCGGGAAAAAGAGTACAAACAAAGGAAATTATCGAGAGGAACAAAAGAAACTCCTCGATTTACACCATAAACAAACGTCTGTGCTCTTGTATCGTATGAGGATCGAAACACAAAAGGGAACAAAGGAACAAAGAATCCTCGAAGGAGGGTTTGCTTGTCCGAATCCGGTCCTCGATCGTTCGGGTAAGCGCTAGGTAATGGGTATAACATAGGAATAAAGGAAAACACAATAGGGGATCCTCGATCGTTATGTGGTTCACAACTACATGTACCGGTACATGCATGTGTGATTATTTTGTTTTGTTCAGTAATTATTTGATCGTTTAAAAAACTAAAATTCTTGGAAGGACTTTTTGTTAATTCTAACACAAATTTGGAATCTGACAAAAAACTTGACCACCTAACCCTAACTCCCCATGGTGTGTGTAAAATCATCTTAGGATTTAGGACTCCAGAGACACTGCATAAACCAATCCATATAAAACCGATTAATTTTTTTAATTTTTTTTATTATCTGCAGATTTTCTTGGGAAAGAACTTGAGAAGTACGTCAAGAAGCTCCCCGTTCACACCCACGTCGAGCGGATGGGCAAGCGCAGCGGCCTAATACGAGCACGGTTACGCGGTGCCTCGGTCGCCAAGGGAGGAGTCCTGACGTTTCTTGACGCCCATATAGAGTGTACCGAAGGATGGCTGGAACCCTTACTGACTCGTATTCACAAAGATAGGTAGGTTAGCTGCTGCTTTTTAAAATAATTCTGGCATTCTGGCAAAATGAGACGGTTCTCGGGTAATGAGGGGTTCTCGGGTATTAGCAATAAAGATTAAAAATTTCCTTACAATGCTGTTTCTTGCACTTCAAACAAACATTTCGTAAACAAGTTACATGTACATGTATGACTGAGTTTTGTACATATGTGATATTGAAAAATGCCAATTTACACTTTTATTCCACTACTTCCATTCTATTTCTTAACAAAATATAGTTAGTAGGCATACCAAAGATTACAAATATCAATAAATCAAAAAATTATAAAAATCACCCATTATTCATTATTTTGCAGTTTTCTCCAATATGCCCTTTGCCCCAGTTGTCTCATTTTGCCATAACGCCTCCAAATTTCCTCTTTTAGGCTAATTTCCATTTAAAAAAAAATACTTTCTGCATACCAAAAGTATAGGAAATATTATATTTTCTATTTTATTCTGGCCTAGTTTTCTCTTTTACTTTTTTCTTTGTTGTTAGTTACATGTACACGTGCCTGGTAAGAATGAAAGTATGTCTGCATGTATGCGTGAGTAGTTTGGGAAACTCGGCGTATTACTCGCGATTTGTCATCTACTGTACATGTACATGTAGTAGTGATTTGTTTTTACAGTGTTGACTTTGAACAAACAAAATACTTTGCAGTTTCTGCACTAAAGTATGGTTGTCTGGATGCTATCAATGAAGCTACATGTACATGTAGCAATCAAGGAATCATTTGCTCCAACTCACTCTCCCCAGGATTTCACTCCCAACAAATAAATTTCAGGTAAATGACCCCAAAAGTTGCACAGAAAGGTTATCTCACTTCTGAATAATGCACTTTACATTTTGTACTACATTTGTACTACGTGTACAACAAAAGTATATGTACAATTCTTTCAGCTCTTGCATGTCTTATAAGAAATCTGTTAAAGGGATCGTATACGTTTGGTAATTACTCCAAAAATTAATGGCAATAAAAACTTACTTGGTAAGAAGTACAGCAGCTTTGGATAGTATAAATGCATTTTTGGAAACTTTTCACTTCGAAGTAGTGTGCAGTTATGGCAAAAGATGTCACTTTTTATCCCAAAAATTTGAATCTGAGAAGCGTTACTGCAGTGACTTTTCTCAGATTATATACAGTTTTCAAATGCAGATTATTCTTCCTGCGTGGACATACATGTAACCGCTCCAGATTTTCGGCAATATCTCAAAATCGCTACCACCTTTTGAAATGAAATTTGTACAGGTTAGTTTTATGGTATATACATTGTATCTATAACTATATAGGATTGAAAAAAACAGGGTTCCAATTACCAAACGTATACGATCCCTTTAACTACTCGTGAGTACTCGGCTAATTTCCTTGCGAGTACTCGAGTAGCAAAATCTACTACTTGCCCAGCACTAAATTGTGTAAGTTGTTTGCCGGGATTGACTTCACTGAGCTTTTCGGCTGATATATTTCCTCATAAATCATCTCTCTCCATAGTCTGTCTTGAAAAGCCAACACCTGCCTTTTGCATTTAAAGGTAGGATACACCATTGGTAATTGCTTGAATTATCACGAATGGGTGGATTTGTGGGGTTGTATTTTATACCGGTAGTAAATATCGATTAACTGACCTGTCTGAAGTTTTACAATCATGGATGCCGAGAAAAGCACGAAAAAAAGCGTTTGTTTTCAACCGGCGTTGAGCAGTTATTCTTATGTTATCTTTGTTTTTTTCGTGGTCGCCGTCCGGCGATCGCAAATTTTTCTTTATAAAATTCAATTTTTCAGATTAAATAAAGGAAATCTAGCGCAATCATTCTGCTGGATGCCTAGAATCATTATTTACTTTTAAATAAGTCAGATATTTCTTAATAATTTGGTAGTAAATATTTTCGATATCTGCAAATAGTGTATCCTACATGGACATATACCTTTAACATGTTTAACAAATATACACGCATGAACAACCGATATTGATTCCAGAGGTTGATCTGCAGTGTACATGTAGTTATCCACAGGCTTTAAAGCTAAGCTGTATCATTTGCAGCAAAACTTACCAACTGAATTATCAGGGGTGCATTGTAAAGATAGGAATTTTCTTGTTTTTCTGGGTTAATTCTAAGGTGCTTGTCTGAATTATTGTTGAAGAAAAACTTGATTTAAAGGTGGGATACACCATTTAAAGATATATTTTAAAAAAATTACTACCGAATTATTAATAAATATATTACTTATTTGAAAGTAGTAAACAAATTACTACCGAATTATTATTAAATATCTTACTTATTTAAAAGTAAATAATGATTGTAGGCATCCAGCACAATGATTGCGCTAGATATCCAGTATTAATTGTTCTGAAAAATCAAATTAAAAAAACAAAAAAAAATCACTATCGCCAGATTGCAAATTTTTCTTAAGTTCACTTACTGCATACACATGTACATGTATCCTGTGCGCTCATGTATATTTATGGTGTAAATCGAGGAGTTTCTTTTGTTCCTCTCGATAATTTCCTTTGTTCGTCCTCTAACTTTTTTTCCGACGGCTCTCATTGGTTTTGTACTCGAATCTCAATCGAGGTCGTCCTCGATTCTAACCCTAACCCCAATTCACCAGACACGGTCCTTAGAAGAGTGTGATTTCAACAAAAGATTTCCAAAATCACATTCAAATGCCCCAATTTCAAGGCAACATTCCGAACTGTTGATACTTTATAAGTGACCCACTCCTACGAAACCCGACATAAGTCGCACATGCTATTTCGAGATACAGCTCGTCAAAGTTGACTGGGGTGAAAAATCTGGCGGACATTGATTTTTGTTTTTCGTTAATTTGTTATTTTTTAATACATATATGTATGTATACTTTAACCCTCAGTTAGAACAAAATTTACTTTATTGACGAGAAAGTACTCCAATCATGCATTTATTGAGGCAAACTGTGTCCTAAAAGCACGATAATTTATCTCTCAAATACATCGAAATAAAATCCTCATAAAATTTGAAGTGGTATGTACTGTATGGTATAAAGGTGGTTTTGGTACCAAATGGAAATAACAATATCTCACTTTTCAAAAAAACACACTTAAAGGTAATGTAGTATACACCATTTGCAGATATCGAAAATATTTACTACCGAATTATTAGGAAATATTTTACTAATTTGAAAGTAAATAATGATTCTAGGCATCCAGCAAAATGATTGCGCTAGATATCCTGTGATTATTCTGAAAAATTAAATTTTATTAAAAAAAATCGCGATCGCCGGACGGCGAGCGCGAAAAAACAAAGATAACATAAGAATAACTGCTCGACGCCGGTTGAAAACAAACGCCGTTGTTCATGCTTTTCTCGTCATTTATGATTGTTAAGCTTCGGACAGGTCAGTTAAATGATATTAACTATAAAATACAACCCCCAAATCTACCCATTCATGATAATTCAAGCATTTACCAATGGTGTATCCTACAATTTGGTCACACAATTTGGGAGTGATACCGGTACATGTACAATGTACCGGTACAATTTTGTACACTATACAAACATGTATAAATACCAGTAGGACTAAACCCAGCAACGAAATCTAATACTCGTTTCATATCGCTGAGTCTTAAATCAACAGTTGCGGACCGTGCATTATCGGGGTCAATGCTGAAAGCTTCCTCTCGATATCCATACTGGAAAATCTCGTCCCCAGATTGTCTTTCCAGTATAAAAAAAATATGATGTCGCCTGTAAAAAGAGAAGCTGACTTTTGTTACGGCCGCAGATCCATTTCAATTGCAAGGGAGTCGGCGCGCGTGACCCGTAATGCGCGGCGGCCGAAAGCACGCAATTTGAAACTCTTCTGGCCGGTTTCGATAACAGCTCAGCTGATAATCAAGTTTGACTCAAATGATGGGTAATGGGTTTTGGAAGCGACGGCGCGGGGCACCGGTGGAGCAATTTAACAGCCGATTTGGGGGCCCGGGGAAAGAGGCGGCTTCGGTTTATAGACTGTTGTTTATTCATATTGTCGTGTTTCTAAATAGCCAGAGGGACTTGTCTCTGCTGGTTAAAACTAAAAAAAAGAAAAAAAGCCCATTGTTTTAGCAGTGTTTTCCCTAGGTATAGTCATTTTCATTTTGGTGTGGACAAATTAGTGAAAATTTGATTATATGATTCATGTACATGTACAATGTAAATGACATTGTTTATTGTACAGTATAACAAAAATATATGTTGTTCTGGTGCGTTTAACTTAAAATTGAGTTATTGCCCATCATCAAAAATCAGTTTTTCAAATAGGTGTAGCAAGTGGCATAAAACTAAATACAAGTAACCAACAATAATAAGCCCTATACCTGTATCTATAAAAAAAAGTATACAAATCCAATGAATTATCTAATTTTAAGGTAGGATACACCATTTGCAGATATCGACAATTTTTACTACAGAATTATTAGAAAATATCTTACTTATTTGAAAGTAACTAATGATTGTAGGCATCCAACAAAATGATTGCGCTAGATATCCTATAATTGTTCTGAAAAATAGAATTTTATTTTAAAAACTTTTAAAACTGCCTGACAAACGGTTGAAAACGAACGCTGTTCTTCTTGCTTTTTTCGGTATTCATGATTGTAAAACTTCGGACAGGTCAGTTAAACGATATTTACTATAAAATACAACCTCTCTAATCCACCCGGTCATGGTAATTCAAGCAATTACCATTGTGTATCCTACTTTTTAACAAGTGAATGTATATTTTTTAAATTTACCATGGAGATCCGTGTGTACATGTGGGTAGGCACTCACCGCGTTAGGGGGACAGGCTCTTTTGTTTGGAGAAGACAGACCGAGTAGTGGGGACATTTTCCAGTCCCCATAGCGCGTTGGGTGTTCAGTAAAGGTAGAACAAGGTAAATTCGGGTTAGGGTATAATGAAAGAAAATGTAGAAAAGGACAATTTAGGGTGATGCTGACAATTTTGGAATTGTTGAGTGTTCTGAGTTTGAGATTAGAGAGATTTCAGTTTACACACAAACCCTATGGGTTGTCCCCATAACGCTATGTACCAAAGGAAATTGTGTACCAGTAAAGGTGTGTATGTGCTTGTTTCCTTTTGCGATCGAGGATCGAAAAACAGAAGAAAACAAAGGGAACAAAAGATCCTCGAAGGACGGTTTCTTTGTCCTCGATCGACAAGATAAGCAAAAAGCAATGGGGTTAGGTTTCAGTAAAGGAATAAAGGAAAACACAATAGGGAATCCTCGGTCGTAATGGCAATTCACAAACTATAGTTCTAGCCTCCACCTAGTTGTGGGACAGGTTCTTTTGTTTGGAAAAAAAAGATCGAGTAGTGGGAACATTTTCGTGTCCCCATAGCGAGTTGGGTCTCCAGTAATAAAGGAGTTTAGAGGTAAAGGGATAATGAAAGAAAACGAAGAAGACAAATTACAAATGTAGGGTGACGTTGACAATTTTAGAATTTTAGAATGTTCTGAGTTCGAGTTGAGAGAGATTTTCCTTAGCACACAAACCCTATGGATTGCTCCCATAAGGCAATGTACGAAAATAATTGGTGTACATTTGTAAATATGTTGATTTTTATGTTGCATATACATCAACATGTACAAAATGTATGTAAAAATTTAATCTGAAAAGGATAATATAAACTTATAGTCACATTTACAATGTACTTATACCGGTACATGAGGACAGTCATCCACCGTGCGTTATTTCTATAATCTATAATTATTAGTACATATGCACATACATGTATGTTACTGTCTTTTCAATTTTTCTCTATGGATAATTCATTAGTCGCGTGCAACTACACAATTGCTGATTGATGCGACACCGGAATTACATATCTGGTTGACATGGCAACCAACAAAAAGGAAGAGAGACCACTTTAGTCTCAATAAAGCTTGCGACCTAAAGGTGGCGTCGAAAGGATTCAACCGCCTGCCTCGGTTGCAGATATTTGATAAATTCTGTCGCACATCCTTCTTATAATCGAACGGAAATCCTTCATCATCAGTCAGTGAAATGTACAGAGTGCGTTTTTGCCATTTGTGCTGCTGTTTATATTAAGGGAATAAAAATGGCTGGCCGGTTTTAAAACAAACCATTAATAATGTATGAAAATTATTGCCCTAGATATCCTGTAATTATTCCGAAAAATTGGATTTTAAAGAGAATAATTTGCGATCGCCGTAAAATAACATAAGAATAACAGCTCAACGCCGGTTAAAAACAAATGCTGTTTTTCGTGCTTTTCTCGGCATCAATGACTGTAAAACTACGAACAGGTCAGTTAAACAGTATTTATTATAAAATACAACCCCCCAAATCCACCCATTCATTGTAATTCAAGCAATTACCAATGGTGTATTCTACCTTTTAAAAGTAAATAATGATTCTAGGCATTCGTCAAAATGATTGCACTAGATTATCCCGTAATTGTATTTTATAAAAACAAAAATGTTTAAACAGAACAAGAACAATTGCCCGACACCGTTTTTCTTACTTCTTTCTCGGCATCCATGATTGTAAAACTTTGGTGTATCATACCTTTAAAAAAAAAAGCCACATTACAACTGTTTCCTTCTTCAAAATGAAAATTTTGCATATGTGCATTTATATATTTTATACACATGTCATCAGATAAGAAATGAAACTGAGGATTCCTCTAAAAGTGCCCAAGGCACTGTAAGCTCGTAAGCCTGAGGAAACCTACAGGAGGATGAACGAAATGCCAGAAACACCGGGGCGAACCCCTTCTCTTAGCGATAAGTGTGACTGGGTCCTTTTACGTGCGTGTCCAAGTTCAATCAATATACACAATACACACACGGGACCAACGGCTTTACGTCCCATCCGAAGGACGAAGCAATAGTGGATTGCCTTGCTTAAGGACACACGTGTCGACGGCAGGGATTCGAACTCGCGCTCTGTGGAACAGAAAACACACATTGCAATATGCTCCGGAAAATATTGGACCTTCTCTACTCTTTGGCATTCCCTCTCCTCCCTATGTTAGTCCTGTTTGTCTTCTTGATGATGAGAGCTGACGACACTGAAAGATTCATAGAAGGTCATCAAATAAGACTCCTTCAGCTTGTACTGTACTTTAAATACACACTGACGAAGGACTGCACCATCTGAAGAGGCTGGGCAAATAAAGAGAAGAGAAGAGAAGTGGTTCTAGCTGATCGGAGGATGGATGCATTAAAGGGAAAAAATATACCATTTGTGACCTGGCACCACGAATTGGGTGGAAAGTCGCGAAATAAAAAAGTTGACATTATTACATTTCTAGAAAAAAGTACTTAACTTTCAAATGATGTATTGTGTGTTGCTGAAGCTTATTCCAAGCCGCCGCTATACTCTTTTGAAATAGCTGAAGTCATGCTCCTTTGTATTGAGAAAACAGAGTTCAAAGTCTGTGAACCGTGCCAACTATACTACCAATCAGTGCAATTCAGCCACAAAAAAAAAAACACTTTAGAGTTCTTATTGAGCTATAACATTTTGGGATATGATAAAGGTTTTTTGTATACATGTCAAAACGTTAACAACTCCAAAACGACCTCCCACTTGAAAAAATTGACATTTCGGCTAATAACTAGTTTTGGCAATGTGCGACTTTCCGCTCATTTCGTAGTGCCAGGTCACATTTGTCAGTTGTGAATTTGTATCGTTTAACCCTAACTACCCCAAGCCTATCGAACTCCAACTGCAGGTTTTGCTAGGTTTTGGCAGGTTTGGTACCAAACATTAGCAACTTGTGGTTGGCCTTTGTTTGAGCAATTACCAATGGTGTATCCTACCTTTAAAGGGATCGTATACGTTTGGTAATTACTCCAACAATTAATGGCAATAAAAACTTACTTGGTAAGAAGTACAGCAGCTTTGGATAGTATAATGCATTTTTAGAAACTTTTCACTCTAAATTACTGCGGTTATGGAAAAAGATATCACTTTTTATCCCAAAAAATTTGAATCTGAGAAGCGTTACTGCAGTGACGTTTCTCAGATTGTGTATTCCAATGTAGATTATTCTTCCTGCGTGGACATAACCACTCCAGATTTTCGGCAATATCTCAAAATCGCTACCACCTTTTGAAATGAAATTTGTACAGGTTAGTTTTATGGTATATACATGTATATCTATAACAATATAGGATTGAAACAAACAGTAGGTTCCAATTACCAAACGTATACGGTCCCTTTAAATGGTAAAAGTACACAACTGCAATGCTTGTTTGGATACTCGTTTATTTTCTCAGCTTTCCATTATATGCCCACGCGTACCTAATATGTCATCCTATGTGGCACTTATCTGTTTGCGGAGCACCAATCACGTCTATAATGCGATTGACGCATCGGCGCAAACAAGCTTTTTCTTCCCTTCTCCACCGAAGGATGCAAAGGCATGATTGAGCGATGCATATACATGTAGTGCCAATTCACACCACAAGAGACAAGCATCCGGGAAAAAACCCAAAAAACAACTGAACGTACCGTACAAGTAGCAGAAATTAACTGTTTGCGATTGGCATAAGTGGCTGTTAAGGGATTGGAATGGTTTATTGATGAACTACCGGGGTAGCTGCCATGAAATGCGGGATAATCTTGTTGGGAATCGAACCCCAACCTGCACTTTAGTCTGCTAATGAGATTTAATTTGAAGTGGTAGGGGATTCACACGTACATTGTATCCGTCCCGAAAGTTCATTTTGCACATAACGAAACGATTCATCTAAATGTATAATAATGTGGAGGCTAATCATCCTTACTCGCAGCTGGGGTGCTGAATTGCGAAGGACGCGGCTACAGCGTGGTCGAGACGCTGGCACGTAAAGGTGTTCTTTCTGGCAGCCAGCCACATTGAATCATACCGGTACATTGTATATGACTAACGAGCACAGCCTGAGATAGAAAGTGTTTGGGAGGAAAACCGGAGATCCTGGAGAAAAAAAACTTGTGGCACAGGATACCAGAAAACCAACGCACAACTCTACTCGCATACATATTTGGTCCAGCCCAGGAATCAAAACCGGGCCACATTGGTGAGAGGCGAGTGCTCCGCACAATCCACCCATGTCACCCATGGGTACATGTACTGTACATTGATGCGTCGATAAATCAGAATTCTGTGTGATTGGTCAAATATGGTTTGTGGAGAGCGATTTTAATTACCGGTATGCAATGTGTCCCACTAATACATGTAGTCATGGAGGTCTCGAAAGTTGCCAAAAATACTTAGGTAGCAAGTGGATCCATGAAAGTTGTAACATGTATTGGTATGTATGTATGTGTACCGGTATGTGTAGGTATAATACAAGTAGATAATACATTTGTGACCATCTACGACGAAAGGGCTGTAAAGTATACTTTAGGCGTCTTGACATTTTGGGATATTTAGAGAAATGAAATCTACAAGAAATAAGCTTTAAAATAATGTATTACAAGACATACCGGTACATGTAGTTGGTATTTAGCTACATGTACAACAAGTAACACTGAATATATATATTTATATTTTTTTTAAAACATATTTTAATGGTTCTTTTCTCAAAATAAGCTCTGGCGACTTTACAGCCCTTTTGTCGTACAGTACATGTAGATGGTCATATTTGTTTGGCAGTAGTCATATCATCATTTGCCTTTAACAAGATTTCATTTTTTGACTGTTTGACTTCGTCTATACATGTGGTGGTCCGTCTGTGTACATGCAATATCTAGCATTTTCTGCATTCCCAAAATATCACGTATTCAGAATTCAGAATAAATTGCTTTAATACCATGCAAGTGCCCTGCGGGGACAATATACAAACATATATTGTACATTTGTAACGTGCACAAGTACACATATTGCTTGTGGTTCGCGGCAAGTTATTAACAATACTACTCCCACACACAGACACACTCGGCGCTGAAGTGTTGGCGCTCATCACGCGATGTGCCACTCGCAACAACACACGCCGACCGGCCTTTCACCGTCTTTATTTGATGGTAACTCGAGAGCCCGTTCACATATTGATCGGGTAATGATAGCTGCTGACACACAAAGAACGAAGGAAGAACACATGAATAAACAAGACAAAAAGAGATACAGCAGCCTGTACAAGAAAAGGGAAAAATTGTTAAAAAGCTTTGGGCAAAATGCTGACAGATGTGTGTCTCGGCTTTCATATTGAATCTTCTCGCTTTATTACTTAGAGGGGTGGGCGTGTCGTGCCAAACAAGTGGTGTTTTTTTACATTTTTTTGTGCTTTTGACAGAGAGTAGGGGGTAATATTATTAATATAAATGAATTGGTGATTGAGTTAGGTAATGGTACTTGAACTCGTATCGCCGATAAGTAGCAGTTGAGAATTATGAGTGTACAAAATGTACATCAATGCGGATTGCAACTTGAAAAATGCATGTTGGGGTCTGGTCTGCTGATAAAATAATGATATTGAACGGAACTCGAGGCAATGTATACACATTGTATCTCTCTTGAAAAGTAAAACTATGGATAAACATGCTGTATTTTGATGAGTATCTTCGGGTTAAAACGTGACATGTTTACCCACAGCTTATATTTTCTATCATCTTCTTACCACACACGTACAATATGACTCCAGGGGAGTCATGTTGGAGTACGTAGCGGTTCTTTCATCGCCTTCCACCGCTATCGATTCGGGTTCGATCCCCGCCTGATGGTCCAATATGTGGTTTGGGTTTTCAATGCATACTTGATTCCGTCGGATTTCCCTCAAAATATTCTTCTAAAACTGTAAATTCTTCACATTGTCTTCTCTCACTGGGCCCTTATGGGAGAACAGTGAATTTCACTGAATGCGCTACCCAGTATAAATAATTAATACATCGGATTGATCAAACAACACAACAAAATAAACTGATCATTCCTTGAAGTATGCCTGCATAAACCGGATTCCTTGTGCCACTTTCTTGCAAAAGTATTCTATCTTGAATTAAAAAACTTAAGAGTCTCACAGAAAAAGAAAATAATCTCCACATAATCCAGCGTTACACGCCCTTCAATTTAATGTCTTTCCCATGTGACTGAGAATAGTCCTAATAATAAAAAAAACCATAAGCCACATGTATGATTACGCTCCTTCCCAATAAACACATTTTTCTGTGGAGACGTGGCATGGCTCTTTCCTTTTGCTCCTGAACTTTGTAAAGCATTTACCCCATAGACTTTGTGCACGAAACCCCTTTTCAGAGACACCCTCCTCCTTAAAAATTTCTTTTGGGACCCTTTACATTATTTGTCCTCTCTTGTTTATCAGTCTCTAAAACGGAAGAAAAATTTAGTAACATACTGTTATTGAATGTACTGCATGCCGTCAATTATTGACGCGACGCGAGTCCGTTGAGGTATGCTTGTTTTTTTGCAACCTTGTATACTAGTCGCGTCATAAGATAATACTCCACTCATGCATAGGCCTACTACCGGTACATACAATGTAGTACATGCTCTGAAAAACTGCAAAAGAGTTGAATTATGATCGGGAGAAAAGTGCCGGTGTCATATTTGTTTTCTTGTTTTTTATTAGATGTAAACAAAAATAATTGGCAAAAAAAAAAGGTGATGCGACAGCAAAAAAAGGATATGCAAGACGACGAGAAACTATACTTCTCGTCATCTATACTTCTCGTCATCTATAATTTATTTGGTCTTATATACATGTACAACAAAGTGTATTTTATCACAATTACATTTATGAAGTTTGCAAATGTTCATCGTCCGGTGCAGGTGCAAGTTATGCAAGCATCAGTGCATTCCTCGGTCCACGCTCTTTAATTAAAGGTAGTTTGTAATTGTTTGAATTATCATCAATGGGTGGATTTGGTGGGTTGTATTGTATAGTTAATATCGTTTAAAGGTATATACCATTATATCAAAAATATTTACTATCAAATTTTTAAAAACTAAATAATGATTCTAGGCATCCAGCTAAATTATTGCGCTACCGGTAGATATCCGTGATTGTTC
This sequence comes from Crossaster papposus, assembly GCA_037893245.1. Lineage (NCBI taxonomy): Eukaryota > Metazoa > Echinodermata > Asteroidea > Velatida > Solasteridae > Crossaster > Crossaster papposus. The sequence continues at coordinate 1,336,617 of JBAIAA010000322.1, read as the reverse complement.
TGAAAAATTTAATTAAATTTTTAAAAATGTTTGATTGCCGGACGGCGATCGTGAAAATAACAAGAACAACATAAGAATAACTGCCCGACGCCGGTTGAAAATGAACGCCGTTTTTTCTTGCTTTTCTTGGCATCCATGATTGTAAAACTTCGGACTGGTTAGTTAAACGATATTTACTACTATAAAGTACAACCCCCAAGTCGACCTATTCCTGACAATTCAAGCAATTACCAATGGTATATCCATTCCTACCTTTATCCTACCTAGTTTTGCAATCATGGATGCTGATAAAAGCAAGAAAAACGGCGTTCGTTTTCAACCGGCTTCGGTCAGTGGTACATGTTTGTTTTACTGAAATTACTGGATATCTAGCACATTCATTTTGCTGGATGCCTAGAATCACTATTTATTTTCAAATAAGCAAGATATTTTTTAATAATTTAGTAGTAAAATGTTGCGATATCTACAAATTATGTATCCTTACCTTTAATTGCAATATCACCATATCTGAATAAACTCGGTCTTCCATTTTGTTTGTTTTAACCTGCAGGAAAAATGTAGTCTGCCCAATCATTGACGTCATCAGCGACGAAACCTTTGCCTTTCACACCGGTTCCGACCTGACCTATGGCGGCTTCAACTGGAAACTGAACTTCCGCTGGTACCCTGTCCCACAGAGGGAGACAGACAGGCGACGCGGCGACAGGACGGAGCCCCTCAGGTTTGTAACTTTCGATAAACTTTGGCAACGATCAAACTTCTCTCGTATCTGCGCCTTCCAGTCACAATGTGCAACAATGTTGCTTGACACACTTTCTGTTATTAACCAGTTCGCGCCGGGATTATTTTAACATCACCGAGCCGAGGGGCGGGATTATTTTTAACGACGATCAACGTGATTTGTTTAAAACATGGAGGTATTTGTGGTTAACAAATTTTGATTATTGTGTTTTGCAGAGTAAGGGACAAAAATACAGCTATCTTTTAGAATTATTGACATGACATGCATACTATGTATACATGTACATGTATAGTGTATAAAATACATGTAACAAACAACTGTTGATGACTGCTGTGATGTGGGATATGATGTTTTTCACACCCTCATCAGGAAGCATCACACCCTCAGCTTTGCCTCGGGTGCTATACGAGAATTGTATAATAACAAACTGCATACTGGTGGTTTCACAGTACGGATAGCATTTCATTTAAATTTGTTTTACTTGTATTGAAAACTCTGCATACTTTGTAATATACATGTATACGTCAATATTACGCGGCGTACACAGGAACAAGCAATTGAACATGTGCAAATGAATAACATGCAGATGCTACTGGCACAGAATATTAAACACGATCGAGCGAATTGGAACCGCCTTAAGAACTAACACGCTGTCTGTTTTTTACACAAATCTGCACCCTGAGGGACAGGCCAACTGTTCCAGGCCTCGCTGGCCAAGTTAACCGAGGGGGAAAACAAGCAAAAAAAACTGAGAAGCGAAGCATTGATGAGCTGTTTTCGTTTTCCGGAGAAGTTTGCTTCTTTCATCAGCTGTGTCAAAACAAGCTTTAGTATGCTCTAGCCGATTCCAATCTGATAAAAACACTCCCCAGTCTGTTTTTACACACCTTCAAAACTGGACCAAAGAAATAATCTCTGCAGAGTGCAGACGGACAACTAAAAAACCGCATTATTATCTTCCAATTCAATCTTGATATCCGGATGTCTCTTGGCAGGTATACCTGAAAAAGATGGTTATTTTTTTTCTCTCTTTTTGTTGTTGCATTTCTGATACAGTTACTGTAGACTGTAGACTGTCTGTTGGGACTGAAAATCTGCGAATAAAAATGGTCCGCGGGAACATTCTAGAAAATGAAAGTTTGTACCACCACTCTGCTAGGCGAATAATCGCTACTATGCCAAAATTGTACCCTAGCTATAACCAGGGCTGCTAAAATCCAACTCGATCCAACTACAGTATTTTACATTTCCGTTAGGCCCTGTTTGATTTAGCAATTAAGTCATTTTGGCAAGTCATTTTCCCAACAACTTGGTGTGCTGAGCTGTATTGGACTGAGCAGTAAGGTCATATGACCAGGGCTGCTAAAATCCAACAGGATCTAGATCCTGTTGGATTTTGCTACGGTATTTTACATTTCCGTTGGGCCCTGTTATATTTAACAGTCATTTTGTATTTTGGCAAGTTATTTTGCATGTTCAGGTACCCAACAACTTGGTGTGCTGGGCTGTATTCGACAGAGCAGTAAGGTGATATGACCAGGGCTGCTAAAATCAAACAGGATCCAACTACGGTATTTTGCATTTCTGTTTGGCCCTGTTGGATTTAGCAAGCAATTTATGTATTCCAGAAAGCATATAGAATCGTATTCTGTTGTGTTAATACGCCAAGTTGGATTCTGTTAGATCCAGCAGCAAACAGAAAATGAGACACAGTTAGATCCTGTTGGATTTAGCAGGCAAGTCATTTTCCATGTTCATGTACCCAACAACTTGGTTTGCTGGGCTGTATTGGATTAGGCAGTAAGGTCATATTATGAGTAACAGTTATTAGACTCTGTTGGATTTAGCACGGAAGTCAGGGGGTTTTAAACATTGAAGACATTAAACCCAGCCCTGCCAATTTACATGTTCATCTCTGAATTGGAAAAAGGAACAAGTTACAACTGTACGTACTTTATACTAGATTGCTCAAAAGATCCGCGTACCGTGCCGATATAGATTAAATTAGCCTTGGGTTGATATTGATCAAATTCTAATTTCCAAACCCGAACCAAATGTAGCGACGCTCGGCTCCATTTGTTCTCCTTATAAATGACATAAAGGAGAGAAAGGTCAAGTCGGTAAGGTTACATTTAGAATTTTGAATCTCAACTACCGGTACATGTCATACTTCTGTTCGAAACAATCTGTCAATCGAAATATATAAAAAAAATTGGGTCGAAATGGTTTTTTTAAGGAAGTTTTGATTACTGTATGGTACATGTACATGTATATTACAAAAATTGAGTGCATCTCTTGGCAAATGTGAGGGTTCTTGCAAAATGAGACGGAAATGGGCAGAGTTTGAAATGATGTTTCTCAGGCATCAGAAAGGAGGATACAATTGTCCTTTACAAAGATGTACAATCCTGTTTTTTGTACTTCAATCGGACATTCCATTATTAACAAGTTATGGTTGATTAAAGTTCGCGTTTATCAATATGTCGCAAAAGTAAAATGTTGAGAAAAAGGCCTTTGAAGTTTTAAGTTTTGTACATGTGATATAAAAAAAAAAGTCAAAACACTTGTATTCCACTACTTCTGTACTATTTCTTAACCAAATAGGCATACAAAGATCAATACAAATATCAATAAATCTGAAAACTACATAAAATCATATATTATTTATTATTTTGCAGTTTTATCCACTATTCCCTGTTCCCATCAGTTACAGTACGTCTCACTTTGCCAGAAAGCCACACAAATATTTGTGCTGCCAATACCAACAATTGAGCTTCAAATGGTTGGAAAAAAATAATTCTAATAGTTCTACATGTGCATTATAAATGTACCTGTTTATAGATTGAGCATGCAAGAAAATATTTTCCTGTAGATCTGTTCTCTTTTTGTGTTGATTTGATTTGTTAAAATTATTATTATTATTATTATTATTGCTGCTGACAAAAAAGGGTCAACTACATGTGTACAGGTACTGTTTTGCAGATTACAGATTACGGATTGGCCAACTTTAAACACAACTTTGTTGGTGGCCAGTTTGCTCTAACTTGGTTATACGTATGTATGTTGTATAACTTCTCATTTAAATTTCAAATGTAATTTTCTAAAGTGGCCAGCCTTGCAGTATATGGATTGATGTATTGATCTGCTACCTGGGCCCCGCGCAATATGAGGGCCAAAGGAGACCTAATTTACATAGCTGTTGCCTTACAAAATTTAAGTTATTAAAAATAATTGCTGCATGTTTTACCCTACTACACAGATGAGGTCAATTAGACCTTTCATAAAAGGGTACATGTAGTTCCAAGAACCTGTAAAATATATCTTGTATTTTAAAATGTCTGCACAGCACATGTACAGGCTACGTACATTTCTTTTTCAAAGGGCTGTGCTGAACATATCAAATATGTGATCAAATGAATGTTGGAATAGCTTTAAGTCGGTTTGAGTATTGGAAAAGAGAAAATGACTTAATATTAATGCAATCCTAAATTTGCATTAAAAAAAAATCAAAGTGAACAAAGAAATTGGCGAATCTGGAATACCAGACCTGGAATACCAGCTGAGCTATCTTGCCCTATGTTGGCGGTCTCCAAAATTGTCAGTATCTTTGTTCGATGGCGCTAGTCATCAGAAGTCAGAAACCTGGTTTTTTTTGGGTTGACAGTAACTTTTTTGTTAAAAACACACATTGGTCCCATTCTTTTAGCTGGGTAATAGTACATGTATCTGAACAGTTGTGCAGTAGTAGTGTATTCCAGCGGCTCATAATATGGTCTGTTTATGCATATTCGGTGATCCGGAACATGGTTAGCTGATCAAGCTCTCGGGGCAAGGCAAGATCCAAGATGGCGACCTGTGTGATGAGCGGAGAGAGAACTTGATTATACTTTTGAACATCTGAACCATGAAATAACATTTCTTAATTATTCTTTTAGAATGTGTTTTCGCAATTAAAAATAGTCAAATACAAATTATTGCGGATAGCTTACATGTAGTTCACAAATTACCTAAATACCCCGTCTGTCTACAAAACTTGAAGCAGACGACATTCGTATTGTATGTTTGGATTAGACGTGCGAGAGTACATGTACCGGCAGCTCTGTTTGTTTGCGCACTGCACCGTATATCACATGATCTTGCGTATGAAACAAACAGGCCCATAGCCCAAATTGTAAACAGTGCGCTTTGTATTAGATACATATGTACATGTAACTGATACATTTTGTTTAACTCTTAGGTTTTGTCTTCACGGTGATATTTTTTCTGGAAATGAAAAATTATGCATTTCCATAGCCAAATATTAACATTTTGTTCTCTTTTTGTTGTTGCTTCTAACAATTTCAACTAACAGCAGGGTAACAGGACACACCAAAAACACTTTAAAGCATCTGTAAGACAATACAAAAACAAACTTGAAGTAGGTTGCGTTGAGAGCTCTCCCTAAGAAAGCTGGACTTTCGCAGCCTCTCAAAAAAAGGCCCTTGAGGTTTCCAGACGTAAACCAAGCTCCTACAAATACTGTACACCGTACTTGGCCGGCTTCACCGTGCAAATAATGTCACCATTATAGTCTCTCATGGTACATGTACATACTTGCACTACGGTACCAGAAGCTTGTGCTTTTAATCGATCGGTTTCCTGGTGGGTCGAATATCTGATTTTCAGGTGGCACTATACATGTACGTGTACATACATTTGTGTATGTAAAACAAACATTTCTTTCTTCGCAAATGTCCACAACAGATTTCTTAATTCGTCGCTGTTTTGACAAACTGTTTGTTGGGGGGAGGGGCGGAGGAGCTGCAAGACACACACACACACTTATAATATAATTATTCACACACTTTTCTTTATATTTCAAGGTGAACAAAGAAATTGGCAAGGCTGGAAGGCCTCAAACATACGACCTTGATCATTTCTCCAAAACATTTTTGTTGTTGGTCGTTCCTGCCCGACTATCCACTTGAATAGAGCAGATCTGATCTGAACAGCTTTGGAAATTACTTACTTCATTTCGAAGGCACGTTTTCGATCAGGTTTAGACTGCAATAACCTTTCTCAATAATAAAGACATTAGTAGAAGGGGAAAAAACATTTCTACGAATGAACAGAAGGGAGGAGGTAGGGATTTATAACTTGCCGCCAGGAGGACCTTTTGTGAAGGCCAGGAAACAGAAGCGAGTGAGAATAGTCAATATCATTATCCAGCCAGGCCTGAAAGGGGAACCTCTGGGACAATTTGTTAGATGGATAATGTACTTGTCTCCGCAACCTCGCAAACCTTTTAACTCGGCGAGCAAAACAGTATCGCAATGAAAGACCTTGCAGATTTGTTCTTTTTCAACAGGACGAGTATTTTTTATTTATTTTTGGTAAGCCAAAGGAATATTGTTCGTTTCCCTCAAGCGTACAAAGTACATGTCTAAAGGTAGGATATACAATTGTAATTGAATCATCAGGAATGTGTGAATTTTATAGTAAATATCCTTTTACTGACTTGTCCGAAGTTTTACAATCATGGATGTCGAGAAAAAAAGCAAGAAAAATGGCTTTTTTTTTTCAACCGGCGCCGGGCAGTTATTCTTCTTGTTCTTGTTTTTTTGCCGCAATCGGCGTCTGGTGATTATAATTATAAGTTTAGATGTACCGTACTGAGCAACTCTGATAAAGGATAAGGAACATTTCTAAAATTTAATGAGAGTTGAAGGCAGTGGACCTCATTAATTGGGGTCAATCTGTAAAAATATGCACCCTCCTACGTACATGCTTGTACTAAGGAGAGCAAAACTGTCATCTTTGTGTTCCTACCTTTATACCCCAACACCCCAAGATTCTACTTTACACTTCCCCGTTTTCATTTTTTAGTTAATCAGGTTTTCAGGTCATGGATCACAAATGTCAGATTGTTCAATTTGCAGCTCCAGACCTTCCCTGGCTTACAGATCCGAGGCCACAGAACTAAGGCCAAAATAATCGAAGCGCCAAAGGCTTTTTGTTTTCACCTGAATGCAGCCGTCATCAATTGACAAGAAGGGAACATAGTAAATTGCACCAGCACAAGCGATTGCTGGCTGGGTTGGACTTTTTGCGTTTGCATACATGTACATGTACATGTACAAGTACATATGTACAAGTACAGTACACGTACATGTATGTACAAGTACAGTACATGTACAATGGTTTGCATTCCAAAGTGACATTTGAGTTTTGGCCACAACTTTTATTTGTGCGGCACATGACTTTGAATTGTGATGGGATTGTGCCTTCGATGATACAAGCATGGACTTACATGTAGGCACACAGTCGGAGTACATTTGTATGTCATGAAAGAGATATTTGGCTATATACCGGTAGGGCCATTTTGAAAATAGGTAGAATAACGAGCAATGGCAGCCATTTTGAAAATTGCTTGTTATTCTACCGGTACCTATATTTCTTCATAAGACAAATCTGTGATGGCCACATACTTGAAGCCAAATACAAAGATGTATACTATTGACAAATTTGGGGAACTGCCAACTGGATACATGTGTGTGCATGTAGCTCAGTTGGTAGAGCACCGGAACAGTAGTCCAGAGGTCGCAGGTTAATTCCCCGCTCCAGCCAATTTCGTTGTTCAAAACTTAAAATATGTGACCCACCACCCCAAAACCAGACTAAAGTCGAAATTTTTCATACGAGAGATTTTCATACCATTGGATTGCTAGCGTTTTAAGCTTTAAAATGACACATCACATGCACCAGTAACGCTATGGAATGAAAAGTAACGACGCTTCAAAAAGTGACATTTTGTTGCCGTTCGCGGCAACAAGTTTGCTCAATTTGAGTAATAGCAACGACAACAAAAATCAGGAGAAGGCCGATATTATCACTTTCGGGGATTTTTTTAAAGGTTTAAACATGAACAGCGTATAAATTAGAGTTTCAACTAACGATTTATGAGAAAAAAACAATCGACCGGCAACACATGTTTTTGTGTACAATGCCATATCTCGAAATGGCATTTGCCGACTTCCGTCTAGTTTTGGGCTGGTGGGTCACATATATTGTAATGAACCAAGTCAGTTTCTCTTTTGGTTTATTTGAAATGTAAATAAATATTTGACAAGAGGTAAAATGTGTTAACAGTAAACTACGGTAAGCACGATTTGCCGAAATGGTTGGGAAATGGGAAGACCTCAAATCTTCCATGATGCACTGCAGATAATAGCATTTTGTGCATCTCCCGTCATGTGTATAAATTATTGATCTTTTTGGTCCGAAAAAAAAAGGTAATTGTTTTCATCCTGACCTTTACGATCTGCACAGCCATCCCGGAATTCTGGAATGATTAGTCAGGAGGCAGATGAACCGAAGCTATTTCCTTCAAGGACCCTAGTCTCTCTCTCTCTCTCTCTCTCTCCCCCCCCCCCCCCCCCCCCCCCCCCCCCCCTCCCTCCTCCTCCTCTCACCTTGTACCCCCTGGATGTCGAACAGTATTATTTCAGCCCGATGGATCCCTGGCACCCCGGGATATTCAGGATGCGTCGCCACGGCAACAACGACCCTTTATTCGTCAGCTGATCAAATAGCCGAATCCAGTTTTTATTTAATATTTAATATTGACAGCAGTGCTGTTTGTTTTTTGGGTTTTTTTTAATTATTTTTTTTATTTTTTATTTTCTTACTTTTTTTCTCCCCTTTTTTTTTAACCGGCGGTTTGCATAATTAAATTGCCGGTGGGCGTAGGAGACAATTCTCAACTTCATCCGTCATTCAGTGTCACGCCTCGAGGCACGTCTTCAGAGAAGTCGTTGCAGCAGGAATTAGTTGTGTAGGAGTTCTGGAGATGAACCGTTCGACAGCAATTAAGGAAGCGACTCCCTTTTCTCTCTTTTTTTTTATATTTGAATCCCACTCGTGCAGGGGCCAAGATCAGCCAATCAAGTACATGTAGTACCCAATAATGTGAGCAATCAAGCAGGAGTGTTCATCCGTCGTGAAGTTGAGAAGTTCTTGACATCGAGGCCCAGGAAATGATTTCCCATTGGGTCTCGGTGAATGAGACGCAACAAAAAGAGACTCAAATTAAAGAGACTCACAGATGCTTTTCTAAATAATAAAAAAAAAAAAGCAACCAATCTTCTGAAGAGCAAGAAGAATTGTTATCATCCATTTGGATCATACATGTCTTTTAACCATTTCACGCCGGGAGTATTTTGACATTGACCAAGCCCAGGCGCCAGAATATTTTCCACGAACTTCAATCCAAGACGGGTTCAGGCCGGCATCTGTGGGTAGCACACCCTTATATTTCCGGCCTAGCTCTCTGCGAGCCGGTTGCTGAGAGATTGTTTCGTATTTTTTAGTGACGTGCTTATCCGTCATCCGTTTTGTATTCCAGAATTTTTGTTTTTAAATACATACATGTACATGATTTCATTTCATTTCATTTCATTTATTAATTTCTCGGGTAAAAACATTAGGATACAGACAAGATACACAAAAATAAATACTATTCAGGAGGCAAGAATTACACTGTACATGTACTGGTACATTAAATTCACAAATAATTTAAACAATAAACATTATAAAAACTGTATGTCACCATTGGTAATTGCTTGAATTATCATGAATGGGTGGCTTTGGGGGTTGTATTTTGTAGTAATTACGGTTTAACTGACCTGTCTGAAGTTTTACAGTCATTGATGCCGGAAAGAATCACGGAAAACAGCGTTCGTTTTCAACCGGGGTTGAGCAGTTATTCTTTAGGTTATTTTTGTTTTTTCGCGATCGCTGTCCGTCCGATCGGAATAATTACATGATATCTAGCGCAATCATTTTGCTGGATACCTAGAATCATTATTTACTTTCAAATGAGTAAGATATTTCTTAATAAATCGATAAATATTTTCGATATCTGCAAATGGTGTATCCTACCGTACCTCTGACACTGTTAATGCGATTGGTTGATCCTGTATGAAATCTGAGTTTCTTTGCCTTTTCTTTAAAAACAAATCCTACTCAGCCAGAAGGTGATCGACTGATGGCAGCGTGATCAAATGATAGCACAGATTGATTCACTGATAGCGAAGTGCGAATAGGCAATATTGCAGATCCGTCAGTCACGCCATCATATATATATACACACAGTATAGTGTATCTATTTTTTTGCAGGGGAGAGCAAACAATATCTCCTTCAAACCTTCTTTAAACAATTATTTGTGTTGGTGGTTGTTGTTGTTTGTGTGATAACTTAGTTTTCTGCTACATTCACTACTTACAGTATCATTGTACATGTACATGTATGTGCACATTTGTAAGGTGCATGTAGACTTGTTTCTAATACAAATCGAATCCATTTTTGAAAAGGGCGTTAAAGGGAACGTATACATTTGGTAATTACTCCAAAAATGAATGGCAATAAAAACTTACTTGGTAAGAAGTACAGCAGCTTGGATAGTATAATGCATTTTTAGAAACTTTTCACTTCGAAGTACTGCGGTTATGGAAACAAAATATCACTTTTTATCCCAACAAATTTGAATCTGAGAAGTGATGCAGTGACGTTTCTCAGATTGTGTATTCCAATGCAGATTATTTTTCCCTTGTGGACATAACCGCTCCAGATTTGTATACAAAGATATGCACCTTTCAGACATTTTATCAATTTTCAGATTTTTTTTAAAATTGACAATCTCATCCCTACACAAAACGGCAATTTCCAAATATTTACAGGTAACTTTATTCCATTGTAATTTTTACAAGTCATTCCTGCCCACCTTGAATCCATCAAAGCAAAAGCGGTGGGTGTGAATCAAGGGGTTTGTGCTGCGAAACTGGGTCAATTGTTCATGTACATGCATGAACTATTCAGTGTTACATTGTCAACCATTCTCTCCAGTGCATACAGAGTGTTAACACTAATGGAATCGGTTTAAAGGGGTAATATACCTTTTGCTGCTAACCAAACTGTAACCACACAATTAATACAGTTGAAACCTTACTTGTTGTAAAGATATTAATGATTCTAAACTCCCTGTGAAAATATTTTGTTTTGGCATGCTGTCATTTTGAAGAAAATAACCAAAGAATGGCATTTTCAATTCTTGAAATGTTCTCAAAACGGTGCTTAAGTGTTAAAACGATGCGTGACGCACGCTTCTACTAGTCTGTTCAGTGCGTGACATGAAGGGACCAATAATATGCTGGCTGAGATTGCGCCCTTAATTCAAGTTGTGACTCAAAAAATTTGAATTTTTAACCCTCTTATTGTTTTACCTTCCAAAACCTTTCAAAATCTGCTTACCGTAATGGGCAAAATAGCTATCAATAAGTATGAACCTTTCAAAACGCTCCAGAATTTGTTGCTACTGCACTACTACACCTTTCAAAACCTTTTGAAAGGTATTTAGTTTTTCTCACACCAGTTTGTTCAGAGAGTTGTTTTACCTTTCAAAATCGTTCATAGGTTCCTTTTGTCAGACAGCTTTCTCACCTTTCAAAACCCTTTAGTCCAGGAATTTTGAAAGGTCTGACAGCTCTATGGTAACTGCACTATATATAGGAGGGTATTAATTGAAATCGAAATCTTAGAATATTGTTTTCTCGGGATATATATGCAGCATTCACAGAGCTAAAAACTTCCTCAGTTTGTTCGTCAAGCACCTTCTAAATATTTTTAACACTTTTGCCCTTTCAAACGATAAAAGTGCACAAGCGACAAATGGTTTAGTCCCTTTAATAACGACTTCCAAGAGTCTTGCTTGAGCCCCTTCTTTATGGGGTACATGAATTATGAATGTGACAGTGTTACTGTATACCCAAGGGGCCATGGAAGCTGTCACATTGAATGTATTGATGATCTTGCTTTGCTGCATATTTTGCAATATGCCCCCAGGATAACATGAATGTGGAGAGTCTTTACTAAAGACCACTGTATTCAACAGTGCGCCCTGGGCTAACGACATGATTAGTCCAGCTTCCTAACTCACACAGTGGTCTTGGCAAACTTTTTTAAAATGTCACCAACTCTACAAAAAGGTGTATTAAGTCGCGCATGTAATGGCCCGCTCATCGTTGAGAGGGTAAACATTTCATCAAAATGTGATTTGTATTTGTTGTCATGAATGACATCTTTAATACCTACAGTTTCAGGTTTCATTCAAAGAAATGCTGATTTTAATGAACAAAGTGAGAAAGAAAATGACCATTTTGTGTGCATCGTTCTGTTGTAGTACAAAAGAGCCGGTTATTTCAAAGTAATTTGAACTCCAAGGAAGTAATCAATATGTAAACACATCATATCTCTAAAATTAGAGGGGCTATATAGAGCTCTATTATATACCAAATGAAAGCCTACGTTGTGGGTATTTTAACCACGTACATAACTAAATTTCACATTTTTGTGACATACCGGTAATATACAAACTTACATGTACATGTACACCTTTTTGTAGAGCAAGTCATAAATGGGCCGTGACCTTTTCATGCAAATTTGACTACCAATTCATTCAGCAGTCATGCGGGCTTGCATATCTAATTAGCGCTGCTTCACAAAGGAATTGCATGCGTGTGCGTAGTATGTATTGCGCGTATGTAAACCAACTGTCGTTCTGCGATCGCTGATTGGCTCCCCAGGAAAGCCTGCAGAGAAATAAGGAAAAAAGATAACCGCTGGATCGAATTTGCAAAGACGAATGTGTGAGTTAGGGAGCTGGTCTATAATTGTGTAGTTAGGGTGGCGGGCACGCACACTACGAATAAAGAATGCGCAACGTGCACAATCAAAAATACAAAAATGTGGTTAAAATTGGGACCAAGCATGGGTTTTGTTTATTCTTGTATACCCAGTTTGTGAAAATGGGTCATGATGGAACCATTTTGGCCTGAAAAAGCTTTATCTGTTTGTTTTTTTCTTCGTACAAGTAAAAAAAAAAGGCTCAAAACTCCTTTTTTTTTTAGATCAAAAGTAAAAAAAGTAAAAAACCACTACATTTTATGACTTTGGGTGATACCGGTAGCTACACTAATCAAGCTTGGTACAAATAGGTAAAGTAGAATTGTAAAAAAGTCTAAATAAATGTTTGAGGAGAAAGAGTCTACTGTATAGGAGAGTATAAAGATGCATTACTTAATCATTAATAATTATTTGTTGCAAGGGACCTTTTATATAAAAGGTCCATAGACCTCAAATCAATCGTCAAACATGATCTTAGACAGAGAATGGTCACAGAATTTAGGTATTGGACCCAACTACAGTGGTGTAGTTAAATTGCAACTGGGTCAGATTATCAGATAACCTCTAACACCATTTTTACATGTATATCTCCCATCAAGGTTTCTTTATGTACATGGTACATGTATAATCCAGGGGCAGGCACATTTTCAAGATAATCACTTCACCAGGCACAAAAATACACACGTGTCGCAGAATATGCTAGCAGCCGGAGCAGATCTAGGACTGTCGCGACAGAATTGTGCCTATCCTCCCCCGCTACACGCCTCGCTCAATGCCGCAAGCATGGCAGGTGCTGCAGCTATCACAACTATGCATCTTGCATATGCACTAGACTGGGGAACGTGACAAGAGCTGATTGACTTCATACCCCGGAATTGTTCCTTGCATAAATACGACCCGTTCCAACGAAACCCATACAAAGTCGCACAATGTGTTTTATTACGATGTACATGTACGCCATTTACGATGTATGCCATTTCGGGGTAGATTTTACCATTTTGAGGTTTTTTTTCTTTCTGAATCACGAACTATGAATCTACAATCTCCCCAAATTCAAACATAATCCGTCATCCAGAAGTGTGTTTTTTGGTTGATTTTGTGAAATAATTGTGTATAGAAATAATACGCTTTTCTGAACTTCAAAGCTGTTTATCTCATAATTAGGTTGTAAGGGTTTCATCACTAAATCTTTCCCCAGGGGAGAAAGGGTAGGGGGTACATATGTAAATGATACATCATTTTAAAGCTGAGAACCTAAAGAATTTGGAAAAAAGCAAAATCTAAAAAACAAATATTTTCAACTTTGTCCGAGTTTCGTTGGAGCAAGTCGCAAATGAAGAAACAATTCAATCTTCATGATTGGTCCGGCCCACAAAAATGAAGTCGGTGATTTGTATGCATGTATCGGCTTCTTGCATTAGCAATGAAGACATCGTCCGATTTAGATCAATCAACCCTGATATTTCAAGAATAACAAATGTGTCTTCTCTGTGCACTCATGGTCGGACATGTTGGTTAAAAATTCAACACAATATGCCCCAAATAAGCTTTGAATCCTGAGATATATACACCACACTATTTTATTTTGAGATCTTAAATTAGCAAGCTCTCGGAAATGAGCGAGACCAGAAATATCATCATGCTGAGGATGTGTGCTACCCACAGATGCCTCGGATCGATGTTCGTAACAAAACAATCTCGCGCTTGGGCCTGGTCAGTTTCAAAAATAATTCCCGGCGCAAACTGGTTAAACCACCAATAAGATGACTCGCCATGGAAATGATTAGAAAGAATATTAACCAGATTTATATATTCTTCTTTCTTGTTTCCGTATTGTGCAGGTCGCCCACCATGGCAGGCGGCCTTTTTGCCATCAGTAAGGCGTACTTTGAGGAGATAGGGACGTACGACGCAGGAATGGATGTCTGGGGCGGTGAAAACCTTGAGATCTCATTCAGAGTGAGTAGTTGACACCTGGGGCAAACTAAGCACCAAAAGTTGTGCTAAGCACAAAAATATCTTGCTCGGTTACCAGCCAATGATCTACTGTAAGTGCTTTTCACGCTCAACAAAAACCAGCCGAATACCAGTCACAAATATATAAATATCTCACCTGAAAAGTGTTGTAACCCTGTATTTACCAAGGAAGAATGTTCATACTAAGCACATTTGTTGCGCTAATCTTAAGGGATTTCTTTAGACAAAGTAATGCAGGTAATTAAAGGGGGTCATTCTGTGTGGAATTGTCAGAACTTCGTCGGAAACTATCTTAGAGTCTCATGAAATTTGGCGTGTCAATATTTTTTCAAGGGTTTTCATGGAACAGGCCAGGATATCAAGAACCATATTTGTCTGTGTCCTCAAGCAAGATAATTTGCTCCAGCTTCCATCCTGAACCAGGACAAAATGCATTTTTGTATAAAAATGATGCAAACAACTATTATGGATCTCATGTTATACATGTATGTACCTCTGACTTATAATGTAAACTTTCTGCTTGCTGCCCAAAGCTATTTATTCCCATTTCATTTTCAAATATGATCTGTCTTGACTTTTGAGTTGTTAACCAGTTCGCGCCGGAGGACGTATATACACGCAAAGTTTTCCCCAGATTCAAAACGGATGACGCATAAACACGTCACGAGCAAGGCCAGAAAATGTCTGTCAGCAGCAAGCAAGGCCAGAAATGCGTGGGTGTGCTTCCCGGTACCATCGGCCTAAACCCGAGTTTCGTTAAAAATAATCAACAAAGTTGAATTGACACAAATCAATTCTGATTTTACTGTGAATGATTCGTTATGTCAGATTAGCTTTAAGTTTGAATTCCCCTTTAAACTTAACAAGTGACAAACGTAATTTTTTTAACAGATATGGATGTGCGGGGGGACGCTAGAGATAGTCACATGCTCCCACGTCGGGCACGTCTTCCGCAATATACACGCAAAGTTTTCCCCAGATTCAAAACGGATGACGCATAAACACGTCACGAGCAAGGCCAGAAAATGTCTGTCAGCAGCAAGCAAGGCCAGAAATGCGTGGGTGTGCTTCCCGGTACCATCGGCCTAAACCCGAGTTTCGTTAAAAATAATCCCACGCCTCGGCTCAGTGATGTTAAAAAACAATCCCGGCGGGAACTGGTTAAGGCCGGCTCATTATACGGGGGGACGCTAGAGATAGTCACATGCTCCCACGTCGGGCACGTCTTCCGCAATATACACGCAAAGTTTTCCCCAGATTCAAAACGGATGACGCATAAACACGTCACGAGCAAGGCCAGAAAATGTCTGTCAGCAGCAAGCAAGGCCAGAAATGCGTGGGTGTGCTTCCCGGTACCATCGGCCTAAACCCGAGTTTCGTTAAAAATAATCCCACGCCTCGGCTCAGTGATGTTAAAAAACAATCCCGGCGGGAACTGGTTAAGGCCGGCTCATTATACGTCACAAAAATTAAACGTGGAATTGCTTTTGAGCCATCAACAAAGTTGAATTGACACAAATCAATTCTGATTTTACTGTGAATGATTCGTTATGTCAGATTAGCTTTAAGTTTGAATTCCCCTTTAAACTTAACAAGTGACAAACGTAATTTTTTTAACAGATATGGATGTGCGGGGGGACGCTAGAGATAGTCACATGCTCCCACGTCGGGCACGTCTTCCGCAAATCCACACCTTACACTTTCCCCGGAGGAACGGGTAAAATCATCAATCGCAACAACCAGCGGCTAGCGGAGGTCTGGATGGACGATTACAGAAACTTTTACTACAAAATATCGCCAGGTAAAATGATACAATAATGCGATATCGAGGAGCTAAAAGGCTTTAAGGGGTAGCGGTGCATAGAGTGCAGCAATTATGTGCTTTTAGTAAACTGCACGGCCTCACCGACAAGCCCGTGCAAACAAAGCCTTAGGTATCGCGGTACGGGTGTACTGTGTGGGGGATTTCCTTACATTAGCTGCATCTGTCCCTTGCGTGCTGAAGCGACAGAACTGTACTGTTAACAGCATCATGTACTGTGGAGATGGTTGACCCCAACCCCATCGTGAAGAAGAACGTTCGGAGGCATGTACGATCTTTGAGGTGTCGCCCAACCGAGCAATAGGGCTTTTACACACACACACACAAGTGGGTAAATGCCGTCAATAGGGGACGGGGCATTGTCCGACCGTCTTCCCTCTTTTGTTTGTACTCTAACGTTTTCGGATGATCGCCATAGGATTTGCACACGAGTCTGAATCGGGGACCTTTGCGGAATAGGGGACCCCATTGTTCCCTTTGTCATACGTCCCCTATTTCAATCAAAAACAAACGCAGACACACACACAGCCGTGTATGGACCGGCAATCGTGGACGGGGCATTGTCCGACCGTCTTCCCTCTTTTGTTTGTACTACTAACGTTTTCGGATGATGATCGCCATAGGATTTGTACACGAGTTGAGATCGTGGACGTTGTGTCAATCGTGGACCCATTGTTTGCCTCCCAATTCTTTTGTCCGACGACCACGATTGCCGGTGAATACAAACGCACCCACACATCTAGCTTTAACTTCCATGCGTACTGTGGGCATTCCTTTGTCTTCGTGTAGTTACCAAAACGTTGGCTAAATACTAATTTTTCTTGTTTCCCCCAACAAAATTTTACTTCAAATTTTGATTCTGGGCCTCTCAGCTGTTTCTCTTACCTTTTCTATATTAACACCCTAACCAGTTTTTCCTCTAAAGTTCTTTTTCAGAGAGGGCAAAACGGACTGTGGACCTGTCCAAGTCCACAAACCGTAACCTCTTCCCGCATCCTGTGGACGTCAATTGTTCAGAGGTCCACAGTGCGTTTGAAATACTAACCCAACATTTACGTACCTTGTGTGGACATACTTTTGGATTTGTGTAGTTAAGAATCCTGGACCAAATTTCACCAAAATACGCATTTGTGACTGTTATACCCTAAATTGTTCCTCTGCACTTTTCTCAAATATAACCCTAACCCATTTTTACCTCTAGAGCTCTTAATCAGAAAGAGAGAACTCTTGTGTGGACGTGGCTAAGTCCGCACAAGGTTTTTGGTTTGTGTATTGTGTGGACATCTTTTGTTTGCAAGACCACGTACACAGCGCTTTTTGCAAGGTTGCCACACGCACACAAAATCAAAGATTTATCTTGGATTCGGCGCTCCGGTCAAGTGGGAGTATTAAGTTTGATTTGTTGGGATTTGTAGCGTGCGTGGGTCTGCCATCTGAGAAGGCGGGGATTTATTCGAGAGATTATTTGTCAATATATGCGAGACAAACTTGACAAACATGCAGGGAATTGTTTTTCTGGCTATTTAATATGACAGGGGATTGTTATCAAAAATGTGTAATCATCTCCAAAGCCCGTAGCTCACCTGTACAGTGTAAAATAACAGGGATGTGTTTAAAGTCGAGAAGCAGGCATGTGATATTTTCTCTTTTAAGCTAATTTCCTCTGTTTTGGTTTATATATATTTTTTTATTTTTTTTATTCCTTTCTTACTTTCTGTGTACAAAAGTTTAGGAAATATCATCTTTTCCTCTGTTTTTGTCCTAATTTTCTCTTCTTCTTTTTTGTTATTGTTGTTAGTTGTTCCCATGCATGAAGAACTTCATTTTATATTTTTGGATTATGCTGTATGAGTGAAAGGATGATAGGCATACAGTGCTAGGGCTGTCTCTAATACTTGAATGCTTGATCAACGAATACTCGATCATCAACTATTGTTGCCTTGTGGTCTGGAGCATTGAATTCGCTGTCTGCGGGTAAAGCTGCAGGTTGTGGGTTTCGAGTCTGGCCGGGGACTATGGTGCGTGTGCCCCTTGGGCAACGCACTTTGTCACTCATTGCTTCTCCACACCCAGGAGTAAAATGGGTACATGTGAGGGCAGAGATTGGTGTATTACATGTAACAGGTCACATGTAATTAAACATTAACAGTACCTGTATGTACAAGTGGGTGATTCTAAGCTGCATGTACATGTAGTGTGGGCATTGTTTATTCTTAATGTTAATGGTATTTCAACATTTAAACAATTTGTAAACGGATTTGATTTTATTAACGTGTGTCTTAGTTGAATTAAATTCAAGAAGTCATTCACTACATGTTGTAAATATCATACATCTCAAGAAGTAATTATATTTTTTATTACAGTGCTTGACCTTTGAAAAATGTGCAGATACATGTAGCAGTTTGATTTTTATCTTGCTTAGGTGTGAAGAAAACAGAATTTGGTGATGTCGCACTGCGGAAAGATCTGCGGAAGAAATTGGAGTGCAAAAGTTTTGATTGGTACTTGGACAACATCTACCCAGAGTCACAATTCAGGCTGGACTATCAAGTCATTGGGGAGGTGAGACAAGCTATTTGTGTACTAAATTTTTTTTTTTTTTAATATTTAAATATTTTAATTATTTATTATTCCCTTTATATCTAATCTATTTATCCTTAAATGTATTATCCAATTAGTTTGGAGAGCCCCTCGGGGGGGTAATCCTACGGGAGCTATTTGGGTATTGTCTTGTGTTTTTTATTTGTAATTGTTGTCTAATTCAGTGATTTTGTATATCCCGAAAAATGAAATAAAGATAAAGATAAAGATACATATAGTGTGTGATTTGCTATGCTAACTTGCTGCCATGCAAGTCAAATCTAGCAATGAACATTAGTTTTGGTCACTGACAACATGCTAGGCTTTTTGTTTCCAATTACGAAATTTGTTATAAGATGAATCTCTTATCTTAGTATAACTGTAAATGCTTGATCTTTTGATATTTTTTTTTTTTTTATTTTTTTTTTCAGATCAAAAATATAGAAAACAAGAAGTGTCTTGACAACATGGGTCGGAAAGAGAACGAAAAAGTGGGCTTTTTCTCTTGTCACGGACAGGGTGGAAATCAGGTGAAACAGTTGTTTGTGATGAACTACATGTATAACAATTAGTTTCCAGGGTGAAACCTCGTTTTTGCTACTGTAATACAAGTCTGCGAATCCCATGAGTGCAAGGGCCGATTTCACGAAACTCATCTTTGGACTCATCTTAAGACTTGGGACGAGTCCCCGCTTAACCCTAATCTCCCTAGGGTGTGTGCAAAAAGTATATCTATTTTGGAGGATTTGGGAAGGTTGGGGTCAAAGATCGATCTGGGCTAAGATTGATTTCACTATTACCATCTTTATATCAAAGACTCATCGCAACTACCAATTTGATGGCTGTTTTATGTTTGTTTTTGCCGCTAGAGGAAACAGTCGTTGAAAAGAAACGCACAAACCAACTTCCAGCACGCACACGTGCATAAAACATCAACATTTACCCTTGTTGGGGTACATGTAGTTCTTTCCTTGGCTTCTGCCTCAGCTCATGTAATATTAGGCTACTACATGGATTGTGTTTGTATGTGTGGGAGTGATCACAGTCGTGTGGATCAAATTGCCGTCAAAGCCTCTCATCTATTGCAACCTACTCTCAATAAAAGCAGGAGAGGGGATGTCTCCATATGTGACCTGTCACCACAATATGAGAGTAAATTCGCACAATGTGATTCAGAGATCTGGCCATTCAAGGTCTAATTTGGAAAGCCTAAGTCCTCTTCTACATATTGCCATTTTTAAAGTGCAATCAGATAATCAAAAACCTTTTAAATTCTGCGATTTTTAGTAGCGTTTGCGTAGTTAGTGTTTGGATTAAAGTTCATTAGTGGTCTAATTAACATGTTAATTAAATATGCAAATTAGGTCCTCGTAACTATCCCACGTTTTTGAAATGTTGTTTATATAATAGTTTGTATGTGTGGAAAGTTTCAAGAAGAAATAATGATTAGAACATAGCCGTTGCTACACTCAACCGAACCTTGTCCTGTTTTGCAATCTTTTGCGTGTTTCGTTTAAGATGTTTATTAAGTAAGTTTTCTCACAAACACGTTTTGTGAAACCCATGACTTTCTGGAGTGCTGTAAAATGTATTTATCGCAAAACCCCCAAGTGTTATGTACCATTGGAAAGCTCTCTTTTTTCAAAAATTAAAAAAATACCAATATCTCTATTTTTATTTTCCCGACTTTACTCTCATATTGTGGTGACAGGTCACATATAAGAGAATCTACTAGTATAGGACTGGATTGCTCAGTTGGTAAATGTAGAGCGCCATTACGTAGTCACACGGCACAGAGGTTGCAGGCTCCAATCTTGCTTTCATCGACTTCTTTAATTTTCTCAGCAGAGTATGAAATCTGGAACCGATATTTTGTTGACTTTGCTAGGGCCTCCTGCACTGTCACCGCTATAAGGGTTTATATTCTCTCACTCCTTTAGATTTTTGCACTGACAAAACAAGACGAGCTGAAACACGACGATCTCTGTCTGGACGCAGCGAGCAACACCAAATTCCAGGACGTTGTCATGCTGAAGTGCCACGGGAAACGTGGAAACCAGGAGTGGAGACACGATGCAACGGTGAGAGGAACAATGGCATTCTATTGTATTCATAGTAATTTGACTCACTGACCGTGTGTTTAATGAAGCAACCTTCTGTCATCTTTGTTCCACCACTTTTATAGGCAAAGCTATCTGAATTAAGTCATTCTTATTGCTAGGGGATACATGTAGATGCATCCTGCATAAAAAACACAGTGAGCATTCGAACTTGAGTGAGTAGTGTAACTTAAGTGAGCATCAATTCTTTTGGTACATTGCGTTATGGGGACAATCATAGGGTTTGTGTGCTAAGGGAAATCTCTCTGAACTTAAACTTGGAACACTCTAAAAAAAAATAAAAAAATTCAACATCACCCTAATTTGTCTTCTACATTTTCTTTCATTATACCCTAACCCAATTTTACCTTGTTCTACCTTTACTGAAGACTTAACGCGCTATGTGGACTCGAAAATGTCCCCACTACTCGGTCTGTTTTTTTCCAAACAAAGAGCCTGTCCCCACAACTACATGTAGGTGGAGGTCGTACAGTATAGCTTGAGTGAGCAGTGTAACTTGAGTGAGCAGAACTTTATCAGGCTTTCAAGTTTTTTTCTACTTTTGTTCACCTTGCTCCTACTTTTCATATTTTGTTCATAAAATTCTCACTATTTCCTACTTTTTGCGAACTTTTTTTGGCCCACAACTCTAATTTCAAGAGTTTAGATGCAGACGAAGCGAAGCACAAGTGTTGTGAGTATAGAACAAGCCAATTTGAGGCTTATGATGCTGTGGACATGCAAATCGATTGGCTGCAAATCCCTTTGGTTGCAAATCCCTTTGGTTCACATCACAGTTCAGCAATTATCTTTAGCAATTCTCTTCTGTTTCTCTGAAGAAGATCTTTTTAAGATCGAAATATTAGGCCTTCTTAACTTATTTGATTTGTATATTTCAGGTCATTCCAGCCAGTAAGCAGTTTGCAGCAGTTTTAATCTTATTCTCTTCTGTTCCTGTTATTTCTTTGCAGTTAAAAACTATGACTCACGTTCCAAGTGGCCTTTGTCTCGACAAGTCCAGCAAAGCAAAGGACACCCCTACGCTTGTAAAATGCAACAGCTCGCCATCACAGCAATGGCAACTAGTGGAAGTTCCCATGACATCATAGTGGTAGCTTTATAGGGGTGTTTTTTATATAGTTAGGTTGTCAACAGTAAAAAGGGCAGGGAAGGGGGAGGGGGTAATTATTAAAGGGTATCTATCTTTTATGCAGCTTCATCTTCTGCAGAAGAACAAAATTGTCTTTCTGACTTCTTCGTTGTGAGTTCTGCCCGTAAATCTAATAAGCTAGTTTTGTATCTTGAAGTAGTCAAGGTCAAAGGTTAATTCGCGATAAATTTGCTGACGTAATGTTACGCAAATGCCCATTTTGATTTAATTTTAACATGTGCAAGTTGTGCGGTGCGTTCATACCCACGATTTAGTTATCCCGAATGACCCGTGACCCAAGTCATTGTGCACTAGTACATGTGCAGTTGAATGACTGATCTGGGTTTTTAGGTTTATGGATTCCAGGCACGAACTTGATCTTTGTATGAGGGTGTACTTGCACTTGTGCTCGGAGCCCATAACAGTACACAGATAAAACCAGAAGCTTTTTGACATGCCTGGTAATAAGCACTCGTCTCTAAC
This sequence comes from Crossaster papposus, assembly GCA_037893245.1. Taxonomy (NCBI): domain Eukaryota; kingdom Metazoa; phylum Echinodermata; class Asteroidea; order Velatida; family Solasteridae; genus Crossaster; species Crossaster papposus. The sequence goes on along the minus strand of JBAIAA010000322.1, from coordinate 1,314,045 downwards.
CAATGTGGCCCGGGTTCGATTCCCGGCTTAGACCATATGCGAGTAGAGTTGTCAGTTGAGTCTCTCCTGTGCCACAATTTCAGTTCTCCTGTTTTTCTCCCCTCAAAAATAAACATTTACGATATTTTGCTGTGCTCCGTGGTCAGATATGGGTCGTATGGCTGGCTGCCATCATCATCGACTCGACCACGTTGTAGCCGCGTCCTTCGCGATTCAGCACCCCAGCTTATGGGTGAGGTCCGTGAGGATGACAAGCCACCCAAATTATTGTTTTTCTACTGCAATTTGTTCAGTACTTCTACTTCAGAGAATTTTTTTTTGCGGAAGAGAGGGTTATACTTTCCCTCAAATTGATTGTCCTGTATCAAACTGCAAAGTCTCGTTCCTGCCAATGTCGCTAGCGGTGTTTAGCTCAGTTTACCAATTTTTGTTTTGCCATCAACAACACGAGGGCATACTGTTTCACGAATCAATACTTATTAAGCCACTAGATTAAAAACACAGATTTGTTACCAAAAACAATGTGACTGACTCCGAGATCAAACTAAAAGAGAATTAATTCAGTGTTTCGCTGAGGTTTGCACCTGAAATAAACCACTGTTTGACAATGCAAAGAGTACAGTTGTAATAATATGAAACACTGGCACCTTGATAAGTACAGGCCATTAATAATAAACGTTTTTACTTGCAAAAGTCTTGCAACAAAATTGCTGCAATGTACAAGAAAGCACAAGATGATCTGCCAGAATTCAATACATTTCAATAAATATCAATGACAACTGTAATAATAATAATAATAATAATGTTCGTTTTTTATATAGCGCTTTAGACTCCCACAATGTGGGTGTATCAAAGCGCTTTACAACTATTATCACTGTTCACCAGGAACAAGACCATTTCTGCAGCAGCTCAAGATCAGCGCATGTGGTCTCTACCTTAACAGGTACCCATTACTCCTGGGTGGAGAGAGGCAATTGTAGCAAAGTGTCTTGCCCAAGAACACAAGCACCATGTTCCCTGCCAGGGTTAGAACCCACGTACCATCATACAGGAGTCAAACACGGTAACCACAGTGCCCCCCAACTGTACAATTTTGAAAAACTAACCGAAAGTGCAATGCAAAAAGAAAAAGAAAAAAGAATAGCATGAAACAAAACAGTGACGATTTTTCCCAGCCTATCTGTATTTGCAATGCCCTGTTATTTCGCCACATATCTTTAAGAGTAAATTGAAAACGATTCACCACACTCTATTCTGTAAATAGTTTTCAGTAAATTACTTGTCTTTCAAATGTAAATAATATACATGTACTGCTGTTTAGATCATTTCTATGCTGGGTTTGTGGATGTTCATTTTTTTCCCAGGTGTTTTCCTGTTCAGTTCAGTTAAGAATTGTTATTGTGCCTTTAAGTGTTAAGATACTAGAAAAACAAAATGGAGGGAGCAATTACTTCAAATTTTGTAATGTTATTTACGTTATTTTTGTCAACTCGTTTGGGTTCTCCCCAAACTTCGTCATATCGATGGTGAGAACCAAATGGTGCTCAACAATCGACCCACAACTACTGCATTGACCTTTGATTTGGTTGTGAAGAGTACATTTGTAGAAAACGAATCGGGTAAAAAAATGATTGTATATGCAGTGATGTCATCTTTGAAAGAGTGGTGTTCTCTGCGATACAACTGCGCAAATTATCACCGCTACATGTTCTGTTGCGCAATAAGCTATTTGTGCGTGACCCCGAGTACACTGACTTGTTCGCACAGCTTTGCACAGTTTAACTTTAAATTCTCCAGACCAAAGACACTGTTGCTATATCACGTGATTCGGGGCAAGCTTTTGCATAGTTACGTAAGAGACGCTCAGCACCAATACGTTGTTTACAATGGGTGAGAATGGCAAAAAGACACCAGACCATGACGCGTATGACGCGTAAGGCTTGCCCTGAATCACGTGATATGATAGCAACAGCGCCTTTGGTCTGGAGAATTTAAAGTTAAACTGTGCCAAGCTGTGTGAGCAAGTCAGGTTATTACCAGATGTTATTCAAATTTAACTCGGGGTCACGCGCAAATGGCTTAGATTTAAGTACTCGCAGTCTATTTTAATTACACAAATTGATTCAGGATACCCACCAGGCAGGCTGCATGAATTCTAACTGCATTTAGAAGCAGATTTTTCACTCAATCTCATTATTTTGTCATTGGTAGTGACTTATTGATTGTGTTTTCAGAAATAATGGTAGCTGTAAATCTAGAACTTAAAAAAAACCAACATTATGTGACTGCCAGCTACAGCCACAACCACAGCCAGCTATTAGTATAGCCAATTGGCTGTTAAAGGGATCGTGCACGTTTGGTAATTGGAACCCATTGTTTGTTTCAATCTTATATAGCTATAGATATATACCATAAAACTAACCTGTAAAAATTTCATTTCAAAAAGTGGCCGCGATTTTGAGATATTGCCGAAAATCTGGAGCGGTTATGTCCACGCAGGAAGAATAATCTGCATTGGAATACACAGTCTGAGAAACGTCACTGTAGTAACACTTCTCAGATTCAAATTTTTGGGGATAAAAAGTGATATATTTTTCCATAACTGCAGTACTTCGAAGTGAAGAGTTTCTAAAAATGCATTACACTATCCAAAGCTGCTGTACTTCTTACCACGTAAGTTTTTATTGCCATTAATTTTAGGAGTAATTACCAAACGTATACGATCCCTTTAAAGGAAGGTTGTAGGCCTTCCATAGCACACGAAATATGCGTACTAACATTACTATGGGTTGGTAGGACAAATTCAGCGATATGTGGAGTTGTAGATATTTAATTTGATGCCCAGGTTGAAATTTTTCAGCATGTTACAGAAATTTACGCATTTATGATTGAGCAAGAAATAATACGAATCTTTACTTATGAGGCACGTTGACACTTGCAGAAACGTTGGAATTGCGCTGAAATATGCGAGGGTGATATCGTGGTGTTAATTAAGATAGCTGCGTGCAGGTTGGGATTTTGACTGGGCTTTGGAAACTCACAACACTTAGATTGCGACAGAAAGCCACAGCCAAACAGCGCGGCCAATAATTTTAGTCTAGCTTTGGCTACTTGGATTACCACATTTCTAAATCCCCCCCCCCCCCCCCCACAATGCACTTCAATGCACTCAAAGGAATGCCATGCTGTAGTACTAGTGTATTCCACTGAAAAGCAAAGCCACATGCCCATTAACTACATGTACACAGAAGTGCCCTTCATAATTCACTGCACATACGAAGAATCATCCAATACACTGCAGCTGGAGTGCATTGGCCTGTGCCACTGTCTTGCAATGAACAGCTTTCACAGAGCAAGGGTTAATAAAGTAAACTTGCGTGAACAAAAACAAATGGGGAGCATCCGCTTTTCTTTTTGTTTAATCATTGTGTTAATTTGTTTTCTTGTTGACCAAATCGTCTTTCATAATTTAGTTTTTACCGTAATTTAAACGATGAATTTGTAAATCACAACAGTTACTTTTTTGTCACGTTTCCTTCAGATGTACTGTTTAATTTATAATAAAAAGAAATATTGTATACAAAAATCTACTTAACTGTATAAAATAAACTTGTTCTAGGGCATGATGACTATATACCATTAGCAAAAAAAGGGTGTTTTGTTAAAAAGTATTATGGAAAGTGAGATTTACAATCGGAAACCTGAGTTGACACACGTGTTTCTAACTCGTCGGCACGTCGTGTGATTAGTTTAAATAGCAGTAATGCGAACAGAAAAAAAATTGTTCTTGACAAATTAACATTTGCATTTTTCCATATTTTTTCCTCTATTGGTTTTGGAATAACATGACGTCACACTGTTCACAGTGCACTTCTATATCTATGTGAAACCGTCGTCCCAAAAAGGCTTCCATAAGAAAGGCACGTTTCGCTGGTACCCACCGCCCCATACTGCAGCTTCGCAGATTGACTGGGATGGGAAGGAAACGCGCACGGCATTGCGAGTATAGCGTGTGATGACCTTTCCAATTGCCCGCAGCGCAGCTGAGCTGCGGAACTGGTGACATTCAGTTCACACGTCGCGCACAATAATTCCTTGCGGTTATTTGTGTAAAATCTTATCAAATCATAGCCTTTAAACAAGGCCACATGTCTGATAGACGCCGAGCGACTAAAAAGAGACTAATCGCGAAAACCTGAGTGAACGCCAGTGCGAATTGCCCAGACAAGTGGCCTTTATCAATCTGGTTTGGATTTCTTATGTTAACTTTGTTTCCGACTGGAATCGCTACCGAAATGGTAGCGTCCAATCAGCGAACGTATCTCCGCGTGACGTCAGCTTATATTTGAGTTGGACTAGTTCATTTTAGAAACAGGGAATGTCCAATCATGTCACTTACAATATTTAGCTCAAATCATCATTTGCTTCCTAATTTATTGCAATTTTGCATGTAAAATAGATTTAAATGTGATATCTTGTATTTATCATTCATATATTCAACTCAGAAGCAAAATTTATATTCGTTTTTTTACCTTTTCCTACATGCTTTGATATTGAACGAATCACGAACGAAGCCAACTGGGAGATCGCCGTTCTGATTGGGCGTATTGGCATGCTAATATGTATCTATGAATAATTCATGCAGAGCAGTGAAACCTACATTGCAAAAGGCCTCGTGACATTCGTCACTCGGTCGCGCGTTCACCCCGGGTATCTAGACTCATCTCAGCCGCTTAACAAGAGTCACGAGGCCTTGTCAAAAGGCTAATCAAATCATAGCTCAAAGCCTTTGGGGTGCACCAGCCTAATTCAAGTCCCATTGAAAACCCATATGAAGCACGATATGTGGCAGAGAAAACCCCCCCTCTTTTGTGTTGACCATTGTGTTCCCGGAATCTCAGGAATTCCTTTTAGGTTTCAAGGGGGGATGGGTTAGGTTACAATAGTGTTGAGTGCGTATAAAGTATAGGGATAAGAGGGGGGTACCCCTCTGCCACATATCGTGCTGGGTATATGAAAACCGTGTAAAATAAACAATGTTCACGACCAAGTTTCATGCACACCGACATCACTGGGGTTTCTCAAACAACAATCAGATTATTGTCTTGGTCTTTATCTTTCCATTTCTTTTCAATTTTTAGTAGGTTAGCCAATTACATTTTTTTTATATTCACACCAAAAGAAACTCGCCTCCCGAATAGTGATACTTCCCGAGCCTGCAAGCAGCCATTTTACAAATGGCACCCCTCCACAAGCTAGGGCAATTAGGACCCATTTTTCAACCGTAATTTTGTCAAGTCTGCCCTCATATTGAAGCTCAAAAACCAGGGAGTTGATCCTATGCTATATTTACACAATCCCACCATTTATTTCACCAAACGGCATCCTTTTTCAAAAGAAATTGTGGGGGGCACATTTCATGCAGATGAGCTCGCGAAGAAATTCTCCTTTCAATTAGGGTGGTGCACCCTTTGGTGTTTCCATGGAGTGTTTCCCAGCGCCCAGTATGTACGCTGGGCACGGGCGAAAGCACGTGTAAACAGTGTGACGTCATTAGTATGGCCAATAATGCGGTTTGTGTTTGTTTCGATGAACCACCGTGATCAGAACTTTTATTCGTTGTATCGTAATTTATCTATGCACACATTTTACATTTTAGAAACGGGTTGGCGGGGGATGGGGAAGGGGTAAAGGTAAACATTCGGGACACAATTTGACTTTTTGAGCGCCATTCAATATTTCTGTTTGTTGTTTTTGTTTCGATTTTTTTTTATTTTGTGTATTGAATAACCGATTTATTTCGTTAATTGGTGTGGGATTTATGTTGAAACGACGTTGGTTTCCCCTGTGCCGATATTTCTTATTGTTGTGAACATTATACAGAGACTATTCAACACTACTTACTCCGCAGTTTTATTTGTATTATTTCTCTTCTTGCATATAACTTGGGTCGCACATTAATTTGTGAACTTTTATACAGATATTGTTAGCTCCGTATAGCCTCATTTTTTCCCGCTTTTTAGTTTTTGCATTCTAATGAGAAATTCTACTGTCTCAGTTTTACTTACGAAAAACATTTAGAGGAGTTTGTGGTCGTAGCCAAATGAAGTGCTTCAAATTCAAACTTGAACCGTTCTGTATAGGGGTTATTTGAGGTTTAACTTTGTTGTCGTAAATCAAATTCTATTGGTAATTAGGCAACGTTACATATGCTGTAAGCCTCATCATTTTGTCATGCAGCAAATGAAAATACTAAGCTAATCGCAGTACTGTCATTTAAATTGATTTTACTTATGTTATTTGTTTTTCTGTTCTGTGAAGTTAAACTCTACTTGTAATACAAATTAATGCTGAAGATGTTATTTTGGAAGAAAATGTAAGTACTAATTAAACGATATTTACAGTCTGTTAATGTTGTTTGATTTATTGATTTATTTGAATTCGTTAACTTGATCAGTTGATGTTCCTCAAACTTACGCAATTGTCCCTTGTTCAGTTAAACTACAGTACACAGAAAATGGATTGAAATATTCCAGGCCCATATTGTAACTCGCATTGGGAGTTGCTGCAGCTTCCTAACCCCTTGACGCCGGTATTAATTCCGGACTGCACTGGATTATACGCATGACTATACGGCAGCCTTGGTCCAGCAGCTGCACTGCACAATAGACCCGAGCGTGCACCCGTCACACGGGCCATGTTCGTACGGCATAGCACAGATGACAACGGCATTCCGGACAGATTAGCGGGCCGCGGCCATAGCCGCTACCCAGCGTCAAGGGGTTAATTCAACATAATGTCCTCGGTTGTTTTGCGTTACAGTTACGTCAACTGAACCCACGAATGGTGATATTGTGCATTGTCCACTGCTGCGAGAGGGCGCTATCACACTCATTCAAGATCGCCAAGAAGAGATCGTCATCCACGGATGTCACATCCAGACAGGTCCCCGTTCCTTTGTTAACGAGTGTCATCTCCTAAACATAAAAGGCAGTTAAAGGTATAATTCAATTAATTTCGAGTCTTTTCAATAGTCATTTGCAGCTTTGCGTTTCTATCATAAAATTAAGGTTACGGTCGATCGTGATGACACCATTATCTGACTGTATGCTTAGTTTAAGGCTCGTTCACACCGGGCCTGCGTCCTGGTTAAGTTACGGCCGCGCTGAAAAATGTTGGAATCGCTGGCAAATCGTAAAATTAACAGGCAACCGGTCGCAGAGGTCGTCGTGGATGATCACCAGAGCTAAATCAGTAGCAGCAAGGTCGTGTTAAAACTTCTGACCTGCGTTTCCAAATCGCAAGAGGTCGCAGACAGGTCTTACATGGTCGTACCACCAGTCGTGAAATATCGCGGATCACGCAGTCGCACGATTGGTCGTGCAACTGGTCGTACCACCTGACGATAGGTGGTGCCACCTGACGATAGGCGGTGCCACCTGTCGTACGACCTCACGATCGATCGAGTCGCACGATTACCTACGTATACGATTGATTCTAGGATTGATCCTCCGCCAAATCGCCACCAATTATACCTATTCACATCCCCTAGATTTCTTGAGGTTCTCGGAACACAATGACAACACAAAAGTGGAGGTTTTCTTTGTCTTATATCGTGCTTCTCATACGTTTGCAATTGCTCGCTGATCGACATGTGTGCATCTGTAATGATGTTACTTCAAACCTCCCGAGTGAATCTCACGGATGGCTCTGTGGTCTCCGGATTCAGTCGCTTTAGTCGCTTCCTTGACCTCCACGCCAGATATTTAGTCACAACAGCTTTGGTAAAAGGCTAACACCACTATAGACCTACTATCAGTTTTGAGCAGTACCTTGCTGTCGTATTTCCAGCGTTGATTGGCGTTCCTTCTTTCGTCTGCGATACAGAAATTCAGACGGGCCACTGCAGCGCCCTGAACGGCGGTAAGGCATCGTCGGTCATGCTGCAGTTGGTTTCTAATGGTGTAGACAAACATCTGGAAAACCGAATTATTTTGGGGTTGGACAAGAACAAAAAATTGTTAGTACGGGATCCACTCTTTAAACCTCGAAAAGAGACATCTCAGAATCATTAAAGTAAGGCCAAATTCATCTAGGCCTATAGCTATACCAAGGCAGAGCGGGCCTGTTTTCGTCCCTATACCCTGTACTGACTACTGTATTACCCAACACCTTCCCCTAAATATCCGAGAGAAAAGAATCCCGAGATTCCGGGAGCACAATGACCAGCACACACAAAAGTAAGGAGTGGGGGGGGGGGGGGGGGGGGGGGGGGGTCCCCTCTGTCTTGTATCTTACTTCATACGATCTATAGGCAATGATTCAAAAGTGGCAATAATTATTGACTTATTACTAGGACATATAGTATTCAAGGTATGAAGGGACATTGATATTTTGTTCCATAGTGTAAATAACTAGCGGTCGGTTAAAAATGGTGGGGTGATGTGGTTATAGCCACACTCACCATACCCTTGGGTCCGGTGTAGCATGAATTTTAGACTCTATGAAATACGGACTCATTGGTAGTATTGCGCAATGTTTAATGAAGTGATGATCATGATACTTAGTGGGGTTACCGGTCACACGAGAGGGTTTGACCAATATTACGGAAAATTGTCCGATTTAAATGAGTCTGATGTACATATCACACCGCCCTTTTGAAAATGCGATGCCATACTGTGCATCATTTCACTGATCGTTGTTATACCCGTTATACAGCTACGTCTCTTATACCTGACCATGCCCGCTACCGTGGCAGAGTTCCAAAGCAGCGTCGGTGTTCACATCTCTTCCTTCCCCTCTCCGTGAACCGTCCAGGCACATGTTGACACCAACATTCTTGATCTACAGAAACCAGGTAATTCCAATGAGCTCAATGCTAATAACAATTAACGCTCTCTGATCCTAAACAAGCTATTCAAAGGGTAATCAAAGGCATTCCTTGTTCGATCTGATTGGCCCGTCATGACTTGCCATTGTTATTGAGGGATTAGCACGTGTGGAACTTTAATTGGCACTAAATGGTATACCCAGCAACATAATTAAATGGGGACCGAGCGACTCCCACCCCCCCCCCCCCCCCCCCTTATTCCCCAATACCTACATATGAAGCACGATATGTGGCAGAGAAAACCCCCCCTCTTTTGTGTTGACCATTGTGTTCCCGGAATCTTTGGAAAATTAGGTTTCAAGGTGGGGTGGGTTAGGTTACAATAGTGTTGAGCGCGTATAAAGTATAGGGATAAGAGGGGGGTACCCCTCTGCCACATATCGTGCTGGGTATAAATACCTATCCCTAGACTATTGTTACCTAACGCACCTCACACTATGAAGCCCGACTACGTGAAAACCTTTTGTTGGAACAAAAAACGTGAAAAGTAAACAATAGACTTATCTTTCACGTATTAAAAAACGTGATAAGTCCACTTTTCACGTATGTCAAAGTATCACGTATTTGTGGAGCTAGCCTCGTTGCTAGGGTTGATCTTTCACGTACAAAATACGTGAAAACTTTGCCGAGCGCGTGCCCATTGTTGGCGGATTAGCGGAGTGTCTTTTGTTGCAATAGGCGCTCTCGGACAATGATTCTGCGGTGGCCCACATATTTGTAAGGATTTGAGACCGTTACCAAACCATCCTGGGTAAGTGTTTGACCTAATTAACTTACAAAGGTTAGTTGTAAACGATCAATGAATAACAACATTCCTATCACAAAACAGCGCGGTCTAGTCAAAACCCTTTCCTAAGTAGTCCGGCGGTCTAGTGAAAAAAATGCCAAGATAAGCATAAGCGCACACGTCTTCAGAGTAGGCCTAAGCTTATACCGAAAATTGCAATACCAGTTCCTAAAAGATTACAATGACCCCACCGAGTTTCTTGAAAAGACCAACATCAAAGCCTCAGCACCGCTCACCACTTCCCCAGTGAAAAGATTGTTATCCAATCCTGAGGTCCAGTTACAAAAATCTTCATTGTCATTGGGTGTTTACTTTCTTCTTTCATTCAGCACAGATGTTCTCTCAACACAAAGTGCTACTCAAAGAATGTTGTCCAGGCCCGCTTATCTCCAACAAAGATACATTGTATTTACCTACGCCAACCCTTGCCAGGCAGACACAGATTTTATTTAATAGGCCCTGATCGGTTTATTCCTGGAGTGAATTTATTTATCTCTAGTCCCAACCGATGGTCATTAAGTTGGCTGTAAGTAATTTTGAAAAAAAGTTTGCCGTACCTATTTACAAAATGTATTAAGATGAACAAAAAAAGGTTATATTCCTAAGGTTAATTATGTTATTGTCTTTGTTTTTAAAGAAGAAAAAAAGAGAAAGGATACTTAAAGACTTATTTGAATGAACTTCTAAAATTTTCCCAACCGATTCCAGGGGTAAATAATAATACGATTTTATTCTTGGTTTTTCTGATATCTAAGAAAATCGACATACAGGTACACCTGACAACTACAAGGCTAGCGAAATCAATTCAAGGTTTATTTAATAACATTTATTTCTGGTTTCATTGTTTTTTAAAAAGGAAGAATACAAAAAATAAACGGAACCTTAACACCTAATATTTTGAGCTCCTAAACATTTTTCCAACAAATTTAAGGGTAAAATTTAATACGATTTATTTTCCGTTTTTCTTGTCTTTAACAAAAACGATCTATTTCGTGGAAATTGTAAGAGCTCGTTACATTTTTTTAATTTATAATGGTTCCGTGATGTAATTTTACATAATAAACGCTTTATAGTGCAAGAGAAATAAAGTAAAACCACAGGAGAAATATTCGGGAGTATTTTCCGAATATATTCCAAGTAGGGGCAAGAAATCCAGACAATGATTGACAGCTGACCTACAACATGTACTACATTGTATCAGCCAGTAGGCAAACATGTGGCCTACCATTACTTTGGAATTTCAATAGGCTGGGAAATGTCACTTTGTGGCATATAATTTACACCCAAATCCTGGTACTACTGCCGATAAACGGCAATCCGTTATGGTTATACAAAACGGTGCTGTATGCTGTATGGTTGGCTTAGAAAACGTCATCATCGGAAAGAGTATGCTGCTTACTTCGGGTCCGTTCGCGTACAAAATCGACAACGGGTTCCAATTTTTGCGATCGAAAACAGTTTTTCACGGTCCTAAAGCGATCCATAATCAACAAGAATCACCAAACGACAAGGTATGTATACAAAAGTAGACATTAAACAATCCTACCATACTGACAAAAAGTCCGTAAGGCCTACCATTTGTCGAAAAAATGTACTTTTAGCCTTAGGGGGGCATGTTGAGTTGGAATCCGAGACTTCGCTCGCGCGACCACTTTCCACGCCGTGTTGGGACGGCAGTGCCAGTGGTGTGCACACCGTACCACCGCCGTCCCAACATAGTACACGATGATCTCGTAATTCCCGTGAAACAAGCGACGATGCAGCGTTAGAAAACCTGCGTTTTAACGTCAATCTGTGCAAAATTGTGTCCCAATTTCGTAACTGATGTTGAATTTATTAACATTCAAAGACAATACGTGATATCAGATACACCAATTAAACATTTTTAGTTGTGAATTTAAAGCAAAACCGTTCCCATTTTACGAAAGACAACTTAAGCGAGCGTGTTGCCATTTTGGGCGATAACATTTACCTAAACAGGGGTTGTACATTTTGTGACGCTTATCTGGCGCGTTTTGCGCTTAAATAATTCATTTTAACGTGGCAATAATCCAATTAATAAACGTTTAGGGTAATAATTTTCTTCTGGCATATTATGTTTTTTATAATCGTGATTATTTCTTCTGCCTCCATTTTTACAAATATTTTATCATTATGGACATCCCTATGTGAGGAGTGGAACATGATTTTACTACATGTACTAAAGTCTTTTTTAAATAATAAGTATATTTTGTTTGATAATTTCTGTTTTATTGATTTTGAATAAGTTGTTATTGGTTCTTTAGTATTTCCTTTTGTTGTTATACTCCAATCAGTAAATCGCATTTCCTTGGCTCTACACCTTCTCTTTGTAACAAATTAAGGCAAATAATTTGTTCAATTATTTTTGCAGCTTTTCTGTGGTCCTTCTCTTGTGGCAGTGATGTTCCAGTATGGATGGATACCACCACCAGTGAGCCTGAAGATGAAAAAGGCTAGGACTACCTTGATGATGCAAAACTGTCATCCATAGTTGAGCCTCATGCCCGTAGTACATCCATCTATTTTTCAACATTAATTGGGGACAAATAAGGTTCCCTTAACAATCAACATTTTTGCATAAATTATGCAAATTAGGGGATTTCAATATAAACTAATTATCTGTAGTTAAGCAGGTTTGATTATTACAATTTCTTGCATCATTTAATAAAGTTAATGCATATGATGTCACACGCGCTACGCGTACGCGCTAATCGCACGTACAACCGGGCGGAGCGGTGAGGTCAAACACACTTTGTTTGACCTCACCGCTCGGCATGGTTGTACGTGCGATTAGCGCGTACGCGTAGCGCGCGTGACGTCAATGCAACCCCTTTATTAAAGTAGTTGTCAAGATAAACTGGGGAAAAATGAGAAAAAAAAGCCGGGGGTTTGGAAAAGGCCCACATCCCTGCTGCGATCAAAGACGTTTTTCAAATCATTAAAATCGTCACTTAGTTTGGTTAAATTTTCACGCAACAAGGTACTTAAATAAAGTGAATATTTCACTTGTATCTGTACGTACGAGCTTTACGTGCAATAGTTATGGTATTGTCCCCGACAACCAACTGGCAATTCTTAACAAATTTGGGAATTTTATTGTGTAAAAAAAGGACGGAACTTTACCCTCCAAAATCCTCCAATATTAAACATTGCATTATTTGGAGGATTTAGAAAAATATACGGTAGACATGCAACCCAGCATTTATATGTCGATATGTAAAATATTCCCATAATGAATTTAGCGTTCTGGAATTGAGATTCAGTGTCGCAATTATTTCCGGTCTCCCAAAATTTAGTGGTCTTTGTGTTGAATTGGATAAATACTGTATTTTTGTATTCGAGAGGCGTATACAGGTAGATTCAATTTAACAAATTTGCGAATTTGATTGCGTAAAAAAGGACGAAATTTACCAAAATTTTCAGAGCACGAAAATATTAATCGTGCGATATCATACGCCAACTTTTGTAACAATTGGCGCGTTGTAACAGATTTCATGGGTACTTTACCATGTTTTTAGTCCAAAAAATGATAAATACACTGAAAATAATGTATAATTCCTCAATTAATTTGGGTAAACATAATCCCTTTAGTCTGAAAGTTGTTGTACTGACATGAATCTACAATCTGCTCACTCAGTCCAAATTTTGTGTCGATTGCTCATTCACAACTGATATTAGGGCGGATTTTGACAACTTCCATGCAAAAGGTTTCCCCCGACAACCAACTGGCAATTCTTAACAAATTTGGGAATTTGATTGTGTAAAAAGGGACGGAATTTACCGACATTTTCAGAGCACGAAAATATTCATCGTGCGATATCATACGCCAACTTTTGTAACAATTGGCGCGTTGTAACAGATTTCATGGGTACTTTACCATGTTTTTAGTCCCAAAAATGATAAATACACTGAAAATAATGTATAATTCCTCAATTAATTTGGGTAAACATAATCCCTTTAGTCTGAAAGTTGTTGTACTGACATGAATCTACAATCTGCTCACTCAGTCCAAATTTTGTGTCGATTGCTCATTCACAACTGATATTAGGGCGGATTTTGACAACTTCCATGCAAAAGGTTTCCCCCGACAACCAACTGGCAATTCTTAACAAATTTGGGAATTTGATTGTGTAAAAAGGGACGGAATTTACCGACATTTTCAGAGCACGAAAATATTCATCGTGCGATATCATACGCCAACTTTTGTAACAATTGGCGCGTTGTAACAGATTTCATGGGTACTTTACCATGTTTTTAGTCCCAAAAATGATAAATACACTGAAAATAATGTATAATTCCTCAATTAATTTGGGTAAACATAATCCCTTTAGTCTGAAAGTTGTTGTACTGACATGAATCTACAATCTGCTCACTCAGTCCAAATTTTGTGTCGATTGCTCATTCACAACTGATATTAGGGCGGATTTTGACAACTTCCATGCAAAAGGTTTCCCCCGACAACCAACTGGCAATTCTTAACAAATTTGGGAATTTGATTGTGTAAAAAGGGACGGAATTTACCGACATTTTCAGAGCACGAAAATATTCATCGTGCGATATCATACGCCAACTTTTGTAACAATTGGCGCGTTGTAACAGATTTCATGGGTACTTTACCATGTTTTTAGTCCAAAAAATGATAAATACACTGAAAATAATGTATAATTCCTCAATTAATTTGGGTAAACATAATCCCTTTTGTCTGAAAGTTGTTGTACTGACATGAATCTACAATCTGCTCACTCAGTCCAAATTTTGTGTCGATTGCTCATTCACAACTGATATTAGGGCGGATTTTGACAACTTCCATGCAAAAGGTTTCCCCCGACAACCAACTGGCAATTCTTAACAAATTTGGGAATTTGATTGTGTAAAAAGGGACGGAATTTACCGAAATTTTCAGAGCACGAAAATATTCATCGTGCGATATCATACGCCAACTTTTGTAACAATTGGCGCGTTGTAACAGATTTCATGGGTACTTTACCATGTTTTTAGTCCAAAAAATGATAAATACACTGAAAATAATGTATAATTCCTCAATTAATTTGGGTAAACATAATCCCTTTTGTCTGAAAGTTGTTGTACTGACATGAATCTACAATCTGCTCACTCAGTCCAAATTTTGTGTCGATTGCTCATTCACAACTGATATTAGGGCGGATTTTGACAACTTCCATGCAAAAGGTTTCCCCCGACAACCAACTGGCAATTCTTAACAAATTTGGGAATTTGATTGTGTAAAAAGGGACGGAATTTACCGACATTTTCAGAGCACGAAAATATTCATCGTGCGATATCATACGCCAACTTTTGTAACAATTGGCGCGTTGTAACAGATTTCATGGGTACTTTACCATGTTTTTAGTCCAAAAAATGATAAATACACTGAAAATAATGTATAATTCCTCAATTAATTTGGGTAAACATAATCCCTTTTGTCTGAAAGTTGTTGTACTGACATGAATCTACAATCTGCTCACTCAGTCCAAATTTTGTGTCGATTGCTCATTCACAACTGATATTAGGGCGGATTTTGACAACTTCCATGCAAAAGGTTTCCCCCGACAACCAACTGGCAATTCTTAACAAATTTGGGAATTTGATTGTGTAAAAAGGGACGGAATTTACCGAAATTTTCAGAGCACGAAAATATTCATCGTGCGATATCATACGCCAACTTTTGTAACAATTGGCGCGTTGTAACAGATTTCATGGGTACTTTACCATGTTTTTAGTCCAAAAAATGATAAATACACTGAAAATAATGTATAATTCCTCAATTAATTTGGGTAAACATAATCCCTTTTGTCTGAAAGTTGTTGTACTGACATGAATCTACAATCTGCTCACTCAGTCCAAATTTTGTGTCCATTGCTCATTCACAACTGATATTAGGGCGGATTTTGACAACTTCCATGCAAAAGGTTTCCCCCGACAACCAACTGGCAATTCTTAACAAATTTGGGAATTTGATTGTGTAAAAAGGGACGGAATTTACCAAAATTTTCAGAGCACGAAAATATTCATCGTGCGATATCATACGCCAACTTTTGTAACAATTGGCGCGTTGTAACAGATTTCATGGGTACTTTACCATGTTTTTAGTCCAAAAAATGATAAATACACTGAAAATAATGTATAATTCCTCAATTAATTTGGGTAAACATAATCCCTTTTGTCTGAAAGTTGTACTGACATGAATCTACAATCTGCTCACTCAGTCCAAATTTTGTGTCGATTGCTCATTCACAACTGATATTAGGGCGGATTTTGACAACTTCCATGCAAAAGGTTTCCCCCGACAACCAACTGGCAATTCTTAACAAATTTGGGAATTTGATTGTGTAAAAAGATACGGAATTTACCGAAATTTTCAGAGCACGAAAATATTCATCGTGCGATATCATACGCCAACTTTTGTAACAATTGGCGCGTTGTAACAGATTTCATGGGTACTTTACCATGTTTTTAGTCCAAAAAATGATAAATACACTGAAAATAATGTATAATTCCTCAATTAATTTGGGTAAACATAATCCCTTTTGTCTGAAAGTTGTTGTACTGACATGAATCTACAATCTGCTCACTCAGTCCAAATTTTGTGTCGATTGCTCATTCACAACTGATATTAGGGCGGATTTTGACAACTTCCATGCAAAAGGTTTCCCCCGACAACCAACTGGCAATTCTTAACAAATTTGGGAATTTGATTGTGTAAAAAGGGACGGAATTTACCAAAATTTTCAGAGCACGAAAATATTCATCGTGCGATATCATACGCCAACTTTTGTAACAATTGGCGCGTTGTAACAGATTTCATGGGTACTTTACCATGTTTTTAGTCCAAAAAATGATAAATACACTGAAAATAATGTATAATTCCTCAATTAATTTGGGTAAACATGATCCCTTTTGTCTGAAAGTTGTTGTACTGACATGAATCTACAATCTGCTCACTCAGTCCAAATTTTGTGTCGATTGCTCATTCACAACTGATATTACTGCGGATTTTGACAACTTCCATGCAAAAGGTTTTCCCCCGACAACCAACTGGCAATTCTTAACAAATTTGGGAATTTGATTGAGTAAAAAAGGACGGAATTTACCCTCCAAAATCCTCCAATATCAATCATTGCATTATTTGGAGGATTTAGGAAAATATAGACATGCAACCCAGCATTTAAATGTCGATATGTAAAATATTCCCATAATTAATTTAGCGTTCTGGAATTGAGATTCAGTGTCGCAATTATTTCCGGTCTCCCAAAATTTAGTGGTCTTTTTGTGTTGAATTGGATCTGTGTCAACTTGAGAAAATAAAGAGGCACTGCTAATTAAATTCATTTTTACTGAAAATCTGGGCTAATGCTAATAAACGATGTATAATTTTTTTTTAAAGATCCCTTTCGATAAATACTGTATTTTTGTATTCGAGAGGCGTATACAGGTAGATTCAATTTAACCTTGGAAATTATATTTGAAGGTGTCAAAATAGTTTTCTTTTTTTAATTGCGCCATAAAAACAATTATCATTTTTGAAGAAAATTAAAATTGAAAGTTTGGCCTAATCATTTGCAGTGAAATATCCTTGTCCAAGCATTTTACATGAATTCACAAGCATTTGTTCCACTTTTGCAACATATAATAACAGGGGCCTTGTACCCCAGACCATTTTGGTGGGCAATAAGTACTTGGCCAGCATACAAGCAAGCAAGCAAGCAAGCTTTTGTTATTCAAATGTATGGGTAATAATCTTTCTATGTGCCAGGTATCCTGTGCAGTGTTCCCCTTCAAACTGTCCACCTTAACTCATGTACCAAGATGAGTGAGAGTGGAAGCTTTTGTTATTCAAATTTAAGGGTAATAAACCATCTTCTATATGTGCCAGGTACATGTATCCTGTGCAATGTACACTATATGGTAAACTGTACATCCTCACTCTTGCAGATTATCTAGATTATATAGTTTTACTCTTAAATGTACATTTTGTACTTATATACCTCAAATACAAATTAAAAGCAGTGAAACAGTGATTTTCACAGCATTTCATTTAGTTAAGGCCTGCCAAACAATAATCGACAACAATTTTTCTCTGGAACTATTGATTTTCATAGGTTTTGTAAAAAAGTTTGTCCGGGTTGAATCAAGAACCACCTACATTTAAGTGTTAAGCGTACACTTCCGTGTGTATCTGCAGACTCAAAATGTATACATTAATTTTTGGCATCAGTTTTACCATTTGTTTTCACATAAATAGTTTTGTTTAACTTGCATTTTTTACTTTATGCATAGACATACCATGGACATACCTACATGTATGCGTATGTCTATACCCATACATGTAGGTATGTCCATGGTATGTCTATGCATAAAATAAAAAATTGCCGTCGATTATTGTTTGGCAGGCCTTAAATGAAATGCTGTGAAAATCACTGTTTTTAATTTGTATTTGAGGTATATAAGTACAAAATGTACATTTAAGAGTAAAACTATATAATCTACTAGATAATCTGCAAGAGTGAGGATGTACATTTTACCATATAGTGTACATTGCACAGGATACATGTACCTGGCATATATAGAAGATGGTTTATTACCCTTAAATTTGAATAACAAAAGCTTCCACTCTCACTCATCTTGGTACATGAGTTAAGGTGGACAGTTTGAAGGGGAACACTGCACAGGATACCTGGCACATAGAAAGATTATTACCCATAAATTTGAATAACAAAAGCTTGCTTGCTTGCTTGCTTGCTTGCTTGTATGCTGGCCAAGTACTTATTGCCCACCAAAATGGTCTGGGGTGCAAGGCCCCTGTTATTATATGTTGCAAAAGTGGAACAAATGTTTGTGAATTCATGTAAAATGCTTGGACAAGGATATTTCACTGCAAATGATTAGGCCAAACTTTCAATTTTAATTTTCTTCAAAAATGATAATTGTTTTTATGGCGCAATTAAAAAAAGAAAACTATTTTGACACCTTCAAATATAATTTCCAAGGTTAAATTGAATCTACCTGTATACGCCTCTCGAATACAAAAATACAGTATTTATCGAAAGGGATCTTTAAAAAAAAATTATACATCGTTTATTAGCATTAGCCCAGATTTTCAGTAAAAATGAATTTAATTAGCAGTGCCTCTTTTTTTTCTCGAGTTGACACAGATCTAATTCAACACATAAAGACCACTAAATTTTGGGAGACTGGAAATAATTGCGACACTAAATCTCAATTCCAGAACGCTAAATTAATTATGGGAATATTTTACATATCGACATATAAATGCTGGGTTGCATGTCTATATTTTCCTAAATCCTCCAAATAATGCAATGATTGATATTGGAGGATTTTGGAGGGTAAATTCCGTCCTTTTTTACACAATCAAATTCCCAAATTTGTTAAGAATTGCCAGTTGGTTGTCGGGGGAAAACCTTTTGCATGGAAGTTGTCAAAATCCGCCCTAATATCAGTTGTGAATGAGCAATGGACACAAAATTTGGACTGAGTGAGCAGATTGTAGATTCATGTCAGTACAACAACTTTCAGACAAAAGGGATTATGTTTACCCAAATTAATTGAGGAATTATACATTATTTTCAGTGTATTTATCATTTTTTGGACTAAAAACATGGTAAAGTACCCATGAAATCTGTTACAACGCGCCAATTGTTACAAAAGTTGGCGTATGATATCGCACGATGAATATTTTCGTGCTCTGAAAATTTCGGTAAATTCCGTATCTTTTTACACAATCAAATTCCCAAATTTGTTAAGAATTGCCAGTTGGTTGTCGGGGGAAACCTTTTGCATGGAAGTTGTCAAAATCCGCCCTAATATCAGTTGTGAATGAGCAATGGACACAAAATTTGGACTGAGTGAGCAGATTGTAGATTCATGTCAGTACAACAACTTTCAGACAAAAGGGATTATGTTTACCCAAATTAATTGAGGAATTATACATTATTTTCAGTGTATTTATCATTTTTTGGACTAAAAACATGGTAAAGTACCCATGAAATCTGTTACAACGCGCCAATTGTTACAAAAGTTGGCGTATGATATCGCACGATGAATATTTTCGTGCTCTGAAAATTTCGGTAAATTCCGTCCCTTTTTACACAATCAAATTCCCAAATTTGTTAAGAATTGCCAGTTGGTTGTCGGGGGAAACCTTTTGCATGGAAGTTGTCAAAATCCGCCCTAATATCAGTTGTGAATGAGCAATGGACACAAAATTTGGACTGAGTGAGCAGATTGTAGATTCATGTCAGTACAACAACTTTCAGACAAAAGGGATTATGTTTACCCAAATTAATTGAGGAATTATACATTATTTTCAGTGTATTTATCATTTTTTGGACTAAAAACATGGTAAAGTACCCATGAAATCTGTTACAACGCGCCAATTGTTACAAAAGTTGGCGTATGATATCGCACGATGAATATTTTCGTGCTCTGAAAATTTCGGTAAATTCCGTATCTTTTTACACAATCAAATTCCCAAATTTGTTAAGAATTGCCAGTTGGTTGTCGGGGGAAACCTTTTGCATGGAAGTTGTCAAAATCCGCCCTAATATCAGTTGTGAATGAGCAATCGACACAAAATTTGGACTGAGTGAGCAGATTGTAGATTCATGTCAGTACAACAACTTTCAGACTAAAGGGATTATGTTTACCCAAATTAATTGAGGAATTATACATTATTTTCAGTGTATTTATCATTTTTTTGACTAAAAACATGGTAAAGTACCCATGAAATCTGTTACAACGCGCCAATTGTTACAAAAGTTGGCGTATGATATCGCACGATGAATATTTTCGTGCTCTGAAAATTTTGGTAAATTTCGTCCTTTTTTACGCAATCAAATTCGCAAATTTGTTAAATTGAATCTACCTGTATACGCCTCTCGAATACAAAAATACAGTATTTATCCAATTCAACACAAAAAGACCACTAAATTTTGGGAGACCGGAAATAATTGCGACACTGAATCTCAATTCCAGAACGCTAAATTAATTATGGGAATATTTTACATATCGACATATAAATGCTGGGTTGCATGTCTACCGTATATTTTTCTAAATCCTCCAAATAATGCAATGTTTAATATTGGAGGATTTTGGAGGGTAAAGTTCCGTCCTTTTTTACACAATAAAATTCCCAAATTTGTTAAGAAATGCCAGTTGGTTGTCGGGGACAATACCATAACTATTGCACGTAAAGCTCGTACGTACAGATACAAGTGAAATATTCACTTTATTTAAAGGTAGGATACACCATTGGTCATTGCTTAGATTATCATGAATGAGTAGATTTGGGGGGTTGTATTTATAGTAAATATCGTTTAACTGAGCTGTCCTAAGTTTTAGAATCATGGATGCCGAGAAAAGCACGAAAAACAGCGGTTTTTTTCAACCGGCATCGAGCAGTTATTCTTATGTTATCTTTGTTTTTTCGCGCTCGCCGTCCGGCGATCGCGAATTTTTTCATTATAAAATTCTATTTTTCGGAAGAATTACAGGATATCTAGCGCAATCATTTTGCTGGAGGCCCAGAATCAACATTTACTTTCAGATGAGTAAGATCTTTCTTAATAATTCGGTAGTAAATATTTTCGATATCTGCAAATGGTGTATACTACCTTTAAGTACCTTGTTGCGTGAAAATTTAACCAAACTAAGTGACGATTTTAATGATTTGAAAAACGTCTTTGATCGCAGCAGGGATATGGGCCTTTTCCAAACCCCCGGCTTTTTTTTTCTCATTTTTCCCCAGTTTATCTTGACAAATACTTTAATTAAATGATGCAAGAAATTGTAATAATCAAACCTGCTTAACTACAGATAATTAGTTTATATTGAAATCCCCTAATTTGCATAATTTATGCAAAAATGTTGATTGTTAAGGGAACCTTATTTGTCCCCAATTAATGTTGAAAAATAGATGGATGTACTACGGGCATGAGGCTCAACTATGGATGACAGTTTTGCATCATCAAGGTAGTCCTAGCCTTTTTCATCTTCAGGCTCACTGGTGGTGGTATCCATACTGGAACATCACTGCCACAAGAGGAGGACCACAGTAAAGCTGCAAAAATAATTGAACAAATTATTTGCCTTAATTTGTTACAAAGAGAAGGTGTAGAGCCAAGAAAATGCGATTTACTGATTGGAGTATAACAACAAAAGGAAATACTAAAGAACCAATAACAACTTATTCAAAATCAATAAAACAGAAATTATCAAACAAAATATACTTATTATTTAAAAAAGACTTTAGTACATGTAGTAAAATCATGTTCCACTCCTCACATAGGGATGTCCATAATGATAAAATATTTGTAAAAATGGAGGCAGAAGAAATAATCACGATTATAAAAAACATAATATGCCAGAAGAAAATTATTACCCTAAACGTTTATTAATTGGATTATTGCCACGTTAAAATGAATTATTTAAGCGCAAAACGCGCCAGATAAGCGTCACAAAATGTACAACCCCTGTTTAGGTAAATGTTATCGCCCAAAATGGCAACACGCTCGCTTAAGTTGTCTTTCGTAAAATGGGAACGGTTTTGCTTTAAATTCACAACTAAAAATGTTTAATTGGTGTATCTGATATCACGTATTGTCTTTGAATGTTAATAAATTCAACATCAGTTACGAAATTGGGACACAATTTTGCACAGATTGACGTTAAAACGCAGGTTTTCTAACGCTGCATCGTCGCTTGTTTCACGGGAATTACGAGATCATCGTGTACTATGTTGGGACGGCGGTGGTACGGTGTGCACACCACTGGCACTGCCGTCCCAACACGGCGTGGAAAGTGGTCGCGCGAGCGAAGTCTCGGATTCCAACTCAACATGCCCCCCTAAGGCTAAAAGTACATTTTTTCGACAAATGGTAGGCCTTACGGACTTTTTGTCAGTATGGTAGGATTGTTTAATGTCTACTTTTGTATACATACCTTGTCGTTTGGTGATTCTTGTTGATTATGGATCGCTTTAGGACCGTGAAAAACTGTTTTCGATCGCAAAAATTGGAACCCGTTGTCGATTTTGTACGCGAACGGACCCGAAGTAAGCAGCATACTCTTTCCGATGATGACGTTTTCTAAGCCAACCATACAGCATACAGCACCGTTTTGTATAACCATAACGGATTGCCGTTTATCGGCAGTAGTACCAGGATTTGGGTGTAAATTATATGCCACAAAGTGACATTTCCCAGCCTATTGAAATTCCAAAGTAATGGTAGGCCACATGTTTGCCTACTGGCTGATACAATGTAGTACATGTTGTAGGTCAGCTGTCAATCATTGTCTGGATTTCTTGCCCCTACTTGGAATATATTCGGAAAATACTCCCGAATATTTCTCCTGTGGTTTTACTTTATTTCTCTTGCACTATAAAGCGTTTATTATGTAAAATTACATCACGGAACCATTATAAATTAAAAAATGTAACGAGCTCTTACAATTTCCACGAAATAGATCGTTTTTGTTAAAGACAAGAAAAACGGAAAATAAATCGTATTAAATTTTACCCTTAAATTTGTTGGAAAAATGTTTAGGAGCTCAAAATATTAGGTGTTAAGGTTCCGTTTATTTTTTGTATTCTTCCTTTTTTAAAAACAATGAAACCAGAAATAAATGTTATTAAATAAACCTTGAATTGATTTCGCTAGCCTTGTAGTTGTCAGGTGTACCTGTATGTCGATTTTCTTAGATATCAGAAAAACCAAGAATAAAATCGTATTATTATTTACCCCTGGAATCGGTTGGGAAAATTTTAGAAGTTCATTCAAATAAGTCTTTAAGTATCCTTTCTCTTTTTTTCTTCTTTAAAAACAAAGACAATAACATAATTAACCTTAGGAATATAACCTTTTTTTGTTCATCTTAATACATTTTGTAAATAGGTACGGCAAACTTTTTTTCAAAATTACTTACAGCCAACTTAATGACCATCGGTTGGGACTAGAGATAAATAAATTCACTCCAGGAATAAACCGATCAGGGCCTATTAAATAAAATATGTGTCTGCCTGGCAAGGGTTGGCGTAGGTAAATACAATGTATCTTTGTTGGAGATAAGCGGGCCTGGACAACATTCTTTGAGTAGCACTTTGTGTTGAGAGAACATCTGTGCTGAATGAAAGAAGAAAGTAAACACCCAATGACAATGAAGATTTTTGTAACTGGACCTCAGGATTGGATAACAATCTTTTCACTGGGGAAGTGGTGAGCGGTGCTGAGGCTTTGATGTTGGTCTTTTCAAGAAACTCGGTGGGGTCATTGTAATCTTTTAGGAACTGGTATTGCAATTTTCGGTATAAGCTTAGGCCTACTCTGAAGACGTGTGCGCTTATGCTTATCTTGGCATTTTTTTCACTAGACCGCCGGACTACTTAGGAAAGGGTTTTGACTAGACCGCGCTGTTTTGTGATAGGAATGTTGTTATTCATTGATCGTTTACAACTAACCTTTGTAAGTTAATTAGGTCAAACACTTACCCAGGATGGTTTGGTAACGGTCTCAAATCCTTACAAATATGTGGGCCACCGCAGAATCATTGTCCGAGAGCGCCTATTGCAACAAAAGACACTCCGCTAATCCGCCAACAATGGGCACGCGCTCGGCAAAGTTTTCACGTATTTTGTACGTGAAAGATCAACCCTAGCAACGAGGCTAGCTCCACAAATACGTGATACTTTGACATACGTGAAAAGTGGACTTATCACGTTTTTTAATACGTGAAAGATAAGTCTATTGTTTACTTTTCACGTTTTTTGTTCCAACAAAAGGTTTTCACGTAGTCGAGCTTCATAGTGTCAAAGGATACCACAACATTCCGCAAGCACAATGACTATCACAAAGGAGAATGGGAGGGGGGGGGGGGTTCTCTCCGTCCCATTGCTTCATATGCTAAATGATGACCAAAATGCCATTAGCGACACGTACACGGCAGGTGGAAGGGTTTAAATTTCGTTGGGTCTTTGAATCCAGCTAGAAAAATAACAGGAGATCCACGAGAATTAGGTTCTTGTTTGCGGACTGGTCCTTAATGCTGTATGGATTCGATTGCAGATTTCTGAACGAGCCAGCAAACATTATGATACTGGGCCGATGCTGGCCAGTACTGGGCCTGTTCCAGCCTGTTATGGGCCAGTTTTGGCCCAGTAGATCATGTTTCTAGGTTCAGAGCATAACAGTAGTGGAAGTATACTCTTACATGATGTGGGGAATGGAGAAATTACCCGTGGAAAGTGGAAACATTTTACTCATTACAGACTTCAATGCTTAACACTGTATCTATAATGAGCCCAGCAATGAAGTTGTTTCTTCTGACAGCTGGGGCAAGGAGGGTGAATCATCGTTCCACGGCGTCATTTTTGCCCCCGACAAGAAAGTTTATCAGCCGCGATGATGTGGATCGAACTAGTGATATTTCCTTCCTCAGGAAATGTGTGACAGAGATTACTTGACAGTGGAGGCTGGATTGGATTTAATACTTGTGTATACCTGGCATTCAAGTCTCCATGACGAAAACTCGGGCAATAACCAAAAGACAATACAAGGTGAGGAAAGACATTTTCAGTTAAGGTATGTCTAATATTTAAGGCAGTTAATATTTAGCCGGCACCGACAAAATAATGAGCCGCTATTTAGTCAGCTAGGTACTGAACATGCGCAGGGACTTTTTTTAACAAATCTTAGTCTGGTTCCTCGCCGACGTTGTCGTTGTGACCATTGATTTCCATTGTACATTTATAAATACCATTTACAACTTCGGACTAAATAGCGTTAACAGACGTCTTCACGGCGCCGGCTAAATATCCACTGTCTTCCAGTATTTAATTCGTCGGTGGTAATTACAGCAACGTAATTTTGTTCCAGAAATTACCCGATATTAATAACCGCAACAGTGCTGAATCCATCAGTTTCAGTACGAGTTTTTACATAACCTAGGTGGTTAGGATTAATTAAACACGTACATTATATTCAGTGAATGTATTTGTTGTATTTGTTCTCGTATACCAGTGGGATTGCTTTGTCTGTTCGCCGACTATCTTAATCGCGTTTCATTAAGAATATCAAGCAGAAACCAGATACCTAAAGTAAAGTTAGGCAAGGGATGGCGTCGATACTAAGCCCCAAACTCGCTTTTTCTTGTGCACGGAGCCCATATAATTTGTTCGGGCCTAGAAGAGGGAAGGCTGCCTGCATTTGGTAGGTCCCTGGACTCGAGTTATAGTCGCAGACTACACACTTTTTGGTTTAGGATGTAGGGTATAGGGTACATATCTCACATACCGCCCCAAGGACTCTGAAATCCAATGGTAGTCCATGCTCGGGGTAGATCTGGTACAGGTACCACCGGAACCCCTTGCATCCCAGCCGGTCTCTCAGAGAGGTCTCCCCGCTAACGTCCCCTTGATCCACGCTACGGTACGCCGGCGTCATGGCGTAGAACAGTTCCCGCGTGTAGGCATCGGCCCAGACCTCCAAGAGCCGTTTGTTGTTTCGGAGCACGGTTGACTCGGCGCCTTCGGGAAAATCGTACGGGGTGGTGGAGCGGAAGACGTGCCCCACGTGGGAGCCACCACACTGCCAAACCTGGAGTTTTGAATAATACAAGAAGTAGAAATAGAAAGGGAGTCTCGATTTCGAGAGATTGTGATGAGGTGTAGACGTGAATGTATTTCTATAATGAAAATGTATTGATAGATTTACCACATTTACGACGAAACTTCAATCAAAACTCTGGAGTAGATAATACCGAAGAACACGTCAACGTGTCTGGTTGGCGCATAGTTACCTTCCTCGCCTTCCACCGCTGTGGCCCGGGTTTGATGCCCGGGCTGGCCCACTTGTTGATTGAGTTCTCCTAAGAATATGGGGTTTTCCTCTAACCTCTAAAACTGCAATTTCTTCTCATTATCTTATCTCTTGTCTCTCTTTTCAGGCTTTCGAGGTAAAGTGCCTTAGTTTTATTCGAAATTATAAAAAAATCAAAATGGGATGGTTGGTGATTAAGTCTTAGCTCTATATATTACTTCCGAGGTGTTGTGTCTTTACCTTGAAAGAGAGTTGAAGATTTTCTCCGCCCCAGATCCTTAGGCCAGAGTCATAGCCTCCGAGACGATGGAAGAAGTCGCGGTGGATGGCGAACAGACCACCTGCCATGGTCGGGGTTCTACGAAGAGACATGAGTGTTTACAAAGTGTTGGCAAATAATCTTCATTACAAAACGGAGGGTTCTCGTCTCCGATGGCAGAGGTTGTCAGCCTGTCCTGCCCGTCGGGCTGTCAATCTAGTGTCTGTGTTTCTGTTGGTTGGGCTTTCTCAGTCTCTTTTCTTTTATTTTTTACATTTTCTGCGGTTGAGGCGGAGGTAGTTCTGTAATTTACTCCTTGTTTTTGAAATTCATGCCCTTTTAAATAAATCATCTGCAGCGTCGAGCATTCTACCACAAACTGCTCTTTTTGTGTCATTGGGGTTGAAGGTAAACCATGGGAACCAGAATGTTATCAGAATTTCCTCAATGTTGTTCTTGCTCACCTCAGCGGCAGGTGAATGTCGTAATTGACCCGGCGCTGTTCTCGCAAAGGCACCTCCGTCCACGTGAACTCGGGCAGCCAGGAGAAACCGCCAATCAGCGGTAGGCCGGTGGGGACGCTGTACTCGAAGGTGCGGTCACTGATGGAGTCGATAACGGGGCTGACAACCCGAGTGCTGTTGACAGACAGAAAAAAACAGCGGTGATACAATCAAATCGTCAAGAGTCGGTAAAAGTTAAAATAATTTAGATTCAACGAATCTGTATCTGTTAACAGACGGCGGCGTAAGGGTCTCATCTCATGTAGCATCATCTTAATTGCAGGTGCAGATTTAGCTATGAGCAAACCTTAGGTAGTGGTGAGCAAATTGGACTGCATGTCCTAGGGGCAGAATCCAAGGCTGCTCTAAATGACTAATTATCAGGTGCCATACAGATTTTTGAGTGACCATGTTCCACCTGGTAAGGTCTTAGAATACCGGGACATGGACTGGTAATAAAGTTCTTGTAGGCCCCTAAGCAAATTATGTTTGTACTGTTGAATAAATCTGACGACAGCCAGCGGCTGAGGAAACTGGTTTTTCAACTCAATTAGTATTGCCACTTTGTGCTAACCTCTGACTTTCTTGGGCCATTAGTGCACGGCTATGTATTACTAATGGTTTTACTCTGGGAATGGTCTCTCTTTTAAAGGAAGTTTGCTGTGGCAGTATGAATATGAGAACGAATAGGACATGACTGATGCACGTATCTTTCTGTAGTTTCAATATACTACCAACATATTTATTTCAAGTTTTATATTTCTAGTCTGTCTTTGTAAAAGGAAAATGCGTCCAGGGTAGCGAGAGTTCAAGGGTAAGCCTCCTCAGGGCCCAATGAAGATAACTGCGGGCAACTTCCCTGGGACCTATAAGATTGGCTTCGTGAGTCATCAATTTATTGGGATCGTCCTGAAGCTTAATTTCTCCATGCATGCTCCAACGTACGTACACCAGGAAATTTAACAGCTTTGGAGGAAGACCAATTTCCGATCGACTTAGGCTGGAGTGCATTTGTACACTTGTACGAGGTCTTGGAATACCGGGACACATGGATTGGTACGATAGTTCTTGTTAGCAAATTATGTTGGTTACTGGTGTATAATGGCCGGGGACGATCTTGTTACTGTTTAGTACAATTATATAGGTCACAGTGCGGTTTGCTCATGCTCGGAATTTGGAGAGCTTATTGTTTCCAAGAGTAGATCCCTTCATGATCCATTTATTCGTCTTGTTGATAGTACCATGTTACCATACCGCCTCAGTAGTATTTTCTTTAAAGTCCTTGAGGGAGTTTGTAGTACGGGTCTCCTCCGATGACCTCATGCATGATTTCCTGGGAGGGGTGATCCCAGTCTTTATCCTGACGGATCAACACGTCACGTTCTAGACACATTCCCTTCTCAAGTGCGGGCACAATTCCCTTCCGTCTGTCTACAGAAATAAATAATTACCACCGTTTCCTTTGATTCACTTTGAGCCTAGATTTGTTACGGACATCGTAATTTAGATCGTTCTTGATAGTTTCCGTACATAATAAGTCACTTACTGATTTTGATGTGACGCGCGGTCGCACACTGCATAAAGTTAGACCATAGAGTTGGACGATCAAATGTTTCGGCATTATTTTGCCAGCAACTTGTTGCCTTGTTCAAGTATAGTCTTCTCAATGGAGGGGCGCTACTTGAAGTGGATATACAAATAATTTACGCCATATGAGCTGCCATACGATAGATACAAATGCTGAATGTTTTACATAGGTCTTTTCAAATCATTTTTTGATCATATTAAAATGATGGCTTTTGTGCAGACGTATTTGTATAAAATATTGAGTATACTCGGATGCAGGATGTCCTGAACTTTAACTGCCGAGTGTTTCCTTTGTTACCACTCGATTGGATGTTTGACTTCTTTATTGCTTCAGTTTAAAATTATAGCAAACAAGTTGGCAAACAATAAGTTTGTCAGACATTAAGTTTGGTCATGTTTTTCAGAGTCTTTGTTGGCGTTTTTTGCAGTTTGAATAATGAAAACTGCAGACCATTTTGATGTAGCATATTATATGTGACCCGCTCTGCAAATATGAGTCTGATGTCGCAAAATACAGTTTGACGTAAAGGGCTGTTTGTTGTCGTAAAGGGCTGTTTGTTGTCTCAGAGGGGATTTTTTATTTAACAAATAATATTTTTGTTTTAAGACATTTTGGTTTCTCTGACACCTATATTTTTTAGATCTGATCAATTGAAAAGATTGTTTTTATCCCTAAATTAAATTTAATACAGGTCATTCTCTTACCATATAGCATTATGATGAAGCACTACAAGTTGTAAATCTTCATTTCTTTTTAAAGACATTTTGAATATAACTGAGAAAAAGCAAATTTCCCCAAATTGTAAAAGACCAATGCATTAGACTATACAGAGTTGTGCTATATACCGAATGAAAGCTTATTTCCTGCTTTTTCTGGCCAACTGTAAAATTAAAAAAAACACATTTTTAACACATCAGACTCATTTTTGCAGAGTGGGTCACATACAAGTAGTGAAACAATGGCCAGCCTGCAAGTTTATTATCAAACCTGCATCGCTATATATGTGTCTAACATGGCAGCTGTCTGCGATTAATTCATGTTCCTGGGGGTTTCTCTCAATCATTTGTCAACTTAGCAAAATTGAATGGAATTTCATAACAAAAAGAACGCCCCGGAGCGATCGGGCACCACTTATTTGGAGCTCCCATCGGGATTCTGACGTGACCTGAGTGAAAGATGCACAGTAGCCCTGCCAAGTAAGAAAATACCTCGAAGAGGGGTACCCCTAACCAAGGACATTATAACTCTATGTACCCCTGTTACGAAAGAAAATACCTCGATCGGACCGTTTCAGACTAATAACAAAAAATGCCCCTGCATTTTTATGAAATCATAACATCTTTTGACGCAGGGGCAATATTTAGATGCACATAATAATTATTTAATGGAGAGTAAGTCTACCGGAGGGTAAGTTCTCGTGTGAATGTGCCGGTATAATGTTAGATATTTTGAGAAAAGGAATTCACAGATAAATTAAATATTATTGGGAGATTTCAGGTAACCCCGCCGTCAGTATGAAAAGATAAATATTTTATTTCCAGTCGGGGATGACGAGGGGATTGGATTGAGAATGTGGCATGTTCGAATCATAGACCCGCTGTGTCATTTATAATTTAATGTTGAATCCCTCTCTAGAGAAGCAACCGCGAGGGTATGTTTTTGACTGTGAGTTGCAGAGGTGACATTCTTTAACGACTAGCTTGCTCGCTGTCATTCATGATAATTGGCTCTGCCGCTTTTACACCATCGCTGTCTGAGAGAACCACGTCATTTCTTCAGGGACTTCATTGAAGGCGCGTGATAGAATGCGGATCTCCAAAATCCGCCGGGCGAACCTTGATCGTGGTGATCGCTTCGAAGTTGAACTTCAACAATATTGCTGGGAAGAATTTCTTGCAAGTGAAACTAAGTATTGGTTGGCTTATCGGCGTGGGTCATTGACACTCTCTTAATAGCATTGTATTCAAATAGCATCGTGAACTAAATCCCCCCTCCCCCGTCTCAGTTTTATGCCGTTAAGCATTATGTGACCCAGCACGAGTAAATGAGACACTTTGAGGCAAAAATGATGAAATCAAAATCTCAATTTTCATTTTTGCCTCAAAGTGTCTCATTTACTCGTGCTGGGTCACATATAATATTGCTTAGTAAATGTATGTAATAAATTAAGAAGTTGTATAAGAAACAGTCGCACACGTTCGTAGGATTAAGTTGGGCCAGTTGTATTTACATTCTGTCTAATGGATCTACAGATCGGAATAGGCTTCGGGTTTATGAGCACATACAGTACATTATGTTCAATTGCTGCAAGCCTAGAAACGGTTCTGTTAATCTGGCCGGCAAAGTTTTCACTGATGCTCACAAGCCACAATTCCGTTACATTTGTCATTCAGTATATTCTCGTTATAAATATGCGTTTGGTTTGAATGTACGGTTCACTGTGTAGGGAATTAGCACTGCATGCACTGTATGCTGTTGAAATATGGGTTGTGTTTATAAATCTTCCGTGTGTTTATTCATGTGCTTTGACAATTTGACGACAGCCAGCGGCCGGGGAAACAGATTTTTCAACTCAATTAGTATTGCCACTTTGTGTTAGCCTTTTATACTTTCTTGGGCCATTAGTGCAAGGCTATTACTAATGGTTTTACTCTGGTATATCCCGTTTAAAGGAAGTTTCCGATGGCAGTATACGAATATGAGAACGAATAGGACATGACTGATCTTTCTTATAGTTTCATTATACTACCAAAATATCTATTTCAAGTTGCTCTATTTTTCTAGTCTGTCTTGGTAAAAGGCAAATGCATCCAGGGTATAGCGATAGTTCAAGGGTAAACCTCCTCAAGGCCCAATTAAGATAACTGGGGGCAACTTTCCTGGGGCCTATAAGATTGGCTTCGTGAGTCATCAATCTATTAGTATTAGGATCGCCCTGAAGCTTTATCCTCCATGCTCCAACGAACGTGCACCAGGAAATTCAACTGCTTTGGAGGAAGACCAATTTCCGATCGACTTTAGGCGGAGGTGCATGTATTTGTACACTGATAAAGCAAAGTATAAACCTTTAGGTTTGGCCTATTCAGTTCCTAATCTTAGAGTGATGTGGAAAATGCCGGTTATTATATTTATTTACATGTAATCATAGTTTATGGCTGACTGGTATTTTCCGGGCCTCTGTAATAAACTGTATTATAGGCCTATAACTACTTATGTTTTCCTCTACTTTCTAAAATTGTAATTTATTCACGCTCGTCTTCTCTTCACTGGGCTCTCAGAGAACAGTGGGTTTCACTGAATGGGCTACCCAGTTAAAATAACGAGTAGATGAGAATTATGTTGCAGCAGGCCTCGGTCTGTATTAAAGGTAGATACACCATTTGCAGATATCGAAAATATTTACTACCGAATTGTTAAGAAATATCTTACTTATTTGAAAGTAAATAATGATTCTAGGCATCCAGCAAAATGATTGCGCTAGATATTCTGTAATTATTCCGAAAAATACAATTTTATAAAACAAAATTCAAGATCGATGGACGGCGATCGCGAAAAAACCCAATAATAACATTAGAATAACTGCCCGACGCCGGTTGAAAACAAATTTGGACAGGTCAGTTAAATGATATTTACTATAAAATACAACCCCCGAAATCCACATTTCATAATTCAAGCAATTATTAATGGTGTATCCTACCTTTAAGAGAAATTTCCTTTAACAGTATTTGTTTTATGCATAGGCCTAAAGTTTCTTCACGGAGGCTGTTTTCGGGTGTTCCTCCACGATTTATTGTATTGTGTACCAGATGTCTGGTTCACGCAACGCATTTCAGTAATTGAATTGGGGTTTCTAAAAGACCACCCCTATACTTGCGATTAACCCTTGGGCAAGATCAGATTATAAATATGATTGTAAACATATAAACGCGATTGTAAAATGGAGTCTGTGCTATAGTACTGTGGAAAACTTAATACATGTACTTATAGCTTCTGTATACGGATATCCCACGCTTATGAACGACCATAAAGGGTGCACCACCCTAATTGAAAGGAGAGTTTCTACGCGAGCTCATTAGCATGAAATGTGCCCCCACTATTTCTTTTGAAAAAGGAGGCCGTTTGGTGAAAGAAATGGTGGGATTGTGTAAATATAGCATAGGATCAACTCCCTGGTTTTTGAGCTTCAATCTGAGGGCAGACTTGACAAAATTACGGTTGACAAAAATGGGTCCTAATTGCCCTAGAACGTGGAGGGATGCCATTTGTAAAATGGCTGCGGCAGGCTCGGGAAGTATCACTTTTCGGGAGTTGAGTTTCTTTTGGTGTGAATATTAAAAAATGTAATTGGCTAACCCACTAAAAAATGAAAAGAAATGGAAAGATAAAGACCAAGACAATAATCTGATTGTTGTTTAAGAAACCCCAGTGATGTCGGTGTGCATGAAACTTTGTCCTGAACTTTGTTGATTTTACACTGTTTTCAATGGGACTTGAGTTAGGCTGGTGCACCCTATAACACTATGCAGACCAGTCATGGGACAATCAAGCTTGTAAAATTTCCCCCGGAACAAAAGTTTTCATAAGCACCTTAGAAAAATAAAGCTCTAAACGCAGGGGGTTTATTTTCGTTGGGATATTGTTATCGCGGCTGTCGATTAATGAACGAACACGTGCAGCAGCCCGGATATCACGTCGTTTATTTTTCCACCAACCCGTTTTTGACCTACATGACTTCCTGAAGTGAATTAAAACACGCATTGGTTCAAAGTAAAACATAAGCTTGGCTTCTGAGCGATTTTAAAGGAGGGCAAACCGGCTGACCCATCGGCTGCAAACTATCTTGACCTCAAGACATAATGTCCATCCAGCAGCCGCCTTTTATTGCGATACCGCGTCTTCTGTTACACGTTGTTATGCTACAAAAACACGGCGGCCTTTTTGGCTTTGTTAACATTTCTGCTCGAAATGACGTCAGTCGACTCCGACGTACCTAACATGTCTAAATATATTAGACTGATACTCGGACTATATGCGGGGTGAATAGGAATTAAACTTACCAGTCCAACCACAGCGTGGTTTAATAATCGGTCAGTATAGACAGTTTAACCTGCTAAGCATAACTAGCCAACCAGTTGGCCAGCAAACAGACCAGTCGCCCAATAGACCAGCCACGCAGCTATAAACTAGTCATCCAAGACAGCTAACCAATTAATCCAGCAAACCAGTCAGCGAACGTACCAGTCAGTCAGTTAGCTATAACCAGTCAACCATCTGCCATCCATCCATCCATCTAAACTAACTATAGCCGGCCAGCCAGCCATTCAAGCAGAAAACCAGCCAGCCATGCTCAACTAGCCCGCTTAAAAAAACTAGTCAGTCGGCCAGACAAGACTTAGACAAATCGCCCATGCAGCAACAAGCCAATCGACGTAACACAACAATAGGCAACCAGCTAGTAAAGTCATTTCTAGGACTCTAAACAGAAAGCACCTTACCTGTCTCCTGCTATTCTCTCCAACAGTGGCTCCAGCCAGCCCTTAGTACACTCACAGTGGGAGTCTAGAAACGTCAGTACGTCTCCCTTCGACACAGCCACGCCCAGGTGGCGGGCAGCTACGATCCCTTGCCGGGATTCTAGACGTTCCACCCGAATTGGAACAGGAAGACCTGCTACGTAACCCTCAAGTGGTTTCTGTAGCCAGTCTTTCATTCGAGAGAGAAAATGTATTTGTTATTTTGGAAAGCAAGAGTATAAACCTTCCACTTAATATCATTTCAAGGGGGTGTTTTGTGGTTTTGATAAATTGAAACGCCTTTGATCTGCATGACTTTTAACATAGATGTGCATCATCAGACTGACAAACATCCTGTCATAATTTATCACAGCCCAGCATTCGACTTAACTGTCTGGGTTTACACTTGAAAGATTTGTTCACAACAAAACACTGACACAAGTGTATAAACAACGTTTAGTGACCTTTCCAAGCAGATGGTGTTTTGTGTGTGCAGCTGAACATCATAAGTTCTAATTCAAAGTACTCTACTGCTACTCGTATTACTCTTTGTTGCATGGTTCCCTCTCTTTTTGAGGTTAGATTTGGGAAAAGGCTCTGGAGAAGTTCTAATACTGTCATCCCTTCGTCACAACGTCACTAATTTTACAATAGCTCCTTTACATGCCAATAACCGTACAAGCAAAATTTGGAAAAATTAAGGTGATTTGGAGTGTTCAGCAAAGCAAGCTTAGGATTAAATAATAATATCTTGGATTTATATAGCGCTTTTCACACCCGAAGGGCATCTCAAAGCGCTTCCAACATTATTACCCCTGGTCACTGGGTCATTTTCAATCCTTAAACCATAGCCTGTGCTGCAATATATGCGCTACTAGGCTAAATCAATCCAAATAACCATCTCTGCCCTCACAGGTACCCATGTTACCCCTGGGTGGAGAGAAGCAATTATAGTTAAGTGTCTTGCTCAGGGACACAAGTGTCACGACCGGGACTCTAGCCCACACTCTGCTGAACAGAAACACAAGAGCTTGAGTTCGGAACTATCTTTCTGTTTGAATGGTAAATTTGCATTCGTCACTTTCAAGCTTTCTTCTACACGTTTAAAACTTGTTATGGAGCTGGCTATCAGTGGCTATTACTTAGACAAACTCACCGAAATTTGGCTGACTGGCGTCGTCAACTAGTACGATCTCTCGAAGTAGTTCCCGGGGTGTCCGATCGATGACGCTGGTGACGGTACGAAGCAGCGTACTCCACGCCTCGTTGTGAAAAACTATGATGACGCTGGCAATGGGAAGGCTCTCTGGATACCTTAGAATGCGGCATCTTTAAAATCCAAAACGGACATTTGTTTTGACACGTTGTTGGTTTAAAATTAAGAAATCCTTCATGTGAGTTGGACAGCGCAATGGCCATTTCAGAATTGTTTTCGGAAGAATGGTTTAGGTGATTTTTGTGTTAAACTCAAAGATTTCTGAGGGGCTATTGCTATCGTGCTGGGGTGAACTCTTACAGATTCCAAATGACCTTAAGCAAGAGTGGGGGTTTGTGATAATTTTGACATGATCTACATAATTTCAGAAAAATGTCAAATAATATTTTAATACTTGGTTCCATAAAGGGGATTTGGTCACCCAACAGCCACCAAATTTTGCAATCTCGTTA
This sequence comes from Crossaster papposus, assembly GCA_037893245.1. NCBI lineage: Eukaryota > Metazoa > Echinodermata > Asteroidea > Velatida > Solasteridae > Crossaster > Crossaster papposus. The sequence continues at coordinate 1,277,969 of JBAIAA010000322.1, read as the reverse complement.
TTGTGAATACATTTATTTCTCTTATTAAATGATAATACGGCGCCTTTAAAAAAATACTCAATTTACAGGCAACTTTGTTCCCTTCGATTTGGACACAAACTAGGCCAGTGATTGGCTGGCAATTCTGTTTTTGACTCGGACATGAGTGGGGCATGTCAGTCGGTACGGTCAGTGAGTGAGTCAGTCAGTCAGGTTCAAAGATAACCACCCGGCCGGCTAGCCCTTCATCCACTAACCTGGGAGGTCTGACGTCCGGTAAGCTGCGGTTTAAGGCGATCTGCTGACTAACCACAAGATTAAACCGGTTTATGTTAAAACTAGCATTCGCGTTTTGCTCCTCTAGCGGTGACAAATAAACCGGTTTACCGTTTTCCCCGGGCCCGTCGTGTCGCCACCTTTGCTGGAATGGTGGAGTCCAGTTGTCATGGATACTGGGTGGAATCCCTTTTACACCTAAAGTGTAAAGACAAAATAATAAGAGTTTAACTTAGTCCGGGTTTTTTTTGGGTTTGGGGAGGACTGGCACAATACACTTAATAAGCCCAGGTATTGCTAATCAGAGGAATCGGCAAGCCTCCTCAGAAGCGGATCTAGTTTTTCATTTGAGGAGGGGGGGGGGGGGGGGGGGGGGGTCATTTAAAATTCAGACAATCAGACTGTTTATTATGTTCAAAACAACCTTGTTATTACTAAAATCTAACTTCTTTGCCAAGTAGTGGTTCCATCTTGTCCTTGCATCTTCTTGGCCTGGGTTCAAATTCCGCCGAAGCCGACATTTGTATTTTAAAACCATTTCGCACCGGAGGACGTGTATACACGCAAAGTTTTCCCCAGATTCAAAACGGATGCCGCAAAAACACGCCACAAGCAAGGCCGGAAATGTCTGTCAGCAGCGAGCAAGGCTGGAAATGCGTGGGTGTGCTTTCCGGTACCATCGGCCTGAACGCGCCTCGGATCGGGTTTGGTTAAAAACAATCCCGCGTCTCAATGATGTTAAAATAACCCCGGTGCGAACTGGTTGAAACCTTGTGTTTTTTTTGTTGTCACGCAGTCAGTAACCATTCATATTCCCAGTAATAATATATAAGGCTTTATCCAATAAAATGTAATGTTGCTTTACCTAGAAAAAAAGGGCGCACAAATCTAGCGACAGCGTGGGAACATGTATTATCCTTGAATTGAAACTCCTATTGTGCCGCGCCCTTGGCAAGCACGTATATTCCAGGGTTATGGAATAGGTGGTGTACCAAAACAGCATGTTCCGTCTAGCATTGCGACTCCTCTAATGGTTCAGCGTGTATGCCATTTCACCACGGAGATACTACGCGTATACGGTTTCATGAATCGAAAGTTCAACACCCTGTTTATGGACACCAATAGAACTTAGAGCCGACGTCAAAACATGCCTGAGAAAACAAACACGTACTTTTTTTCTGCGGAAGTTAGTTTTAAAGGAGCGTTTGCACTTTGTAGGTGTCTATCCGCTATTCTCCAATATCAAATTGAATATAATCAGTCAGTTTTCTTCAAAAGTAAAACCAGAATCTATTCAAAAACTAGCGTATCGTGTTTGTTGGCGCATGCATGCAGGCAGAAGCGGTGCATTTAAAGTTGTTTGTATTTCCTTTTTTGTTTAGTACATAGTAACATTATGACCTCAACGTTGTCATTTTGGGGTTTACCACCACACAAATCTTTGGGGGGGGGGGGGGGGGGGGGGGTTCGAAAAGTGGGGCTGGGGGCACACCCCATCCAAGTTAATTCAAGTTACTCGTCATGTATATTGGTAGTATAGTGCTATTGCTGAGCAGAAGTTTCTCGTATGGCACCGTCCTATTACCAATTATTCTTCAGTTCAAAATACACCATTGGGCCTGTATTATATGCTGAATTTTCATCTAAACTGTTAGTGTTCTTTTCACAAACAACCGCCAACCGGTGTTTTGAATGGCTTTGAGAATTTGGTTTATTAGTTACGGCAAAAACCGATGTGCAGACATGTTGAAAGAAAACCAATCTCTATAAGTGTGAAGCGTGTATATAGAGTTACCCTTTCTTAATCAATATATACATACACGATTGAGGGCATTGTCCAATAGGCCCAAGTCAACGAACCCTGTTAGTACTAAGGTGCACTAGTTCTAGTTTCTATAACATACGTGACACAAGCATGAGACATATTATTAATGCATGATAGATTGTGCAGAATGGGTAATATTTATATAGGCAACACAATAATAATTATTTTCAAGCATTGTATTCCTTACCTGGGATTTGTGCTTTTTTGCCAAACAAATCTGATCTGTTGTTTTTCTTGGCTGACTCAAACGTTCTTTTCAAATTGAATTGAGGAGCAAAATTGTCCACCTCCAACGACTCCGGTTTTCTCCTCACAGTAAGCCTCACAACGTCCACCTTGTTGCCATGCGAAGCTGTCGCTTTGGCGAGCGTCGTTTCCCGCCATTTTGCATCATCGGTCTCGTCTGTGTTTTGTTCCGTCTTGTCCGCAATATTTACCGGGATATTCCCGGCCCCTCGCCACTTTGCATTATTTCCCCGGTCGAGCTCCCCATGGCTGCCCGTGTATATTCCAACGCGGTGTGCATCACTGACATCGACCACTGATTCGCCTTGTCTTGATCCCCCGGGATGCAGTCTCGCTCCTCCCGTGTGGGACTCAAGACGCAAGTACACGTGGAGAGGCAGCCAGCAGACCGGGATGAAGAGAAGTGCGTTGATGCAACTGCAGTTAAACCACCACCTCCTCCTCATCCTACCACTGTGCCGTAAAAAAACAGCGCAGCCACCGCCCTCTTGTAAAAATGCTCGCGCGGGTTTCGCGGTGTCGTGCTGCTGCCGTGGCCAATTGCAAGACTACTACTGAGCGACAACTCACATCAGGATTGGACTGTGAGCTGCGTTGCGCTTGGCCCAGTTGCACTCGCAGCACGTGTGCAAAAGGCCAAGGTATCACGAGCAATGTATCGTGTTTGACTCCAACACCGGCTGCTGCCGAGTTGAGTTCGTGCTTATACAAAAAATTCCGAGCAGTTTCTCAGCATCGTAGACAACGCCGCGTGACTTGACGGCCCAGAGTGCACTTTTTTCTGACGTCTTTCACCTCTCGCCTTCAAACTCACATGATCCCATTACCAGATTGTAAAATCCATGTATTGTATGTATTGCACATATATTATATACACCCAGCTGAAAGCCCGAGTCGAGCGCAAATTAGGATAGCCGGAAATCGTAAGGCCGTGACCGGCTAAAACAAATTACATAATAATTGTAAACATAAAAAGAAAAAATCCTTCAAGGAATGAAGGCTGTTTTGGACTAGGTCATTTCTGTCTGAAAACTTCTACCAAGCTATACATGTACATAGTAGTAAAAAAAAATATATATATATTTTAAAAACCGGAAAGGTCGATTTCCAGAACCAGAACAACTCCGACCAGGAAAACTAGTTTGGATAGACAGGGAATCTTTCTTCGTGACAAAATGTTAACAAGATCAGCGGATTCTGTCCAGTAGTTTTATTTCCGGAGACCTTTTTCTGGAACCAAGGCGGTGGTCAATTAGACAGACCTTGACAGCGGACTTAACACCAATGAACCTAAAATCGAACGTTTATAATTGGCACTGAAAAAGGTCTGAATGACGCGGAACATAATTCTAAAAAAATAATTCTAAGAACACTACATGTATTTTTATTTGAAAAGGCGGTGCTCCTTTCATCAGTATATGTAACCCCAATTAGGCCCACCCGAATGGTGTATTGTTAAGAATAATAAATTGCCATTATTTATAAGCGTAAGCGTATTGGACATGCCTTCACGGAACAATTGGTGTTTAATATTCCTTTATACATCCTTAAAGGTTAGAGGAAGTTCTGTGTGGACTATCAAAGGTCAACATATCGAGGAGGGGGAAGACAAGTTAATACAATAAGCTGCAGATAAAGCGTATGGATTCGATCCAAATCTAAAAGCTTTTGACAGGGCTGAGGGCGCTGTTCACCAGTCATTCCGAATTGCCGCGCTATATAATGATTTGAACCCATACCGGTACGTGTGTACGTTGCACGTAGATTTATTTGGCTTGGCAGAAAAGTCGGCGGTTTTATTGTGTTTTTTCCCACTTCTGATGATTAGGAACAAAGGTATTACTGGATAGGGCAAGGAAGACTTGAGAATGAGACCATTTGAAAAGGCGGTGTGCCTTCCGTCAGTATATTAAATGTAACCCCAATTAGGCCTACCCGAATGGTTTATTGTTAATAAGCGTAAGCGTATTGGACATGCCTTCACGGAACAATTGGTGTTTAACTTCCCTTTATACATCCTTCAAGGTCAGAGGAAGTTCTGTGTGGACTATCAAAGGTCAACATATCGAGGAGGGGGAAGACAAGGAAATAAAATAAGCTGCAGATGAAGCTTATTGATTTGATCAAAATCTAGAAGCTTTTGACACGGCTGAGGGCGCTGTTCACCTTTCCCGAGTCATTCCGGATTGCCGTATTATTAATGATCTGAACCCATACCGGTGTGTTGCTCGTGGATTTAATTGGTTTGGCAGAAAATGTTTTTTTTTCTCTCACTTCTGATAATTGGGAACAAAGGTATTACTGTATAGGGCAAGGAAGACTTGAGAATTTGCAATACACATTTTTTTTAAAGCAAACAGTATAAAAGACTGGTTTTAATACAGGTACCTGTCAGTCACTTTTAATACAAATGTAATGAACAAGACATGGTTTTGTAAGTTCATTTGAATAGCCAGTGAATTAACTTGATACTGTAGAAATGTTATGGACATTTAGGGAGTCAAACAACTATTATATATATATATATGCTATTTTAAATACACCATGACATGAAATATCTGTAAGCATTTAAACTTCCTTTCTTTATAATGTTATTTCTTATATAGCGCTTTTAGACTTCCACAATGTGGGTGTATTGAAGCGCTTTATAATTATTATCCATTATCCATGTTCACCAGGAACGAGACCATTTTCTGCAGCAGATCAAGATCAGCGCATGTGGTCTCTACCTTCACAAGTACCCATTACACCTGGGTGTAGAGAGGCAATTGTAGCAAAGTGTTCCCACGTAACCACTGGACGATGTCACCTGGAGTGTCTTGGTGATGACATGACTCTGGATGATGCTGTCTATTCTCCAGACAGTATTCAATCCCACTGGCTGGATTCGAACCCTGACCCTATATGATCTCCTTTCACTCGTGACCTAGAACCTCAAGATTTTGTGGTAAAGCAGACATCATTGCCAAAAAAAAAGTACTGTAGATGCTTGCGCAACCTGCACCTTGATATTTTGAACATGACTCATGTACAAAGAGTGGTACTTTCGGTTTTTGTGTGTGTGCATTAGTCCAGTATACTGTGGATCTTAGGTAGATTCAACTGCTGCCTAATACTCGGGGGGAAAAACTCTTTTTCTCACACAGGACTGTCAACATGATTGAACATCCTCTCTAGTCTGCTGACGTTGGAGCAACTGGAGCAATACAAGACAATGTCCAAGGACTGTAAACTGATTGTACAAGAAACCATTGTCACTTTCTTCCAAAAGTACACCAGGCCAAGATGCTACAGGTAATTCATGTACATGTACTATCGGATGAAAACTGATGGTTCAATATTCTGCATGTACACATGTGGATCAACAAAATGAACACCATAATTATATGTCCCACACACTAGAGTTCACACAGTCGGTCTATCTATACTTGTGAAGTTAAGAGGACCTGCTAATTTTTCTCTTCTTTTGTTTTCACTATGTACATTTCTCAGCATCTCCCATTAGGTTTGTACACAAAAACCTACTATGACTTGGCTCAGGTTGTCGTGGTCATTGTTATCACTCATCCTCCATTGTACCAAGTACTCAGTCGGATCTGGATAACCGACCCACGTGAGTGATCAATACTTCACGTAGAATACAAACAGTCAACACTGTACATGTGACTCTGTTAAATAGGCAGTTCATGAAGTTGAGTCATGGCATGCTCAAAGTCCAAATAGGGTAAACTCTGATCAGTTCAAGAAACTGATTTACTGCAATTCTGGGTTAGCCTTCCTCAAAGTCAACAATCCTGTAACGATGTCCGCAGGCAGCATCCTTGTCCTAGAGAATTCTTCCGTGTCTGCGTATCTCAGCTTCGTCTGAGGATCTGTGTATTTTGCCTTGGAGTTGAACAGAACAAACAAGACAAAATAAGATGACATATGTACTTAAGCAGGAAATTTAGAAGCTTTCTCTTAAATCAAGGTTTAGTATCTGGTAGTTGAAGAAGGGCAAGAACAGTTTTGAGTTATTATAATTAGCAATCCAATTCAAAGATTCTCTTTAATACTGAGAAAATACATCCACGCCTATAAACAAAAACAGCGTCAAGGGGTGCACACGCTTCCAAGGGTAAGCAAGGCATTCTAACTTTGTCCATAACTCTGCCTTTATTCTTCAGAATCAGCAAGGATGTTTTGAAAGAGGCAAAAAGGTTCAGAAAGGTACGTGGAGCTCTTTGATCAAAGATCTATGTACAAAATGCAACTAAGTTATTATACGTTCAGTGATTTCTGGAGGATTCAACCTTATTCCTTGGTTAATTTGACACGCATGAAAACCAATACTAAAGTCAAAGAAGAAAAGCTTACTGGAAATCCAGAGAGGTCAGAGTACTTTTTTGCCGGTTTGATGGAGGGTGGAGCATCGATACTGCTATCTGTATGGAAAGAAATACATGTTCATCAATTTAGAGTTTAACATAAACAACAGAAACAATCTTTGACAAGGTTTTTTTTAAATAAGATTTAGATGCTTATTTACAAGTAGCGTCATCAGGCTTCCATGGCAGGGCTCTCTCGGCTGATGTGATCTGTTTGAGCGTCTTCCAGACTCTGGACTTCTTACTGGTTGCCAGGCCTTTGCTCGAGTGCTGAGAAAGTAAACACCAAATTTCATCTTGTTTTAATTCAATTAACGGAGTGGAGCCGAGACTCGGCTCTGCCGAGTGTGAACCTGCTACCTCCGGATTGCTGTTCTGGTGCACTACCAACTAAGCTATCTAAATGTAGCCCCACTGTACATGTATATGTTGGCTGTTCCCCAGACAGTGACCTAGAGTGATGAAAAACATGTAAAATAAACTCAGGCCAACATTACTTGCCAAGTTATCCAATTAAATGTCTAAAGTGTCTTCGCAAAGAGGTCCTCAGTATTTCACCAGCCAAGTTTGAAGCCTCAAAATAAATTTGAGAGGAGATTGTTTCTTCTGCATTTTGCACCCTAGGACCAGACTGGCATGTTCATCTGTTTGAAAAGACTGATCTCTTCAGTAGTCTGATGTATACAGTTAACTGACTCAGCACTAAAGGTGGACTGGTTGTTTCATGTGCCAGTCCATTTTTGTGTTTTTTAAATATTTATTAATACCTTAAGTTTTGGCACTCTCGTACACAGTAATTAAGAATCAAGATGCTAGTTACATTTGTGACAACAAAAGTAATGCCAATACGCATCACATCAATTTACCATAAAATTTGGGTCTTTGAATGGTAGCACAGGACGCTGGGGCCATAACAAAGCATCTGCAGCCTGTGGTGTTGTTACCGGTGCTAGCTGCGGTTGAACCTCGGGAGCTGCTGTGGCTGTAGGTGCTGGTGCTGGTGCTTCTATTGCAGGTGCTGCAGTCTCAGCTGGTTCGATTTCATTCTTTGATTCTGTTATTGGCTGGATAACAATTATGATCTAGTATGAGTATAGGCCTACAAAAATAAAGAGTAATACCCCAAAATGGGCACTGCTACTACTATCTACATGTATTATTACTTATTAGTCCTTGTTTGTTTTTTTGTGGTGACATGAATTGCAACTGGGAAGATGAAAAAGGCAACATGATGATGTGTTGGACTGATTCTGTCTCCTTCTCTATACGACTGTCAAATGTATGAACAGATTTTGCATTCTGATGCAATTTTTTTCATCCTATGCTATAGATCCATGTTTTATCTTACTGAAGCAAGGTCATTGCAAAAATGTTGACAAAACATAAATTTGGGAATGGGACCGAGAAACATTTCAAATTTTGTTAGAGAAGTATAACAAAATGCCTGTGAGTGACTTATTATCTCTATTATTTACGTTAGACTTACTTGTTACTAATAATAAGTAATACTAGCCTCAGTGGCTATAAAAGTTTTGTTCGACGTAGGCCTACGTACGTACACAGTAACAAGAAGTGATTGCTGTATTATTAATAATAACCCACTACATTATTTCTAGCATTTACACTCTTTTTCCTTTTCGTGGCAACTGCTGCTGTAGCAGGACTTGCTGCTCGTTTTATCCTTGCACTTCGGGGACGAGTTGGTTTCGGACTGGGCGCAGACATCTTGAATAGTGATCTGAATTGCGCCCTCATGCGTTTACCTAATTAATTTTGTACTTGCACTGTAAATGGTTTAAATATATCAATCAAATTTGTATTTTAATTTGTAAAATAATGTAATTATTACCGCTTAATTATTGTAAAGGCTTAGATGTAACTTATCAATACTGAAATCGAAACGCCATGACTTTAAAACTGCATGTGCTGAAAGAGCCTAAACATGGCAGCGCCCATGTGTCGCGAAGTTTATAATTTTGGTTACCGTGTATACGAGTGCGCGTGCAAGAGATTACACGTTGTACCGCCTTAGGATGCATTTTGCATTTGAACAGTACTGGTAGTGGTAGCAATATACTTAGCCTTTCACAACCGGAACTCGCTCACTGTCAATGCCATAACATATGTCTTTGGGTTCACCGTGTCTATGCGAGTCGACTGTACAGCCGGGGAAGTCGCGATAGGCAATATCGTGCAAACTGCAAGATATTTTAAAAGTTCCTCTACAAGTACAAATATTCAACTGTAGTTAATAAATTAAAATGAGTTTCCTTGGGGACATCGCATCATTTTCTCGAACTTCTCTGAAGAAAGTGGAGACTCAAGTGACAACACCCGGAGGCCAAGTTCTAGTCGAGACCATCAGAGTCGACGGAAGTTTTACTCAAAGGCCGGTTGAGGGAAAGAGCTTAGGATTTGTGGGCGATGTGAAGCCCGACTTTCAAGTTGTTGAAATAAGGCTCGGTCTTCTCCTAAGTAAGTCGATCAAACAAAATCATCACCAGCTTGGACCTACAGTATAAAAATCCATATTATGAAAGATACAACAATAGTCTGGATATGCTGCTATTAATAAGCAGTAGCGTGTTCAGTTTGTGCCGGGGACGGGTGGTCACAAGTCCTGTATCGGCGCGCCTCTTATTATTTCTGCCGTTCGGATTATTGGTGCCGTAAACATAAATATCCAACCTCAATCTACAAATTGTATACCGAGTGACTGTGCCAAAAATTAAAGTATTATTGTTCTGACAGCGCTCCATTACCTTTTTACAAATTACGGACACTTGTTTCAATTCACGGAGCAATAGAATGCAGGGCCCACTCACGACTCTCGACTTTACATGTATATACCCTAGGACATATAGAATCGACTTTTATTTATTTATTTATTGTAATCTTTAAAGAGGCCGTAGTCCTTTTCAGTTAACAAACTGCTTTCCAAAGGAGCCCTCTAGTTATAAGAATTACTGATCACTATACTATTTCATAAATAAAATATTTTAAACAATTTGAAATATTAAAGCCTATTTACAAATTGAAACACATAGATTAAAAATGGATACAAACATGTAAAGAGTTTGAACCGGTTAAATCATTTAAAAAGAATTATCGCACTTTTAAACAACACAAATGATGTACAAAGTGCAGATACAGATACATGCTTGGGTCTAATCATGCTACCACACAGCAGATATAGCCACACAATATGCAAGTCCAACTCGGGAAGTGCCGCATTAATCATCAAAATAAAAAAGACAACCTCCAAGGCCCAAGCATGTAATAAAACAAATACAAATACATGACAGAAGCAGACAGACCACATAAATATAATCAAGTTGAGTTAAAAAAAAAAATTTAGGTTTAGTTTGAAGGTCGTCAAGGATGGAGACTGTTTTAATATAAGGGGTAAATCATTCCAAATCTGACCCTAACCCTTACCATGTATATACCCCAATACCTATAGAATACAGGGACACTCCATTCTATGTCCTAGGATAAAAGTCGAGAGTTGTGGGTGTGCCCTGCAGAGTTGTGCATTCTATAGTTAAGCCCAGTTCAAGTAATTAAAGCTTTTTCGGAATTCTTTGATCTCGGAATTGTGAAATGGACACGGCTTTAATGTTTGTATATATATCTAGAAAAAGAAACGAAGAAACAAAAAAGCCACACTGAATGCCACGACTCGTAAGGCAATTTACAGGCAACTGGACAATCTCGCCAATCACGAAGAAAACAAAAGAAAAAATTATTTCATTTAATATTGACTTTTCAAAATGCTCCATTAAAACCACCTAATTCTGAATCCACTAATTTTAATATAGTTTTTACCTTTTAGAGTTCGGGTTAAGGTTATTTTAGCTTGTAATATATTTGTTTGCCTCAAAATTGCCTGAATAAGAGATTATTATTGTTATGTTAATTTTTTTTATTAAAGTAATTATTACCCTTTTGCGTATTACTATTAATCTACCCTGTTCCGCGTCGTGTATTTCTTTCGAGGAATGAGAAAAGGGTTGTTGTTAAAGAAAAAACCTACTGGTATTTCAGGTTCCCAAGATGTTGCGGCGAACCTTGATTTGCTCATTCAGCATAAGGTGACGCACATCCTAAACGTTGCAACGGGGATCAGCAATGCCTTTCCGGACCAATTTGTGTACAAAACGGTTGAAATTTTGGACTTGCCGGAAACAGAAATAACAGGGTAAGTCATTGAGGAAATTTTTCAAAAAAATGTTTTCAAATCTGAAGAAAAACAAATTGATGTTACAGATCCTTGCCTTGAAATGTTCGGGTTTCTGTTCTGTGTTTTGAATAGGTACTTCGAACAGTGTTTTCGGTTCATTGACACAGCGAGAGATGTTAAAGGGAAGGTACTGGTTCATTGCAACGCTGGTGTCTCTCGCGCGCCCTCTATAGTCATCGGGTATGTCATGTCGAAAGAAGGCGCGTCTTTCGAAGATGTCTGTCGGGAATTGAAGGGTTTGCGACCGGCCGTCAGGCCAAACGACGGTTTCAGACGAGGTCTCGTGAAATACGAAGCGAATCTGAAGAACAGAGAAAAAGACAAAGAAGTTTCGAAACGATCAAAATGAAGACGTGTGAACTCATTGCCGCCATCATTTTGTAACGTATTCTTCAAAAATCCGCATAAATGGTCGACAAACAATAGCATCAATGCCTGAACAATCCGAAGCTCCTCATATAAACGTAGTGCTTCTGGAGGACGTTGATGTCGATATAGACCGAATGATATACTCATATATTGTATATTTTATTGTTTTTATTAACCCTCAATCCCAAGGGTGTGTGCCAAATCATAATGATTTTGGTGGATTGGGGACTGTTACGGTTTGTATACAGTTTTATTATAAAGTGTACAGCAGAACCGTGTGTATCCTTTGCCAGGCTCGCATTCCTCTAAACTTTGGGAGTCAAATTGTATGTAATGTATAGATTGTATGTAATTGTGATCATGGTTTTCATGATTATAAGAGGGAAACTATGGACATTCCTTTTTGTAATTTGTGCCAAAACGCGTTTAGAACGAGATGTTTGAGCCAAGAGCAAACTGTATATTAAAATAATGGCATACAGAGTATTGATTATTTGTGCATAACGTGTAGCCGGTGTCCTGCACGAAAATATGTGCTATGCTGTGATTCCGGTTGTTACTTTGAATAGATAACTAATCGATACAAAATAAAGCCGTACATAGTGCGCCATGTGTATACCGTTGGCCACTGCAAATGTTGCAGCTGTTGCATTGGCAAAACCGATTTCAATCGCCATGCATGATGTCTACCACCGTGTTGGTCGCTTCAAATGAAATCATCTTCACAAAAGTGAGTACATTTGCTTTTTCTCTGTATAAGTCATCATTCCTTTTAGTTTTAACCAGATACCAAGTATATAATTGCTAGGATTGTCGTGTACTTCCAGATAAATATGAAGATTCTGAACTGAGATGGCTGCTTGGTTCTCGCGTATAAATAATACATGCACAATTTAGTGATTGGAAATAACGAATTGTTATTTAATAAAAAAATCAATATTATATAAAAAACTAAAGTTGTAATCAGACGTGAACAGGATCCGGGTTTAGCGTAAACATGATTCTGGTTTAGGCCTATACGTGTATCTATACGTTGAGAAATGGGAAAGAATAAATAAATAGTAAAAAATGAATAAATAGTAAATTATAAATAAATAGTAAAGAACGAATCGACAGTAAAGAATGAATAAATAGTAAAGAATATATTTAGGAAATGAATGATTTGCGTAAACATGATTCTGGTTTAGGCCTATACGTGTATCTATACGTGTATTTGAGAAATAGTAAAGAATGGATAAATAGTAAAGAATAAACAAATAGTAAATTAGGAATAAATAGTAAGTTGTGAATAAATAGTAAAAGAATGAATAAAATAGTAAAGAATATATTTGGGAAATGAATGATTTGCCCTGTGCGAGATATCCTATCGTTACAAGGAGTTTACACAGTAATCTATACAGATACATATACGGCTTGTTTTTTATCAATGTTATTTCATGCTTTCAACCACAGTAACATTTAGTTAAAATTTAAATGCATAGTTGTAAATGTTGTACATGTACATAGTTGTAGGCCTGTACATGTTATTAATGAATTCAGCTGGCTACGTTTGATTCAGTGGCCCTCAGCTCGTATACATTCAACATATAACTTATACACCTCCAAGTAAATAATTTGAATATTTTCAGCCCCAGTATCAAGATGGGTAGAGGAAGTAACTCTCTGCGGAAGCTGTATTTTGTGGCCTTCATGTGTTTAGCCGTTAACATCATCTTAGTTCTTCACCATTTTTTCCTGGAGAATGGCGCCGACGCGAGTGCAAACCGGTACAATCAGGTCAACAAACAGCCCAAATATCAAACCGGTTTGAAACCGAGTCACGGAGACTCTGACCGAGTTGGAGAGAATCGGGTAAACGAGGAAAGCCGCAGACACCGAGAACGAGTGGACCCTGTGCAGGAAATGCTGGAAGGCAACGAGAGGTTAATGAGAGGAAAAGCCGACGCGGCATTCCGGGAAGGAAGAGTCGTGGCCGATGAAGAAAAAGAATTGCGCCACCCCGAGCCAGCTGATAAACTCAAAAACGTGCCGCTGGTTGTAGGAGGAAAAGTCCCTCATGATGAGGGTGATGAAATTGAGCGACCAGCCGAGCAGAACGACAAAATGATGAAGGACGGCGTGGGGAATGCTGATGACGACGGCAAGGCTGGGGATGCAGGGCCGCAAAGAGCCAACGAAGACTCCCCGCACTTCGACAACGCCCGAGAAGCCGACGGTTACGGCCCCGGAATGATGGGGGAAGCCGTGGAGCTCCGCGGCCTCTCTGCGAACGACCAGAGAAGGCTGGAGCTCGGTAAGAGGAGCCACGCCTTTAACGAGTTCGCTAGCTCCAAAATGTCGCTCCACCGGACGCTGCCCGATGCAAGATACCCGGAGTAAGTTGTGGACTGCTTTTGTTCCGTTAATGCATTCACTCGTTGTGCATTCTTAGTTACCAATTTAATAAATACCCAGTTAAAGGTATTTATTGTGGTCAAGCTGACGTGCATCAAATTTTGAAAAAAATTGATAATCTCCAAACATTCAAATCTTCAGTTGTATTACTTTGACTGCATGATCGCCCATTTATCATCTTTGTGTAGGGTAAGTGGGACACTTAAGCACATTTGTGTGTGCTGCACCAAAATAAAAGATTGGATTAACAAAAATTAATGTTTTTTTAGATTGTTAACGTCTCTTCTGTACATAATGATCATTTTGGTCCACTAGCTGCATTATTTTTTGATAAATGGGGGAAAATATGACAGGACTAAAATGTCGGATTTTCCTTTGCGCACGGGGTAAGTGGGACAGTCATATGGGGTAAGTGGGACACACTAAAAATACACAATTTACATGACAAAAAACTTTTTTTCAAGAACTGATGCCTTTCTATTAAAAACAACTAATCAATCCTGTTTGAAAACATTGTCATTCGAAGTAGGCAAGAAATTGCAAATGTACAATAAAATTAATTAGATGAATTACATTGGTTTTGGATGCATCCATCATGTCCGAAATCAGTGTACATGTTCATGTGTACAATCAATGCTAATTCCAACCTGTCCCACTTACCCCAAACCAATGGGGTAAGTGGGACACATGGAAAATATGCATATTTCCTCATAATTAGACGCATAAGCTTACTTCAAAAAAGTTTAACATGAAATATACAATCCCCAAACACAGTGCACTATCCCTTTTACACCAAGTATCAAAAACATTTCATTAAATATTATGCTGAAATATGTGTCCATCATGCATGTGTTAAGAATTCAAAATGGCCGCCATTACGACACAAACCTTGCATTCGGTCTAGTAATATTTCATCCTTTTTCCAATGACGAAGTCATTTATATGTTTTGAAAAGAACTGCAACATGTATTTAAAAGATCAACTTACAGCCAAACATTGTTTGCTAAATAATCCTGTTTGTTTACGACTAACAATGTAAAAAGAACTAATCATAATATTTGGCAATACAGTTCCACAGTAATGAATGTCAAACGCTGAAACAATCAAGGCACATTATGCATGGCAACATTTTTAAAAATCCACCAAAAAAATCCTAAGAAACTCATGATTCAAATAACGTAACTGGTTAATACATACCTCTCACAGAATGTATTCCCGACAAAATCGACCTGAAATTCGGCTGGAAATCACTCTTTTCCTCCCGAAAAAGGAGCTACACGTTAACCTCTTTTGTTCACTAAAACAAAAGAATTAGTAATATGAAGACTGGGCGCGAGGGCGCAAGAGGTGTACCGAGAAAAATCACCTTTTTAGGGAGAAATCTTTCGCTTAGAAGATTGAAATTTGCCACGTTTGATGAATATGTTTGTTCGAACAAGAAAAAGAATCTTTACTCCAGTGAAGCTTTATTCACAAAGAATAAATAAAGAAAACCTAGACTTGTCCCACTTACCCCAGTGTCCCACTTACCCCACTCCTATTCATAGTCACTAATTAAAAAAAAATACATGTTGGGCAAATAATATCAAAACGAAACAAATATCCAAATATGTACGATATTTGGTACTTGGACTGATAATTGTCCACCTATTTTATCCCACCCCTATGCCAACCGTTTCTGTTTTTGAGCCCCCTCACTTCAAACATCAGAAATTGTCAAAATGACTTGATTCATTTGACGCCAAATGTGCATGAACACGCACATACACTTTGAACTCATCCTCGGGCAAGGAATGCGCTATAATACCGCCGTCTATAATACCGCAAACATTGATAACATAAATTATATTAAACAAATTGTAGGTTTCTGGGTAACATATTTAACGTTATTTGAATTCGCCACTTTTGCAGGTGCAAGAAGCTTAAATACCCGCACGACCTCCCCAAGACCAGCATCATCATCTGTTTTCACAACGAGGCTTGGTCTACTCTCCTCCGCACCATTCACAGCATCTTGGACAGGTCACCACTACGTCTGATTCATGAAATCGTTCTTATAGATGACGCCAGCAATCTTGGTAGGTTCCTTACACGATGAAACAAATACATGGAGAGGAGTGGATCAAGTCGTGTTGAATGAATCAGGCTTTTTTTGTCCCCATTTAATTTTACCGGTTCTAACCAGTTTTAACTGTTCTGCTCTGTCATTTCTTTGTATTCGTATTGAGCCCCGTCAACCTGCCCCAAGAAATTGACAATTAGCGTAGGCGATTTTCCAAACTTGAATGTTTAAAGGAAGGGGCATTTAATTAAAATTGAACATTTAACACTGTACATGTAATTTGACTCATTTTCTGGCAGAAATTAGCCTAATTTTGCAACGGAAAATAGTGGTTCCAACGCAGACAAGAACCTCGTGAATCGTGATTTGTTTTCTTTAGTTTTAGGAACGCGAGTTAAAATTCCATTACAATTAATTTGAAAACAAAAACGAACCAAGTGATAGCAGCTTGTCAAATTGGAATTCGAAGCGGGTTTAGAAGAGATGAAAAGCAAATTAAGAAATGCAAATGGGACTTTCTGGGCATTCCAATGTCGCCATAAAGATATACAACAAAATATCGCTGTCTTCTGAAAAAAATATCAAACATTTCAATGCAGTTCAACAACAACGATGACATAGGTTCCTTTTTAATGTGGTCTTTTAGATCACTTGAGGGAGCCTCTGGATGACTACATATCCCTGCTGCACGGAGCGCGAATCCGTTTGATTCGCTCGCCTGAGCGCGTGGGATTGATCCGAGCGCGCATGCTCGGTGTGGACGCCATGGAAGGGGAGATCATCACTTTCCTGGATTCGCACGTTGAAGTAAGACAAATAATGTTACTTGCCAAGACCGTAAAAAAAAAAGTCTGAACCTGCACATCAAAATGAATATTGATCTTTTCAATAAAATAATACTGGGTATCCACCAATATAGATGCCGATGGCATTTCCTTATCTTATATTGCGTCTCAGCTCATCGTCTAATGTGGAAAATCATCTTTTACTCTTTCATTAGGTGATGGTAGGTTGGATCGAGCCCTTACTTGCCCGTGTGGCTGCCGACCGGACAAGGGTCGTCATGCCCGTGGTAGACGAAATCAGCCAGGAGAACCTCAAATATAGAGTGGTCCCCGAACCGCTCCAAAGGGGAGGTTTTAACTGGCGGTTCCAATACCGGTGGGTGGAGGATCCAGGATACTCCCGTCGGTCGTCCAAGGCAGAACCTGTACGGTGAGTAGATGGCCGATTGCATTGCCTTTTCTCGAAGTGCGGATGTGTGCGTGTTTCCTCCCAGTACTTTCGGCCGGACTGGCCCGGTCACCTCATTTGGTACAGCGCCGGTTTTCTTGTGGTTGGCTTTCTATATCTTGTCAGATAAGTTTCTTATTTTGACTTGTATTTATTACAAAATAACTCGTAAAGCAGTCTAACAAAAATTATTATGATGTCGGTGTTTCTGTTTATAACTGAACGTTATGGCGCCTTGTTTGAGATTTGCGATCGAGGTTTGTGTTCCGGTTATTATTTGCGAGTGTCTTCGGGCACGACGCTTTGTAAACAGTTCTTCCCTACCCAGGCGCAAATGAGAACCTTTGGGGTTAGAGGTGGTTCATTGGATTGTTTTTCGCCATTTTGTTGCTTCGCTTGAATTTTGATGACGTGGTGCGTCAAAGGCACACGTTGTCATACTGGCATCTACGCAGATAACATCCAGCAATGCTTGTGTGGCTTGAAACTGAAATGTTTCCTCGTCCTTTGTTGGCCGAAGGTCCCCAGCTATGCCAGGAGGCCTACTCACCATGGACAAGGCGTTCTTTGTCGAACTTGGCGGCTACGATCCTGGAATGGAAATATGGGGCGGGGAGAACCTGGAGGAATCATTGAAGGTAGCAACTCGGAACATTTAGTTACTATTCATTCTGTCTATTAATAAAACCAACGATTCATTAAAAGAGCCCTAGGCACTATAGCTTGCAAGCCTGAAGAAACCTGCATAGAAGTCACAGTTTTGTTAGAGGTAGGAAGAAAACTCCAGAAGAATATTCTTAGGAGAACTCACGGACTCAGGCGAGATTTGAACCGAGGTCAAAGCGGTGGAAGGCGTGGGAGGAACCGCTACGCCAACGGGTTAAACATATACGCATTAATTAGCATTTTCAAATCACGGTATATTTGTGGGGATTGTGTTGCAAGGTACATTGAAAATCGTGCGTCTACGCGAGACGTATGTGGCTCAGAATATTAAAGTCGCCTGTTAAATCACAAATTTATGTTATTTCAAATCAAAATCTAAATATTGAAATATGTTATTTAAGTATCTTTAAATTATCATACAAAATGGTTACTTGATAAAGGCCACTATTTTGTACGCGTATCATCTTGTACGCATACTATTTGTAAGAGAAGGTGCACGTGTTATTTGAAATATGAAACGCGCGTACTGTCTATTTTTCAAACGTAGATTTGGACTTGTGGGGGTAGCATTGAGATTCTCCCGTGCTCACGTGTGGGTCACATTTACCGCAACCGCTCCCCTTACTCTTTCATGGGAAAGAAACCCTTGGATGTAGCCGAGAGAAACGCCATGAGAGTTGTGGAGGTAAAGTTGATTTGCTCTTTACCTAATTATTAGGTTACTTATCCTGCCTTAACAACGACATTGGCGTAGATGACTGAATATGTGCGGGATGACCACCATACATTGTTGCTTCTCAGTCATTTACGATTTTATTATAAAATACTTGTTGGACAAACTTTCAAACAAATATTTTATCCAAGGTCATTACAGCTCTTCATTAAATTTGAGGCTAGAATGACTTTCCGGTTCTTTGACAATATAATTAGGCAGTTTGACACAACCCGTTATGTAACATTTGGGTCTACTTTTTATCGTCTCCGTTGCATCTTTGATTGCAAAATTGGGATGCAACCATTGCAGTGAATTGCTCCAAGAGTGATTATACATGAATATATCAGACTCTCGATGCAGCAAATAAGTAGGGAAGAGATGCCGAGCTTTTAGCTAGCTGACTCGACAGCTGTACGGTCCACACAGCAAGTGATCTATCTATATAGGGAAATGGTCCACACAGCGATCTACCTAGGGAAATGATTCAAACGTCATGAAGGTTTTATTTTCTTTTAGGTATGGACTGACGAGTACAAGCAAAACTTTTACAACCGGCTCCCGCACCTGCGGAGTAAAGAATTTGGTGAGGTGCAGGACCGCCGCAAGCTAAGGGAAAAGCTCGGCTGCAAGAGCTTCGAGTGGTACCTCAAAAACGTGTATAAGGAGCTGTATGTGCCAGACATGAACGAAGTGCAGAAGTACTCGGCAGCGGTGAGTTCTGGGAAAGCTTTGGGAAGTACAAGTGAGCATCGGTTTGTTGGTTTGAATCATGTTATGGCTGATAGCTCTTGACCTAAATAATAATTTTCTATGAAAGAGCATTTACTTTCATTTGGGGAACGCCCACCTCGATCTTTCATTTTTGTCGATCGGTCTTGTTCTGGGTCTGCCTCTCTCTCTAGATCATGTTATATTGCCCTGCAGTATCAGTTTTGTATGGTTTCCTCCTTGTCATCTGGGCATACTGAGTTGAATTATAGTTCATTATAAGGCAGTCACACGCCCAATCACAAGTCAGCCACAGGAAAAATCATGAGTAAACGTGGATGTGTAAGGCAAATGAATGCTTTCTTCAAAGTTCATTTGAAAAAAAAAGGTCATAACTGGATAGCTATCACTTGTGATGTCAACGTTTTCTCACACGAGAGCAACTGTATGGTGGACATGTTTCTTGCGCGCAATTCTTAATGCCCAAGTTCCAAATTTCATCGCCTTTTGCACAAAGCCGCAGCGTCTTCACATAAGACCACCAGAAGGCACACACTTGTGGCAAAGGTTGTCGGTGCTCTTTAAGTTCTCATGTGTTCTTGGATTGGTGTGAGCCTGATCATTTTAGGTTAATATATTCTTTTAATTCATCTTCTTATACCCGTTGCAGGTTTCCAGTAAATCGGGAGTTTGTTTGGATTCCAACGATCAGAACGGACAGACTGGGAAGCGGTTAATCGTGTGGGGTTGTCATGGGCTCGGCGGTAATCAGGTAAATCACACCGAATGTAGCTTACTAAAAAAACTAAAAACACAAGTAATTTCATGTTCGACTGGTTTCTTTCCCGGGCATGTGATTTACGATGGTTACTCTTAAACATTCCCTATTCCCTACTATTGCTATGTGCATGTTTAACGCGTGGTTTATTGTGGTTAACGGCCTGTTTAATTATGAATCTCTTCCTTTTTGAAATTATTTTCAGTATTTCGAGCTGACCAACAAGGGACAGTTGCGAAACGACGATCTTTGTCTTGAGCCCGACATCCTCAACCGCTACGTTCTCTTACAAAAGTGCGCCCCAATCGGCAACAAACTGAATCGTCAAACGTGGGAATATCAGGAGCAGGTATACAACAATTAACGAAAACCCATAAAACTCCAGATAACATAAGACCGACTACAACTGATTTTCCGGATCAAAGGCGTTAAATGATTCGTCATTTATATGTCTTATTGTTGTTCATACAATATAATATCTTCAATTATCAAAGATATAGTAGCGAAAAGAGATTTAACAAAAAAGAAAAAACTTGGAACACTGACTTTATAACAAAATATATTTCCTCTGTGTTCAAAGATAATAGAAGCTTAACAGGTTATTAGTTTATGATGAAATCGCGCTTGCTTTTAAGTTTACGTTCCTTACAATATCAATACCAATTTCGATATGACTTGGCCTTTTTTTTCTTCTTAAATTCTTAATAAATAAACTCATTGGTGACTCTTTTCCCCTGTTACAAGTCATATTATACATAAATAAACCACAAGGGAAACCGATAAGGTAAATTGGCATAAATGTCAACGTGGACGAGAAAATAGGAAATGGAAATCAACAGGAAATGATAGATATGTTATGATAAGACACTGTAACAAATTTGAAGTTGATATAATTGTTCTAATGTTTTGAAACCCTTTATTGTAATAAATAAAGTTAAATTTTAAAGGCATTTAACTCATTATTTGATTCCAAAAGAATCGCGTGTACACGCAGTCTTAAAATCCACATACAATTAGAAGTATGTATGGTATAAAGGTGGTTTTGGTACCAAATTAATACTGAAGATGTGTACTAAATGGATATAGCAATATCTCACTTATTATATAGTATATAGCAACATGGGTTTGAATACTTTGAATACAGTATAGTCACAAAAATCTGTATAATTATCGATTTACAGAGTGCGTGAAATTGCAAAGTCTTAATTTGTCTTTACTAAATAAAAACGACGTCCTATAATATTAATAGCTGATAATTCAAAGGAGCTATAAAAGCAACGCCCAAATTTCTACCTGACAAAAACGAATATCAAAATTAGTGCCAATGTAATAGTATTATAATTAGTATTGATTAGTATTAGTATTGATTGTGTTGGTTTTATTATACATGATGTCTATTTATTGTTGTTTTGTCAGGGCAACAGAATAAAGCACGTTTCCACAAAGCAATGCCTGCACGTGGACAAGCCAGAGAAGGGCACGGAAGTGCAAATCAGACTTTGCCGAAACATGGAACCCAACCAGAAATGGACCTTCACATGATAAACATGCCATTTGGACATCAGACATGCCATGTCTAGCACCCAAACGTCCCTACGATATCAACGGCAGGATTCGGCAACCTGTGTATTTTACAATTGATTAGTTTGATTTCAGTATGAAATTATATAAATACATATTTATTTAATCGATTATTGATTTATACGAGTTTTGTAGACATGATTTTGTAATATTTCTGTATTTATTTTATTTTTATTTTTTTCCAAAATTTATTTCTAGTTTATTTTGCCCGAGATGGTGTCTACAGCAATTTGGCAGGAAATTATTAAATAGCAATAAAAATAGGCTATTATGGAAATTATTGACATAATGCGAAGGGATTAAGGCTGCATAACAACATCATAAGCGTAAAGGCGGTGGTACTGAAAATGAGCCTGTATTGACATAACTGCGTGTCCGATTAGATTACAACTTGGTCTATACCTACACCGTGCCGGGATGTTTTACAGATGTCGCCAGCAACAACAAGTATTTTTGTTTTATTAATAAATGTTCTCAACCTTTTTTTGACGACAATTGTGAATAAACATTGATTATCTTAGGCGTGAAGAATAAAAACAGCTGTTCACTTGAATATCTCTTTAATAGAAAAATATCTTTATTTTAAGGATAATAATAACTTTCTGAAAAAATATAAGACGATTATGAATATTGGAAAAAAATACTTTCATTAAATAAAAGTGCGCTTTTTTTTTCTTTCTTATAAAACAAGAAATAAAACGCTTAATAATTTATTTAAACAAATTACTTGCTTTCATATGAATGTTGTTAGATTTGTACCAGGCCATTGCCCGTGCATAGAATTACAAGGACAAACATGCATTACGAAGCTAGTTCTGGAGAATAAAATATATTATTAGTTTGGCAAAATTTGATTTAAGGATTAAAATATATGGTGTAAATGTGTACAAATTTGTACAAAAATCCAGAAAACGGCAATACAAAAAAAGTAGACGCTCAAATCTAAGACACATTCGAAGAGGTTTGAAGCTCTGAACTCCCGTAATGATGAAAATCAGGCATGCAAGTATTTGTGTAAAGAATATAATTTCCTCGTGTTTTTTTTACTTTCAAGTTGCATTCTTGTGAAAATGGTTCCGTCACAATATCTTAAAATTCCTTGGTTTTTTTTTTTGCATCCGTACACACTTTGATGAATTGTCGAACCTGTTTATATTATTTCCTCAGTTTTGTTCTTTAAAAAAAAAGCCACGAGAGGACTGGTTATCATGTTAGGTTATAGATTAGGTTATTAATTAAATGTTGGAGTAGAAGTAACTGGCTCTTTTTCCACCGTCGTCATCGCTCTGTTCAATCTGTAATTAACAATAACAAACCCTTTTTTAATTAAAAGTATGTATTCTCCCATTCAAAATTAATTGTCTTTCTTAAAATTGTATTCAATTGAATGGGTGTATAATCTGCAGCCCTTTACTGGTTTTCTTTTACTTTTGGCTTGTCGTATCCAAATAGCGTATTGCTTTGCGTGGCAAAACAGGACCTCATAAAATACGATAACTTTTTGAGAAAGTGCTGGCTTTCAAAGGAGCCCGTGGTGAGAGTATGATCTCGTTGTTTCGAACAGTGTGCTCTTTTCGTCTTCATGAGACTGTTGTATTTGCTGTCTTCTAACGGACCGCGTACAAGAAAGTGTTAACTCCATAAATACCTACCCTAACAGGCACATCATGCTGCCGGTCGACTTTGGCTCTTGGAATTGGTGTGTGCTGCCATTGGTACTGGATTTGCGGCCGGCTGTAACTCTCCGTACCCTATACACAGAGAGTAACATGCAGCTGTCATTGTTCTTGCATAGTGGTAAGCGAGTGTAATCAACTAATGATTATCAACATGAACAATTCATTTGAGTCCCAATTGACTTTATTTGTCCTCCTATACGTAGCCCGAATCAATATTGAACATTAAATGTTTGAATTGTAAGTAAGTTACAAATATGGCAAGTTACAATTGCCTTTTGCTGCTTTGTGAGGTTTTGAGCGGAACAGTATGCTCTGCCCATAAGGAGACCCAGCGACTCTGTCGAATTTCTGGTAACCAATATCAAAGTGTACATCATAGTGTAGTAAGCCGGTCTTGGGAATTTCGGTAACCAGCCTGAGAAATTGTAAGCCATACCTCAAAAGCACATTAGCCACAGTGCGCGTTAGACATTCTAGAACAATTTGCGGTATCAAGTGCCGATTGTTCCATAATTATGGCTGTTGTAGGTATTGTCGTAGAATTAATATTGTGGTAAAACAGGAGCTGTTAATTGGACATGGTCACGATAGTTGTTTTAACATGTACCTGAACCTGAAGACGTCTGCACCAGAAAGCAGGAGATCGTGTGTTCGATTCCTACCCGAGTCGGTTTTTTTTCTTCAAGTATACAGTGTAAATATAAGTCGGTGAAGGGAAAACATATAATGTTGTACCTGAACTTCTTCTGATTGCCGTTTCATCAACTCGACGATCTGGTTCATCTTACTCTCTTCTTCAGGTGAGAGGTTGTCGAAGACCGACCCTGTTGAGCTCTGCGGCTCCTCCTCGCTCAATGCCCGGTTGACTATCCCATTGGTGAACGACGTGGTCTGGTGGCGCTCGGTGTACATTTTCGGACCGTTCGGTGAATTCACGTTCCCGTTCTCCATGTCTGAGTTCTTGTCGCCCTTTCGGGGTCGCATTTTCACGCGCAGGCAGAACGTGGCGGTGGCAGTCGCCAGTAACAGGACCAGGCCGCCGAAGATGATCGCGACAATGACAAACGGTGACAAACCTTATTAAGTAAAAGAAGGACAAACCTGAATATGACAGATATAATAGTTCAGCAACAAATGTTTTGCTTGATAGTTTACCAGAGGTATATCGGTGATTTGTGTAGAATTATTAGGTCTTTTAAATGACAAAAACTCGACGAATTGTTTTATTATGTGGTGTATTGTGTGGTGCATTGTCTAGTGTAAACTTTGAAATATATAAGTGTTAAGAAAACACAAAATACCACTTTAAAATTCATTTTTATGAAGTCGTTATTTTAATTTATGTATTTTTTTATTTTTTTAAGTTGGTTTTATTTTCTGAAATAAATTGCACCTCACTATTTTGTTTTTATAATGAACATCAATCTTCAAAATATCTTGAACTTAATTGTCTTGTTTGGTGGAATATTCTCCTATTTATTTCAATGAAAAAAATTTGTATACACTTATATTTTCGTTTTGACCTTCCCATAGTCTTTTTGTTTGTCTGTATAAATGCTGTTTGGTTAAAGTGATAGACCAATACACATGTGTTTTACCATTACCGTTAATATTTTCACAGGTAGGACCGCTGATACTTTCTGGACAACTGTTGGAAAGAAACAAACATGTCTCAATTAATCGTGGCTGGCACAATGCGAACTTATCAACAAGGCTAATATGAATGCGTATCCACAAACAAAAACGCATTAAAGCTTATGCCCTGATTACTTATCTAATTTTGTAGAATTTGTTGGAATTTGACCTGAAGTAATGTTCGTTCTTCAAATAAAACCCCACACGTGGTCCCACGGGTGGTCCCACAGGTCCCCCCCCCCCCCCAAGTATTTGGCAAACACTTTTGTAGCATTGACTAGATTGTAGATATAAGTCCACATTTAGCAATTGGCTACCATCCACGCAATACATTTGGACTTACTGATTGTTTTAGATAAATCATGCTCGATAGATACATTAATGTTTATAGCTGCCCCTACAAAACTTGACACCAACCTGCATCTGTAGACGTATTGTGGATAGTCGCCTATTGCTTCGCACTTTCCACCGTTCAAACATAAACCGGATGGGCACTGGGTTGTAGACACTGTAAGCAAAAAGAAAATAATGACAATACAAGTTAAGATATCGCAGCGCAAGACAGGCAAACCAGGTGTTGCTCATTGATAGGCTCAGAACACTGCGCATCGCTGTTACTAGTTCAGTTTAGTTATATTGTGCACACGATCTGATGCAGCAGCGATACCGCCTTAATAGTATTCCAACATTTTTATTTCAGCACAACGAGATATAACCACCGCAGGGAGAAATCACAACAGAACGTGGATATTTCATACCCGAGATCGAGAATGCTTTCTTGTCCAGAGTGAGAGACGAATTGTTGTTTCCCAACGAGTCAGTCTTCAAAACTTCCTCTATGAGCTTGGGCGTGATGGTCTCGTTTGTCCTGTAAGTGGCCGCCGTCTTGACGATGATGCTGCCCTTTCCCAGCCCGACGCCCACAACGTTCTCAACCGACGATGTGGCCTGGTTATTCTTTAGAGACTGAAGTATCTGTGACACAGTTCGGGAATAAGCACAAATAAAATAGTAAAGTAGTGTACATGTATATAGTACAGTCATAAGTCAACCATGTTTCAGTCAAGAGTCATTACTATAGTCTTTACACAGAGTAACAAGTCACAGATAGAAACAACGACAAAGAAATGCTTTTGTGATAACTGAAGAACTTGAGATAACTTGTGATGAATTTGCGAGGACTTGTGATGGTTTGAGTGTGGAAAGAAAGTTGCTCAAGAGAGAATTACAAGAACGATGATGAACGTTGTCAATTGAACAAGATAATGCGTCATTATAGTGAATTGCTTGACCTGGAATACAAAAATGTCGGTTCGAGAAGTATACAGTTTATATAACACAGTTATAAAGTTGTATCTTTCATAACAGTACATGTACACAAACACACGTGCAATCATCGGAGACCCTAACTCAAAACCCTTTTGTCTTCTTTTGTTGGTCCTTTTTCGAAAGACCTTCCATAATGTGTTGTACACAAATGGCAATCGGGAACGTTTGGAAATAGGGAGCCCTACTCGCCTATATTGTTTGACCTCACATATTTCAATAAAAACAACCACAAACACAAATTCGTAGTTTTGAACGAGTATTTTACTTACAATTGGTATCACTTGGTTGAATAGTTCTTGAGAAGCCTGTGAGTGAATGTCTCTATATTCAAGCTTGTAATCCGCCTCCTGTCCGTTTATTGCTGTCAAGCGCAGCTCGGTAGTAAAACTCTTCTTGGCTAAAAAGCGAAGGAAAGTTTAAGTGTCGACGAAGGGGCATTTGTTTTTGAAATTGCCACATAGCCAAGTAAAATGTATGATTTGTTTTTGTATGAAATGTGGACACAGATAACAACATACTTAAACAAACTCCGCCAGGCCCCGCTAACCAGGTAACAGTCTACGTATTCACACGTATTTCGCTATGTCAAAGGTGATCTTTTTGTCTGCCGATCATCAACAAAAGTGGAATGTGAACTTACGCCTGCAGACTCCGTCCTCGTCTCGCACGTATCCATCCGCTGTACGACATAAACACTCGTAGCCATTAGGTTTCTCTGGATTTGGTGAACAGTATTTGCTTTCTTTGTCGCATTGATGTTCGCCTGTGACACATGGGTTCTTCTCCGGAACAACTATAACAATAACATTTTTACATGAAAGCGATTTTCCAGTAGAAAATTCAACAAAGCAGGAAACATCAGGATACTTCTATACTGGGGAAAACGTATTACATATTTATCAACAAGGATGAACAGATCTTTATAATTTTTAAAAAGTGTTTGGTTGTTTTTGGCGGCGTGTATTTTGCCTGTAAACTATTTTTGTTGTAACCAATCGCGAATGACTGTCTATACAAGCCGAATGAAAAACCTAGAATTAGAAACAATTGTCATGGTTTTCACTGGGCATTCCCGACGACGCATTGGTAAAGGGACAGTTATCATGCTCAAGTATACTGTCAGTACATGACTGCCAGAAAGTTGGGACCACATCCCTTCACTGTAACCGTCCCCAATATGGACATTTTCAGTCGATTGTGTGCACTTATGTACTTGTAAGTAGCGTTATCAAACTCGTGTGTTCATATTCGTAAATAGGACCGAAAACGGTTGCATACCTTCACAACTTTTTCCCGAGTACCCGGGAAGACAGACGCACTCGCAGTACTTTTTGTCGAGCACTCCTTCGTTTTTACAAGTCAGTTGACAAGCTACAGACACAATTGATAGAGGTGATAAAGGAAATGTGCAACATAACAACAATATCAATCCCAATATTTGTCCCGACGGTTTATTTTCAAAGCGATTATTGGGGTTTTTGTTTCGCTGATCGAAAAACCAGGGCCGTATCGTAAGTCTGACGCCTCATAAGCCTGACGCCTCGTAATTTTGACGCTGGAAAAACAGTAAATGCAATTGTCGGATTTATAAGGCTTCGAACCTATATGTAAGCTAAATCGCAAATCACTATCATTTGGGTACCCATTTACCAGAGAGCGCATGGCATTTACGACATAGAGTGATTTTCAAAAGGACTTTTTTATTATCTAATAATATCTAGTGACAAATGTTTCCAGAAAACAAAATCTGTGAGACATATAAATTAGTTAAATATTGACTCATGATAGAAGTGAATTAATTGAATAAAAGAGGAAAATTAAATGCGAGGAATATACAAGTACTAACCAGGTGTAGTGATGATCGGCATTGTTTCTGAACTCGCTGGTGCGGTACTGGCCACTTCAGTCGTTGTTGTATCTGGTGCAGTACTGGCCGCTCCAGTAGTCGTTGTTGCTGGTGCGGTACTGGTCGCTTCAGTAGTCGTTGTTGCTGGTGCGGTACTGGTTGCTTCAGTAGTCGTTGTATCTGGTGCAGTACTGGCCGCTCCAGTAGTCGTTGTTGCTGGTGCGGTACTGGTCGCTTCAGTAGTCGTTGTTGCTGGTGCGGTACTGGTCGCTTCAGTAGTCGTTGTTGCTGGTGCGGTACTGGTCGCTTCAGTAGTTGTTGTTGCTGGTGCGGTACTGGTCGCTCCAGTAGTCGTTATTGCTGGTGCGGTACTGGTCGCTTCAGTAGTCATTGTTGCTGGTGCGGTACTGGCCGCTTCTTCAGTAGTCATTGTTGCTGGTGCGGTACTGGTGGCCGCTTCAGTAGTCGTTGTTGCTGGTGCGGTACTGGCCGCTCCAGTAGTCGTTGTTGCTGGTGCGGTACTGGTCGCTTCAGTAGTCGTTGTTGCTGGTGCGGTACTGGTGGCCGCTACAGTAGTTGCTGTTGCTGGTGCGGTACTGGTCGCTTCAGTAGTCGTTGTTGCTGGTGCGGTACTGGTCGCTTCAGTAGTCGTTGTTGCTGGTGCGGTTCTGGCCACTCCATCAATAGTCGTTGCTGGTGCGGTACTGGTGGCCGCTCCAGTAGTCGTTGTTACTGGTGCGGTACTGGTCGCTTCAGTAGTCGTTGTTGCTGGGGCGGTACTGGTCGCTTCAGTAGTCGTTGTTGCTGGTGCGGTTCTGGTCGCTTCAGTAGTCGTTGTTGCTGGTGCGGTACTGGTCGCTTCAGTAGTCGTTGTTGCTGGTGCGGTACTGGTCGCTTCAGTAGTCGTTGTTGCTGGTGCGGTACTGGTCGCTTCAGTAGTCGTTGTTGCTGGTGCGGTACTGGTCGCTTCAGTAGTTGTTGTTGCTGGTGCGGTACTGGCCGCTTCATCAGAAGTTGTTGTTGCTGGTGCGGTACTGATGGCCGCTCCAGTAGTCGTTGTTACTGGTGCGGTACTGGTCGCTTCAGTAGTCGGTGTTGCTGGTGCGGTACTGGTCGCTTCAGTAGTCGTTGTTGCTGGTGCGGTACTGGTCGCTTCAGTAGTCGTTGTTGCTGGTGCGGTACTGGTCGCTTCAGTAGTCGTTGTTGCTGGTGCGGTACTGGTCGCTTCAGTAGTCGTTGTTGCTGGTGCGGTACTGGTCACTTCAGTAGTCGTTGTTGCTGGTGCGGTACTGGTCGCTTCAGTAGTCGTTGTTGCTGGTGCGGTACTGGTCGCTTCAGTAGTCGTTGTTGCTGGTGCGGTACTGGTCGCTTCAGTAGTCGTTGTTGCTGGTGCGGTACTGGTCGCTTCAGTAGTCGTTGTTGCTGGTGCGGTACTGGTTGCTTCAGTAGTCGTTGCTGGTGCGGTACTGGTCGCTTCAGTAGTCATTGTTGCTGGTGCGGTACTGGTCGCTTCAGTAGTCGTTGTTGCTGGTGCGGTACTGGTCGCTTCAGTAGTCGTTGTTGCTGGTGCGGTACTGGTCGCTTCAGTAGTCGTTGTTGCTGGTGCGGTACTGGTCGCTTCAGTAGTTGTTGTTGCTGGTGCGGTACTGGCCGCTTCATCAGAAGTTGTTGTTGCTGGTGCGGTACTGATGGCCGCTCCAGTAGTCGTTGTTACTGGTGCGGTACTGGTCGCTTCAGTAGTCGTTGTTGCTGGTGCGGTACTGGTCGCTTCAGTAGTCGTTGTTGCTGGTGCGGTACTGGTCGCTTCAGTAGTCGTTGTTGCTGGTGCGGTACTGGCCGCTTCAGTAGTCGTTGTTGCTGGTGCGGTACTGGTCGCTTCAGTAGTCGTTGTTGCTGGTGCGGTACTGGTCGCTTCAGTAGTCGTTGTTGCTGGTGCGGTACTGGTCGCTTCAGTAGTCGTTGTTGCTGGTGCGGTACTGGTCGCTTCAGTAGTCGTTGTTGCTGGTGCGGTACTGGTCGCTTCAGTAGTCGTTGTTGCTGGTGCGGTACTGGTCGTTTCAGTAGTCGTTGTTGCTGGTGCGGTACTGGTCGCTTCAGTAGTCGTTGTTGCTGGTGCGGTACTGGCCGCTTCAGTAGTCGTTGTTGCTGGTGCGGTACTGGTCGCTTCAGTAGTCGTTGTTGCTGGTGCGGTACTGGTTGCTTCAGTAGTCGTTGTTGCTGGTGCGGTACTGGTCGCTTCAGTAGTCGTTGTTGCTGGTGCGGTACTGGTCGCTTCAGTAGTCGTTGTTGCTGGTGCGGTACTGGTCGCTTCAGTAGTCGTTGTTGCTGGTGCGGTTCTGGCCACTCCATCAATAGTCGTTGCTGGTGCGGTACTGGTGGCCGCTCCAGTAGTCGTTGTTACTGGTGCGGTACTGGTCGCTTCAGTAGTCGTTGTTGCTGGGGCGGTACTGATCGCTTCAGTAGTCGTTGTTGCTGGTGCGGTACTGGTCGCTTCAGTAGTCGTTGTTGCTGGTGCGGTACTGGTCGCTTCAGTAGTCGTTGTTGCTGGTGCGGTACTGGTCGCTTCAGTAGTCGTTGTTGCTGGTGCGGTACTGGTCGCTTCAGTAGTCATTGTTGCTGGTGCGGTACTGGTCGCTTCAGTAGTCGTTGTTGCTGGTGCGGTACTGGTCGCTTCAGTAGTCGTTGTTGCTGGTGCGGTACTGGTCGCTTCAGTAGTCGTTGTTGCTGGTGCGGTACTGGTCGCTTCAGTAGTTGTTGTTGCTGGTGCGGTACTGGCCGCTTCATCAGAAGTTGTTGTTGCTGGTGCGGTACTGATGGCCGCTCCAGTAGTCGTTGTTACTGGTGCGGTACTGGTCGCTTCAGTAGTCGGTGTTGCTGGTGCGGTACTGGTCGCTTCAGTAGTCGTTGTTGCTGGTGCGGTACTGGTCGCTTCAGTAGTCGTTGTTGCTGGTGCGGTACTGGTCGCTTCAGTAGTCGTTGTTGCTGGTGCGGTACTGGTCGCTTCAGTAGTCGTTGTTGCTGGTGCGGTACTGGTCGCTTCAGTAGTCGTTGTTGCTGGTGCGGTACTGGTCGCTTCAGTAGTCGTTGTTGCTGGTGCGGTACTGGTCGCTTCAGTAGTCGTTGTTGCTGGTGCGGTACTGGTCGCTTCAGTAGTCGTTGTTGCTGGTGCGGTACTGGTCGCTTCAGTAGTCGTTGTTGCTGGTGCGGTACTGGTCGCTTCAGTAGTCGTTGTTGCTGGTGCGGTACTGGTCGCTTCAGTAGTCGTTGTTGCTGGTGCGGTACTGGTCGCTTCAGTAGTCGTTGTTGCTGGTGCGGTACTGGTCGCTTCAGTAGTCGTTGTTGCTGGTGCGGTACTGGCTGCTTCAGTAGTCGTTGTTGCTGGTGCGGTACTGGTCGCTTCAGTAGTCGTTGTTGCTGGTGCGGTACTGGTCGCTTCAGTAGTCGTTGTTGCTGGTGCGGTACTGGTCGCTTCAGTAGTCGTTGTTGCTGGTGCGGTACTGGTCGCTTCAGTAGTCATTGTTGCTGGTGCGGTACTGGTCGCTTCAGTAGTCGTTGTTGCTGGTGCGGTACTGGTCGCTTCAGTAGTCGTTGTTGCTGGTGCGGTACTGGTCGCTTCAGTAGTCGTTGTTGCTGGTGCGGTACTGGTCGCTTCAGTAGTTGTTGTTGCTGGTGCGGTACTGGCCGCTTCATCAGAAGTTGTTGTTGCTGGTGCGGTACTGATGGCCGCTCCAGTAGTCGTTGTTACTGGTGCGGTACTGGTCGCTTCAGTAGTCGGTGTTGCTGGTGCGGTACTGGTCGCTTCAGTAGTCGTTGTTGCTGGTGCGGTACTGGTCGCTTCAGTAGTCGTTGTTGCTGGTGCGGTACTGGTCGCTTCAGTAGTCGTTGTTGCTGGTGCGGTACTGGTCGCTTCAGTAGTCGTTGTTGCTGGTGCGGTACTGGTCGCTTCAGTAGTCGTTGTTGCTGGTGCGGTACTGGTCGCTTCAGTAGTCGTTGTTGCTGGTGCGGTACTGGTCGCTTCAGTAGTCGTTGTTGCTGGTGCGGTACTGGTCGCTTCAGTAGTCGTTGTTGCTGGTGCGGTACTGGTCGCTTCAGTAGTCGTTGTTGCTGGTGCGGTACTGGTCGCTTCAGTAGTCGTTGTTGCTGGTGCGGTACTGGCCGCTTCAGTAGTCGTTGTTGCTGGTGCGGTACTGGTCGCTTCAGTAGTCGTTGTTGCTGGTGCGGTACTGGTCGCTTCAGTAGTCGTTGTTGCTGGTGCGGTACTGGTCGCTTCAGTAGTCGTTGTTGCTGGTGCGGTACTGGTCGCTTCAGTAGTCGTTGTTGCTGGTACGGTACTGGCTGCTTCAGTAGTCATTGTTGCAGCGGCTGTAACTTTTGAAAGGAAATAATACAAAAATTGATTTGTATTAATGGTAAGTCATCAGCTCCCTATCTAGTGTGGTATAAGCGGCAGTCTGTATTTGTATATTTCGATCTGTTCATGTGCTTTTATGACAGGAAAGGCGCAGTCGGAAAAACGCATGTCTTGGCGAGGTAAAATGAAATATCCAAACACGCGTTTCAAATTGACACATGTTTAACAGTAGTTTCAGACACGCGTATATTACATTATATTCGTCTAGAACACATTTGAAACGCGTGTTTAGATATTTCATTTTACCTAGCCAAGACACGCGTTGTTTTTTTACTTATTAACTCTTTTTTGAAACATAGTTTTGCCGATGGGTACATGCATACGTCACAATTGTCCACGCATTGACCTATTTTAAAGGTCGATACCAAATTTGCAGATATCAAAAATATTTACTATCGAATTAGTAA
This sequence comes from Crossaster papposus, assembly GCA_037893245.1. Taxonomy (NCBI): domain Eukaryota; kingdom Metazoa; phylum Echinodermata; class Asteroidea; order Velatida; family Solasteridae; genus Crossaster; species Crossaster papposus. The sequence goes on along the minus strand of JBAIAA010000322.1, from coordinate 1,245,220 downwards.
GAGACATCTGACTTATTTGAAAGTAAATAATGATTTTATGCATCTAGCAAAATAATTGCGCTAGATATCCTGTAATTGTTCCGAAAAATTTAATTGTATAAAAACAAATTCACGATCGCCAGACGGTGATTGCGAAAAAACCCACAAGAACAACATAAGAACAAGTGCCAGCGACGCCGGTTGAAAACGAATGCCGTTTTTCTGGCTTTTCTCAGCATCCATGATTATAAACCTTTATTACTATAAAATACAACCCCTTAAATGCACCCATTCCTGATGATTCAATCAATTACCAATGTTGTATCCTACCTTTAAGAAGGAAAAGTTTGGCTCTGTTTTAAGAAGATTCACACAACAATACACTGTCGCAAGCGGGCCCTATAGCGCAATCCTACTTAGACTGACATACAATGAACAACCCAAACACTTAAACTGAAAGACCGCAACTCAAATGTTACTATAAAAAATGTAACAGGATTTCCAAAATGTAAATACAGCAAAATACAGAATATAATAAGATATAAATAACGAGTCTACGCTATCGACTGGACAACATTCACCGCGCAACATTCACCGCACCCTTTGGTTGAACCCTGGGTTAATTAAACAGTGATGCCAATGCAAAATCCCTCATGGACGATTACCCTGAACATGATTTTGAATGCGATAACCACCCCGTATGACTGGATACAGGAACCTCCGGGAAAATATGAATTACATACGATTATTAAAAAAATTCGATTCTTATTATTTGTAACTTACTCCCAGCACCCGCAACACAAAACTCAACCCCATACAATTTGCAGCGCAATCTTATACTCGGGAAAGCCAGATGTACATAATTAGGATTAATTTATTCTACAGCCCCAGAAACGGTTGACACGAATTGATGCTTGGGTCAGCATTCTGGAACCGTATATATAAAATGTTAACACATTTGGCACTGCACTGGCAGCTAATTCGGCTTGATCAATGAGAGGTGTTCATCTTCCCACCTCTATCCTTACACCCGAGGTCATATTTGACCTGATACCTTTAACCCTCCTATGGTTTCACCTTTCAAAACCTTTCAAAATCTGCTTACTGGGCAAAATGGATATAAAAAAGTATGAACCTTTCAAAACGCTCCAGAATTTGTTGCTACTGCACTACCACACCTTTCAATACCTTTTGAAAAGAATTGAAAGGTAGAAAAACTGGGCTATGGTATACCCTATGATAAAGGTATGGGAAGTCTATCAGAAAACGGCCAGACCTTCTAAAACCTTGCGAAAGAAAATGAAAGGTGGAGCTATTGCTCAACCAAATATCAGTACAGTTGCTATGCATACATGGTTTGACCTTTCAAAACCTTTTGAAATGTTTTGAAAGGTAGAATTACTCCCCAGCACATTATATATAATATCTCTCACAGAAAACAGCTAAACATTTCAAAACATTTCAACTTTTATTTGGTATGGTATGTCCCTATGACAAAGGTATGGGAAGTCTATCAGAAAACGGCCAGACTTTCCAAAACCTCACACCAGTTTGTTCAGAGAGTTGTTTTACCTTTCAAAATCTTTCATAGGTTTCTTTTGTTAGACAGCTTTTTCACCTTTCAAAACCCTTTAGTCCAGGAAACTTGAAAGGTTTTGAAAGGTCTGACAGCTCTATGGTAACTGCACGGTATATAAGAGGGTTAAGGGTCAAAATGACACCTTCCCCAGTAAATACGGCTAAATACCACCAAGATTCAATATCAAATAATGAGCTTTTACTTAAAGTGTAACGTGTTGCTTTTGCATAACTTGTTTACACTTATTATTTTACACCACAGTTGTAAAAGTACTTTCTAATGTACATGTAAGTTGTTATTGCAATGCAAGTATTTAATTTCCATTCACCATTTTCCATGCTGAATGAAGAGATTGACCTATAATTTAAACCTACAAACTGCTGTAAAAGTCAGTTTAGTGAAACATTTTAGACAGTGTGCTAATACTGAAGTCACTTGAGAAATCAGAACAAAACAGATGTAATGCTTTATTATAGTCATTGGCAGATCGGCGGTGGGTGGGGGTGGTGGTGGGGGTAGCGAATGGGGACATTCATTTTGGTCAAAATTTACAAGAAATGTAAATGTTGCCTATATTCTTCACAAACAACCATCTGTAAACGTACCTTTTACTTTGAATTGTACTTACTATATTATACTCAATTTCTGACCACCTTTGGAAAAAACACCAAGCCCCCTTAACCAACCCCCCCCCCCCCCTCCCCCCACACTCCCCAACAAGATTAGGTTATGGATCCGCCCTAGTAGTGGTAGTGAGTTGCAATGCGTCAAACTAATTTACCTCCTGTAAGGACTCGACAAAAATGGCTTATGACTAAAGCGGCTTAAAAATATAAAAGAAAATCACTGTACGTTATTAATAATAATGATGACACTAGCTAATCACTTATTGCCAACGGTGAAGAAGCACACCTCGGTTAAGGTATTAGGAAATCCATATTATAATAACGCACCTTGCCGGCTTTGGAATTGAAAATCATGAATTGTAAGGTAGAATACTACACATGTACAATTCGAACAAAAATTATTTTTCTCCTGTCCTTAAACAAATTCTTAAGAATCATCTTAATATTATCCTAAACGATTTCCATTCAGCCAAACTCCAACACAAGGGTTTGATGGTGTCCAGCTGATTAGTGCATAGTTTAATAGCACAGGTTGTTGGGAGTTGCAAGAACGGGGAAGGTTACCAGTAAATTACTTGTATTTTATGTACTTACCTAGTGCGACCATCACAACCAGTGAAGACCAAGTTTTCGTACAAACCAACCGCATTTTGGTACAGTCGTCAATAAGTTCAGCTATTTCTTTTTCTATAAAATATATATTCCTCCCGGCCGTAGAATAAGTGTCGTGGGAGTTTACCCAGATGCTTTCAAAAAGGACTTTGTTTTCTCTATAACGCTTAACAGAATGAAATGAAATAAACGTTCGTTTGATCTCCACGCTGAGTAATAATGAGTCTGTGACGCGGGTGCGGGCTGTTGCAATATCCGTATTCATTAGAATTCATGATTATAAAAGTTAATAGTTAACTAGATATTAGCTGATGAGATGCATCGATTGATGATGAGAAATCCGTCCGCAATGTGTGGTCGTAGACATTGCTCATGTTGGATTGATTGTTTCATGAATGGGCGGTGTCAATCAGGCGAGGTCAAAGGTCACGTACGTTGGCACAATCGGCGACACTCGGGATGGAAGATCTCGAGGGGCCGTTTTTCCACCCAACTGTTTCTGTGACATTGACGAAAATAGGGGCAATTCCTTCTAATATTACAGGAAGTCAAACAGAGTAGCTAGGGAAAATCAAATAAACTCTTGCCTATTTCTAACTTTAAAAAAATTAGTTTGTGGTTTCGCGATCGCGCAGTGACAATAGTAATATACCAGAGATATTAAACAGGCAAATTAGGGTGCACCTTGGGTAAATATTGGTTAAAATCCGTACGCACTCGAAGGAACAGATCGGGGTCGTTCTGTCCAAACAATGTACAAATTGCTTAAAACGCGGAACAGAAATAACAGATTGAACACTCTATATGTCAAATGATATTTATTCAGGAATTCATATAGTTATAAAACCGACTATGAAACTGAAATCGGTCTATTAGCACACGTGTTGCGCCATGCTTTGATCAACCCGAAAGGCTCAACTATCAAGTCTGTAAAGTTCTGAAAAGTTTCCTAAAAAATTCGTCCACCAACGATTTCATTCTGAACATTATTCATTGCTCTTAAAAAAGATGAAGAAAGTATCATGTGCCGTGTAGCGTATACAAGCTTCAAAGATTAGGCCTAACAGCCTGGGTGATTAGAAAATGTTAAATTCCAGCTCCTGTTTTACCAAGCAACTGCAGTGGGCGCGGCCAGGTTTCATACGATCTATAGTTTTCTTTATTTCAACGCGACCCTATAGTGCTAGGCTTCCGGGTGCACCACCCTTATTGAAAGGAGAATTTCTACGCGAGCTCATCTGCATGAAATGTGCCCCCACAATTTCTTTTGAAAAAGGATGCCGTTTGGTGAAAGAAATGGTGGGATTGTGTAAATATAGCATAGGATCAACTCCCTGGTTTTTGAGCTCCAATCTGAGGGCAGACTTGACAAAATTACGGTTGAAAAATGGGTTCTAATTGCCCTAGAACGTGGAGGGATGCCATTTGTAAAATGGCTGCTTGCAGGCTCGGGAAGTATCACTTTTCGGGAGGTGAGTTTCTTTTAGTGTGAATATTAATAAATGTAATTGGCTAACCTACTAAAAATTGAAAAGAAATGGAAAGATAAAGACCAAGACAATAATCTGATTGTTGTTTGAGAAACCCCAGTGATGTCGGTGTGCATGAAACTTGGTCGTGAACATTGTTGATTTTACACTGTTTTCAATGGGACTTGAATTAGGCTGGTGCACCCTTCCCGCAGAACTAGGTCAACGGGTCAATCCATACGGGCAAATTGATATAACCAGTCGGATTTAGTTCGCTTTGAATTTCACGATTTCAAGAATCGGGTTGCAGCTGTACGCCCGAACGGGGTGAACTAGTGAAACCTAACTGGTCAAGTTTATTTTCTTTCGATCATTTGTCACGGTTTCTATAGTATTACAGAACAAAGCACGAGAAAAGAATCAAGCAGGGGAAAAACAGACGTACTGATAGATTATACTAATAATGATCACCAGAGTCATCCTCGTTGTAGACATAAGATGAACAGTTTTGTTTTATTCTACTCTGTAGAGCACTGTAAACTTTTATTTGAAAAAAAGAATAACACGTAAGCATGTGAAATTTCCTCTTTTAAGCTGATTTTCTCTGTTTTTGTTTTGATTTTTCTTCACTTTTTGTATACTATACTAAAGTATAGGAAATATAAACTGTTCCCCCTTTTTTTCCCGGCCTAGTTCCCTCTTGTTCATTGATAGTTCATATGAAGCAACACATGGGACCGGGAGAACCTCCCCCTCCCCCTCCTCCTTTGTGGTGGTCATTGTGCTTGCGGAATGTTGTGGCTTCTCAGGAATTCTTTTGAGGTTTTTAGGGGGAGGGGTGCGTTAGGTAACAATAGTATAGATAGTGTATAGGTAGGCGGGGGGGGGGGGGGGGGGGGGGGAGTCCGTTGGTCCCATATCTTGCTGTGTATATGGTAAATACTTACATGTCTGAACCACTGACCTCTATACATGGACAGATCATCCATTGTTTCATTTTGAAGTCGGCATGCAGAGAAGTGCAACATGGCGTCACTGCTGTGAGCCAATGAAATGTCCAGGTGTAGAGTTCAGTTGGTTGGTAAATCCACTGACCTCTACAACTGGACATTTCATTGGCTCACAGCAGTGACGCCATGTTGCACTTCCAGTTCGCGCCGACTTCAAGTGTTAGCACAGCAGAATATGGACAATGATCTGTCCAGGTGTTGAGGTCAGTGGTCTGAACGCGTTCATATATACCTCACACCTGCGCAATGTAACACCAAATTTGGGCTGGTGGTTATCAAAATAGAAAAGCAATTTAATACCAAAGTAAACTGGGATAGATTATTTCTCCTGTATACAAACCAACACGGGCATTTAAGTGTTACAAGTTCCAATGCAAATCGTATTATAGCACGGTTATCTTTGTGGAGTTTGTATTATATTGTTGCGGTAATTGTATTCGAGGCGTCGAGGGCAAACTAATTTCACAATCCGCGGCATTTTGTTTGTTTCTCATTTGGGTGAACAAATAGAAGATGTGCAGGTACTTCAGAGATCTCATGAGCTCCTTATTAGCATGGTAAATATTTGATGTTGTCAAAGGGGAAATTATAAGCGATGCGCCTGACGTCAAACGGGCGATGGAAGAGTCATCAGGTTTCAGAGACTCATGGATACAACTGATTGGGGTATGGAATATGCAACTGTCAGACGTCTTGGTTAGGACTGGGTCTAATTATAGCTGAAGTTGTTTGTGCACATAGTAGTCAGGCAAATTGGTGCAAAATATGTGAAAATTGTTCATTGGTGATAAAAACATGACATTTGGCACAAACTCATAATATGCCATGAACAATTGGCTACAGGGCAATCGCATATTTGAGCTTTGAAAAAATATAGGTAAAATAACATACAATGGCAGCCATTTTGATGAAGAAAACAAATAAGATTTGTTGTTATTCTACCTATTATTACGTTTTCAAAGGACACATTTTCAATGGCCCTATAGCCAAATATCTTTCTCATGACAAGCTGTGAATGTGTGTCAAATGTCATGCTCGCATCATCAGGTTTTTACTAATCTGCCTGACTATAGACTTTGACCACCAATGCTTTACCTTAATGGGTCCATAATTCAAAAAGATTTGGCATTGGCATTGGCTGAGTATACAGCCGCCTTTGTACACTAAATAGTAGTTGTTACTGAGTAGTCACACCCTAAAAACAGAATGGTTGAAAATAACCAATCGATTGATTATTTCAATCAATATTGTGGGTAGAATGAACAATGTCATTGGTTATTTCGACCACTATTTTTGTTAAAATTGACCAATAGGCTATCATTGTTCGGACATTATCTACCAATCAGTTTCAAAGCCGAGACGCTATTTACTATAAAATACCCCCCCCCCCCCCCCCCCCCGCCCCCGTAATCCACCCATTCATGATAATTCAAGCAATTACCAATGGTCTGTCCTACCTTTAATGCGAATTAAACATTTTGACCTGGAAAACTAGGAAAGTAATACCTAATGTTTCACTTATATCTACACATGTACGCTCTACCTCAACCAACTTGGTGCATACCCAGGTTGTAAAGCGTGATACCTCTTTCTGCTCATTTCATTGCGACATTCTGATGTGGATAAACCCATCACACGAATGTTTGTATACTTCGGTTCATTCACAGAAAGCCCCTGCCTAATTTCGATTGTACATTTTGATATTATTAACATGACTTGTTACTCTTGTCCTTCATGTCTAAAGATTTAACATTAAATACAAATACAATATAATGCAAATAACGTTTTTATGAAAGCTTTTATTTTTTATTTATGCGGATTTTATAGACAACTTTCAGAAGTTTCAAAAACGTTGTGGGACCTAAATGTCACCTAAACTGTCAATAATTCTGTTCATCTTCTCCTGCCCCATCCATTGCATTACTTAGACCATGCTTATAGACGTAACAAACACGTCAATACATTGCTGTTATCATTCAATGGGTGGTGTAGTAGCCGGGACACCGTCAAAAGCGTGGTTACTTCCGTTGAAGTTTTTTACTTCAGCTTCGCTGATATGAGTTGATATGGTTTATAGAGCACTGTGCAGTTACAGCAAACATTTGAGGTCAACCGCCAACACAGACGCACACAAAACCCTGACAAACTTAACGTATTTGCACGGTCCAAAGTGGTTTTGAGTGCGCAACCTAAAGGGAATCTTGTGCGGGATATCTGGTTCCTAAGTGTTCCTCGTCGGTTGGATTTTTTTTCTTCCGCAGCCCCACGGTAACTTATCGCGACATCCCTTCGTGTAATTCTACCATGCGTTCCCACATGGGCTTTTATACCGCGACGTAACGTTTCATTCTCCACGCATTTCCATTAGATTACATGTTGTCATTCTACCGAAAATTCATTACACGTTAACCAAAACAAGTCCAATGGAAACACGGCTTATGACGAAAGCAAAGGTTCGGATCTTTTTCATTCTTAACAATATTGTCATCGTAGAAACACACATGCGTGCCGCATCCAGTCTTGTTTTAGTTTCTGGTGTCAAAACCTGTTAAACGACAAGACCCTACTTTTCAGTAAACGACTTAATGTAATATTGTGATATATATATATATTTGTTAATAAGCCCACTTCACAAGAAGTGGAACTTGGAGCGCTGCTTGGCATGCCCAAAGCACCATTTTCCCCGTTAGGGTTAGAACCACAGCACCACTGTACACGAATCGAACACCATTGGACCACATCACCCCGGGCCAGATGTTAATGATTCACAGTTAACAATACAATTTGCCGAGCTATAATTACAGCTATAATGTACATTGTGTGGTCCCGTTTTTACAGCTGAACTTTGATCATACCAAACATGCCCCACTGCTGTGGGTTTTTTCCAAGGAATTTGTAAAAAAGAAAAAATAGCGTGGCATTTGGTATAGGTCTTTTAAATAATTTAGAATTATACAAATATATTGACCCAAAGGTACGGCCTATCCGAGATCAAACAGGGTCTAAGAGAGTTGAGGCCATTTTTGTATAATCTATAAGTTCACGTACACGGGTCATGATAACGGCACTTTTGTAGTAGTGGATGGACATAATGCTAAGTGGTGTCTGATGCGTGTATAACAAGTTTGCACAGCCGTCCAAAGTGCATAACTGAATTGTGACGATTTCGTGACCGCCCAGTGGTGTCCAGCGCTTCATTTTGGACATGCTGTCCAACATCTAAATCTGTGTTCACGATAAGATTAGCAAATATGACTGGCCGAAATAGACGTGTAATGCAGGCTGGTGGTATATGACACTGTGTTACCCTTACCGCTTGAAGAAAACAACGGTTCTGTGAAGAACCTATTACCCCCCCCCCCCCCCCCCCCCCCAAAAAAAAAAAAGTGTTATGGACGGTGTGTTCGGAGAATGTAGTACACTGCGAACCAAACCGCCATGTATGTTTTAAAATCATTTCCCACTTTTGAACTTACGCCAAAACCTTTGGTCGTGGATTGAGAGCCGACCTTCGATATTGGTGTGTCGGGTTGGCGTATAGCGGCTCTGTCCTCGCCTTTTATCGCTGTGACCCGTGTTCGAATCTCGCCTGGGCCAATATGTGGATTGGGTTTTCAGCCTCTGCCTAATTCCATGGGTTTCCCCCGAATATTCTTCTGGGGTTTTCCTCCCACCTCTATAACTGTACTTTCGATAGGCTTTAGCGGAGCTCTGTAATGGACAGCCTGATGTACACATTGGTGTCATGACGTTGTATTTACGATGTCACTTATGAACCATCTAACATTTTAACAGTCTTTAATCACATCATTGAACATATTCCGCGCCAGATGTGTCAGCAAGATTTGTATTTTGTAGGCGAATAAAGCAACCTTTTATGATCATGTTTGTGTGTCGGACGTGAAATGTTACGCCCTGTCACACATTCCTAAATTCACCAACAATTGTGTTGCTTGATTGTAGCCATGGACTCAGCGGGTAAACATTATGAGAAGTTGCCAGGGCTTTAACGTTGGGGTATCTGTACAATTATTGTTTGTTCCCGCGCACCCACTAGACCCGTTTTACCAAGTTTGTTGATCCCAGTGCCTAGTAACTGTTGACCCGAAACTTACCGCCGAATGGAAAATTATGAAGTTTGTAAAGGCTTGGCGGTTGAGAATCGATGACGGGTGATAGCAATGTCAGACTTTGATTAATGGCGGGATCCGAACTATTTTGGACTTTTGAAGTACATAATATCGTAACAAATATGAAAATCGAATAACCGTTTGAGATTTGAATGCCAGTTTGGTGTTGCGCACATTGGCTATCTTGTAATCTTGGTTTCGTGGTTTAAATGTAGGATACACCATTGGTTATTGCTTGAATTATTGAGTTATATTGTTAACTGACCTGTTTAAAGTTTTACAATCGTTGATGCCGAGGAATGCAAGAAAGACGGCGTTCGTTTTCAACCGGCGTTGGGCAGTGATTCTTATGTTGTTGTTGTGGTTTTTGTTCGCGATCGACGTTCGAGATCATGGTGTATTCTATATCTTTAACTTGTTTCTCATATAACTTTGGATAACTGTGCTTGTTGTTTAAAGGTAGAATAGAACCATTTGCAGAAATCGAACAAATTTACTACCGAATTATTAAGAAATATCATACTTATTTGAAAGTAAATAACGATTGTAGGCATCCAACAAAAATATTGCGCTAGATATCCTATAATTGTTCCGAACAATTTAATTTAATTATAAAAAGAAATAACGACAAGAACAACATAAGAAGCACTGCACGACGCCGGTTGAAAACGAACGCCGTTTTTCTTGCTTTTCTCGGCATCCATAATCGTAAAACTTCGAACAGGCCAGTTAAACGATATTGACTATAAAATACAACCCCCCAAATCCACCCATTAATGATAATGCAAGCAATTACCAATAGTGTATCCTACCTTGAAAAGGCATTATGTTTTCTTAATTACAAGAATTAGTGTTCCCAACTGGGAACAAGGGTAACAACAGAAACAGCTGCATTTGATTTACTATTTATTATTTATTTATTTAATTATTTATTGTCAATGAAACAATGAAAAACGGATATACATGTATATACAAAATGGCCTGAGGATTTTCCCAAAGCGATCTAAATCATTATAAAGGGCTCCTTAGACAACCAAAATACACGTACAAACATTATACAATACACAAACATAACAAACAATTAAATTATTTCAAAAGAAATTAAGATAGTTATACAAATATATTTTTAAAAAGTCTTAAATTTTAGAAAAGGGAGGGCGCCCTCACAAATTTTGTAAAATAGAAAATACATGGAAATGCATAGATTTGCAACAGCTAGGACTTATTTTATTGTCTGGGTCAGTACATATAAAAATGGAGGGGTTTTACTCCAAAATGTGGCGATGAATAATAGTAGGTAGACAATTTCAAACATACAAAAAATTGGTTAAAAACAGAAATTAAAGGAGATGGTTCTATCTAGCAAAAGGTATTTTGAACCTAAAGTTTTCAAGATGCCGGGAATTGATTTCGGGAAGGAGATGATTATCTAAGTCATACCGTTTGTGAAAACAATGCACAATAAATGTAATAATTTGATATGTTATGGCGGTTGGGAATTATAGTAGGTAGTTTAAGAAATACCAAGCGTTCGGGGTACCTCAAAACACGATTATAATTAAAACAGGCCCTAAATCTTCGTTGCGTATTTAGCCTAAGTAAAATGTAAGTATGGTTACATTTTAGAAAACTAGGAACTCCACACGCTTAACGTTTTGTATTTTGAGATTTGTACCGGAACAAAGGATATTAGTAGAAGGTACAGGGTCGAACAATACCCTGTACCAATATGCATTGTGCCTGTGTTGGTGCTTAGCATTATATATCCAACCCCCTTGGTTTGGCATTCGCTTGTGCCCACCGCCCATATTGGGCTTCACAGATTTATCTAAAGGAAACGGACAGCATTCTGGGTAGCGTACCATGACCTCTCGAATTGCACGCAGCGCAGCTAAACCGCGGAACTGGTGACCTCCATGCAGTTCACAGCCGGGCGGACTGGATCGGCAGAACCGGGACGAATACCGATTGGCCGTTTTTTTGTAATAATAATAGTAAAGGTACGTGCGATGCGATTCACGACCAAGCATGGGCCGGGCCGGCCGGCCCTCTGTCTCTGTGCATATCCCCCCTCCAAACAACATCCTAGTTGGGTGTACTCAAATTTTGGACTTGTGTGGCTAGTGAGTATGTAAACACCGGCAATCGTGGACGTCGGACAAAATAATTTGGGGGCAAACAATGGGTCCACGATTAACAGAAGGTACACGATTCTAAATCGTGTACAAATCCTATGGAGTTCTTCCAATAAGAGTACAAACAAAAGATGGACAACGGGAGGACAATGTGGGTGGTCCACGATGGAAGGTATTTACACATACATAATTGTGTGGGCCGCGCCGGTGCATACAGTCGTGAACCACATAACGATCGAGGATCCCCTATTGTGTTTTCTTTTATTCCTATGTTATACCCTAACCCCATTACATTAGCGCTTGCCCCGTCGATCGAGGACCGAATTCGGACATTCATACCGTCGATCGAGGATCCTTTGTTCCCTTTGTTCTCGTTTGTGCTCCGACCCTCGATCGTTATGTGGTACCAGAGCATCAAAAGTTCACAGTTCACACAACATCTATCCAATCAGAGCTCAAAGCGCATCAGCGTTTCCCAGCGCCTAGCGTTGGCGGTGGGCACTATAATAGCGAAAACAAAACATAGTTCCAAGTATGCTTCGTGGTACTGGTTTTCCTATGTAGAAAAGTGTTGGTTTTTGTATGAAAAAAAGTCTTTGTCGCGTCAAATTCTTACCACCCTTTCAAAAGTTTACGGCCAGTTTAGTGAAGCAGGATTAAGTCAGATAGTCTTTACAGTGAACTTAATTAGCGTAAGTTCAGATCAGGGTCCTGAAATGGTCATAATTAACTCTTCAATGAGTGGTCGGATTTTGACACCATTTTTCATGCATAAATGGAATTTTCGGTCACAAAAGTAGTAGGGTATCATTGAATACCCGGAAACATGCTGCGCATAAGTAAAACAAATAGGTTTAGTATCGGGTTCGAGCGATACTAAAGTGCAAGTGGTCATTGCTGTCTATTCAGACACACCCGGACAAACTTGAGAGGCTGTTATATTTAGAACTAACGACTTTTTGCAGCCTTACTCGTACGGAATTGGAGTGCGTCAAAGTTGGGCATTTATAGATATCAGCACAAATTGTGTCCTTAGGTCCAATGTGGTGCTATAATTCTCATCCACTTGTGTGATTTTATTGATGTCATTCCCCGAATTTGTTTGTGATAGCGGTTTATGGCGCGCATGAGTTTACGGTGGAAATTAGGTACTAAAAAAAGCGGGCAGCAAATAGGTAGTTTCGTTTCTACAATCACCATTTCAAGTAGGCATCGGGGTGCATGCTTGTCAATCCTTAACCTTTGTTTGTGGTATTGGGTTGTTTTTCTTCCTGTTACATTTGGTTTGTGTTCTTGGTTTGTTTAGGACCTGTGGTTGTACAGGTGTGAAATTTCGCAAGTGGATCCGAATTCAAGGAGATCCCTTAATGGTCTCCCCGACAAAGCTTTGCCTTTTGGTCGTTAACTATAAAGCCCCTTTCCTACTTTGAAGAGGTTTGAAGGCGAATGTCTGCAAAGTCTAAATTGCAGAGAGTCGTGGTCGAGAGGCATGAACGTGCCACGAATTGGCCAGGCACGACACCAGCAAGATCTCCCCACGGTGCCCCAACGACTTTGCTACGACCTCCCACGCGCGACCTCCTACTACGTTGATACGACCCTCCACGACGTCGCGACGTCCTTAACGACCCCACGATATTGTGACAATATTCCACTAAAAGGACACGTCTATAGCCACGTCTCCACGAAGCGCAAACGATACTGACACGACACTGACACGACATCCCAATAATCCATCATGAATTGCCACGATTTCCGACGATCCCGCTACAACGTCGTCCTGACTGATATTTTTATGGACATTTTCTCCGCTGGTCTGTCTAACCTTGTGCCTCCAATCAGAGTATTTGAGAGAACAAAACCTGTGTTTTCTGCCTGATCTCATACGTATACTGTTTCAGTACCTAGCTGTAGAAAAAAACTTGATATTTTTGTGTCAATTTGCTGAGTTTATTTCTAAATGTTGCGTTGTGTCAAATTCTGTGACTGTAGAACAGCGCCCCCACTGAATTGGCGCAAATACGTTTCAGGCAAATCATGTTACATCAATAGCGCCCTCTTCTGTTTGTTTAGAGATCTGGGCAAGTGTACAAGAGCATAATGGCGGAATTGTCAATCCAGTTTTCGTTTTATTATTATTATTATTAATTCCTTCTGGTAATGAAACCAAGGATCCCTCAAAGATGCCCTATGCACTGTAGCTCGCAAGCTTGAAAAAACCTGTAGAGAAGACAATCATGATGAGAAGAAGGTACAGTTTTAGAGGTAGGAGGAAAACCCCAGGAGAATATCCTAAGGAAAAAACACGGAGCCAGGCAGGGACTGAAAGCCCAGTCCACATATTGGCCCAGGCGGGATTCGAACCCGGGTCATAGTGGTGAAAGGCGAGGAAAGAACCACTACGCCAAGGGTACTTCGATATTGAAGTATTGTCTTATTGGACGTCACGGGAGTTAGTGTGTGTATGTTATCATGAGAGTGTACTGGGGTGGGCTGTGAATAATGATCATAAACTTAAAACGCTATCTTTAGTAATAGTCACATGACGAGTCACGTGAGGCCTCAACAACGCCAGTTGACAAAGCCACCGCGATGGTGTGTCGCAAGCTCCAAATACGAGCTCTGTAATTTCAAGACCCCTAAAAGTACTCATATTTCAATCAATAATGGGACTGGAAATTAACTTTCTTGCTCGATTAGGTAATGTGGTTTACTACAACCATGGAGGTAGAAAAATGCTAAAACCAAGTAGCTTTTCTTTGAAGTGAAACAAAAAGGTTCGAGAGGAAATTGCATCAGATAATATTTTCTTTCACCGCAAGCTTTATTATAACTTGCTCGCTGTACACGCTCTGGACCGTAACGTAATTATTAATCTCATTTATATTTTAGGAATTGTAGTTTTCCAGTACTGCATTCATGCATTTATTGATTGTGCGGCGAGAGCGTCACCGATGCGTTGCAATATTTCTTGCGTTTGAAATTAATGCATTCAGTTCTTCAATTGAACCTGGTGTGATGTAGGACGAGGGTAAGTGTGTCATTAACTGCATGGCGTGCAGCTATGACAGTTTGTACAGAAGAGAAATGCATAAGCAGTAATGAGTGATTGAAAGGGAACAATGGGAAACACGAGGCCTGGCAACGGCCAAGACTCCGTTGGGATTAGTACATTATTGTCATTTATTTTTGCTGATGTATTGTGCTGCTGCAGACGTACTCGTGTAGGCAGCTCACCACATGTCCACGAAAGTCACAAATAGTTTGTGATTGGTGATGCAGAGACTGTCTTCTTTCCGTAATGCAATACGTACACATACGTACAGTACGTGTACACTGTATGTATGGTTGTGTGTACTGTAAATGTACTAGTGTGTAGCGACCTGTTAACTGGAGGTGTGATCATTTAGTGTGTGCACCAGTTCAAACATTGTGAAACTATATCGGCGCTGTAGTCGTACGGGTGTAAAACGAGCGCTCGGCGGCTGAACTGTGCACAAACGTGTGACGGTTGTGGTAGCAGCAAGCTCTCGGCCTTGTATAAACTCCAAGTCAACCCGGAACAAAAAAAACGTGGAACAAAAAACAAATACATATGGTGGTGAAATGACAGAACGTGCACAATTTGTCACAGTAAGAGCGCGTATATATTCCCCTGCTCTTTAGTTGTCGGTCGACTGCGAGGTTGTAAATGGTCGAAAATCTCCTGTTGGATTTTGGATAGCCGTCTGATCGGAGGGGCGCACACCGTTAGCTTAATCGAGTTGGCTGTCGCTGGAGCATTTTGAGCTTCTCAATCTCGTTGTCGCCGCAGGATAACTTCATCGTGCGTGACCAACGTGCAACTCGGTAAGGAAGGCGTGTTTTGCGGTAGGCCACTTTAGTTCCGTATTACTTGTATTGGCTGTACATGTATACTCACGCATACACCATAGAGCTGAAACCATTGTCGTACAATACACAGAGAAGCATACCAACAACAGTCTCTTTCCAGTTGGGTCTACCAAATTTCACACTGTTGTCTAAAATGGTATGTCAATTCGTTTGTCAACCTCAACCGGCGCTGATAGTACAAAACCTCGAAAACTATCAACTTTAGAAAGCAAGTGAATGGTTCGACCTCGGTTTGTCAACCAGACAGTATACCAGCATTTACATCTGGAGTGTGGAGTAAACTTCAATGGAATTGAGTCACCACCAACAGTTTTTCATTGAAGTAGTCAATCGAGATTCAGCCCTTTTTATGTCTACTGTTTGGTTCTGAATGACCAGTACGTGATTGACGTGTTCTTTCATCGGTGGCATCTACACGGGTAGGGGACCACAACAACAGTATCAGTCGCTGCTCTTTGGCCGGCATCGACACCTCATTGCTCATTGCCAGGCTGCGCACTCGCGACGACTCTCTACTGTAATCGGCACCGACTCCGAATAATGGATCCCTATGAATGTTACAAGTGGGTCTCGATGTCGCTGCTACTCGGTAAGTACATCCAAATTTACGTAACCAATTAACACCAATTCAATCCAATGTTCCTCTTTTATTGATTCCAAAGTTATTCAAGATTCTGCAAGGATTTTGAACAAACTCCCGCCTGTACACTAGTTTCAACAACTATCTTATCCGCCAAACATGTTCGAATGACAAGTGTTGAGCTCTTTAACACGTGTTTTTCGAAATACAGGTGAATTATACCTCTCTGCTTAAAGAATTTACTCGACACTGGAATATATATACACATATACCAATATATCACGCCTTTTAGTGAGTAAAATAGACTTCACTCTTATTGAGTTTTTGGTCTTGCGAATTTAATTATCGTTTTTCATGTCAAAGTGGAATGTTTTTTTCTCCCGGATTTCAAAACTTAAATTCAACATTTAAACACGTCACGACGACGGATAAACACCTCACGAGCAAAGCCGGAAATATCTGTCGGCGACCGGCTCACACTCGCAGTGAGCGAGGTCGGAAATATTAGGGTGTGCTACTCACAGATGCCGACCTGAACCCGTCTCAGATCGAGGTTCGTGTAAAACAACCCCGTGCTGGGCCTGGGTCAATGTCTAAATAATCCCGGCGCGAACTGGTTAATACTTTTCTTAGCTTTAACTTCGAAGCGTGTCAGTGAGCCTGTAAATGACACTATCGGATTATGCAGTGCAAACATTTCATAAAAGTTATTATGATTTTCTCGCACAAAACTTGACTCGAATTGCGTCCAGCCAAAGTCCGAAAAAGCTGCCTTGAGAATTGGCACAACAAAAGTTACAATACATGTACTTTGTTTGTAGGCCTATGTGTGTAATTTTCCCTACAAACATGTTACATGTATGTGACGTGTGTCATTTTGATCGGATTGTTACAGTATCAAAAGCGACTCAAATGTTGTTGATAGAGAAACATGCTTTGTTGTATGCTTACAAATACACCTGGCAACAAAAGGGTGTCTGTATATTTCTGGCATAATTTATGCCGCACTTGATTTTTCTTGACATCCGCATTCAAACGAACCTCCAATTACTTTGGGATTTTGAAAGTGTAGATTGGTTCGTATGCAAACTGTATCGTGTCGACTACATGTAGGTCTGACCTTAAAGCCAGTTTAATAATTCATAAGGTTTCACCTTCCATTGCTAACAGTTGAGTTAACAATTTTTTGGTGATGTGTCACGGTGATGTTTGATATTAATTATATGGACTGCTGAATCGCCTGGGGATTGTACATATAGCGGTTAGCTGGATTTCAGTGGAGACATCTGTAATGGTGTTGTAGACCAGTTAATTAAGTTGTACGTCAAAATGTGGTGCCACGGCGATATGTAAATGATGTCTTACTTGCATGAATTATCTTCACTTGCCCACAGCTCCAGACAGGGACATACTACTACTAGTTTGTTTTCTCTGTCAAGTTTCACGCGCGTTGACTCGCCACTAGTACTGTTGCTTCCAGGAAACGTGTGTGGTCTGTCATTCGGACACAGTCAACGGTTTTTCATAGAGTAGAGTGTATTTGATTTGCCATCCTGGAGTTATCCGAACCGGTTGCGATTGGGAGAGCTCCGAATGGAATTATTCCCTGGTCATAATCGCGATAGTCTTTCGCCCGATAGTCTTTCCCCCACGGCAACACGTTGCTTGCCTCGTTTGAGTATAGGTCACACAGCATTTGTGACGGCGCCAAAACCCTCTCTTACCCTTGATCGTTGTCGGGCAGTCATGTATTTTTGGCAATTTGCTTTGAATTATTTACCTAACACTCGCCCTGCAGCTAATTTGCTTTTTTTTTCAGCTCCGTTTGGACAAGCTGCAGTATTATTCCCGCTCATCGCATCTCGTTTGATGCGCGTGTATCTGTTGATTGCGTGAACATAAAGATGATCGATGTTTTTTTGCCAAATGAGCATTCAGTCTTGGAGCTTAATATTATAGCTACATGCACCTTTGAAAAACGAAACGAAAAGTAAAGAAAAGAAGAGAAATAGCTGATCAGTCCGTGTTTGAATATAATCGTTTACCTTTTGCCTAAGCAACTGTCCGATATGTAGAGCTGAGGCGGGGACTTCGAACCCGTCATAATTAAAACGAATTATTGCCCAGGAGTCATTTTGTATGTTTATGCGCCGACGTGCGTTTATCCCACTTCTGCCCCCAGATGGCACTTTGGCTCCCGGCTGTCCGGAATCGTGACTCGAATGGACCAATCTGTTGCCTCGAGCAGTCAGGACTCCAGTTGGTCGTGTCAAAGATTCAACTGGCCGCCAAGGCCACGCGTACTAGGCTCACTAGACTTAAACCAGCTCGTATATGTCGTTATTTTGAATCCTGTATAGGTAAATGGCTTTGTCGCAAAATTCTCCTGAGGTGGTTTTTACAAAAGAAATAGTCAACCTGGCTTAGGTAGGAAAACTCGGAGCCACATTTGTCATGATAAATTTTTCCAGAAATGGCTCGTTTATTTATTTCAGTGGTTGCATACCTCCACTAATGTCTTAGTCTTTCTTTAAATGCTTAAATGGGGGTATATTTCAGTTTTCAATTCCCCCTTTGCAAGTCATCTTGATGCTCATGAAAATGCAGAAGTATTTTCGCAGGTTATATTTGTTTCTAGAGGGTTCTTACCGAGCTGGAAAATTAGGAGCAACATTAATTTTTCCCAAAATGATTTCTGCATGCATTCTGCATACAGTGGTCGGAGACTCTCAGTAAATTTCGTTTAATAGTCGTCCTCCTGGGTACCTGAATGGGTAATAGTCGTGAGTCGTTCGTGTTGCTAATGAAACAACCATCTTTTTTGTCACAGGCTAATACCAATTGTCGCTATTAATGCATTGATATCTCGTATAAACAAATTGTAAGCATTGTTGTTTAGAAGTTTGGCTGACAAATGCAATATCATTGATTGAGATTAATTAATTTGCATTTGCATTTTCTCTTTATCTATATCAACGCGCAAGTGACTATTATCACAGTATTTTTAGATCGTTGTTGCATTGTCTTACTTGCATTGTCATACGTTAATTCATATAATTGATTTACCAATGCAAATATTATAAACAACTTTAAAATGTCTTAAATAACAACTTTGCCAGTATATTTGTAAACCTCATACGCATCTGTTGGGGCACCGTTATCGCTGTTTTAACCATACGTGTATATGGAATGGATCAAATGCTGAGGAATAGATATCTCAGTTTCGGAACTCAATGATATCAATTTTAAATGGAAATGAATGGCCTCCAGCTAAAAAAGGCTCAGTTAGATTTAATTTCCAAATGTGCCCGCCGGGTTGTGCAAATAAACGCTGTACAAAAAAGCACCCCGGACTGGAATAGACCTGGGAAGATTTTGTGATAATTTAATTGAATGGTGAATATGGTCTTTTGGAAATGCACTCGCGTTGCATTGCTAGCCCAGAGTTAAGAGAATCGTATCTTTTAAACGATTGAAATGCCAACAGTACTGCTGATACTAATCATATTGGGTTATCGAAGCTTTATGTGACCAAAATGTAAAGTCGTTTTGTATGCACCTATACGGAAAAAAGGCTGGTATGCAGATAGCAAGAAAAGCTTTACATTGTATGATGCTATCTCTCTTCATTATCTCTCTCTCCATACCGACTTTCCCCTTCAAATACAATGCACTTTTAAGTGCGGGTCAGGTCAATTTAGCTTCTTGTGTTTGCCGACATTCTAAAACCTTTTAAGCCTGTTCATTTTTCACGGCCTGAATGCGTCCACAGATCCGACTCGGTCGCACGGCGCGCGATTCCCCGTTAATGGCTTCCACTGGAGAATATACCGTGATTCTGATATAATGGGACTAATAATATGTTGATGCTTCGGGAAAAAAATGTGCAGTCAACCGTTGCAAATTGTTCATTGATACTTAAGGGAATAGAAAATAGTATCTTCAGCTAACCAAAAATAACCGACTAAATTATTGTTGGAAGGCAAAATAATTGTTTTAAAGATATTAATTAACACTTTTGCATGTGTTCATATCATGATGAACACAATTTTGCCTACAGCACAAACTCTATGCACAAACACACGCATGTATGCATATTTGGGCGGTTGAACAACTAGCCCCCAAAAGTGACTTCCGCATAGGAGGGTTAATGACACTAACATGATAATAAGTTCCTTCTGCCATGTAGTCATTTGAAAGAGAACAAGAGTTTCATGTCTAAAGATGTGTCTCAGAGACGCGTTTTATTAAATTGACATTAGTCTGATTTTCTTATGGCACCGGAGTGGTTTTCGATATTTGATATGTTCCAATCCAGCTTGAATTGATGTCCCCTAAATTTTGACCTCGAGTTCACGCGCGCGTGTGCACACTCGGCCTGCTTCGCAGCCGGGGGGCTGACGCTTTTTCTTTTATTCTCGAAAGCCTTTAAATTCAAACGGAAAAATGTCACAAGCAAAAAGCTGTATTTCCAAGGACCTCAAATAGGAGTCGAGTTTTGTGAGATTCATTAACAAAAAATCAAAAAGTCAAGTTCGATATTATTTGTCAACTCTTTTTTGATCATTTGGATAAATTTCAAGAGAAGAAAACAGGTAAACAAGAAAACATGGTTTTACCCGTTTTCTTCTATTCAAATTTATCTAAATGATCAAAAAAGAGTTGACAAATAATATCGAACTTGACTTTTTTAAATTGGAAAAAGTTGTCAAACCCTTTTTTACGGTACTCCGCTGTTACCAGACTAATTTAAGCAAGTTGAATGCCACTTTAATTGTTAGTACAGGACGTACTCCCACAACCCTGCCCCATGTAAATGAAGGAACGATATGGTGCTCCTGTGTGCTGCATGTTTCGCAGTCACGTAGACAAGAACATACAGTCATGCTTTATTTATGTACCTTAAATCCCCAGGTGGATCCAGCCGCAGCCTACAGCTTGTGTATGGCATTGCCATAGTTTGAAATTTACTCATCATTACACTGTGTACATGGTGGAAACAAGGAACGAACAGCTTGCAGTCTCAGCATAATTTTCTATAGTCAATCTGAGCTTGGGAAACATTAAAACGGTAGTAAACATCAAACATAAAAAAGGAACGACAGACTGTAATGGAATATCTTACTTGATTAACTTTCTTATTTAATAACAATGTCAAACATCCTGTGAACTCACCGCCCCTGGCGTGCTCTGCTTTGCAATACAAGTTGAATTTGGTATCGTTTTCTAACGATTACCGGCCGGCAATCAATGGAACTAACTTACTATTTTCAAACACTGTCCCCAATTTATTAAATTTAGTTCGTCCGAATTTTATTTGCAATGCTGTTGCACATTCCATCAATGGGTGCAACCCAACAAGTTTCCCAAACCTGATATCTATTCACTGACATCTATAAATTGCTCTGTTTCGTCTAAAGGAAGTCAAGGAACCCCACTAAAAAAAATAACGACACAAATGTTCTTGGGTTTTTTCAGCATCTCTAAACGTAAAACATTATAAACAGGTAAGCGTCACAATATTCACTATAAATATGAATTCTCAACCCAATAATTAAAACAAAATTATAGCAGAAGAAACGTTGGTGTATACTGCCTAGTGTAAAGGTAGGACACACCATTGGTAATTGCTTGAATGACCATGAATGGGTGGCCTTGGAGGGTTGTTTTTTATAGTAAATAAATTATTGTTTAACTGACCGGTTCGAAGTTTTACAGTCATGGATGCCGAGGAAAGCGAGCAAAATAGCGTTCGTTTTCAAACGGCGTCGGGCAGTGGTTCTTATGTTCTTCTTGTTTTGTTCGCGATCGCCGTCCGGCGAATGTGATCTTTTTGAAATAAAATTCAATCATTCGGAACAATTATAAGATATCAAGCGCAATCATTTTGCTGGATGCCTGCAATCATTATTTAATCAAATAAGTAAGATATTTTCTAATAACTCGGTAGTAAATTTGTTCGATATCTGCAAATGGTGTATCCTACCTTTAAGAATGAATTGTTGGACATCACCCTTCGACTATAGTCTATGGAATATCCGCTCGTTGAACGAGCGTCTGTGATATGCGAACATATAATTAACTCGGTCGTTAATTATGCAAAATAAAGCTGTATATTCTGTCCATTCAGCAGGCGCTTTCTACCTCGATATTCCATCTTCCATTACCCGTTGTTATGTTACAAAATTACATCGGCCAACCAGCAGCTTTGTCCAAATTTCTGCCAGTCAAAATGACGCAAGTCGACTCCGATTAGCTAGCACACGGGGTAACTGTCGCATAAAATTAACATGACTAGATATGTCTAGTTATATCAGACGTTAACGTCTGATACTAAGATTACCTTTGGACTGATCTATTTGGCAAAGCTGATGTAATAAATCCGACTTAATATCCGTGACAGAGAGAACCGCTTTGCGGTTGAGTTTCATCCTTATCATAATTTAGACGGGTCATTTGACCGAAACCAAAACACTGACATGATCCATTATTGTATGTAAATCTCAGTCAGTATTATTATTAAAGGTAATAGTTCCTGAATACAACATTTTGCAAACTCTAACAAAATACAAATGTTAAATTATTTTAAAACACCTTACTCGACTGTAAGTAAACACTAGTCTTAATCACCCTGTGGAATCATGGTAATTGGTACGCTGTCAATTTCAAGAAAAGTATAAATTTGGTATCAGTTGAAAAAATACTTTCTTCAAAAACTGCCTCAAAATCACCATAATGTGGTTAGTTAAAATGTGATTCGCAACATGTTACATGTCCGTAAACGGGTGCAAGCCAGCTAGTCAAGTTCCCTGTCAATTCCCCGACGTCTGTACATTGATCTGTACCTTTTCTTGGTTTTTCTATAGCATCTATACAGCTTTACAGAAATATGTGAAGGAAACGCATGGCGTTATGGGTAGCGTACTACGACCTTTACAATTGCACGCAGCGCAGCTGAGCCGCAGAACTGGTGACCTCTAGTTCATAGGTCGTCCAAAATCTATCCATTCAGAGCTCATCAGCGCACCAGCGTTGATACAGCACCCAGTATGGGCGGTGGGCACATAAGCGAACGTTAAACAAAACGTTAAACAAAAAATACTAACCCCAAATCCATCCATTTTGGAAAAAGACAATAATAGCAAAATATTGTATACGTGCATTTACCTTTACGTTTACATTGCATATAATTACTACTAGGAAAAGAAGGTGTTGTTTTGTATACTTGCCAAATGCAGCCATTTATTAGTTGGTCGTTATTGCAGTAGCAATAGCTCCATGGTTTGTCAGTGTTCAATTTTGCGGGTTTAATATTGTTTTGTGTTGATTCTATTGTATTGTTCGTTGCAAGCTGGCGGTTTGTCGTGAAAGGAGGAAGTCGACATTGTTATTACGGAATGGCCCAGTAGTTTCATATCGATCTTTCTTTTCCTGGTATACCCGGGAAATATCCGGGGCACGCATTACACACAGCCTTGACCCCGTGCGTTCAACGGGTGACCCCGGTACAATTATTTCAGGTTGTGCCAGTCTAGATCTACAAGCAGCCTGTTGTTGCAAACCGTACCCGCGTGAGGCTGCCTAGGAAACCGTGTCATTGTCCACGTTAATACGTCGACCATTTAGTCGCCGCGGAGAGTAGTGACGCAAAAGTGTACGTGAAATACATGTACACTGTACATTTAATTGTACAAGACAGAAAGTAGAATGAGTCATGTTCACCAGACGTCAAGACAATGAAAGCCAAATATATGAAAACCGAATAAATTTGTAAGGATCCTTCAACTTATCGCAAAATGCTGATCTGTAGCCCAATCGTTAAGCACCAATCCCCTAGTGTGTGACTCGAATAATATACAGATCTGCAGCTAACAACAGATAAACGTGTATAGCCGTGTTCGCACTGGATAAACATTTTGGGTAACTTTACCATGACGCCGGGTAACATTCTGATGGGTTAATCTTCCCACCATCCGCACTTGGATTTAATTGACGCGGGTAGAATTGCCGAGACCATGGGTAAACTAACCGCGAAAGGTCACTGGCTGATGTGACCTCTGGTCATTCGACCGGTTGATGGAAGATTTAACCGAGACGTCGCGTCCGCACTTGAATTTCTGGCTCAGTTAAACTGACCTGGTCAATCTTCCTGGGCACCTTTGGCTCGGTTAAACTACCCACGCGGCGTGGGTAAGTTACCTGTGAGGAAAGTTACCCAGGCTGTTCGCACTGGACTTGAAATGGGTAAGTTACCCATTGGCTCGTTACCCATTGGCTCGGTTAGTTTGCCCAAATTAAGTTCAGTGCAAACAAGGCTTATGTACAGAAAGCCACATGCCATCTCTGCTATGGAAGCCAAACTAATTCAGTTTAGTAATATTGTTATCGTTCTGATTTTGTGAGTGAAATTCACAAGCAAGAGTACAACGGTAACACTGAGAAGAACACACACTTAAAGATGTCACACAAAGTGATTGACTTTTTTTGCAAATTACGTACCGTACACGTGACTTGGCATTTGTACCAGTCTTTAGGAGTACATGTATTACATGTTATAGCAGACTCTTTAGAATATGCAATAATGGACATCGCAGAGCTCGATCGGTTCACCAATAACGACGGGTTGTAAACACGGTCGGCTTCGTAAACGATTCACCACCAGTTGCACAAACAAGGTGTTAAAGGAAAATGTTGCGAGATTTTACTTTTGCTGTAATTTTCAGGAGTGTGCGGATTTGTTGTGGCAAATATTGTAACAGTGAACTGTTTCCCGTGTTGTGTCCATGACAGGTTCTACGAAACGCTCGTTGCTTTCCGAGGTCTACTTGGGGTGATTCTAATTTCCGCAACATTGCCTTATAGTTTCCCCATTTTGGTACATGCATTATGTATACAATGATTTTGCTTTTTCAGTTCATTGGCGGGTACAATTATACTTTATAGCCGTACGACTCGCAATCACGTGTGTGTACGTTGTATTCTGATAAACGAGATCACGGCCCTCAACGGTGATTGCTATGGGAGTCGGTCAGCAAAATGGGGGGGGGGGGGGGGGGGAATGTGTTGGAATCAGTTTTGGTAAATTTTATTGACAAGTGCACTTCTTAGCATTCCATACTTTTTTTCGGACAACTGAAAAAGCCCGCGATGTCATTTCATTAAGACACACTGTTTAGTTTAGGGGTTTTCTGATCAAATTGTGAACCAAAAAATGTGCTCATTGAAACACATTAATGTGAGAAAAGGTTTACTCATTTGCTTACTGACTAGTTCTAGACCACCAAAGAAAGAAAAAACATTCAATACGATAGCAACATAATTATACACAATTCTAGCAACTATTTTTGTGGTGAAATAGCTGTAACATTTATAGGTTTCTGCCCATCAGAAAGATATTATAGTTTTGCTCAAATTAAAATTCGAATTAGCTTTCAAAGAAACAAAAGGGACCAACAAATTCTTGAAAATGGCAACAAAAAAATGGGACATTACGGTTAAATGGTATACATAAATCAATGTGCGTTTTCAAGAACTGCATTATTATTAAAAACGAAAAAAAAAAACATTACCAAATTGCATACGCTTTATTGACTTTGGTTAATGGATATAATATGCAGGGACCTGGACAAGCCAGAATGGTTTCCTGTTGCAGTGAGCCTTTTGGGTGCCATTTGCAAAATCGGCGGCAATAATAATTCCATTAGCGTTGAGAATTTGTGTGTGGCATTTTGTGTTTTTACGGCCCAGGGCCAAATACAACCTCTATAGAAACAACCTTAGTTAATAATAACCGCCCTTAGTTCGCAGGGCGCTGGTACGGTATACAGTTTGGTGATCGTTGGATCAAATAAGGTCAATTTGCTTTTAGTGGGTTAGGATTGGGGGTTAACGGTAATAACGGTTGCATTTGTTGGACACCAACGGGTAAGGGAATTGTAGTAGCTCTGATGAACGTGTACGTCCTAAAGTAGAACAGAGTACACTGCTTGAAACGTCAAAGACAGTTTTCTGAATAATACAAATGCCTCACCCTGCAAAATAGAAACACGGAAGCACTCAATATAAATACCCGGTTGCAAGCAAGCATACATGCATGCGTCTATGTTTTATTTAACTTGGCCATGTAAAGCAGTTGACATGTTTCTCAATTATGGTCGAGATGTAATCGTATCGAATTGGTTTTGTTTCGCTGCGCCGATTTGATGAAACCACACATCACTCAGTCAAGTCAGGCATATCATTCCATTCATTCATCTCCAACTAGCCTATATTTTGCTGCAAAAAGTTTTTGTTGTGTGGAATGTATTTAGTAAACCAAATTACCCATTGCATTGGCATTGTTTGGTTTGTCCTGTAGCCGTGGAGACCATCACGCACCATCAGCCGTTTTGAATTCATCCCGGTTCGGGTTCGGGTTGCCAATGTAGGTTATTCCCCACGAGGTCCATCTGCGATCGACTTACAATTTTCTTTTCAATCGGGTTTACCCATGCATTTGGGGCCCCAAATGGTGTTATCATTGGCTGCCAAAAGGACGGGTGTCACGTCTTGACAATCTAACATATAGCTAAGCTGGTTACAGAAGGTGAACCTGTACACGTACGATCCGAATGAACGTTGGATGAGCGTGTGATATGCATGGTCAATTCACCTGCGGGTAAACTTGCCAGAAGTTGGCGACCAAATAGAGCAGCTAGGCGCCGGAGCTCTCATCTTCAAATGGCCTCTACTTTCTGTACTGTGTTAACCCGGTTTGCAGTTTCAAAACAGAATTATCCGGTAAACAGAATGCTGAATCGGGTGAACCTACGAGAGACTAGGGGCAATAACGCGTGTTACTTAATGCACAAGCACGACTCCTATTGATAAAAGCCCGCTCTTGATGACTAAGTCTGGTTCTGTGTGGCCTGACAGAACCTTTGACGTCTGCTAATCGAACATTAAAGTATATGTTGATGTCTATAGTAACAATCGTATCCTAAATAGGCACATGACCCAAGTACTATATTATGATGTCGAACTTGGTTAATGCCGACTTCGATTTACTTAGGTCCTAACTCACATTTTTTTCCTAGGTTTTGATAACAAGCATTGCGGGCATTGGTAAAAAAATTCAGTATAAAACCCGGAAACACCCGAGCTACTGCGAACATCTTGCGATTGTCGGCAAAAAAACGTCTCCGGAAAAACTGTGGGCATTCTCGGAACTTGGCATAATCCTTACCGTGTTTTTTTCACATAATATTGGCGCTATATAGCTCTATGCAATAACCTTTTCGTCAGAATAATTGCGTCGGCAAGGCTGGGAACTATAGATAACCGTAGACTGTGTCTGGTTATACAAATGCGGGTAGGAAAGGCACCAATGGCCAGGACAACCAATATTTAACTTGCAAATGTATTGGATTTGGCTGACATGCCCCTGGGCCGACTCTTAAAGACTTGCACGGCATTGCTAATTTATGCAGGTATCATATTCCACTTATTTTGGTTGGCATCCCATGTATTTACATTTATTTAGGCCTAGGCCTAGGCCTATGCAATTTGCAATTGAAAACACAAAAAAATGAAGAAAAAAAGTGAGTGCATTAGGGATTCTTGGTGATTGCACAAGTCGTGTTGAAGTGCAAAATATTCAATTTGTTGGAAATTGAACGTTGTGTTCGTTTATCGCGACCTCTTTCCCGCGGACGAACACAAAACAAGTCTTGACGTCGAAGTAAATTTAGAGATTGGGACCTTTTTGTGTGTGTATTGATGTGCGTGTCTGCATGGAGTGAGCGAGTTTGTCATTGTGCCAGGAATGCGTAGATTATTGTCTCTCCAACAGCCAACAATTCGCCGTACTCCACTCGGCCTTTTACCGGGAATCTAATTATTGAGCAATTTGGGCGCATTCCCAGCGGGTCGTTCCTTTGCGGGACGGGAAGAGTAATCCGTGCGTGCGTCCCACTCGTTCTGCGGCGTAGTCGTCCGAAAGCCGCAGCTATTAAATGCAGTCTTCCCGTCTCTCGGTCGTCAAAAGGGAAAGATTTTCCCGTCAGTTTTCTCCGGCAACCCAACACGCTGGTGATTATCTCATTTTCCCGTAATTTTCCCGTTCCCTCGGGAGACTAACTCTGGGTTCCCTGATCCATTAAAACCGCCGAACCGCAGCAAAAAAGAAAGGGGGAAAAATCGCAGCGAAAAGGAAAGCATTAAGACACTGCTGGGAATCGCGTTTTTGGGTGACATTTTGGTTGCCATGACGTCAAATCTCAAGCGGTTTACTACTATTTACTCATATTTTGGCGGAGCTAGTTGTGAGGGACGTATAGATTAAGTTCTTTACGTTTTGGGGGTCTTTTTCGCGACGCGGAATTCAAATCTCTGGGGTCGAAACAGGTATATTCGTTGCTTGTGCAGTTGTACATTGTGTAAGTATCTTCCGCAAGTGTATGTAAATGGTTTATTAATTCTTTTGTATTATTTTCAGGTATACAAAGCCTATCATTGTATTGGAGATTTCACTCTAAGTTTTTACTCTCAAGAAGAGTGCTAATTACATTAGAGTTTGCAAGAACTACAGTCGCGTTTATTTTTCATGTGCACACTCTAAGAAATAAAGGCTCAATTGGGCACCACATAGTAGATACAACAGCAGCACCCCTAGGGGTGCAAAACAGAACCTATTAGGGTTCAGCTCTAACACATTGTACCCTTAGAGGGCCAAATTTGCACCCTTAAACCTTTTTGAGGTTCAAATATTTACTTTATCTGAGGGGTGCTGCTATTGTATCAATTAGGGAGCAAATTTGAACCTTTATTTATTAGAGTGAACGATGCCCCGTCAACACTTCCCTCGAAGCGCGTGCATAACAGCTCTCATCTTACTAATTCTTGCACACAAAGGTTGGTTCAACAGAGAGCAAACAAACAAGCACACAAGCAGCAGGAATCTCTGCGGTTTTGTACCTGTCTGTTTTTAAGCTATAGACGAATGACAGCTTACATAATCACTGATTAGGCGTCACGCCCAAAACTCTATTATAACATCATCCCCAAGCGCTGATTTAATTTTCAATCTCGTTTCCAATAGTAAGCCCTGGGTGTGAAACGTGCATTCTGTATCCAGATTCGATATACATGTACAAGTAACCTATCGTTCGCTGGCATGTAGCCACGCCCCTTAGATGATGTGGAAGTTTGTGCGATAATGTGTTTTTTCTTTGATTTTTGCGCCTTCCGTTTCAAATTGTACTTCATGTGATTGGACAATATTTCACAAGCTGCATTGATGTGAGGCTGCGATAGGTCAATTTATACCGAGTAATGATTTATTTCGTGCAGCCACCAGACCATTTCTAATTTTACTGTACATACGTGTGCAAGATTCATGAACATGCTTGGGCAAAATGTTTGGACCGATTAAGAGGTTGGCAAACTCGACTAAATCAATTTCCACAGAGGGAATTAAGCCAATGCGAATGCGCACCGCAATTCTGTTTACCCGTAAATATTATCTAAAAGCAGAAAGCTCTCCTACGAAGTCCGCTCCTCTCATTGACTTTCCGCCACACGGATTCCGCCCCACTCCCCTTCTCCCCCTTCCCCTTCTCCCCCTTTTCCTTCTCCCTCTTTTCCTTCTCCCCCTTCCCCAGCGCAAAGAAAAGACAAAAAATGTAAATGTATACTGCTGAATCCCTCAAACACATCTTACATGGCACCGCAGCGTGACTCTAAACACGCTCCACTTCCAAATTCCATTTACCATTCGGAAGTCCCTACTGCTCTGATCCCCAGATATTGTACCGAGAGCCTGTTTGGTTGTATGTTGATGATAGAGAGACACCGCTTGCACATTGATCGCTCGCGTGGCGCGCTGCGCTTGTGTTTATCCCCCTGATGTACTTTATGTTCACCGGATCTTCACCGGCGGCCGGTTACATGCCGGTGTGGCATGAACAAACAAACTCCTGTGAAAATAGGACTCCTTTTTTGTTAAAACCCTCTCACGACCGGTCACTCTCCTCATTATCTCCACTTAAAGGTAAAATACACCATTTTGCAGATATCGAAAAAATGTACTACCGAATTATTAAGAAATATCTTACTCATCTGAAAGTAAATAATGATTCTAGGCATCCAGCAAAAGGATTGCGCTAGATGTCCTGTAATTATTCTGAGAAATACAATTCGGACGGCGATCGCCAAAAAACACAAATAACATAAGAATAACTGCTCGACGCCGGTTGAAAACAAACGCTGTTTTTTCGTGCTTTTCTCGGCATCCATGATTGTAAAACTTCGAACAGGTCAGTCAAACGATATTTACTATAAATTACAACCCCCCAAATCCACCCATTCATTATAATTCAAGCAATTACCAATGGTGTATCCATGGAGCAATAAACTAGAGTCTTACAAGTCTGTTTAGAGTCTGGAAATCACGTTACATCCGTGTGACTTACAGGTAGGATACACTATTGGTAGTTATTTGACTTATCACGAGTTGGTAGATTTTTTCTTCTTTTTTCCCCCTTTTTTTTTTTTTTTTGGGGGGGGGGGGGGGGTGGGGGGTTGTATTTTATAGTAAATATCGTTTAACTTACCCGTTCGAAGTTTTACAGTCGTGGATGCCGAAGAAAGCAAGAAAAACGACGTTCGTTTTCAACCGGCGTTGGACAGTGATTCTTATGTTGTTGTTGGGTTTTTTTCGCGGTCGCCGACCGGCGATCGTGAATTTATTTTTATAAAGTTCAATTTGTCGGAACAATTAGAGGATGTCTAGCGCAATCACTTTGCTGGATGCCTACAATCATGATTTACTTTCAAAAAGAGTAAGATATTTCTTAATACACTGAACAAAAATATATGTGAGTGGAATTACTGCATCACTAGCACTGAGCAATTCCTTACTGGCAGAGATGGACACAAGTGTTGTTTACAAATCAAGACAAATAACCATTTTGGGGGCGTTTATATTTTTGTGGGCGTTTATACTTTTGTTCAGTTTAATTCGGTAGTACAAATTCGAGATCTGCAAATGGTGTATCCTACCTTTAACACGCATTGTTATGTCGGTCAAGTTATGTGGGTGTGTTTGCAGAAGAATTAAAATGCAAAACTATGAGCAGCTGCTGATAGAGGGCGGAATGCTCATACATTTGACTCTCGATAATCGCGACCCATTTTGAATTCCAGATAAGGCAACAAGAGATCTTGCAAAAAAACCCATCTTCACTCTGTTTATAGTGACCTTATATACATGCACTTTCAAACTAGTATTGACCAGTGCGGTTGAATTCGAACCTTCGATTGAGGGGAGGATACACCATTGGTAATTGCTTGAATTATCAGGAATAGGTGGATTTGGGGGGTTGTATTTAATAGTAAATATCGTTTAACTGACCTGTCCGAAGTTTTACAAACATTAATGCTAAGAAAAGCAAGAAAAACGGCGTTCGTTTTTAACCGGCATCAGGCAGTGGTTCTTATGTGTTGTTCTTGGGTTTTTTCGCGATCACCGCCCGGCGATCGTGATTTGTTTGTTATATAAAATTCATTTTTTTCCCAGAACAATTACATAATATCTAGCGCAATCATTTTGCTGGATGCCTACAGTCATTATCTACTTTCAAATAAGTAGAATATTTCCTAATAACTAGGTAGTAAATATTTGTCAATACCTGCAAATGGTGTATCTATAACCTTTAACGCAAATGCATTTCTGTTAGACTTAATTACTAACATAACAATTTGTAACTGAGAATAAGAAAAGTGCAAGTCCCCCGAAAAACATGCAATAATTTGTGTTCAGGTCTATACTCCTTTCATGGAATTGTCTATTGCCCTATAAGCTTTAGAACTATGACTAGCTCATGGTGAAAATTGAACGAAATTGGCACTAGAAAATTGGGTGTAAAATCACTGATCGATATCATTATGCCAACCTTAAAAAACCAATTCGCGACATTTTGTCTTAGCCGTGTTAATGTTTGATATCCCTGTTTGGTCAGTATTTGGTGTAAAGAGTTCTAAAAAACAATATAACTTGTGTCTAGAATAGCTTGTTTGTTTATTTTATAAAATTTACTCGTCTTCAATTTAATTACCAAATGCTTTTATTTTATTATACCTAAAAAAGATGCAAATTTCTTATTCTCTTCTCACTGCTGCATTCTTAATCTTCTGTTATAGCAAGTGTCACCTTATAATGAGGAAAATCGAATATATAGAGATCCCCTTTAAATGCCTTTTCCGTATACATTGTAGAAGTTTACCCGTATGATATCTGCATAATGTGTGATAGTTCAAACATAAAGAGCATAATGTTCTTATATATTACGGGTGAAAACATGCATTTGTCGCTTTCCCTGTGATCTGGTTACGTTGATAGTTTAGGCTGTCTGGTAACGTTTATTTATTTTGTCGAAAACCGCGAAACTTGAGGAAGCCAATTCGTCGATATTAAAAACAAAACACAAAACCCGTGGCTGCACTATAATGTGCTTGTTCCCCGCGTGCGATCGATAACAAGAACATGTAATGCTCTCCGTTTACTGGCGTCTGAGGGCAACGAACGGCAGGCTGGAACAAGAACGGCGATAGATCCCCCCTCGATCGCGGTGCTTCACCTGACCAATTCCCGCTAACAAAGCTTCCCTGGGGAGGTCCGAGACCACTATTTGGACAACCCCTCTCGGCCCCTGCCTAAACCGAGAGTTTTGCCCTTGGGAATTACAGTATCCGCACACGCACACTCTATGAATTTCCTTTTTTTCAAAAAGAAATACAACAATGAAATAGTGCAACCTTTTATGAGCGAACAACTTTGCTTCGCCTCAAACTATTACATGTAACGTAACCTTTAACGTTTAATCCAATCATTGAGCTCCATGATCTAATCAAACGGTACGCCATTATATCGCCGTCTTCCTTGGCCGTCCTAATCTCGGCTGCGGAAGCTAAACCCGGTGTCCCTATACGCAGCTGGCCCCCGAAGGTCAACGCCTGACCGCCTCGAGAGGTTGCTCCGTGTGTGGGGGTTTCCATAGGATGAGTTAACTTGTAGCTATCTCCGGATGAGTGTCCAGCCAATGGCAAACGCCTATAGTTACATTGCTTGTGGAGATCTTTGGCAGGTTGCCGTAGAGCACGTCATTCCTGAATTTGTCTCTTCAGCTGACGTTTACATGTAGAGCCATCCTCAGCATAGTGTAACAGCTATCGAGTCGAGTCTCTCGCGTTGTAGTTAGCGTCCATGCCTCGGAGCCATGTAGTAGAATGGACTCCCCGGATTCTCAGAATAGCACTCGTATGAGATTATCCGGCATCGTTGACTTTCACTGCAGATCTTCTTGAGGCTTTGGCAAGCCTTCCAAGCCTGCTTTCCTCACTCAGATGTCTTTGTCCGTTGAGCTGATGCAGGAGCCAAGGTACTAGAAGTACACTCTCCTCCCATACTGAGAAGCAGAGCTTGCGCCTTCTCCACTGAATCCGAAACCAGAGCAATGTCGTCAGCAAAGTCAAAGTCAGTCTCTACCACAGGGCTCACCCGTTTACTTTGAACGTTTAACGGATCTGAAGAATTACCCTTTTGCCATCAAGGTGTCGCCAAAAAGACAGCAACTTGCAATTTCAAATGAAGGGATTTGTGAGTGCAAACAACAGTGTATTATGTTACCGAAAACGTATTCCATTTCTGGTCAATTCCTGAAGAAAATTAAAATAATTCGCACATAGGCTTAATTCGTTAAGGGTTAATTTGCTATCATAGGTCCATAGCTCAAACACTACAGACTTATAGTTGGGTTGAATGAAAAATAATAATGACAATAAACATTAAACAAAACCCCTTCCCATACAAAATAAACATTAAAGGTAGGATACACCATTGGTAATTGCTTGAATTATCATGAATAGGTGGATTTGGGGGGTTGTATTTGATAGTAAATATCGTTTAACTGACCTGTTCGAAGTTTTACAATCATGGATGCCGAGAAAAGCATGAAAAACAGCGTTTGTTTTCAACCGGCGTCGAGCAGTTATTCTTATGTCATCTTTAGTTTTTCGTTATAAAATTCAATTTTCCAGAATAATTACAGGATATCTAGCGCAATAATTTTGCTGGATGACTAGAATCATTATTTACTTTCAAATGAGTAAGATATTTCTTAATAATTCGGTAGTAAATATTTTCGATATCTGCAAATGGTGTATACTACCTTTAAACAAGACACCTTCCGATCAAAATTTAATTAATAAAATACTAATTCACATTTTCTTTTTAAGTCCGCTTATTTTGTACATCATGTATTAATATTATTGTTAAAAAAAATAGATTGACAACTTCAAATACGTATGGAATTCATTTATTTATTGTGTACAATTAATTATAATCACAAATGACGGAGAGACATCAAGTGGCGTTTCCCAGTCATCCAGTCTGCATGTACCACTTGAAGCTCAAGGGGCACAGACTAAATCCGGTTGAAATCTGTGATGGAAAAAAAAAATGTGGACACACCGCACCCGGACGTACAAATCCGGTACGTTGATGCGATACGCGTGTGTATTTAGCCCTAATGAAATTCTTTTGAATTCACGCCGACACCATTTTCATATCACTCAAACGCCAATCGCGTTAATAATAGAGTATCGTTATACTTCATTGTATGACTCGCTCGCGAATATTTTTTTCCCAAACCTAACTGGCAGATTTCATGAATTATTCAGTAGTTGCATTTGTCACTGTACAACACTTAGGTTCTAGGTCTCTTTTTTCCCTTCAATTAAAAATACTCCAAAAATATCAATTTGACGAGGAAAAACGATCCATAGCCCTTCCCACTATCCACTACACTACGTATAGCAGATCGACAACAGCTATTCTTTAAAGTAATTTAATGTAACTAGTTAACTAAATAACAACAATGCTGTGACGTCGTATTTTATTCCGATGAATAAACATAACTTCTCATCCAAACTACTGAATAATTCATGAAATCTGCCAGTTACGTTTGGGAAACAAATATTCGCGACCCGCTTCTATAAAACCCGACATAAGTCGCACAGGCTATTTCGAGATACAGCTCGTCAAAGTTAAAAAGGGTGAAAAACCTGGCGGACGTCGATTTTTGTTTTTCTTTATTTTGTCTATTCTTTATAATGTATATACTTTAACACCCAGTTAAACAAAAATCTACTTTATTGATGAGAAAGTACAAAAATCATGCATTTATTGAGGCAAACTGTGTTAAAAGTGATAATTTTTCTCCCAAATACATTGAATTGTTCAAAGATTATCGGAAATTGGAAATATGTATGGTATAAATGTGGTTTTGGTACCAAATGAAAGCTGAATATGTGTGCTAAATGGAAATAACAAAATCTCATTTAAAAAACGAACAAACTTATATCTGATTTTGTGGGAGCAGGTGACATATGCAATACGTTTTGCATTTTATCAAAGGAGAAAAAGTTATTCCGAGGAACTGAACAAAAACAATCATCGATCATCGTCACGCCCCCTGTGATTGTCAATTTGCAACGCGTTGCTTTAAAGGGGTAATAATTGTAAACCTTTTCGCAGCTATCCAAAAAGTAACTAAACAAAATACTGTTGAAAAGCTTACTTGTTGTAAATACATCATTGATTCTAAACTCACTGTGAAATTATTCCGTCTGGCATTTTGCTGCTGCTTCAAACTATACAAATACACAACCGACAAATGGTATATTTTACCTTTAACTGAAATGCCCATAATTATGACGGCCCCCCGTTCGCAATCGCCGCCGCGCCGCATATACCGTACAAAACAGCTTCCCCATACAGTTCCCCCTATTCACAACAGATCGATTGATGTAGTGTGAAATTTATATTCAACGAAAATAAGAAAAGCCCGGAATCGCCAACTGGCCATGTCGCACGCACCTGCATGGACAATAACACAAAGTCAATGCTATATTTTAAAGGGCTTTTGCATGTTGAAAACTATATTTACTCCCACAGTCTGAAACGTTTTAGAGTGAAATTAATTAAGGCCGTGTCCGAAACGAGTGTCTAGAGCTACAGCTACGGCTATTTTCTGCGTATGCCGTCTAGAGCTACAGCTATGGCTACAACGTCACACAAATCTTGCCGTAAAAGAAGTTGTCTAGCTCAGGCAAAACAAAATGGCGGCAGCACTAACGTTAATTTTGGAGCAAATGTTTGTTTATTTTTCAATAATAGTGCATTGAATTGAAACCAACATACCGACAAATACGTCAATATTATCAGGTATTTCGACTGGCTGTAAACAAACATTACGTAACATCTAGCAGACGATATTATTGTTGTAACTTCTTACATCGTAATTTTGCAAACACTAATTCAAGCATCGCTTGGGGGCGCAATAACTAGCCGTGTAGGCTCTACCGTATATAGCCACGTCCGAATTCCATTTGCCTTAGCGCCTACGTAGACGTAGCTGTAGCTGTAGACGTATACCGTAGCTCTAGACACTCGTTTTGGACACGGCCTCGCTCAAAGAAGATTGAAATCCAATAGAATTCCACTGAAATTATGCTGTTTTCAGTGTGTTTAAATTTCACTCTTAATCGTCTAGTCCCTAGTTTCACTCTTTAGGGTTTAGAGACTAATAATAATAATCCTGTTTATGTTATTGTGTCGAATTTGCTTTCAGATTCAGGTTTCTGGTCTTGCTGTATACAGGGGATGTTTCAATATTGATTTACACTGTGAAAGAGTAATGTGCTTTATAAATTTAAAATTACACACAGTTTTTGAGTTTGTTTTTGTCGTTAATTCCAGTTGTTGTTTCTGTTTGGTTGTTTTTTTATTCTGCTTTAACCAATCCCTCGATCGACATTTATTTCCCTAGTGCCAAAACACACGATCTACGTATATATAACAAAAATAAATTATTATTATTACTCAGACAAATATAGTTAGGCTAAAATAAGGTTGAAAACAAAATGCAACTGGCCTCCGATGACTGCGGCTCGTTATGGAATTACCTTGGGAAACTAACAGTCGGGCAAACGTGTCCAATACATAATTGGATGAATACACATGGGGTGAATATTATCGAAACCTGTTTTGAAATTCATTATCTTGTATAAGTGAACAAACAAACGGGACAATTGAGGGAGAGGGGGAGGGGGTAATACACGAAGAACACATGATAATGATAACACGATGATAATGAATAAATAGACCATTATAAAGATTTTAAAAAACTACATAAATACATATACAACCAGGAAATGTTATAAAAGGAGTAACGGTGCTTATACAAAAAATATTGCCATGCGCATTGCAATCGGTAACATATTATATTTCGGTACATCAAAGCTACTCCAAAGAGCATTTTTGGTACTCATAATATTAACACAATAAAAGAACATACGAAAGTCTATTTTTCTTGTCAGTGTTATTAATAAAACTTAATTACCTGCGTTTTGTTATACACAAATATACCACAAGGAAAACTGACTAGGTAAATTTGCATACATGTCAAAAGTGACCAAAGCAATTGGCATGGCGCGACTCTAACCTGCGACCACCGGAATACCGGACCGGCGCTCTAACAACTGGGCTATTTTGCCTTATATATTGGCATTTCCTTTTTGTCAGAAAATATTTAATTACAAAACTTGTGCAAACGTTATGTTTTTGTTGGGAGATGTGTAAACATTGATGTTAGATACATGTATAGTGATACATAACCAAACAGTGTTCGGTTGATTACATTGAGTTTAAACAAAGGGCCTTGGAGCTGTACCACGCGTGTGTACTTTAATTATACATGATGATATGAGATGCATGGTTTACAGAAAGGTAGGAAAGCGGCGTTGGCTCGGACTGTCTGCGTGCCAGAATCGTAGGGGCAGGCAAAATGATGAAGATAAAACCTGACAATTGGCTAGAGCCTACAGGCAAAACACACAGTCGTGACTACGTGGTCTTAAGTGATACTGATTCACGCAGTGTTTTTGTTGTTTCCCGAAAGGTTAATGGTAAACCCAATGTGCGGCGGATCAATACCTGCCTTTGAAATAAGAATTAACATGGTTTTATTTTTAGAAAGCGTCATGAGTACGTGTGTAGAATGTGGAATATTCTTATCAGTACATAACGTTTGTCATACGAACGCTTCATGTGAAGCAAACTACCCAGATACCTCGAACGTTCTATGTTTTTATATTGGTAAATATAAAAGTTGTTTTAGCAAAGGATGAACAAAATAGTAACGACGAAGGACGGTGCGAATTACAGATTATTTGGTAAACAAATGTTAAAGGTAGGATACACCATTGGTAATTGCAATTTTTCGGAA
Organism: Crossaster papposus; assembly: GCA_037893245.1. NCBI lineage: Eukaryota > Metazoa > Echinodermata > Asteroidea > Velatida > Solasteridae > Crossaster > Crossaster papposus. The sequence goes on along the minus strand of JBAIAA010000322.1, from coordinate 1,206,881 downwards.
CACTTATAGAACACTAGAACACTTCTAGCGCAACCATTTTGCTGGATGCCTACAATCATTATTTACTTTCAAATAAGTAAGATATTTCTTAATAATTTGTAATTTGTTGTAAAACATTTCGAGATGTGCAAAATCCTACCTTAAAGATTTCCCCCAGTCTCTTGAAAAGAGTTGTAGAGGCATTTTGGGGGTTTAGGGTTATCAACGAAAAAATGAAGACGAACAATCAAGAAATCACGATCAAAACTGCGGGTTAAAAGAATGCGAGTTTCTTAACTAAATTAACATAAACGATTGCCCATCATACCAGGTGTATAGAACCAATAACCTCGTCCAATAAATCGATACCTGTGACACATTTATCGTCGACATTTGGTATATACTTATTGTGTTTTATGCTAGCTAATTAAAACTCACTAAGGTGTGTTACAAATTGTATTAAACTTGGAGGGTTTTGGGATTGTTATAGGGTTAAATGTAACTTAACCAGTTTGCGACGGGATTATTTTAACATCGCCGAGCCGAGGGGCGGGATTATTTTTAACGAAACTCGATCCGAAGCGGGTTCAGGCTGATAGTGCCGGGAAGCACACCCACGCATTTCCGGCCTTGCGCGCTGACATACATTTCCGAACTTGAACTTGGCGTGTTTATGCGTCATCCGTTTTGAATTTGGGAAACATTTTGCGTTTATATACGTCACCCGGCGCGAACTGGTTAACAGGTATCCATTGCAAATTCCTTTTATGGTCGCAACAGTACTATTGAGTTGTTCTCGTCAAATATAATGACTGAAGTAAAACAAGCTCCCAAATCCCAGGCAGATGTTTCGTTGCTGGATACGACGTGTATACTAATCTGGAAGGATGCTTTGTGAATCCTGTCTTTCCTGTTCGGATTTACTCAATCGGTCCGCTAATTCCCCTAATCCACAGTCGACCGTGCATTTACACTGAGATGTGAATAGTACGGGGTATGATGTTTTCTACTGCGTTTTGTTGAGTGGGTGTGGTGCGTGTACGCGATTATGTCGAACATGAAGCGTGTATATATACGGGGAACGAGAGTACTGTACTAGTATAACTCTTTGAAACCTTCAATTCGGTAGAAATATATTTCTGGGTAAATTAGGCCAATTAACAAGATATAGTTTCTCGACTAAACCTAATTTGGGTAAAAAGAAGGATGGGGCACCTTTGGGGGGCAAGACGTCAAGAATTATATTTAGCATCGTTTCATAATACATGTAATAACTTTATCCTTTATCTAAAAGTAAAAGACGGACAAACAGAAAAAAAGTACGATCGGCAAAAAAGAACCTACGTGAAAATAACTCTCTTTTGTTAATTAACAAAGAAAACAAAAACAAAAACACCACGTTTTGTTGCAGCAGCCAAAAATATGCACCATGTTTTAAATATTGTTTGCCCTATGATAATATTAACATTGTGGATGTCAGTTGATGAAATTCCTGGTAGTCATCATAGTTCGCCGTGTAGCCTACTGGGTCTTAGCCGTTTTCCAAACCCCAGCTTTGTCTTTGTCTTAGGCTTCATTCTTGCAGTTTAGCAATGGGCGTCTGAGACGGTGCATTAGCCAGGGTTTTGAAAACGGCTCCTGTAAGCGGTTTGATTAAGAAATACCTATCTACATTGAATGCATTGACTCTAAGCATAGTGGAATTAAACACATCCATCATTTGGACAGCGTAACATATAAATCTATTTGGTGTTATTTCGGGGTTATCTCTAGGCATATTACACCTGTCACAATATAAAATAGAAAAGTAATGCTGTGTTCATCTAGGTTTTTGCTACCCCATCGTACCACCGGGAAATCAGAAGTCGCATGACAATAAATAGGCAGATTCATTTACTAACTCCCTTGTACTTTATTATTAGGTAAAGTTATTTTGAATAAGAGCGATTGTAATCGAACTATTGCTAAACAAATTTATTTTTGGAAATAAACGAAACTTCATTATTTTGAAAAGCACATTAGATTGCACGCCAGCAGGAACTTATTATTTTAAACTGTGAAATTATAAAATCAATTTTTGTTTACGAGTTTATACTTTTTATGTACGTTCATGTATACGTTTGAAGATACAACAGTTGTCGTTGAATTTTGAGTCGTGATAAACTGCATCGCTGTGTTTGTACTCATTCGTCAGTGACCCTGAAACTATTTTTCATGCATGGCTTACAATCCGTACAGCACCATTGGCTTCGCTCATCAAGCAACACAATACCGGCTCGACATATCTCATTTATTTAGACGATAAATTGGCGCCACAATTTCCCGGCAGATGTTTCGTTTCCCAGATGTTAACAAAGCTGGGCGGGAAAGGAGGCCCTGTGTTTTCGGTTAAGATTTACGCCAGCAAGTCACTACAGCTCATCTCCACAATCCATCATTGTGGGCACCATGGCTGCCAAATTAGACGTTGCCCTGACAACGAGCTGTAAATGATTAGGATGCAGTCCTTGTAATTCATTAAGAGGTTACGGTTTGTGGACTTGCCCAGGTCCACAATCCGTTTTTCAGTTTTCGAAAAAGACCGCTAGAGGAAAAACGGGTTAGGGTTATCCACACGATGCGGGAAGAGGTTACGGTTTGTGGACTTGCCCAGGTCCACAATCCGTTTTTCAGTTTCCGAAAAAGAGCGCTAGAGGAAAAACGGGTTAGGGTTATATATAGAAAAGATAGAAGGAACAGCTGAGCGGCCCAGAATCAAAATTTGAGGGTAAATTTGTTTCGGGGAAGCGAGAAAAATGAGTATTTAACAACGTTTTAAAACTACATACGAAGTCAAAGGAATGTCCACAGTACGTATGTAAGGTAAAGCTGTATGTTTTGTGTGTGTGTGTTTGGGGGGGGGGGGGGGGGGGGGGGGGCGACGGGGGCTTGGTCAGTTTCTGCGGGTCTCATTTGTCAACAGTTTGGTTGCCTCACCCCGTCCTCCCATACCGTGTATAGCAGGCGAGGCGGCGATCTGCAACAAAATGTGAATAACGAAGTATACGCTGCACTGAATTAACCAGACCGATGCCGTGCCTTTGAAGTCGACATGTACGGTTGCAGGCATTGTGAATATTTAACGTGTGAGGAACAAAAACAACCTTTCACTTATCGTGACTTAGTCATTAATTTGACACGGTAATTTGACGGAGTCGGCATGGCTGGCGAGGTTGATTTGATGTCGCTGCCGGCCTGTGTCTTCTCATTAAGTGCCCATCGGAAGCGCGTATATCGCGCGCATTTTGCCTGGGCGCCGTTATTAGTCACTTGAACAGGGTGGAAGTTCGAAATTGGCGCAGCGATCTGCCGCTTCACTGCATATACCGTTGATTCTACCAAAATGTTTCTTACATAGAAAGTCTTCTAATTTGGTAATAGGGCTGTGCATCGCAACCGGGTACTCGAGTACCCGACCGTAGATGCCAGGAACCAATTCAAGATTATTTATCGAGTACCCGTAGCCAAACTACATCATTGTAACTTTTAAGACGATAACAGTGAAACATATGTTAACAATTAAACAAGGCAACATAGGAAAACAAAATATATTTCAAATTGATGACATCTCGTAAATTTGCAGTTTAGCACTTTAAAGGTAATTGCTTGAATTATCATTAATGGGTAGATTTGGGGGTATTTCATAGTAAATGTCATTTAACTGACCTGTTCGAAGTTTTACAATCATGGATGCCGAGAAAAGAACGAAAAACAGCGTTTGATTTCAACCGGCATTGGGCAGTTATTCTTATGTTATCTTTGGGTTTTTTCGCGATCGTCGTCCGGCAATCGGGATTTTTTTTAAATAAAATTATACTTTTCGGAATAATTACAGGATATCTAGCGCAATCATTTTGCTGGATGCCTAAAATCAATATTTACTTTCAAATGAGTAAAATATTTCTTAATAATTCGGTAGTAAATATTTTCGATATCTGCAAATGGTGTATACTACCTTAAAGCAGAGCTTCCTGTAAACTAATTGTATTAGCTCACATGATGTGGCAGTACAGTGTAGATCTTTATGAACAAGATACAGAATTTCTGAGATAAACATTTTAGGGTAGGATTTCTTTAACGGGTACCCGGAACACTTTTTTGTGTGTAATCAGGTACCCGGGACGCGAATTTTTTTCACCAAACGACATCGCCATAGAACTTGTTTTTTTTAGCGCATCTGATTGGCTATCTGTTACGTCATTGTACATGTAGTACATTTTACTCTCAATTTAATGACCCTATCCTGATTCTCAACTTATTGACCCTAGGACTCTCAATTTATTAACCCCAACCCTAACCCTTTTTTTGACCGTTAAACCATGGAGGTAGGAAACAACCAATCAGATGCGCTAAAAACCAGTTCTATGGCGATGTCGTTTGGGAAGAAAAAAGAAAAAAAATTTGCACCCGGGACTCCGTGTTTTGCAACCGGATACCCCGTTCCCAATCTACCCGTAAATGCGCCCCTATTTTAATTGCTTTTATATAGTGGGTGCGTGCGTATTTTGAAAATGTCTACATTTGGTACTTGAATAAAAGGTCACGTGACCAGGGCAACGATCCTGTTCACGTGGCTTTTCTTTTGTTTAAAGCAAAGATCCTGTTGACCTAGCTTCCTATATTGCGCGGCTATCCACAAGGAGTAAATTTCATTCACATTAAATGACACGCGCTTCCGATCTTGCTTATTATTCTTCCGATATCTATGTAGGCCTATGTGTCCGACTTGAAGCTAATCGCGTGAAACGAATTAGTTCAACGTATACCCAAAAGAAATAGAAATTAGAAGTACGTACCCGGCAAACAAATAAGCAAGTTGACCTTGTACCGTCGGCCTTTCAGAGCAGTGTTTGCTCTTCCATTACCCGTCTTCATTTTCAATCACGTTTCATCTCCATAATGACTGTAAAAGTAATCGCATTTCATGCGCATGCATGAAATGATCGAGCGTACCGCGGTTCCGATCTGTGTGTTTTGTATTTAAAGCTATAGCTTAACCACACACATTAGCGATATTAGTGGCTTGGGTTTGGCAATTTACCGACTTAACCCCTTGACGCTGGGGAGCGGCTATGGCTAATCCGTCCGGAATGCTGTTGTCAGCTGTGCTTCGCCGTAGAACACGGCCTGTGCGACAGGTGCACGCTCGCGTCCATTGTGCAGTGCAGCTACTAGACAAAGGCTGAATGTTTTAACATTCAGCCTTTTGACATAAAAGTCCTCTGTAATGGGAAAAGTGAACAATCCAAAACAAAGATTGTCGGGGATTTCAGAATGGCCGGTATGTGCCCCCAGTTTTAGCGTGACCAAATCCTGTTCCTGATTCAACTGCGCAGGCTTCGTACACTGTAATAATGACAATCAAATTACACACCATGTTCTGCCGCCGCAGACTGAATTGTGTAAAAGGTAAGTTGCAAGTGCAGCTCGTAAAAATGCTCCGTACAACCTGTGATGACAAGGGATCGTATAAATGGAATGACCAATTCGTACTCTCGTTTTAGATTAATAATTTTATGGGGTAGGAGAAATTGTATCTTGTGCAAGTTGATGACCATTGACATAACGAAGCTGAAGCTGGACCCAGAGTTCCAAAAGCCTGTTCAATCCGTTCAGAATGGCTTTACAGTTTGTATAATTATAAGCTTATTTAGCCTGTCATGGTATACCGTATAATGGAAATTAAAACAAAATCCACTTTCTCCGTTTGCATTGGAACTCAACATATTGCCTACACATTATAAATCATAGTTTTGAGTTTAGAGTTTTAAAGTGTAGGAAAGTCAAGTTTTTTTAGGCAAAAGTGGATACAGACAAACCAAATATCCTTATTTGCAGCGTTATGACGCATCTTATATCAGAAGGTTCAACTTTTTTGTTGTTAATTTGTTGCAAAAAATTATGAGAACTTGTCTATAGTCTTGTCTATAGTACACTCGCGTAAACAGAAAACAAGTTCATCCTTAGTGTCACGATGTGAACATTGTAAACCACGGATGAAATCCCCGTAATTAAGTTTTCCCGTGGAGAGCGGTTTCGCGTGACAGCAATGCCCGTGTCCATATTGAATTAGCAGCCCCTCCAGTATAGTCAGCGCCGTTGTACGCGTGTATTCTTGGGTGTTTCTCGTACGGGTGATACGACTCTCCGAGTCTGGCCCGTCCATTACGTTAACATTGTCTGCCTGTAAGATTATCGTCTAATAGCTGGAAAACCAATCCGCGACGGACTATATAATTAAAGGCGGAGGGATGGATGGTTCGAAATCCAAGGCGCAATGAAGTTTCAGTCCTGTACCCCTTGTGTTTCGATTAGAAGACGATTCCGCGTGGACTGGGTTTGGTTCCGTCAATAAGGAATTAGCTGCAGGGGCGCTCGGGGGTATCGGACGAAGAGAGCTGAAGTTGATATCGCATTACCTTTCCGCCCACTCAGAAAGAAAGTCACCCAATAAAACAAAATACGTGGCTTGCTCCATTTCAGAAATAATAACAGAAACAATGTAATTTGCAAGTAATTTGCATACCAGCTTATGCGTAGTTTGTATTGTACAATATATTTGTAATTAATCTTGCTTATCTTTTATTTTCTTAGTTTCTCCAAAAACATGAGTAGACTACGTGGCATTCAGCGCAAACATTATGTGGTTAGTTTGACCATGACAGCACATAAAGTGTTTCTACATTTAGAACATATTACTCACCAAAATCTAATTTGTAATCATTTTAAGATTTGCAGTGACAGGTCTGAAAGCCATCCATTACTTTGATACAGCGGGCGAGTTGCCAGTCGCCATACTCTGCAAGCTCGCTGTAGTCTCCATAATGATGCAAGATTTAGGGCAGAGGGAACAACTCCTCTTT